>CM054127.1:93247944-93990444 GCA_028751855.1 Ambrosia trifida
CAATCTCTTAATGTCAATGGTAGATCCCTTTATAAAAATTAAATGTGTCATATTTAAGGCGTTTGTTTTGACTCAACAAGTTATGAATTAATTAATTAATTAATTCATGTTATTTTATTTCTAATAGATCACATTAGTAAAACTAAAATGCCATTTTGTAAAAATTGAGGTTTATCAATTTATCATACTATCATATTTTTTTATCATTATTTGTAATGAACGTGACAATATTTCATTTTGTTGCCACTTAATACACATACCGAACAATGGTGAAGCTTCCCAAAATTTTTAAGAGGGCCGAAAGTTACGAAACTCTTAAATTAGAAGTGGATGGATTCAATACGTATTAAATTTTCACGCATAACACTTGTAAACTTACACTATTGAATTAAAAAACAGGAGGGGCGGGGCACCCCCTGGCCTCTTCTATCCTTCACCGGAGGCTATAATCAGGGTAATGATGATGTGGCATCCGTTTTTAACTTGCTATAATATAAGTAAAAAAAGACCGATTATGACAGGTCAATCACATCAAATGGTAACAATTCAAAATTCATTAAAAAAGAAATAACATCAAATGGTAACATAACTAATTCATTAAAGAAAAACAAAGTTATGCAATGCAATGGAAAAAATTGTACAAGTTCATCAGATTTGGTGTAACTAATTAACCCAGAAAATGAAATGATTTTTATAACAATATTTTTTAAGCATGTATAGCACAAATTTATTAAAATAATTTAGACAAAAAAAATCAACCCAACCTAAACATACCAATGTTAGTCTTTTTGGTCACTCATTTTTATCACCACTAAAAGTAATTCAATTACTATTTACTAAGAATAATGTTTTTGGGCAGTTTAATCTAAACCAAGGTTATCTTTTTTGGTTAGACTCTGGTTGTTTGTTTCCAAGCTTGCCTTTCGATGTGACTTACGATCAAAGTTCAGGAATCAACTTCAAATGTGACCTTAATGATAATGTTGCCGCTCCATGGCCGCTTTTCTCCTCATTCTTCTTCTAATCCGAGTAGGTCTACTTGTTTGCACTATCTTAAAAGACTGAGCCGGCTGGTTGTACCGGGTACTCGACCCGAGAGCTCGGTTCAATTGGTTGGCTCGATTATTTATTTATTTATTTATTTATTGTTGGCAAATATTTTTAAAAAGTTTTTTGTATAGCTTTTAGGATTCCAAGATGCATCTTATATGAGTTAGATACAATTTGATAAGTTAATTGGATAAATATTTGTGACAAATGTATATAAATTAAATACAATTCAATTTATTTTTAAAAAGTTCTTTGTTGTTTTATTTGTTTTTTGTATAAATAGTATTTATATTTTACAAATTTTTAAATATTTTTTCGAAATTGATTATGAGTCATTGAGTGAACCGGTAAGTTTGTCGGTTCTGTCATCTAACCGGTTATGAAAACATAGTGTTGTCTAAATGTTCAAAGTTTCATATATCATACTAAATAAACTTCAGAATATCATGTTTGTGTTTTCAATAAAAATTATCATATTTATATTTCACATTATATAAAATCAAATGGGTTACTTATAAAAGTATTTTTAAACTCGATAGAATAATATGAAAACAACGCTATTATTGTGAACCATCACATGTGTAAAGTATTTTTAATACATGTGTAAAATGGTTATTTTATGTACGCCAATCATTTTCCAACTCTCATTATATGTGTTAACAACTACGTATAAATGTATTATACAGTTCGCAACTACCAAATACATTTCACCAATTACCTAGATTGCTTATACATTAACACGTGTTTTTACTAATATAATTTCCTTGGTTAATGCCTAATGAAAATGACAGGCACAGAACTTCCAGCACTTCCTAAAGCAGCATCAGATAAGAATAGTGAGCTTACTTCTTCTTTATTAGTAAACTAATTTTTTACTTTTTATTAATATTAATTAATATTTAATATACCAATAAATTTACAGTGCTGCAAGATAATCTGTTCATTTCAGCCTTGTTGATGCTCACCTTGTTCATTTGATAATTGATGCTCAAATTGGAGTCATCCCAACACAGCCATGAAAGCTAATTTGGGCACGAAACCGCGAGCTACATGGTCCATAAGAGTATGTACATGTTGATCATTTACTCGTGATGTTGTTGTGGATCTCTCATACATTTTCTTTCGTGTAAAGGCATTGTAAACACTAATGAAATTATCGTGCAGAGTTCTTGAAATTATTGCGAAAATCTTATTGAAAAACTACAGTAAATTTATAAAAGTTTATAAAAAAACACAAAGACAAAGTTTTAGAAGTCTAATAGTATGATGCGTTTTAAAATAACAATGATTTTTTTTTGTTTTTAAATAAAAGTAAATATTAATTTAAAGATAATTTAGATTAAAAGGAATAATTTTATTTTTAATATACAATCAAGAATAAAAACTAACAAGAAGATGCTCTATAAACTCCCTTTATACCTTTCACAAATGCACATCATGTTTTCGTCTACTTTTTGAATTTTTAGGACTAAGAGCACATGTATGATTACTTTATATTTGATAAGCATCAATGCTAATGTAATATGTAATATGAATATCAACCACATAAGTTGCACCATAATGCATATCTTACCATTTTGGAATCTCTTTTCTACTTAGAGTTCTTCTTATGTGTATTCACTAATGGTTAGTAGAAAATCAAAAAATAAAATAGAAGTGAATCATGTTGGCTCAGACAATGAGATCAAACGCTAACACAAGATATTTGGGGTACGGATTTACGATTCTTTCTATTTAATCAAACGAACCTACAAGGATATGGACAAATAAAACCTAGACCCCTATTTATACTAAACTAACTATACTAAACCTACTCAAATACTCCTAACAATTATAATCTCATACTAACCATCCATCATTATCTCTACTAATTAAATCAAACAAGATAATTTTAAAGGTTCATATTAATTAATTAAATACTAATTGATTAAATTTTGTACTTTGACCTTCAACTTTACTACTAATTCAAAGTTAATCTCCCCACCCACCCACCCCCTAATCTTGAATTGTAATTTTTTTTGTTGCCTATGTTCCTTTTTTTCGATTTATGCGAATTTAAGATTAACTTTCAACAAATTAGTCGAGATAATCAAACCAAACAAAAATATGATGATTTGGTTTTTTATTTCTTTAAAGAGCTTTATATAGTTTGGTTAATGTAATACATGTCTTCACTGACCCATCGTGTATGACTAAACCAAACCACCTTGTATCATTGAATCGATTGACTAGCGCGATGTGAAAGACGACATTGTCGGAATCATGATGCCGTATCTCCGGAAACGTTTCTGGTTCCTGTATTCAGAACAATATTACTTAGTTCTATACTCAAGGAAACAATATTCTCCAACTGAAAATCTTTACTCTCATATGGCCCGTGAATGTAATAAAAAAAAATATTACTCACCACTCTCCACTGGAGCCTAGAGGTGTACAAAAAAACTGATTTTAGTCTGTCAACCCAGTTTATAATTCGACCCACTTCACAAAAGGTAAGAAAAAAAACAGAAACAAAAAATTGTTCGTAACTAACCCAACTTGCCAGTTCGTATACCGATTTATAGTCTTGTTCCTTGAACCCTGATAAAAATAGAAATACATTGTTTCTTCGATCGACAAGGACTAACCAAAACCAATCAATAATCACCCGTAACCGGTAACTTTTGTTTTGTTGTAATTAGAGGTAAAAACCTATACACACATCTAGTCTCCATTTTCCTTCACGAATTTAAGTTTTATAAAGTTGGATAAAAGAATCAAATACTCATCCAACTATAATTTCTTAATAGATATCCTCATTCTATAAAATCATCTACTTTATACACCACTTACATATTATATTGTTTTCATTTCTACCGAATTGATTAGATGATGAATAAAAATCTTGAAAGCTTTTGAGAAACAAAAAAAAATATGATAGATTACTTTTTATATCATGTAAAGCAAAAGATAACAAAAAAGTTGAAGGATCTTTTTAATGTTTAGCATTACTCTTATAAACTAAACCACATACAATGAAATACGTGTTGGACATATGGTATGTCCGATGTAATTAAAAGTCGAGGTCAACGTAACCTGACCCGGTACGATCCGAAGAGTTACACGTTGGTACACAAATCAGATAAGTTCACGCGTTGGTGAATTATTATTTATGAAATAATAATTGTTTTAGTCTTGATGGACTTAATATTAATAAGATTAATATTAAGGAGTATTAAGATATTTAGCAAGGGGGTTTATTGCAAGTTGTTGTCTTATAAAAGGAGGGTTAAGGAGTAAACCCTAATCACACTTTTATCAAAACAATTAATCCCTTGCCTCCCTCTTGTGATTAGCGGCCGCCACCCAAGGAAAGAAGGTCGCCGCCTTCTTCTTCTTTTGTTCGGCCATCAACTGTGACACCTGGCAAATTCGGGTTAACAACGTTGTCTAGATGAAAGTCTACCTTAGCGAGTCACGCGTATATTGTACTTAGCTGGGTTAGTTAAGTCGGGTTATGGTTCGGGAACTATTAGTTAGTCTAGAAGATCATTGGATGTTGGTCTAGAGGTTCATTAGATGTCGGTCCTTAACCAAGTGTACAAACGGTGACGATCGGTGGGATCGTCAGGGCATACGGAACATACGAGTCTCGAGTCCCGGGAATTGGTGAACGAGTGTAAATATGTGTATTTACTTGTGTTATGTGTTTACAATCATTATGTGACTTGTCGGTACATGAATATACATTAACATATGTTAAAACGGGGTTTAACGCGCAAAACACACAAAAGGAACCCCTACAGGCGATTAGGAAGCCTAATCGCCCATAGGGGAGGCGAGTAGGGCACATTAGACACGAGTAGGAGGCTACTCGTGTGTACATAGGGGCGATTAGGCCCAATCTCATGCGATTAGCAGCCCTAATCGCATGTAGCTGCTGCATACTCGCCTATAACGTGCTGGACGACTAGAAACGCCTATAAATACAACACTTAACCTCCTAAACTCCCTAATATCAACCCTAGTCGTCCCATAACCGCCCCAAACACTTAAACAACCTCTGGAAGGCGATTTTGATCAAAAACACAAGGTTTCAAGGTCTAACCATCATCCTTTTACAATTCCAAGGTTTGATTCTCATCCATAACACTTTGTAAACGTTTTTAATCAATCCCTAATAGTCCAGACCTGTTCATAAACGAAAAAGCTTTCTGAAAATCGTCAATAAGAGTTATTAATCGGATTATAACTAATAAACATGCATTATGGGTATGTATGATTAGAAAGATAGGATTTTTATGAATCTTGATGATGTTTTGATGTGTTATCATGCTAGGTCAGAATTAATATTGTTAGTATGATGATAGAAATCTCAGTAATTGGATAATAGGGTTATGATTACATGCGTTAATTGAATGTTGCATGCTATGTGTATGTGTTTGGATTGCTTTGGTTGCATGCAGGACTGATTTTACGAGGATGAACGAAGGGTTTTGGGTTAAACATGTTTAGGATAGTGTTTGGGATGATATTGGGTAGTTACACACGCTCTGGATCTGATTTGGAGCGTTAAACGCGCGAAAAACCGGAACAGCAAGGTTACAGGCGAGTAGCCTTGCTAATCGCGTGTATTAGGGGCGAGTAGCCCCCACTCGCGTGTAATAAGGGCGAGTAGGCCCACTCGCCTGACTACAGGGGCGAGTAGCCCAATCGCGTGGCCTCATGGGCGAGTGGCCCTAATCGCCTGACTTAAGGGGCGATTAGCCCTAGTCGCGTGACATTTCATGCGATTAGCCTCCCTAATCGCGTGTACTGCTGCTGTAAGTGTATATTAGCATTCCGAGACCCGATTTGACATATAGTAACATGTTAGGAACCTCGTAACATGTCTAATAACTTGGTAACATATATTTGGATGTATTTCGGTGATACGTGAACTATGTGCTATAACTTGTTGTGTGTTAACGTATGTTAAGTGTACTTGCGTTATTGTATGTTTTGGAGCGTAAACATAACACGGGGAGTCTCGGGTCACCAATGGGATGTCGAGTCTTGTACTTTGGGTCGGTTAAACAGTCACGATGTTTTCAAACGAACTTGGTTATGGTCTGGACATCTAGGGACTAATTAGCCTGCGGGTTATTAGTCTAAGTACTTGTAACTGTCGTATGTTAGGTCGCCGCTTTACGGGACTAGCATAGCAACTGAGTTTACTCGGGTTAAGGAGTAACGGAACTTAAGGTGAGTTTACGGCCCCTCTTTTAAACTGGTTTTATACTTTCGGGGGAGAAAACATGTGTTAAAACGATTATTTGGTAACTACTGTCATACTATGGGGTTTCTATTGTGTACTACACGATCTTTGGAAGTCCCGGGGGGAACCATGAATGTGCGGGTTTGCACAACGGGGAAATGTGAATAGCGCTATTGGGAGTGACCAACCCCGCTCGTCGACTTGGAGGGTCGGCGGGTGCATATTGTCTCAAACAGGAACAACAGGAACAACAGGAACATACATCGGGCATACTTTTGGTATTCGAGTTAGTAATGGTTTTCCAATCGTGGTAGTAACAAAACGTACGCCTAGCTAGCGTATACTGGTTTTCTATTTGTTATAGTATGGACAGGTGGACTTGGTACTTGAACTGCAAACCTGTAAACTCACCAGCATTTTTGTGCTGACGTAAACTTTTACATGTTTTCTCAGGTCGCTAAGGTAGCACAATGGAACTAGGGCGCACGCGTCTGCACGGCGTCTAGATAGAGTTGCATGAATTCATAAACATTGAACTTTGGTTATTTATGTTGAACTTTATTTTGAATAAGCTTCCGCTGTAAACGGGATTTTAAAACTATGTTTTGGTATTGCATTAATTACATTTAGACTTGTTTATTGTGATCGTTGGTTTGGATCCTGGTTTGTCATGCGCCTCGCGGTAAAACTCCGCAAGTGGATTTTGAGGGTGTGACAGATTGGTATCAGAGCCAATGGTTATAGTGAACTAGGACTGCATGTAGAGTCTAGTCTATAGCCGAGTCGCACACACTAGACGATCACATGGTACTAAACGTTATAGTGGTTTACGTATGGTCTTGTCGGGGTGTCTCTAAATCGTTGGTCTTTCTACGTTACATCATCCGTTCTATCTTAGGTTGGGTTACTTGTTATCTAGGCAGTGTAGTCTATTGGAGTAACTCGTGTGCTCTTGAGAATTGTCCAAGGCTCGGACATCTCCCTTTTCGCACTCCAATAGAAACACTTGTCATGAACTACCGTAGTATTACGGTGTGTAGCTAAGAGTCTATGTTCGGTGAGTTGAACTTTGAACTAGGAGAACACTTGGAGGACCATGTAGAGCGTTTTATCATTTTGGGTGCACACAAAATCATAAAACGAAATGCATGGAAGCCCTAGTGAGCTCTGGGTTTGAAGGGATAGTCCTGGATTGGATCTGGCTTTGATCTTGTGAACATTAGTGGTTATCTTTAACTGCGAAACTAAATTTTCTCGTTCTTTCTGCCAGAATCATGTCTGGAGTGCGTGGAGGACGTGGAGGTGGTCGCAATGGTGGACGCGGTGGTGGTCGCGGTGGTGCTGGTGGTCGTGGTGGAGGTATTAACCTATCACAGGCTGATCTGAATAACTTGCTCCAGGCTGCCTTTCAGTTAGGGCACAACGGTGGTGGTAAGTTGTTTTATCTGTTTTCTTTGCCTCATTGGTGAACCTTGTGTACGTTATTCGTGGTTTCTCATACGTTTCATTTCAGGTGGTCCTGTTGACCCACCCCCACCCATGTGCACCTACAAGATGTTCCGGGACTGCAAACCCCAGGAATTCTCTGGCACCGAGGGTGCGGTCAGTTTGCTTAGGTGGTTGGAGAAAGTGGAGTCGGTATTTCTAATGTGTAATTGCCTCCCAGAAGATCGGGTGAAGTATTCGGCTGCGTTATTTCAGGACGTGGCATTGACTTGGTGGAATGGTATCACCCAGAACATGGGTATTGGGGAGGCATATGCTATGCCATGGGAGAACTTTGTGCAGATGCTGAAGCGGGAGTATTGCCCGAGAGAAGAGGTACAGAAGCTGGAACATGAGGTATGGAACCTCAAGATGACTGGATCGGAAATCGAGAAGTATACTGTGAGACGGAATGAGTTGGCCGTGCTGTGTCCCGATCTGCACGTGCCAGAATATCGTAAGATTGAACACTATGTCTCGGGGTTAGTGCCGGAAATTGCAGGGTTAGTGGCTGCTGGGAATCATCCTACTTATGCGGAGGTAGTTCGATCGGCCCATAGGATGACCAATTTAAAGGTGAATGAGGGGATTTTGCCTGCGAAAGGTTCGACTGCTAAGGCTCCAGAGAACAATAAGCGCAAGTGGGAAAATGACGGGAAAGGGTCTGGGTCTGCACAGCAGGGTAAAAGGTTTGATAATGGGGGTTCATCGTCTTCGGGTAATAAGCAGGGTGGTTATGCGGGAAAACTGCCCAAATGCAACAAGTGTGGACGCCATCACCAAGGGAACTGCGACAGTAACCGTTGTCACCGCTGCCAGCGAACAGGCCACTATGCTAAAGATTGTCGGGTTACACTTCCATCGACTCAGGCTCCGACCAACAGTTCAGCTCCGACTACTCAGGGTACTACAGGGAAACAAGGATGCTACAACTGTGGTGACACTGGGCATTACAAGAAGGATTGCCCAAAACTGAAACAGGGTGGAAACAACGGGAATGGGAACAACGGGGGCGGCGGCAGAAATGCACGTGCCTTCGTCATTGGAGCTGCTGAGGCTAGGCAGGACCCTGATACAGTCACCGGTACGTTTCTTCTCAATAATCACTCTGTTAGCGTGTTGTTTGATTCTGGTGCCGACAAGAGTTTTGTATCCATGAATGTTAGTCGACTGCTAGATGTAGTATCTGTACCATTAGAGACCAAGTATATTATTGAGTTGGCTGACGGTAAAACGATTGAAGCTACTAGTGTTCTTCGGGAGTGTCAGTTAGAGTTGTCGGGTTTATCGTTTCCCATCGACCTTATGCCGGTACCATTGGGTAGTTTTGACGTTGTGGTAGGAATGGATTGGTTATCTTTGTATCGCGCGGAGATCGTCTGTTACGATAAGGTTATTCGGATTCCTCTCCCTGATGGAGAATTTCTTTCTGTGTATGGTATCAAGGGTGGTGTTTCGCTAAACATCATCTCTAGCATGAAAGCCCTTAAGTGTCTTCGAAAGGGTTATCCAGCCGTTTTGGCGCTCTTATCTGTTTCCACTAGTGATGAGAAGAAGATTGACGACATTCCGGTGGTACGCGAGTTTTCTGATGTTTTGCCCGATGATTTATCTGGTCTTCCTCCTCATCGTCAAGTCGAGTTCGGTATTGATCTTGTACCAGGGGCTGCTCCTATTGCTCGGGCCCCCTACCGCCTTGCACCTCCCGAGATGCAGGAATTGTCTAGCCAGTTACAGGAACTCTTGGACAAGGGTTTCATCCGGCCAAGTTCTTCCCCTTGGGGAGCCCCGATTTTATTTGTCAAGAAGAAGGATGGGAGTTTCCGATTGTGTGTAGACTACAGAGAGCTGAACAAATTGACCGTCAAAAACCGTTATCCTCTTCCACGTATCGATGATCTATTCGACCAGCTTCAGGGTTCTAGTTATTATTCCAAGATCGACTTGAGGTCCGGTTATCACCAGCTGCGCGTCAGGGAGGCTGACGTTGCAAAGACTGCTTTTCGAACACGTTATGGCCATTTCGAATTCTTGGTCATGCCTTTCGGTCTCACGAACGCACCGGCGGTTTTCATGGACTTGATGAACCGCGTCTGTAAACCGTATCTGGACAAGTTTGTCATTGTGTTTATTGATGACATTCTGATCTACTCCAAGAACGAGACCGAACACGGGGAACATCTGCGGTTAGTTTTGGAACTCTTGCGACGGGAACAACTTTACGCCAAGTTCTCAAAGTGTGACTTTTGGTTACGCGAAGTTCAATTCCTAGGACACGTGGTTAATGAACTAGGAATTCATGTCGATCCAGCTAAGATCGAAGCAATCAAGGACTGGGGAGCACCAAAGACGCCAACTGAGGTGCGGCAATTCCTAGGCCTTGCGGGCTATTATCGTCGTTTCATTCAGGGGTTCTCGAAGATTGCTCAACCCCTCACCACTCTCACTCAGAAGGATAGGAAGTTCGACTGGGGTGAATCACAAGAGTCCGCGTTTGAGGAACTAAAGTCTAAACTGTGTTCTGCTCCTATTTTGTCTTTACCTGAGGGTTCTGATGATTTTGTCGTTCACTGTGATGCTTCCATTCATGGACTCGGTTGCGTGTTGATGCAACGCGAGAAAGTGATTGCGTATGCTTCTCGTCAACTCAAAGTGCACGAGAAGAACTACACAACTCATGACTTGGAGTTGGGTGCCGTGGTATTCGCGTTGAAAATTTGGAGACATTACTTGTACGGTACCAAATGCACTATCTACACCGATCACAAGAGTCTCCAACACATTTTCGACCAACAACACTTGAACATACGGCAGCGCCGTTGGATCGAACTTTTGAACGATTATGATTGTGCTATTAAGTACCATCCTGGCAAGGCGAATGTTGTAGCAGACGCCTTGAGCAGGAAGGAATCTTCTAAACCTCGTCGCGTTCGGGCGTTGCAGCTCACTATCCATTCGTCGTTACCTGATCAACTCCGTTCTGCCCAGTTAGAAGCTTTGAAGGAGGAAAACCTTAAAGCTGAAACCATGCACGGTGCCGACAAGCACCTAGAGCGAAGGCCTGATGGCCTGCACTATTTCGCAGAACGTATATGGGTTCCTTTATTCGGGGGACTACGGGAGCTTGTTCTTGATGAGGCTCATAAGTCCCGGTATTCTATTCATCCTGGTTCGGATAAGATGTACCAAGACCTGAAGGTACTGTACTGGTGGCCAAACATGAGGTCGGATATAGCCTCATACGTAAGCAAGTGCTTGACCTGCGCTAAGGTCAAGGTAGAATATCAGAAACCGTCGGGTCTCTTGCAACAACCTGAACTTCCGGAGTGGAAATGGGAACGAATTACCATGGACTTTGTCACGCAACTGCCAAAGTCACCAAGCGGAAATGACAAAATATGGGTGATTGTCGATCGGTTGACGAAATCAGCTCATTTCCTTGCTATTAAGGAGACCGACACCATGGACCGATTGGCTCGCCTTTACCTGAAGGAAGTTGTTTCTAAGCACGGGGTGCCAGTTTCTATAATCTCGGATCGCGATTCTCGCTTTACTTCGCACTTCTGGAAGTCCTTGCACAAGGCTTTGGGTACTCAACTGGACATGAGTACAGCTTATCACCCACAGACTGACGGTCAGAGTGAGCGCACGATTCAGACATTGGAAGACATGCTGCGGGCATGTGTGACTGATTTTGGTAAAGGTTGGGAAGCTCATCTACCGTTAGTAGAATTCTCGTACAACAACAGTTATCACACGAGCATCAAGGCTGCTCCGTTCGAGGCACTGTACGGACGGAAATGCCGCTCTCCTCTTTGTTGGGCTGAGGTGGGTGAGAGTCAACTCACTGGGCCCGAACTAGTGTACGAAACTTCGGAAAAGATCGTACAGATTCGTAATCGGTTGGCGGCGGCACGGGACCGGCAAAAGAGTTATGCCGATCAGCGTCGCAAACCACTGGAATTCCAAGTTAACGACAAGGTGCTTCTGAAAGTTTCTCCGTGGAAGGGCGTCATACGCTTTGGGAAGCGTGGCAAACTCAACCCACGGTATGTCGGACCATTTACGATCCTGGAACGGATTGGGCCGGTGGCATATCGTCTTGATTTACCGACGGAGCTAGGTAACGTACATAACGTTTTCCACGTGTCCAACTTGAAGAAGTGCCTGACTGACGAGTCTCTCATCGTTCCACTAGAAGAGATCAAGGTTGACGATCGTCTTCGGATTGTGGAAGAACCTGTGGAGATCCTCGACTACAAGATTCGTAGCTTACGTCACAGCAAGATTCGTATCGTTAAGGTTCGGTGGAACTCGAACCGGGGACCGGAATATACGTGGGAACGGGAGGATCAGATGAAGTCTAAGTATCCTCATCTCTTTCCTAAGGAAGCATTCGAGTCGAGACACGTCTCTTCGGCAGCTGAATGAATCTCGGGTCGAGATTCCTTTTAACGTGGGGATGATGTGACAACTCGGGTAAATCTCTCTCTTTTGGTTTCTACCTTTTGCTTGTTTCCTTCGTTACTTCTTTTGTTCTTTCTGTACTTGTACAAATTTTCGGGACGAAAATTCTTTTAACGTGGGGATGATGTGACACCTGGCAAATTCGGGTTAACAACGTTGTCTAGATGAAAGTCTACCTTAGCGAGTCACGCGTATATTGTACTTAGCTGGGTTAGTTAAGTCGGGTTATGGTTCGGGAACTATTAGTTAGTCTAGAAGATCATTGGATGTTGGTCTAGAGGTTCATTAGATGTCGGTCCTTAACCAAGTGTACAAACGGTGATGATCGGTGGGATCGTCAGGGCATACGGAACATACGAGTCTCGAGTCCCGGGAATTGGTGAACGAGTGTAAATATGTGTATTTACTTGTGTTATGTGTTTACAATCATTATGTGACTTGTCGGTACATGAATATACATTAACATATGTTAAAACGGGGTTTAACGCGCAAAACACACAAAAGGAACCCCTACAGGCGATTAGGAAGCCTAATCGCCCATAGGGGAGGCGAGTAGGGCACATTAGACACGAGTAGGAGGCTACTCGTGTGTACATAGGGGCGATTAGGCCCAATCTCATGCGATTAGCAGCCCTAATCGCATGTAGCTGCTGCATACTCGCCTATAACGTGCTGGACGACTAGAAACGCCTATAAATACAACACTTAACCTCCTAAACTCCCTAATATCAACCCTAGTCGTCCCATAACCGCCCCAAACACTTAAACAACCTCTGGAAGGCGATTTTGATCAAAAACACAAGGTTTCAAGGTCTAACCATCATCCTTTTACAATTCCAAGGTTTGATTCTCATCCATAACACTTTGTAAACGTTTTTAATCAATCCCTAATGGTCCAGACCTGTTCATAAACGAAAAAGCTTTCTGAAAATCGTCAATAAGAGTTATTAATCGGATTATAACTAATAAACATGCATTATGGGTATGTATGATTAGAAAGATAGGATTTTTATGAATCTTGATGATGTTTTGATGTGTTATCATGCTAGGTCAGAATTAATATTGTTAGTATGATGATAGAAATCTCAGTAATTGGATAATAGGGTTATGATTACATGCGTTAATTGAATGTTGCATGCTATGTGTATGTGTTTGGATTGCTTTGGTTGCATGCAGGACTGATTTTACGAGGATGAACGAAGGGTTTTGGGTTAAACATGTTTAGGATAGTGTTTGGGATGATATTGGGTAGTTACACACGCTCTGGATCTGATTTGGAGCGTTAAACGCGCGAAAAACCGGAACAGCAAGGTTACAGGCGAGTAGCCTTGCTAATCGCGTGTATTAGGGGCGAGTAGCCCCCACTCGCGTGTAATAAGGGCGAGTAGGCCCACTCACCTGACTACAGGGGCGAGTAGCCCAATTGCGTGGCCTCAAGGGCGAGTAGCCCTAATCGCCTGACTTAAGGGGCGATTAGCCCTAGTCGCGTGACATTTCATGCGATTAGCCTCCCTAATCGCGTGTACTGCTGCTGTAAGTGTATATTAGCATTCCGAGACCCGATTTGACATATAGTAACATGTTAGGAACCTCGTAACATGTCTAATAACTTGGTAACATATATTTGGATGTATTTCGGTGATACGTGAACTATGTGCTATAACTTGTTGTGTGTTAACGTATGTTAAGTGTACTTGCGTTATTGTATGTTTTGGAGCGTAAACATAACACGGGGAGTCTCGGGTCACCAATGGGATGTCGAGTCTTGTACTTTGGGTCGGTTAAACAGTCACGATGTTTTCAAACGAACTTGGTTATGGTCTGGACATCTAGGGACTAATTAGCCTGCGGGTTATTAGTCTAAGTACTTGTAACTGTCGTATGTTAGGTCGCCGCTTTACGGGACTAGCATAGCAGCTGAGTTTACTCGGGTTAAGGAGTAACGGAACTTAAGGTGAGTTTACGGCCCCTCTTTTAAACTGGTTTTATACTTTCGGGGGAGAAAACATGTGTTAAAACGATTATTTGGTAACTACTGTCATACTATGGGGTTTCTATTGTGTACTACACGATCTTTGGAAGTCCCGGGGGGAACCATGAATGTGCGGGTTTGCACAACGGGGAAATGTGAATAGCGCTATTGGGAGTGACCAACCCCGCTCGTCGACTTGGAGGGTCGGCGGGTGCATATTGTCTCAAACAGGAACAACAGGAACAACAGGAACATACATCGGGCATACTTTTGGTATTCGAGTTAGTAATGGTTTTCCAATCGTGGTAGTAACAAAACGTACGCCTAGCTAGCGTATACTGGTTTTCTATTTGTTATAGTATGGACAGGTGGACTTGGTACTTGAACTGCAAACCTGTAAACTCACCAGCATTTTTGTGCTGACGTAAACTTTTACATGTTTTCTCAGGTCGCTAAGGTAGCACAATGGAACTAGGGCGCACGCGTCTGCACGGCGTCTAGATAGAGTTGCATGAATTCATAAACATTGAACTTTGGTTATTTATGTTGAACTTTATTTTGAATAAGCTTCCGCTGTAAACGGGATTTTAAAACTATGTTTTGGTATTGCATTAATTACATTTAGACTTGTTTATTGTGATCGTTGGTTTGGATCCTGGTTTGTCATGCGCCTCGCGGTAAAACTCCGCAAGTGGATTTTGAGGGTGTGACATCAACCACCACAAGCCACCACCTTCCTTCTTGCAAGTGTTGCTTCCCGATTGGTTCGTGCACGGTGTGAACTTCCTACTAGCGAGGATTCGTTGTAACCCGCGTGTTACAATTCCGGTGTAGTCGTCAAAGGTTGATCACTAAACCCCCTATGGTTGTTTTATTATTTATTTGTTTATACGCGTTTAACTGAGATCCTGATTGGGCATATTTTATTAATCGGATTAATAAAATTAAATATATATTTATTCATATAAATCGGCTAATATTATATAATGTATATAATCGAGTTTTCTAATAAATATAAACCGTTTCCGTTGTGTATACGATACCATGATTCCCAACAGTGGTATCAGAGCCACGGTTACGCGCGTATAGATGGTAAAGTTATAATTTTGATCTATGTTTTATTTGTCAGTTTTTTTTTTTTGACAAAAGATCAAAAGCTTTTTGTTGTTCATGGATTGTGATGTGAATCAAGCCCTAGGTATTTTGACCCTTGTCATGGTTGTGTTTGTGATGTTTTATTTTTTTTATTGATTTGTATTTTTATTACGGATATTGGATCCGGTGTAACAGATAGGATTAGAATAGATTTGTTTTATTTCTATTTCAAATTTATTTGTAATCCTACAAGTACAAGATCAAGACGAAGATAAAAAGGCGAACATGTTCCATGAAGATAGAGATCTCGGGTCAAGTGGGAGCTATATCAAAATTGTTTTGAAACCCTTTTGACTAGTTCGTTTCGTTTCTGGCTAAAACGAAACGGGCGACCTATTAGGGGCTCGATTCGTTTAATTTTATTGTTATGTTTTGTGGTTGTGGTTTATTTATTGTAAATAATTTAGATAACCCAAAATAAATAAAATTTTCACAATCATGGCAACGGTTTTATTAAAACAAGTTTTATAAAAACCGAAAATCATATTTAATAAAAGGAGTTTTATTAATATTAAAACAAGTCCATTCACGATAATACGGCCAACGTAGTTTTAATAGGGTATTTAAAACTATACCGTGTCGAGTGTTGAAAGGAGTTTCAATTATCACGAACAATATAAAATTTGATTTTATAAACTGTTGTGTGACTCACATCATGCTAACGAGTCATTCAATATATTTATGGTAAATATTAAAATTAAATCCCAATTTTGAATTGATGTTTCATGCCACCCTTAACGAGTTAACACTCCATTCTATATCGAACCCAGATGTTAGTGCTGACCCTGCATCTAGGCATTGATCATGAGTGAAGGTAATCATCGCGGTTCCTGTGTAACATAGGCCGGTGTTACAGTTAACAGTAAAGGACCAAACATCGCTTGTTTGACAAGTGGGCATAGTTGGGGTTAAACATACATCGCTTTTAGCGATATCCCCAAAAAGGAGAGTTGTGTAGTGGACACAATTAACAATCGTTGTTTACCTACCTAATCGTGCCAGTGGACAGTGCTAAGCCAGTTCATTGTGTATTGATGAATCGGGATCTCATCCTAATTAATTTTGTTTTTTGGGTCATGAAATAATTAGGACACTTAAACATGAAATACTAATACATTAATTTTGAACTTTGTAGATGTCAATTGAAAACAATTCCACCTCCCATTTCTCTCTCAAGTCCATCTTAGAGAAGGACAAACTGAACCACTCCAACTTCATGGACTGGCACCGCAACTTGAAAATTGTTCTCAAAGCGGAGAACAAATTGTATGTTCTTGAAGAACCAGTCCCTGATGAACCCATAAATCCCAAGAGTGAGCTTTATAAAGCTTGGGCTAAGCATTTTGATAACTCTTTGAAAGTCTCATGTCTGATGCTGGCTTCCATGATCCCTGAACTTCAAAGGACCATGGAAGACATGGATGCATACGACATGAATCAGCATCTAATGGAAATGTTCCAACAAAATGCTCGCCATGAGAGGTTCGATGTGATGCGATCACTTATAACCACTCGTATGCAAGAGGGTTCACCAGTTGGCACTCATGTGCTAAAAATGAAGGCATATGTTGATCACTTGGCTCGTCTGGAATCCCCCTTGAGTGATGAGTTAGCTGGGGATATCATCCTGAACTCATTGCCCAAGTCATATGACCAGTTCATTATGAACTATAATATGAATAGGATGGAGAAGACACTTGCTGAACTACATCAGATGCTCAAAACTGCTGAGGTAAACATACCTGGCAAAACTGCACTAGTGCTAATGATCAGGGAGGGTCAGATTAAGAAACCTAAAACCAAGAAGAGGGGCTATCAAGGCAAAGGGAAGGGAAAGGGCAAAGCGGTTGCCAACAAGAAACCTTTGAAAGATGCCAAATGTTTTCATTGTGATGAAACTGGGCACTGGAAAAGGAACTGTGCTATGTATTTAGCTGAACTGAAGCAAGCCAAGGCTTCTGGAGGAGAGTCCTCAGGTATATATGTTATTGAACTCTATTAGATATGATTCGATCAATGATGTGTCGAACAAACCTTCCAAAATCCTTTTGGAGTTATGCTCTGGAGACCGCCGCAAGACTTGTGAATATAGCTCTGACGAAAAAGATTACTAAAACGCCTTATGAGATATGGCATGGAAAGAAACATCATGTATCCTACCTTAAAGTCTGGGGATGTAATGCTTATGTCACTCTAGAATCTTCGGATAAACTAGATCCCAGAGGCGAAAAAGTGGTTTTCGTTGGATACGGTAAGAAGATCGGTTACCTGTTCTACCACCCCACTGAAAATAAGATTTTCACCAAACGCAGAGGCACTTTCTTAGAGGAAGAGCTTCTGGCGCGAGGGATTGGAGATAACTATGTGGATCTTGAAGAAATTCGAAAATCACAAGTGACTGAACCAGCTGTTCAGACAGAACCAGATGTAACTGATTCAGTTGTTGAAGTTGAGCCTAAGAGGACTCAAGAAACAACAGAAACACCAAGTGTTCGGAAAAGTATTAGGGATCGTCGTGCACCGGTAAGGTATGACGATATCTTCATGATTGATGAAGCTGAACCTACTACTTACAAAGCTGCAATCTTGGATTCAGAATCCAAGAAATGGCAAGAAGCCATGAATGCAGAGATGAAATCCTTGTATGATAACCAAGTCTGGGATTTGGTTGATCTTCCTACCGAATGTCGGACTGTGGGAAACAAATGGATCTTCAAGAAGAAGACTGACATGGATGGGAATGTGCAAACCTACAAAGCAAGGCTTGTAGCGAAAGGTTTTACTCAGACTCAAGGAATTGACTATGAGGAAACTTTCTCGCCAGTGGCCATGCTTAAGTCTATTAGAATTCTACTTGCCATTGCTGCATATTATGACTATGAGATATGGCAGATGGATGTCAAAACCGCGTTCCTTAATGGACACTTACTGGAAGATGTCTATATGGTTCAACCTGAAGGTTTTGTCGATCCAAAGAATCCTAATAAGGTGTGCAAGCTGAATAAATCCATCTATGGATTAAAGCAAGCATCTCGCAGCTGGAATCTCCGTTTTGATCTGAAAATCAAAGAGTTTGGTTTTATCAAGAACGAAGATGAACCGTGTGTTTACAAGAAGTCTAATGGGAGCTATATTACTTTTCTTATACTGTATGTAGATGACATACTAATCATTGGAAACAATATCCCTATGCTTAAAGATGTTAAGACCTGGTTGGGTAAATGTTTCGCAATGAAAGATCTTGGTGAAGCCACTTATATTATAGGAATAAAGATTTATAGAGATAGATCAAAGCGGATATTGGGTTTGAGTCAAAGTACATATATTGATAAGGTCTTACGACGCTTCTCAATGCAAGACTCAGAAAGGGGGCTCTTGCCCATGGCACATGGAACCATTCTTGATAACAAGCAGTGTGCAAATACTAAAGAGGAAAAGAAGAAAATGGAAGGTGTTCCATATGCTTCTGCGATTGGTTCCATCATGTATGCCATGTTATGTACTAGACCTGATGTCTCGTATGCTCTTAGCATGACGAGTAGATATCAACAGAATCCAGGAGAGAGTCACTGGGTTGCAGTGAAGAACATTCTTAAGTACTTGAGAAGGACTAAGGACATGTTATTAATATATGGAGGACTGGATGAGGAGCTGTCAGTTAAGTGTTATACTGATGCAAGCTTCCAGACTGATCGTGATGACTCAAGATCACAAACGGGATATGTTTTCATTCTGAATGGTGGGGCTGTTACTTGGAAGAGCTCTAAGCAAAGTGTGGTTGCTCAATCCACCTGTGAATCAGAATACATTGTTGCATCGGATGCTGCAAAGGAGGCTGCCTGGATGAAGAAGTTCATTACTGATCTCGATGTTGTGCATAACATAAAGAAACCAATTGAGATACTGTGTGACAACACTGGTGCCATTGCTCTTGCAAAGGAACCAAGGTCACACCAGACCGCAAGGCATATACTCAGAAAGTTCCACTACATTAGAGAAATAGTGGAGCGTGGAGACGTCGTGATGAACAAAGTTCATATAGATCTAAATCTGGCTGACCCCTTACTAAGCCTTTACCTCAAGCTAGACATGAGGAGCATGCTGGAAATATAGGGCTTAGAGTTGTTAGACAATGGGCATGATCTGTAATTAGTATTGATGTTTTATTTTGAACTATGACAGTTATGTTGAATGTTTATTTGATTTAATGGGTTAAATGCAAATTTAATATTTATTAACTGTGTTCATTTATTCGTATGTTTAAATCCTTGAATAAGAGTATTCTAAATGTCCGTAGTCGATCAAATTACATGGGAATGAATTTGAATGTAAGACTATTGTGAATTGGGATAGTTGTATTCATGAGATGAATAGCTCAAGGGTTTGAGGATTATAATTCACAGGTATTATTAGGGAATAATATTGGATTAACTCGCTTCAAAACGATCTCCATGGATCTATGTCATGAGATGTTTTGATATTGATATGTTCAATCTGTTCTTTTTCCTAAGGCACATATTAAACTACATTGATCAAGGACTATCTTTGATGTTATCTTACACTATCCTGAAACATGGGTAGCTATAAGGGTAGCGTTGGGAGAAATTCGAGATTAAGTGGGAGTTTTATGATGCTGATGGAATTCTGTACTTCTATGGGATTAGAAGCCTAGACATTCTGGCGCCCTCGTAAAACTCAAATTGGTATAAACGCGTGGCCACGCTCGGACTAAGGTAGTTTGTTAGACCACTTTGAATTAGAGACGAGAATAGAGAATAGTTGATCACTATATAAGAATGAATAATCCATGTCTTATGATCAACGAATGTCTATACAGAAGGGACTTATTGATATAACTATAAGGGCTATAGTATTTGGTTAAGTAAAGCGTTACTTGAACTCAAAGAATTAGTTGACGACTGTAAAGTGTCATACTAGTTTGGGTGCAATGCGATGCAGCTAGGCGTCCAACTCTGCGCACGTAGACTCATTTAATTAAAATCGTCCAAGTGGGAGATTGTTGGACATATGGTATGTCCGATGTAATTAAAAGTCGAGGTCAACGTAACCCGACCCGGTACGATCCGAAGAGTTACACGTTGGTACACGAATCAGATAAGTTCACGCGTTGGTGAATTATTATTTATGAAATAATAATTGTTTTAGTCTTGAGGGACTTAATATTAATAAGATTAATATTTAGGAGTATTAAGTTATTTAGCAAGGGGGTTTATTGCAAGTTGTCTTATAAAAGGAGGGTTAAGGAGTAAACCCTAATCACACTTTTATCAAAACAACTAATCCCTTGCCTCCCTCTTGTGATTAGCGGCCGCCACCCAAGGAAAGAAGGCCGCCGCCTTCTTCTTATTTTGTTCGGCCATCAACCACCACAAGCCACCACCTTCCTTCTTGCAAGTGTTGCTTCCCAGTTGGTTCGTGCACGGTGTGAACTTCCTACTAGCGAGGATTCGTTGTAACCCGCGTGTTACAATTCCGGTGTAGTCGTCAAAGGTTGATCACTAAACCCCCTATGGTTGTTTTATTATTTATTTGTTTATACGCGTTTAACTGAGATCCTGATTGGGAATATTTTATTAATCGGATTAATAAAATTAAATACATATTTATTCATATAAATCGGCTAATATTATATAATGTATATAATCGAGTTTTCTAATAAATATAAACCGCTTCCGCTGTGTATACGATACCATGATTCCCAACAATACGGATGTCTTACATATTAATGGGCTATTTGGCTGATTAAGTGCTGAATTATTAAGAGGTCTGAATGGTTAAGTGCTGAATCATTAAGTTGGACCTCTTAATGGTTAGTATTCTTTTCTCACATTGGCAGGAGAGTCTCATTGAGGTTCAGCCTAGTTCTGCTTGATGGTTCGCTAACATCTCAAATCTTATTGATTCAGCCTTAACCATTCCATCCAGAAGCTGAATCAAACGCGTTGAATGGTGAATCATTCAGCGCTAAATGGTTCAGAGTTTACCAAACAACCCCTAAACTTGCTTATTACTTATAATCTATACAACTAATATATGAAACTCAATGTGGACACATGGCACTCCCATGTTGATCCTCCAATTATATAGCCTATCAATTTGTGCCAAGTGTCCAAGTGTGAGAATTTATAAAAATTTTCTATTTTTTAAAAAACAAAAATCAATCATTAAATGAGGTAAATCAATTGTAATTGGTAAAACCATAATAACTTTCCTTTTTCACAATATTCCTTAATCTTCCACAAATCAACACAGACAACCACTTCCTTCTCCTTCATTATTATCTCTCTAAACACTAATTCTTTCGAGATCAATACACATTATCAATACAGTTGCTGTCGAAATCAGGTTATATGCTTTATTTTATCGATTTTGTTCATCGTATTCATCTGTTTATTGTATTTATTGCTCTGTTATCGTGTTTATTGTTAGTAGAACAATATTTGTTATAAATTGTTCTTCAATCGCAACCATAAGTTGTTCTTCTTTTATCGACACCACCATTCCTATGTTTACCGATTAGGGTTTTTTGACGCCACCATGTTTTGTTGATATGTAAGTTTTTGTTTCTGATTTGTATTTTTTATAATTTGATTTTGGAATATTCACATTCTCGCTGAGGCTTTGTTCTTCATCCACTGTAGTAAGTTTTGATTTCCCCCTTTTCTATTTGATTTTGTCATTTAGGGTTTGTTCAGTTAATTTTTAATTTATTGGGTTTCCATGGTTTGTCTGTTTTAGGTGTTGAATAAGAATTTATCAAAGCATCTGATGGTTCAAATCTAAAAATGGGGTGGTCGAATAAGGCAATGGTCAAAAGGTTTCATTTGGATTTGATATTGTTCAAATCTGACTTATGAGGTTATTTCTCTTCTAATCCCTCAATTTAATATCGATAATCCATGTTATTGATTGATTGATAGCGGCTTAAATCATCAGATCAGAGTCTCACATGTTTCCGTTGAGTGTGCGTCTTCAACTACGATTCATCCAAATCACGATCTTCAATTTTTTCAGATTCTAATGTTTTTTTATTCTAATAATTTTTCAGATTTATTCGATTAGGATTCATGTTTCTCAATTAGTTTGATATTGGTTTTATTACTTTAATTTCAATGTTTAGATTTATTCGATTAGGGTTCATGTTTCTCAATAAGAAACATACTGATTTTATTACTTTAATTTCAATGTTTATGGTTATTCGATTAGGTGTTGTGTGTTGTTGTTTAGGTTACTTTGGCGATTAGGGTTCATGTTTCTCTTTTTACTGATTTATTCGATTAGGGCGATTAGTCTTCATGTCCTGTTATGTATTGTTCTTTGATAGTTTTCACTTATTATGTTTTCTGAATTTTTGATTCTTTGCTGATGTTTCAATGTTTTCAGGATTCATTGATACTTGATTGAATGTTTCTGTTTCAATATTATGTATGTATATGTATTCAAAACTGTTTCAATGTTTATGTATTGGTCCATTCATCCCTGTTTGAATGTTTGTGTTTCAATATATTCATCCGTGTACTTTTCAATTTTGATTAATTATGTATCATTATGTTTGTTTCTGTCATTAAGCTATTCATTTGGTCATCAAATCGTATTAATATTAATTATGATTAAGTTTTCACTTATTATGTTTTCTGAATTTTTGATTCTTTGCTGATGTTTCAATGTTTTCAGGATTCATTGATACCTGATTAAATTAGGTAAGTAATTATGATTATTATTGTCAAAATCGGTCAAGGCACATTAACTTTCTTATATACACCTAATTTTGGTGAGATTATATTTTAAAAACAATCACCTTTAACACCATCATTATCCATTCTCCTAAACAACCGATCATTCTCCTAAATACAATTCAAGGTTTGATTTTTTATTTTTGAAATCTTTAGTTAGTTTTTATAATCAAACATTTTGATTGATTTTGTAATTATTTCATTTATTTGTGTTTTAGTTTATTGTATTTATCCTTTTGTAACAAAATTAGATGATGGGAAGACATGTTATGTATATTCAGTGTAATTATTTTATTTATTTGTGTTTTAGTTTATTGTATTTATCCTTTTTCTAGCAAAAGTAATGGCTTATTGCAGATCGTTTAAAGGGGCACATTTATCATACCCCATTTCTTTAAATTAGGAGAAACTTATTTATATTATGTTATATTTAGAAAGCACAAGTGGTTTCCTTATGATTATATTAGTAAAGCTTCGAATAATTGACTGAATTAATTACTACGTATGCTTATATTAGGAAAAATTAAAGTTCACAATAGTAGTTGAATTATTATACGCCATTTTTTTTTTTAAATTGGGAAAATTTCAACTTACCTATATTAACTCTCTCCCTCTTTGGTTAGGAGAGAGGAAACATGCCTGTGTGTACCTCACTGGGGTATCTCCGCTGGTTGGGTTACGGGAAACAGGGTTCGTAGCTGGGCAAGCATCAAGAAAAGCGGAATTAAAGAAAGTAGATAAACATGCTAAAGCTTGTGCAGATAACCAACATGTCTTTATCCCTCTGGCTTTCGACACCTTTGGCTCCCTGGCGCCAGAAGCTATTCGTTTCTTGACCAGGGTCCAACGGGTTGTCCACAGCAATGTTTCATCCCCAGGGGGGCAAGGTTTTGTTTTTAGTAGACTAGGGTTTGCAATTCAAAACGGGGTGGCGGCGCAGCTTGTTGCCCGTCTACCAGCTATTATGATGTAACTTCCGTATTTTGTTTTAATGAAAAAAAACTTTTTATTAAAAAAAAATTAATTCATATACACCTTTTACTTATTTTAGGTAATCTAAAAATTAGTATAACATTTGAAATAATATACACGTTTTAGTTAATTTAGGTAATGAAAAAAATTAGTATAACATGATTGAATGCATATTTATAGGCGGATTTTATGAATTTGAATTTGAATTAATTAATCTTATCAATCTTTCCTATTAATAGATTTAACTTACCTAATTAAATGTTTCTCATCTACACTATATAATAAAAGAAAACACATGAGGAACACATGGCACTCCCTCATGAATTCTCTCATTTTATTATTTAATTTAATACAATAAATTCAAATTTAATTATAATAATTGATTTGGAAAAGCATATTATAAATTTATAAAAATGAATTCCATTAATTATATTAATAATCATAGTTGTAACTGAAATCATTAATAAAATAAAACACATGATTCTTTTTACAATATTTGATCTGTTATTCTAAGTTTAAAATTAAGTTTGTTACAATATTTGACAAATGATTATTAAGTTTTTTTTTTTATTTTGGTCATTGTTTTAGATGTTAAACTATGCTCAACAAATGCATATTAATTTTAATACTTAAAATTCAAAAGTTAAATAAACAAATTAAGAATAACACAATGCAATTAGTCAAGTTTTTTTGTGAGACTTTCATGTTGTTCAAAATAAATAAATAAAATAAATCAATCAACATTAATCGATTTCTATCTATAGTAATAAAAGACAGCACATGGAGTACATAGAACTCCATCACAAAGCCTCTCATTTTATTATTTTAAACAATACATTTATTTTAATTTTTTTCTTTATTTAATAATTATTACTTATTCAGTTTTTATTTGTTACAACTATAATTATTAGTATAATTACTGGAATCCAGTTTAATATGTATATTGTATGTTTTTTGTAAATCAATTAATCTACATCTACGCTTCTACATCTACACTTCTACACTATATAATAAAAGAAAACACATGAGGGACACATGACACTCCCTCGTGAATTCTCTCATTTTATTATTTAATTTAATACAATAAATTCAAATTTAATTATAATAATTGATTTGCAAAAGCATATTATAAATTTATTAAAATGAATTTCATTAATTATATTAATAATCATAGTTGTAACTGAAATCATTAATAAAATAAAACACATGATTCTTTTTACAATATTTAATCTGTTATTCTAAGTTTAAAATAAGTTTGTTACAATATTTGACAAATGATTAATAAGTTTTTTTTTTTATTTTGGTCATTGTTTTAGATGTTAAACTATGCTCAACAAATACATATTAATTTTAATACTTAAAATTCAAAAGTCAAATAAACAAATTAAGAATAACAAAATGCAATTAGTCAAGCTTTTTTGTGAGACTTTCATGTTGTTCAAAACAAATAAATAAAATAAATCAATCAACATTAACCAATTTCTATCTATAGTAATAAAAGACAGCACATGTAGTACATAGAACTCCATCACAAAGCCTCTCATTTTATTATTTTAAACAATACATTTATTTTAATTTTTTTCTTTATTTAATAATTATTACTTATTCAGTTTTTATTTGTTACAACTATAATTATTAGTATAATTACTGGAATTCAATTTAATATGTATATTCTATGTTTTTTTGTAAATCAATTAATATAATTATATTATAATACAAAATTAGAAATAAATTATTAGACATAATTTGAAAATGTTTATGAACTAACAAAATAATCTTTATTAAAAATTGTTTATTTTTTTAAGATAACGTATTTATGTGTTATTAAATTTAAATCGTGTACCTTAAAAACGTGTTTTTAATATGTGGTCTTTCACTCTAAGTTTAAAACTATATTTCTTACAATATTCTGAACAAACAAAATAAAACAAATCAATTCATATTAATTAAATATTTGATTTAATATAAAACTAAATATGTTTGGCTATTTTCGCATTATAATACCTTCACTAGATCTTTGCCCGCGTTACACGCGGTTCACCAACGTACAATTATTTTGAGGGGTAAAACATATAAAAAATGTAGCAGAAATATTTTATTAAGATTTAAAAGAAATAAATACACATTCTATTCAAATATCACAAAATTTTTCTTTAAACACCACATTTTTTGTTTTAGTCTTGACTTTCCCATCAGCATCAAGTATAAGTAACTTGACGCCTGCCCTGCTTTTAACAGTTGACAATGCGACATAAAGCTGACCATGTGACAATACCGGGTCTCTTAAATATAATACAACCTTCGATAAAGACTGTCCTTGGATTTTATTGATGGTCATTGCGAAACATACGCTTATTGGGAATTGGCACCTTAGGAACTTGACTGGAATCTTGTTATAAGATGAAATATTTTATTAAAATGTAAAAGAAAACAATACATATTCTATTCAAATATCACTAAAATATTTCTTTATACAAAACATTTTTGTTTTATTCTTCACCTTGTCATCCGCATCAAGTATATGTAACTTCACGCCAGTCCTGCTTTTTACTCTTGATAATGCACCATAAAGCTGGCCATATAAGAGTACAGGGTCTCTTATAAACTATCAACAATAATGTTAAATCCTAAAAAACAATTGAACCATGTAGAATTTTTACCAATATAATAAACAAACATCAAATGTAAACACGCAATTTATTTAGATGAAAATTGTCTCAAAATCAAAGCAAACACAAATGAAAACAAAATGTCAACACACATGAAATAAAAATCCTGACAATAAACCAATGTTCAAAAAACGGGTAATTGATCCTATTTTTCAACCTTAGGAATCAAGACTGCGTTCTCAGGTGATTTGTTAAGGGAAATCAACTTTTCAGACTTGAGGACTTTAGTTGTTGATTGACTTGCATCATCTTCCATTTCGTAAACTTTGTCCAGGCTACGCTTTACCTCAGCTTCATCACGAATCAAACTAACTCTAGAAGATGATTCTGGAGTAGTGTTATCTCCAACAGAATCCTACAATATTAAAAGCCATGTCGAAATTGTTAGAATAAACTACATTAAAATGTAATCTGAACACATGATTGACCAAGTAAACTACTAACCTTCACAGACACTGCATTCTATGTTGAAGATTCACCTAGATCGATATTTTCAAGCAGAGGTTGATCGATCTAAAAAACAATAAAATGTAATAAAGAAACGATTAACGTAAAAAGCGTTTAAACAATAACTAAATAACAACAATAATAACGATTCATAACAGTAATTATAACGAAATATTTAAATGATAATCATAACCTGAATGTCAAGGAACCGTTCTTCAAGAGAAGCTACAATTTCCGAATCATTTGTAAGCTTCCGTATACCATAACCATCAACATGCTTATCAATGTTGAATTGCCCTACTTTAATTTTGAAAGCAAACTTCTTCTCTTTAAATTCATAAAACTCAACAGGAGTTACTTTCTCTTGAATAGAAACCTAGATCATACATCATATAAGTAATACAAAGTAGAATTACATATATTGTTTAAGGCTCAAAAAAATAAGTTACCTGTTTGCTTTTCTCAAGAAGCTGCATCGCTGACATGCCCAACATTTTTTTTGCTTCTCGATCAAACAATGTAAGCGATGTTATTCCAGTACAATCCTGCACCCTTATTGGAATCCTATACCTAAAACACCAAAACTAAAAAATCAGACCTATATCTAAAAAAATTAATAAACGTAAACATGAATCCTAAAACATAAAAAATAAATAAATAATATCATACAATTATAACTTATGTATATCAAATAGAATTCTTACACTGGATCACCAGACACAATCTGTTTGGGACAACCTTTATTCGTGCAAACCAAAACTTGTTTAAATGAAGTTACGTCCTTCACCTCTTCATCATCTGGTAAACTCAAAGTTGGCTCAACCTTGTGGTTACAGAACTCGCAACCAAGGTAATACCAATCTTCGTTAGGATCTACCCCCTTGATTGTTCCAACAACAATGACTTGTTTGTTCACCTACAAAACCAAAATTAATAATGTGATGAATAACCCTGAAATGTATTTGGAAAGAAAGGTATTTGGAAAAAAAACTTATTTTTATACGAACATCTGTTATCAATGGAAGCTCACGAATACTGCTGAATGGTGTTTTATTCAAAAATTCATCAGACATATTCATGCTACCAGACGATCCCAGCGATCGTTGAGCAGAACATGATTCGTTGGAGATAAACTTTTCAATATAACTGTAATTCAAAAAAAAATATTTATATATCTTTAAACAACTGAAAACATATAAATAAAACACAAAAAAATATAACTATGCTACCTTTTCTTGAAAGAACGAATGTCTTCAATGTCTTCATTAATAAAGAGGCGAGTGATAAAGAATGCATTTTGAACACTTACATTGCCTTTGTAAAAAAAATATTAAAACAGGTAAAACAAATACCGGTATACAAAAATATGTAATCGGAATTTCTAAAAAAAGTAATATATAACATACCTTTATAATTGCTAAAGCTACCAAATTGAACAATAAGGACTACATGAACTTCATTTTCATTCTGCTTGATGTATTCAAACATCTGATGACTATAATCTTCCCACAAAGAACAGGTCATTTTCATGCCACTACATATAAATAGAATGTATGTTAAAAGGAAAGTTATAAAGGGTTTTATACCAACATATTCGTAGTAGATATGAAATACATACTCTAGATCGATCAAGACAAGGTTCATCTTGCTTTTCAAACCAGCTTTAGTTTCTGTTGGTTCTGGTGGAGTCCATTCTTCAACATAGCCAATGAAATCTTAAAAAAAAAGCTAAACAGTTTTATACGAATACATAATCAATATAGAAAAGTATTAAAATACAATTTTTAGTATAATTAAAACAAACCAATTCTTTGTTCTGCAGACAGATTTCCACCTTTAATTGACTCAAAAGATGAAAAATTAAAACCGTATTGGCTTCCATCAAACTTACTACACTTTGAAATATTGGTTTCAAAAGTAAAAGAGAGCATGTCATCTTTAGAAAAATGTTTAGTAGATTTGTTTTCAGCAAGTTGTGAGTTATAAATATAATAATAGGTTTCATTTTCATGTAAGAATTTTTCATGCTTCTTCATATATCTACTCCATACAATAGCTTGCATTTTCGACCACTGTTTTAAAAGAAAAAAAAATTTATTAACAACCAATTTTCGTAACAAACAAATGTGTAGAAAAAACAAATTAAAAAAATAATATGTTAAAAACATAACCTGTTCATCCATAAGAACCATATCAAGAGAAAGAATTTCTCCAGGTATCTTTCGATTTTCTCGCCTCCAAAGCCTAAGCACCTTAACTTTGATGGTATATTTAGTCATGCGCCAAGCGATGTCATTCAAAAAAGTAATGTTGTTTGGATCCATAATGCTACAAGTCTATGGTATATAGGTTTTAGGTACGATCAATCTAATATGTATTTATAGAGGTTTAACATAAAAATGTAATAAAAATGTAAAGTTTTTTTATTTTTAGTAAAGATTACTAAATTATGTCTACATAAATATAACAATTGACCAGAAAATTAATTTACATTTAAGTGTTTCCATTATTAAGTTAAAGTTCATTTAAAGTTAATTATATAATGAAAATATAATTAGCATTGTTATATGTTTCCATTATTAAGTTAAAAGTTTAAATTGTTGACTTTTGTTTACATACCTACGATTTTTGGTATGGTACATTTTCAACTTTGTATAATTGAAATTATATTTTAAATAAAATTGTTTGTGAATTTTTTTATAAAAGTAACAGATTTAGAAATGAAAAATCAATTTACATTTAAGTTTTTCCATTATTAAGTTAAATATAAAATGTCAAATGATTGTTAAAAAATGTTTGCTGATATAAAAATGTTTCAAACTTAGTCATAGAATGTATGATGTCTTTTTTAGTAAAGATTACTAAATTATGACAACATAAATATAACAGTTGACCAGAAAATTAATTTACATTTAAGTGTTTCCATTATTAACTTAAATTTCGTTTAAAGTTAATTATATAATGAAAATATAATTAGCATTGTTATATGTTTCCATTATTAAGTTAAAACTTTAAATTGTTGACTTTTGTTTACATACCTACGATTTTTGGTATGATACATTTTCAACTTTGTATAATTGAATTTATATTTTTAATAAAATTGTTTGTTATAAATTTTTTAAAGTAACGGATTTAGAAATGAAAATTAATTTACATTTAAGTTTGTCCATTTTTATAGTTAAATTTCGTTTATTGATTATAAAAAGAAAATCATAATTACCATTGTTACCTGTTTACATTATTTAGTTAAAAGTTTAAGTTGTTGAGTTTTATTTAAATAGCTAGGATTTTGCGTTTGATACATTTTGAAGTTTCTATAATTGTATTTTTTTTAATAAAATTGTTTATTATTAATTTTTTAAACTAAGAGATTTAAAAGAATTGTAAAAGTGTAATACAATTTAATTAAAATAGTCAAACATTGATTTTAAATGCTTCAATGTTACAAAATTGGTTTTAGTTTATAAAGGGTTGGTTTTAAATTTTTTTAAAATAAACTTATTCAACTTATGTTTTAAATAATTCAAATGTACCAAAAATATTTTGCTGATACAATTATATTGATTGTTAGTTAATTGTAATAATCTTAATTTGATTTTGTCAACAATGATTGAGAAAAGTTAAACTTCTTAATATAAACGGAATTTATATTTATTTACAATTAATAAATTAAAATATTTTTGGAAAACTGTCATTAATATGATTGAGTTGGAAAAGTCAACGTTGCTAAAATTTTACTTTAAAAAAAACAATATCACATTTAAGAAATATAAAATGTCAAATGATTGTTAAAAAATGTTTCTGATATAAAAATGTTTCAAACTTAGTCATAGAATGTATGATGACTTTTTTTTTGTTAAAAATGCATATGATTGTAATTGTAATATGACTACCTAAACAGTACACAATTCATAAATTACTCAATAAACAACACAATAGGATTAGCATAAACATATATCACGACAAACCAAACATCATATGCACAATCATACATGACTACTAAACCTACCAAAAGTTTACAACATTAATGTTCAAAAAACCTTTTTCTTAAAAAGAGTTGGACAACCAATGTTACAAAATATAGTTTTTTGTATGAAAATGTAAAATTTCGTTACCAAAATTCAAATATTTTAGATTCTTAGGTAATACAATTACTAACTTATTCAAACATTGCTAACTTACTGGCTAAACAACCCAAAAACATTACAATATACGACTACTAAACATACATCATAAGCACAATCATATGTATATAAAACATAACCTCCTAATTTATTGTTTATCAACATATATATATAAACCCAAAAACCACGACTTACCACATGAGCAGTAAACGTGAAAATGTTTGTGACTACCAACGATAGATCATGTTCTAACTTAAAAAAGTTACCCACCAAAAAGTATTGTCTTCAAACCACATAACAACCACCACTAACCAAACTGACTACCATTACCGCTAACAACATTAGAGAACTCGAACACACCTTGCTTTTGGAAAAACAGGAAATGCATTTGATCACCAAGCTGAAAGTTCTTATCAGCTACAAAAGTTGACATACCTCTTATGTTGTAACGGTACTTTCCAGGTTCACCTTCCCTCCCAACAGACACTCCCCAACTAAAACCCTCACCATCACGAATGCTCAAAGCCCTCTTCTTGCACAACCCGTTTTCCCTTGCCCAAGGGGTCTTCATACGCTACGCAAATAACAAAGAATAGAAAGTTATTAAATAAAAATATATACATATAGCTTGTCATCTCATTTGGATATGACATAAGTGGTGCATAATTTAAACTGTAACCATATAATGTCAAGAAACTATAATGACCATTAAAAGGAATTTGGTGAAATTTGTTCTAAATGGCAAGTAAATGGTATTTGACCCATATAAAAAACTATGACTAATTTGTTCTAAATGGCAAGTAAATGGCATTTGAGCCATATGACAACTAAAGACAATTTGAGTGCAGTTTGACCTCATAAGGTCAACAAAGTATAAGTAGACTACTAAATTGAGTATGTAACACTCTAAATGACCCATTTTTGTAGTTGAGCATGTATCAGTATAAATATTACTTATGTATTTGGTGTAGTTGACTGATGACCACAAATGACCCATTTGAATCAGATATATATTTTTGACCAACTGGTCACCAATTTGTGTAGTCTAAAGAATTTATTTAGATGTGACATATGATGTGTAGTTGAAACTTACATGAATCTAAATAAGTTACATCTAACAAATAAATAACTTGACATCGATTTGTTTGACAACTCTGCATAAGTCACAACAGAGTTGGTTTATTTGTCCACAGACTAAAATGTAACATTTAGACAACTTGACCCACTGTGGACATCTAAATAAGCAACAACAGTTTTTCCATATTTGACAACAGACTAACATCTAACATCTAACATCTAAATAAGACTAAGTAACAACACTTGACCCATATTAGGAGGTCGTCAACTTATAAACCACTACTATGGCTGCACTAACATCTAAAGGCTTATAATAAACCTGTTCGACTAACATGCATTTAAGTTAATAGATTTAAAAAATAAATGATTGCACTTACATAGTAAATGGCATTTGACCCATATGACAAGTAAAGACCATTTGAGTGCAGTTTGACCTCATAAGGTCAACAAAGTCGAAATAAACAACTAAATTGGTGCAGTTGAGACCGATGACCACAGATGACCCATTTGAATCCAATATATATTTTTGACCAACTGGTAACCAATTTGTGTAATCTGATGATTTGACCAGATTTGACCCATTTGTGTAGCTAAAACTAACATAAATCTAAATCACTTGTGTAACAACCGGCAAAATTAAGGTAATTCCGTACTAATTAATTAAACGCGATTAACGTAATTAACCGTAATTATGTGCTGAATATTTAATTAAGGCCTTAGAAAGATAGGAATTCCCAAATAATGCATAGGAATGCATGAGTTTAATAGCAAAGCATGATAGGATCGTGCGCAGACAAAACTATCCGGTATGGACACTGGCGATTACCCGGTAAAACTGAAATAAGCGAAACGAACACCGGACACCCGGAATATAAAATAAATAATATTTTCACAAAATATTATGAGTTTTGGGAACCCAAAGCCATACGTAAAAGCTTATTGCACAAATCTCCCGGTAACGAATAAAGTGCGCGTACCGCACCCGATACGCGCGTAACACATAAATTCACCCGACAGAAACCGAAATAAATTATCAGTAATTTAACTGGACATAATTTTATAAATATTAACGGTATTTTAATATCGAGGGAAAACGCGACGAAAATTCGAGAAATACCCGGGCGGTACCCGAAAGGAACTAACTTAACAAGTAATGGGGTATTATTTAGCAAAGTGGACCCCACCTAGACACCCCTTGGGGCCGGCCATGGCCCACCCAAGTGGGAGATTACTTGTGCTATCTAAAGATAATCATTTGGTGAGATAACAATCATGAGCTTGCATGTAAAAGCATTGGGTAATAATATTCACCAAATCCCTCCCTCCCTCTCTCCAAATTTTCGGCCCAAACACCCCTTAATATTATTATTATCACCTACAAATCTTGCATAATCTTTCATAAATCTTCCATAATCTCACTACACAATCCAAGTGAGATACACCTAATCCTTGAAAGATTGAGAAAGATATTATAAATATACTTGAAGAACACTTGAAGGAAATCACAAAAATCCTTCCTTTCTTCCCCTTGTTGGCCGTAACATTCACCCCCACATTATACATTTTCTTTTCAATTTTTACTACTTCAAATCACCTCTAGTTCATCCTCATTCAAACCCCTTCTTGTGTGTTTAAGAGCTTGGAGCATAACCCACTTGGAAGAACACACTAAACCACATCCAAAATCCAAGATTTTGTCTTCCCTAGCCTTGAGCTAGTTGTAAGTCTTGCATTGTTTTATTAATTAAAATGTCATGTTTTTGTGCTATGAAGCAAGTTGTACAATGTGGGTAATAAAAATGAGTTCTAAAGAAGTAATGGGTTTTTATTAAAAATGAAGATGAGAGAATAATAATGTGATGAAATCTTAGTTTATTTTTAATAAAAGTGGTATTTTGAAGAAAGTGTAATAAAAAGAACATATTTGGATGATTGAAGATGAGAAAAGCTATATTTTGAAAAGTAACTTGAATATGATGAAAAGTGGTTTTAATCATCTTAGGATGACATAATAAAGTCATAAAAGTATTAAAATGGGTTAGAAAGCCATAGATGGAAAAATTAGTTTTTCAAAGTCCACTCACTTAGATAAGTGAAAGTTTGATGTTTTGGATAAAAATATGAAATAAACATGTTATTGGTACCTTGGATGGATTAAAAGAGCATTAGAAGTAAAAAGAGGTAAAAACAATTAAACATGGTGAAAAGGATTCTTCAAAGTCCACTAAAGTGGAAGAAAAATAATAACCTTGAAGGATTTAGTGAAAAATGCTACAAGTGTAAATTAAAAGATTAATATGACAACTTGGAAGCCAATGGACTAAAATAAATATTTTAGAAAGTTATTGGACCAAAAACACAAAGATGGAAATATCGGTGTCAAAAAGTGTAAATAATGATTTACAAGGTTGAGTTGGTAAATAATAATAGCCTACTTGGGCATTTTAAGTAAAAAGGTATATTTTTATAAAATGGACGTTTTATAAAAATAAGTAGAGTAACGCGAGTATTTTATAAAGTAAGATTTTATAAAATAAATACTTGTAAAGACTTGTACAAAAATAAGGTACTTTTATATAAATGGGAATATAAAAGTATCGGGAACGTTTTGGTAACAAGTTGGACGAGTCGGACTAAAACGTACATAATATATTTTTCCGAGAGATAAACGTTCGGAATCGGAAGTTGGAACAATACTTCCATAAGAACGCGCAACGGGAATAAATATGAAAAACGCTAACTAACTTAGTTACACGAACCAACGTAAACGGACTTATTACGTCGAGATAAAAATATACATATATATTTTACGGAAATAAAATATATATAACAAGGGTGAAACGTGCGTAACACTTTCCTAAGTGTAGTAACAATATTCGTGGGAAAGGAGAAACATAACGTAACAAACTAAAAACGCTAAACGACACATGAACTTAACAAGAAGTATCCACGCGACGATATATGTACATATACTCGTTTCCGACGGAATTCTAGTACATCTATTTAAATGGGAAAATAGATGTGCGAGAAGGAAAACCGAGACGAGTAGATGAGATATATCTACGACCGCGTGAATACCGACAAGATTCTAGTACATTTATTTAAATGGGAAGATAAATGTACGGTGTGGTAAGTCTAGTCGGGCGTTAAGATTATGTTACCAAACGACAAAGACTTAGCATATTTATTTAAATGGGAAAATAAATATGTGGCAAAGTAAGTCGGGTCGGTTAATAAGAACACACTTTATATTGAGCGAAAAGATCCTAAGTATAATTATTTGAATGGGAAAATAATTATACGTTGGGTGGAGTCGTGTCAAGTATAATGTTGTACAAGTCATAAAGAATAATTATAAGAATAATATATGACTTGTAAGGAAAGGGTAATCCATCGCCATTAAACCTAGGATACGAAACTATTAAACGGGAATTGGGATAAAGTCGTGGTCGGGAAGTTGGGTGTACAACTTGCCAAGGCACATACACCATAGGTGTAAGTGACTTATACGCCTAGAACCTTTGTAGGTACGGGATCACAAACTTTACTATTTTCTTTGAGCCAAGCACAGTTACAGGTGAGTCTCACGGCCCCATTTCTAAACTATTTAACGTTTTTACGGGGGAAAGATATGTTGGGATTGTATGACGGGTTGGATACTTGAGTAAAGATCGCCACTCGGGGTTGAGACCTCCCCACTATAATCATTTGTTCAGGAATGAGAAACCAAAGGGATATTTGGATAGTACTATTGGTGCCTGACAAGGCCCACCCCTAATCGATAGCGTCGATTATGCATCGGCGTATGCCTGGGGTGCACTTATTCTGAAATAAAGTCGTAGAAATACCGAGTAACGACTTTGGGCGGGGGCATTATTAATTGTCTTGGTTTGGTTATAGGCTCAAGTAAATTGTAGGACTTTGCAACTCCTATAAATGTCATAACAAGGATATTCCCACTTTATAAAGACTTATTAAATTAAAACCTGTGAACTCACCAATATTTATATATTGACGATTTTCAAACATATCTTTCAGGTAATTGATTGATGGAAGTTAGCATGGCGAGCAGGGTCGGGGATGTCTCCAAATTGGGCGTTGGGAATGTCGTGACGGGGTCTTATCTCGTTATTCCATGGATTTAGGGATAAAGGGAGAAGCCTCTTTATCATTTTCGAAAACAATTTATGATTATGTATGAATAATTTGACATGATTATTAGCATTGAATAAATGCCCGTTTTCTAATTAATATTGTGCTTTGCATTAATCTTGGCTTAATACTTTTGAACCGTCGCGCCACGTGTTTCCGCCTTAGACGTGGTGTGACAGAAAGTGGTATCAGAGCCAAGGTTATAGCGAATTAGCATTTTAAAAATCTAAACTATAACCGGAATTTGGTTCAAAATCTTTCAAATAAATGCGAAACGCAATAAAATAAATTTTTCCAACGACCATTTGGGTATGTGGAGATTCCGACCAAGCTAGCCATGGTAAGTATGCGTATTATTTTTGTTAGAAGGTTAGGAAGAGTACCTTAGATATGTGCCTTAACTACCTAACGAATAATACTTAAATATTAGTACGGTTCTTTTGCCAGGATGTCGAACGCAGGGAGCGTAGCACCGAGCTACGACAGTAGCCTCCAGATCATCCCAGCACCGCCAGCGGAGCCGATCGAGGTGGTGATACTCGACCCCGAGGATGATGAGATGGACGTTGACGTCGCCATGGAGGGCGCCGACGGAGATAGCTCCGACGAGACGGACCCGAGCGAGGACCCAGCGTGGGCCCCCGCTGGAGACGACATGGCCGCCGTGGCCGACCTACCGATGGCCGAGGCCGACTTGCCTCTAGTGCCATTCCAGGCAGCGCCGCTGCCAGCACTACCTATCCGCGCCGTCAGGGACTTCCCTGTAGGTTGCGCAGGTCCTTCGAGACCTATCCCTACACAGTCGGAGACTGTCGAGTCTCCATACGACCGACACGCACCAGTCGATCGTGAGCCTTTACCCACCCCACCTATCCCCGTTCCCTCCGGCATGAGGCTCGTGCCTGTCTGCCGGGGACACAACGGGTGGATCTCCGATGACTCTGACGATGAGTCAACTGCGTCGGTGGAGCACATTGCTGTGCCTATCCCACCAGCAGGCCAGGAGGAGCACGTCGCTCCGATGATAGGGCATGCTACCGCTACCCCAGCCACCTTACCTACCATGCCCGAGCCCATACCACAGGATGGGCCAGCTTCTACTGGGCACATCCTTGAGGGCAGCTCAGCCCGCAGTTCTGAGTTGCACCGAGCAGGACTGGCAGCTCATGCCACTGCTAGCCCTCCCACCCCTACCACTGTGATGTCTACTCTAGAGTGGGTCACTGTCACCCAGCCACTCATGGTTCCACTCGCCGAGCTTATAGTCCCCACACCCTCATCCATGACACTACCCATCACCACTTTTCCCACACTACCACCCCTACCCGAGATGCTCCCTACCCCACCACCTGCACCATTCACTATGGATGCAGGAGCCCCATTTGTGACACCCCCATTCGCACCATATACTCTAGGTGCAGGAGACCCATACCAGGTACCACCCTACTGCTTCACTGGATTACCGGGCTTTGCCCCACCCTTCACACCACTACCCATACCCGATATCGTCGGCCCGTCTCAGCCGACATACACTGACATCCCCGGGCCGTCGCAGCCCCACGGGATGGCCCCACTGTCAGGACCCGCATGGTCCACGGTGATCTCACTGGAGAGAGATTTCCAGACCCTCACCGACACGGTGCAGCGCACCGTGAGTCAGATGGAGCAGCAGGCCCAGCTCATGTGGGCCAGGATCATTGATGCCAGGGATGCACTGGCACATTATGCTGAAGAGCTGCTGAGCATGGATGCTCATTGTGGCCTTACGGGCGACGCACACTTTGCGCATCGCCAATTCTTGTACGATCGCATTATGGCGATCAGTATGACCATCAGCATGTGCGCACCTCAGTACCAGTACCAGCACCCGCCGCCGCCACCACCACAGTAGCATTGCATCAGGGACGTTTGGGAGATCACTCGCGGACATAGTAGTAGTAGTAGTAGTAGTATGATAGCACAGCATGGGTTATAGCACCCATCTGCATTTTTGCCTAAGCCGAGCGGGATTGTGCCGGCATATGACATTATATTTCTAGTGTATTTCAAAGAGCAATGTATGAGGAAGGTATCCTCGGTTTTTGTTATTATGAACAAATCATTGTACTTGGTATTGAAATTAATGAAAGTTTTGTTATGGTAAAATATGTGTTGTGATTATCTACGATTATTATTACTTATTCTGTTTATGTTGTGATTGCGTGATGTTATTATGGTGATTATTGTGTTCATATGTTGTGTGGTTGTTTATACTATATATGTGATGATATGGTATGAATGATTGTTGGAAATTAACCTTTGATATTGGTTATTGAAGAAACATGGCACCAGCCACAAGAAGCAACAGTGGGAATGAAAGACTACCCACGACACCTGAAGAGCTTGAAACCCTAGTTTCGGGACGTATCGCTCAGGCTCTCGCAGAACACAATGCCACACGCACAGAAAGGTCGCGAGACCGAACCGGGAGCGACAGACGCGAAACCTCCCCTACTGGTAAGGAGACGTCGGGTATATGCGACAGGAGTCTTCGTGAAACTCCTACCTTATATTTAACATTGCTTTATTATTGCAGAAACGGCCTCACGAGAACGTGGCTGCACGTTCAAAGCTTTCCTGGACTGCAAACCACTGAATTTCAGTGGCACTGAAGGTTCTGTCGGACTAGTCAAATGGTTCGAGAAGACCGAAGCTGTGATTCGTATTAGCAGCTGTACCCCACGACAGGCTGTCATGTATGCCACCAACCTGTTTCTGGACCAAGTTCTGACCTGGTGGAACAACCAAGTGCAGACACTGGGAGATGATGCTGCATACTCCTTATCATGGTTGGAGTTGAAAGAACTAATGATCGCCGAGTACTGCCCGGCAAGTGAAGTGCAGAAGCTAGAGACTGAGTTCTGGAACCTCACCATGGTTGGACCAGACGTAGCTGGTTACACGTCCAGATTCCATGACCTCTCCCGGTTAGTGCCTCGCCTGGTCACCCCGGAAAGCAAAAAGGTGGAAAGATACCTCTTCGGACTGGCACCACAGATACGCGGCATGGTCACTGCTTCCAAGCCTACAACCATGCGCGAAGCCATCGATCTCGCCTTGAGCCTCACTGAAGACGCCATCCGAATGGGCACTCTAATCCGGAAAGTGTCAGGGCTAAAACTTACTGAGTCCAGCAGCGTTGAGGGTAAGAATCTGGGTACAAGTTCAGCCGTTGGGTCAAGTGAACAGGGAAATAGGCCAAGGTTTGGGAAGCGTAAGCGCGACGAGAGGAAGAAGGATGGATCATCAGGTTCAGGGAAGAAGGGAAAAGGGTATGTGGCCACTGGACGTGGAAATAATGGGAAGCAAGGTTATCAGGGCAAGAACGAAGTAATCTGCGGTAAGTGCCGTCGTTCGGGGCACAAGACTGAAGACTGCAGATCAGGAGCGCCAAAGAACAGTGGAGCGAGGCCCTGTTTCTCATGTGGATCGCTCGATCATTGGAAGAGGGACTGCCCCAAACTTAACAACCAAGCCCGTGGGCGAGCGTTCGTGATTGGTGCCGGTGACGCACGACAAGACCCTAATGTGGTCACTGGTACGTTCCCTCTAAATGGTCATTATGCTTCAGTATTGTTTGATACTGGCGCTGATTTTAGCTTCGTATCTGTCGAATTTAAAAGATTACTCGGTTTAAAGACTAGTAAGCTAGACACACCATATTCCATTGAACTAGCTAACGGTAAGACTATAGAAACTCGAGAGGTAGCAAAGGGTTGTAAGTTGGATCTCTGTGGTCATGAGTTTGACATTGACCTATTACCAGTCGTACTGGGTAGCTTTGACATAGTCGTTGGCATGGATTGGCTATCCGCACACCGCGCCATCGTCGTGTGCAATGACAAAGTAATTCAAGTTCCCCTCGCGAGCGGTGAAACCCTATCGATCCAAGGGGAAAGGCGTGGAACGCCATTGAGAATTATTACCAGCATGAAAGCCAGGAAGTGCCTAAGGAAAGGTCTCGTCGCATTCTTGGCGCACGTGGTAGACAAGAAGGCTGACGAGCGAAAGCTAGAAGACATTCCGATAGCCAGAGACTTTCCAGATGTGTTCCCAGAAGACTTGCCAGGATTGCCACCACCCCGACAAGTCGAGTTTCGTATCGACCTTGTTCCAGGAGCAGCACCGGTAGCGCGATCACCATATCGCCTAGCTCCTTCGGAGATGCAGGAATTGTCTGAACAACTGCAAGAGTTGTTGGACAAAGGTTTCATAAGACCAAGCTTCTCACCTTGGGGAGCTCCCGTCTTATTCGTGAAGAAGAAGGATGGCACTTTCCGAATGTGCATTGACTATCGGGAACTGAACAAGCTAACTATTAAAAATCGCTATCCTCTTCCCAGGATCGACGATTTGTTTGATCAACTTCAAGGATCCAGTTTCTACTCCAAGATCGACCTAAGGTCCGGTTATCATCAGTTACGTATTCAAGAAGAAGACGTGCCAAAAACAGCATTCAGGACTCGTTATGGGCACTATGAGTTTCTGGTTATGCCTTTCGGTTTAACTAACGCCCCAGCTGTTTTCATGGACTTGATGAACCGAGTGTGCAAACCATACTTGGACAAATTCGTTATTGTCTTCATTGATGACATCTTGATCTACTCACGCACGAAGGAGGAACACGAGGAACATCTCCGATTAATCCTCGAGGTACTTCGCAAAGAGAAGCTCTATGCTAAGTTTTCAAAATGTGATTTTTGGATTCGAGAGGTTCACTTTTTAGGCCACGTGGTGAATGAAAGGGGTATACATGTCGATCCCGCCAAGATCGAAGCAATCAAGAATTGGGACGCCCCTAGAACGCCTACTGAAGTACGACAATTTCTTGGCCTTGCGGGTTACTACAGAAGGTTCATCGAGAACTTTTCTAAAATAGCACAGTCCTTAACCATGCTAACCCAAAAGGATAAGAAGTTTGAATGGACGGAAAAGCAGGAAGCAGCGTTTCAGTTGCTGAAGGATAAGTTATGTGGTGCACCAATACTAGCACTCCCCGATGGTACAGAAGATTTCGTAGTTTACTGTGACGCCTCTCATCAGGGATTGGGTTGTGTATTGATGCAGCGAGAGAAGGTCATAGCCTATGCTTCCAGACAGCTAAAACTTCACGAGAAGAATTACACCACACATGATCTGGAACTAGGAGCCGTGGTATTCGCACTCAAGATATGGAGACACTATCTGTACGGAACCAAGTGTACGATCTTCACTGATCATAAAAGCTTGCAACACATCTTTGACCAGAAGGAATTGAACATGCGACAACGGCGATGGGTCGAATTATTGAACGATTACGATTGTGAGATAAAGTACCATCCCGGGAAGGCAAACGTTGTAGCCGATGCCTTGAGTCGCAAGGAACGGGTTAAGCCACTGCGTGTCCGAGCTTTGGGTCTAACCATCCACACGAACCTGACTGACCGGATTCGTGAAGCTCAAACTAACGCTCTTAAACCCGAGAATGTCAAAGGAGAAAGATTGCGGAAGATGGTTGAGTCACTGGAGTCAAAAGCGGATCAAGCTCTGTATTTCATGAATAGAATTTGGGTACCAGTATACGGTGGATTGCGTGAACTGGTATTAGCCGAAGCCCACAGTTCGCGATATTCAGTTCACCCCGGAGCAGACAAGATGTTCCACGATTTGAAGGAATTTTACTGGTGGCCAAATTTCAAGAGAGATATAGCGGCATATGTTGCGCGATGTTTGACTTGCGCAAAGGTCAAGGCCGAGCACCAGAGACCGTCCGGTTTGCTCCAGCAACCGGAAATACCAGAATGGAAATGGGAAAGGATCACTATGGACTTCATCACCAAATTGCCCAGGACAACAAGCGGCCATGATATGATCTGGGTAATCGTTGATCGATTGACAAAATCTGAACACTTCCTCCCCATTCGCGAAACGGATAAGTTGGAGAAACTGACCCGCTTGTACATTAAGGAAGTTGTGTCAAAGCACGGTGTACCTATTTCTATCATCTCCGATCGAGATAGTCGTTTCACCTCAAGATTTTGGGAAAGTCTGAATAAAGCCCTAGGTACTCGCCTTGACATGAGTACCGCATATCATCCACAAACCGATGGTCAGAGTGAACGAACCATCCAGACCCTGGAGGATATGCTACGGGCATGCGCAATCGATTTCAGCGGAAATTGGGATACTCACTTGCCACTGGTAGAGTTTTCGTATAACAACAGCTACCACACGAGCATTCAAGCTGCACCTTTCGAAGCTCTGTATGGACGCAAGTGTAGATCGCCTCTATGTTGGGCCGAAGTTGGCGAAAAGCAACTTACCGGGCCCGAAATTGTTCAAGAAACGACGGATAAGGTCTTTCTTATTAGAGAACGTCTCAAAGCGGCACGTGACCGACAGAAAAGCTACGCAGACATGAGGAGGAAGCCTTTGGAATTTCAAGTCGGAGACAGGGTCCTACTAAAGGTGTCACCTTGGAAAGGTGTCGCGCGTTTCGGGAAGCGCGGAAAACTAAACCCACGATATGTTGGACCATTTGAAATCCTGTCCAGAGTAGGCCCCGTAGCATACAAGCTCAAGTTACCACAAGAACTTAACGGTGTACACGACACGTTCCACGTGTTGAACTTGAAAAAGTGCTTATCCGACGAAACCCTCATCATCCCCGCAGACGAAATCCACATTGACGACAAGTTACACTTCGTCGAAGAGCCAATCGAAGTAACCGATTGGAAGGTTCAAAAACTAAGACGCAGTAAGATCAGATTGGTCAAAGTGCGTTGGAATGCCAAGCGTGGACCGGAGTTCACGTGGGAAAGGCTGGACCAGATGAAGCAAAAGTATCCCGCCCTATTTAAGAAGACCCCTATACCGGAGAGCTCAAAGTGAATTCCGGGACGGAATTCTCTTAACGGGGGGAGAATGTAACAACCGGCAAAATTAAGGTAATTCCGTACTAATTAATTAAACGCGATTAACGTAATTAACCGTAATTATGTGCTGAATATTTAATTAAGGCCTTAGAAAGATAGGAATTCCCAAATAATGCATAGGAATGCATGAGTTTAATAGCAAAGCATGATAGGATCGTGCGCAGACAAAACTATCCGGTATGGACACTGGCGATTACCCGGTAAAACTGAAATAAGCGAAACGAACACCGGACACCCGGAATATAAAATAAATAATATTTTCACAAAATATTATGAGTTTTGGGAACCCAAAGCCATACGTAAAAGCTTATTGCACAAATCTCCCGGTAACGAATAAAGTGCGCGTACCGCACCCGATACGCGCGTAACACGTAAATTCACCCGACAGAAACCGAAATAAATTATCAGTAATTTAACTGGACATAATTTTATAAATATTAACGGTATTTTAATATCGAGGGAAAACGCGACGAAAATTCGAGAAATACCCGGGCGGTACCCGAAAGGAACTAACTTAACAAGTAATGGGGTATTATTTAGCAAAGTGGACCCCACCTAGACACCCCTTGGGGCCGGCCATGGCCCACCCAAGTGGGAGATTACTTGTGCTATCTAAAGATAATCATTTGGTGAGATAACAATCATGAGCTTGCATGTAAAAGCATTGGGTAATAATATTCACCAAATCCCTCCCTCTCTCTCTCCAAATTTTCGGCCCAAACACCCCTTAATATTATTATTATCACCTACAAATCTTGCATAATCTTTCATAAATCTTCCATAATCTCACTACCCAATCCAAGTGAGATACACCTAATCCTTGAAAGATTGAGAAAGATATTATAAATATACTTGAAGAACACTTGAAGGAAATCACAAAAATCCTTCCTTTCTTCCCCTTGTTGGCCGTAACATTCACCCCCACATTATACATTTTCTTTTCAATTTTTACTACTTCAAATCACCTCTAGTTCATCCTCATTCAAACCCCTTCTTGTGTGTTTAAGAGCTTGGAGCATAACCCACTTGGAAGAACACACTAAACCACATCCAAAATCCAAGATTTTGTCTTCCCTAGCCTTGAGCTAGTTGTAAGTCTTGCATTGTTTTATTAATTAAAATGTCATGTTTTTGTGCTATGAAGCAAGTTGTACAATGTGGGTAATAAAAATGAGTTCTAAAGAAGTAATGGGTTTTTATTAAAAATGAAGATGAGAGAATAATAATGTGATGAAATCTTAGTTTATTTTTAATAAAAGTGGTATTTTGAAGAAAGTGTAATAAAAAGAACATATTTGGATGATTGAAGATGAGAAAAGCTATATTTTGAAAAGTAACTTGAATATGATGAAAAGTGGTTTTAATCATCTTAGGATGACATAATAAAGTCATAAAAGTATTAAAATGGGTTAGAAAGCCATAGATGGAAAAATTAGTTTTTCAAAGTCCACTCACTTAGATAAGTGAAAGTTTGATGTTTTGGATAAAAATATGAAATAAACATGTTATTGGTACCTTGGATGGATTAAAAGAGCATTAGAAGTAAAAAGAGGTAAAAACAATTAAACATGGTGAAAAGGATTCTTCAAAGTCCACTAAAGTGGAAGAAAAATAATAACCTTGAAGGATTTAGTGAAAAATGCTACAAGTGTAAATTAAAAGATTAATATGACAACTTGGAAGCCAATGGACTAAAATAAATATTTTAGAAAGTTATTGGACCAAAAACACAAAGATGGAAATATCGGTGTCAAAAAGTGTAAATAATGATTTACAAGGTTGAGTTGGTAAATAATAATAGCCTACTTGGGCATTTTAAGTAAAAAGGTATATTTTTATAAAATGGACGTTTTATAAAAATAAGTAGAGTAACGCGAGTATTTTATAAAGTAAGATTTTATAAAATAAATACTTGTAAAGACTTGTACAAAAATAAGGTACTTTTATATAAATGGGAATATAAAAGTATCGGGAACGTTTTGGTAACAAGTTGGACGAGTCGGACTAAAACGTACATAATATATTTTTCCGAGAGATAAACGTTCGGAATCGGAAGTTGGAACAATACTTCCATAAGAACGCGCAACGGGAATAAATATGAAAAACGCTAACTAACTTAGTTACACGAACCAACGTAAACGGACTTATTACGTCGAGATAAAAATATACATATATATTTTACGGAAATAAAATATATATAACAAGGGTGAAACGTGCGTAACACTTTCCTAAGTGTAGTAACAATATTCGTGGGAAAGGAGAAACATAACGTAACAAACTAAAAACGCTAAACGACACATGAACTTAACAAGAAGTATCCACGCGACGATATATGTACATATACTCGTTTCCGACGGAATTCTAGTACATCTATTTAAATGGGAAAATAGATGTGCGAGAAGGAAAACCGAGACGAGTAGATGAGATATATCTACGACCGCGTGAATACCGACAAGATTCTAGTACATTTATTTAAATGGGAAGATAAATGTACGGTGTGGTAAGTCTAGTCGGGCGTTAAGATTATGTTACCAAACGACAAAGACTTAGCATATTTATTTAAATGGGAAAATAAATATGTGGCAAAGTAAGTCGGGTCGGTTAATAAGAACACACTTTATATTGAGCGAAAAGATCCTAAGTATAATTATTTGAATGGGAAAATAATTATACGTTGGGTGGAGTCGTGTCAAGTATAATGTTGTACAAGTCATAAAGAATAATTATAAGAATAATATATGACTTGTAAGGAAAGGGTAATCCATCGCCATTAAACCTAGGATACGAAACTATTAAACGGGAATTGGGATAAAGTCGTGGTCGGGAAGTTGGGTGTACAACTTGCCAAGGCACATACACCATAGGTGTAAGTGACTTATACGCCTAGAACCTTTGTAGGTACGGGATCACAAACTTTACTATTTTCTTTGAGCCAAGCACAGTTACAGGTGAGTCTCACGGCCCCATTTCTAAACTATTTAACGTTTTTACGGGGGAAAGATATGTTGGGATTGTATGACGGGTTGGATACTTGAGTAAAGATCGCCACTCGGGGTTGAGACCTCCCCACTATAATCATTTGTTCAGGAATGAGAAACCAAAGGGATATTTGGATAGTACTATTGGTGCCTGACAAGGCCCACCCCTAATCGATAGCGTCGATTATGCATCGGCGTATGCCTGGGGTGCACTTATTCTGAAATAAAGTCGTAGAAATACCGAGTAACGACTTTGGGCGGGGGCATTATTAATTGTCTTGGTTTGGTTATAGGCTCAAGTAAATTGTAGGACTTTGCAACTCCTATAAATGTCATAACAAGGATATTCCCACTTTATAAAGACTTATTAAATTAAAACCTGTGAACTCACCAATATTTATATATTGACGATTTTCAAACATATCTTTCAGGTAATTGATTGATGGAAGTTAGCATGGCGAGCAGGGTCGGGGATGTCTCCAAATTGGGCGTTGGGAATGTCGTGACGGGGTCTTATCTCGTTATTCCATGGATTTAGGGATAAAGGGAGAAGCCTCTTTATCATTTTCGAAAACAATTTATGATTATGTATGAATAATTTGACATGATTATTAGCATTGAATAAATGCCCGTTTTCTAATTAATATTGTGCTTTGCATTAATCTTGGCTTAATACTTTTGAACCGTCGCGCCACGTGTTTCCGCCTTAGACGTGGTGTGACAACTTGACATCTAACAAATAAATCAGTTGACCCATATTTGTTTGACAAGTCTACATAAGTAACAACAGGTGTGGTTAATTTGTCCACAAACTAACATCTAACATTTAGACCAGTTCACCCATATTTAACATCTTAATAACCAACAACAGTTGACCCATATTTGACCAAAGCCTAACATCTAACATCTACATAAGACTAAGTAGCAACAGTTGACCCATATTAGGAGGTCGTCAACTTATAAACCACTAATATGGCTGCAGTAACATATAAAGGCTTATAATAAACCTGATGGACTAAAATACATCTAATTTAATACATCTAAAAAATAAATAATTGCACTTACATAGTGCTTGTCAACAACGAACACCACTGGCACACCTACATCCTCCTCTTCCTCAGAATCATCATCCTCTTCCTCCATATCAGTGTCCTCTTCATCCTCCTCACTGAAATCATCAGAAACGACAACCTCCTCATTATCATCAGTAGAAAGGACAATGATGTCTTCATCAAAGTAATCTTCATCATCATCCTCCTCCTTAACTTCAGCTTCCCATTTAAGTTCAGGAGGAAGAGTAAGCTTGTTTTTCTCAAAAAGCGACATATTGTATGTGCTCTGTTAAACCAAAAAGAAATATAGTCATTTTATCAGCCTTATGACGTATCCAGCGAGCAAAAAACATAAAGCTAAAGATTTAGAATTTATATTTAAAAAAACAGAGAAGACCTCATCAATGATTTCGAAGACAATGAGATGATCAGGTGTGATTGAAAAAGTTTCCTTAATGAAAGGCCATCCTTTAGTGACATAAAAGAAACCATCATCAACTGCTAGCTGTATCTGAAACTTTTTACGTGGAGCAGCTCTAACTGCAATTGGGTCCAACGGGAGTTGTCTGTTCAATAAACCATGAACAACGTAACAACTGACATGCTGGAAAAAACACCAAAAATGTTGACAGGGGTTAAAATAAGTTTTTTTTTATCAAAATATTGTATAATAAAATATAATGATGTAATTTGATTAAAAAAAACACATACCAGACGCTTCTCACTGGTATAAGGATCGGACAATCTGCAGTAAAAAAAGTTACCAGCTGCATACACTGCATCTTGATGGAAAGTTATCATCCTAAAAAAGCGAAGGTTTTCCTCATACTGAAATAGAAAGTTACACCCAGATGGGTACTTCAATTCAGTAATCATTGTTCTCCAACCATTGTAGAAGAACCACTTGCCAGCAATCTTCAACACTTTAATATCATAGACTTTAGAGTCCAAGGTACGGATTTTGGTATTACCGGTAGGATAACCATAATCTTCGATCCACTTATGATAGAGTTTTGGTAACGCCTGATTAGAATTACAAACATTAAAATATTATTAGGAAAAGTATAAACATACTGTACTATATACATTTTAGCATGTAGCAGGTATCTTACAATACAAACACGGTTGTTACCCTCCGACTCACACCAAAATCCATAAACCATTGTATAACGAACGTGTATGCACCTGTACCAACCACAAAACATAATCGCAAATACATATCAGCAAAGTAATGTTTAGATGAGTATAACATGAATAAAATGAATCAAATCTTTGTATCACTGAATAAAGAATGTTTTTCCTAAATACCCAGTTAAAACATTAATCCAAAATATTGTTAATCTTCAACAACAGAAAAAATAAAGAACAATAACTCAAACCTTATAACATCACTTCAACCATAAAACCCCTTAAATGGATACCTAAAACATAAACACCTAATCCAGACCATGTATGATAACACTCCATTCCTAGGTTCCTTATAACATAAATTGAAGACTAAATCAATTGAACCATTTTTACTAAATGCAAACCTAAAACATATAACTATGAATAATGTTGAATATTAATAAAGCAAAAATAAAGAACAATCAGTCAAACCTTATAACATCACTTGAACCATAAATTTCTTTTTAGATCGATACCTAAAACATAAACCTGTAATGGCAACCTAAATCATAAGAATCCATTCTTAGCTTCCTTAACATATTAATTGAACACTAAATAAAAAACTAAAACATTTTTACTAAATGCAAACCTAAAACATAAAAGTACGAATAATGTTGAATACTAATAAACCAAAAATAAACAACATTCAGTAAAACCTTATAACATCACTTGAACAATAAAACACGTTAGATCGATACCTAAAACATAAACCTCTAATGGCAACCTAGATAATTTGACAATCCATTCGTAGCTTCCTTAAAACATAATAGAACACTAAATCACAACCTATAACATTTTTTCTAAGTGCAAACCTAAATCCTAAAGTCAAAATCATTCTAACTTATAATAAACTAAAAGGGTGGTACAATCAAGCAAACCTTATAACATCAATTGAACCTACTAAAACCCCAAAAATCAATACATATAACATAAACACCTAATACAGACCCTGTATCATAAGAATCCATTTGTAGCTTCATTAAAACATCAATTGAACCCTAAGTCAAAACCTAAAACATTCTTCCTAAATACAAACCTAAAACATAAAACTACGATTAATGTTGAATAATAATAAACCAAAACTAAAGAACAATGAGTCAAACCTTATAACATGAGTTGAACCCTAAAACCCCATAAATCGATACCTAACTGATAACAATTACTGATTCGTAGCTTTCTTAAAAAACCAAATCAGTCACACATTATAACATCAGTTGAACCCTAAAACCCCATAAATCGATACATAAATCAAAACAGTTAGTGTTTCGTAGCTTTCTATCAAAACCAGTTGCACCCTAAAAAGAAACCTAAAACATTAAGACTCAAAAGAAACCTAAAACATTAACGCTTGAAGTGTAAAATCCCCTAAATCGAAAGGTCAGACATAAACCCTAAAAAAATCAACACAAAATCAAAGATATTAACATGATTGAATGACTGAAGAATAATAAACAAAAAACCAAGAACAATCAGTACAACAAAGACATTAACAGTAATCGAAATAAAAAAATATAGAAAATAAGTTAATCGATGATCTGAGATAATAATCAAAGATAGAAGAACATCGATCTATTCAAAAGAAGAATCGAATGGAGGTTACCTTGGATTGGAGATGATCGATAGGTTTGAATCGCCAAGATTAGGGTTTAGGTTTTGGAGGAGGCGATGTTGATTGTGGTATGATGTTATGTCCGTGTGTTTTTGAGGGTTTATATAATTTCGGGATTTTTGATTTAAAAAAAAAGAAAATTTTATTAATTCTCTCATTGTGCCATGATGGAGGAGAATTAATTGCTAGGGGGGTAAATGAATGCCATGTGTCAAAAATTGCTCCTAAATATTATATGTATAGATATATAAAATACATTTTATTTATGAAAAATCATTATTTGAATCTTCATTAACTTTGTTTTTTTAAGTTACTTCAATAGAGAAATGCAATATCTAAACAGTCTTTTCATTACTAATTCGTTTCAATCTTTATTTTCATGCTATTAATTCACACATTCTTTTTTTATAATATAGTAAAATTGAACCAATAAATGTCATTATGTTTAAGGACCTTGATGTTAGAAAAAAAATGATTATACACTAAAGGTTAGAAATACTTTGGCTTTGGAATAAACTTGATGTCAAATTCCAAAATGAACAATACTTGATTGGGATGGTTTAACGGATGAGGAGATACTTTTAAATTAATTTCAGTTTTTTTATATCTTAGCCTAAACAGATTTACCTTTATTTTGCCACCTAGGATGCCACGTAGGATCATTTTGCCACCTAGGATGCCACGTCAAATGCCACATAGGATCCTTTTGCCACCTAGGATGCCACGTCAGCATCACACTAACGGAGTTAGACCTCCGTTAGTTTGGGTCCATTATATTCCAATATGTCGAAAGTTGGGACCACTATTGGTAATTTTCGTAGTTGGGACTGTTATTGGCCAATAGTTAATAGTTGGGATTATTTATTTCTATTATTATTATTTTTTTTGTTGTACCTGCAGTCTTATAAGGTAATAGCCACGGTATGGAAGATATATTTTGGAATATTTGAAAAAAGTTTTATGTGAATAAAAATGTTTTTTACAATAAATCATTTAGGGGCTGATGAATATTTAATATTTTTTCGGTTGTAAAGGCAACTTTTTTTATTTTAAATAAAATATGTAATCTAATTTTTTTTAATTATATTTTAATTTTATATATAATATATATAATTTAAATTGTTAAACCTGTGTATCACACGGGTATAGTGTATTAAATAATGAAATGAGAGAATTCATGAGGGAGTGTCATGTGTCCTTCATGTGTTTTCTTTTATTATATAGTGTAGATGTAGATGTGTAGATGTAGATGAAGATGTAGATGTATATTTCAGTTACAACTATTATTAATATAATTACTAAAATTTAATTTAATAAACTTATATCATGGTTTTGCAAATCAATTATTATAATTAAATTTGAGTTTAATGTATTAAATAATAAAATGAGATAATTCATGAGGGAGTGTCATGTGTCCCTCATGTGTTTTCTTTTATTATATAGTGTAGATGTAGATGTAGATGTAGATGTAGATGTAGATGTAGATGTAGATTCATCAGCCCCTAAATGATTTCCGGTGAAACTTTTTATAAGGACGAAGACATCATTATTCTTTCTGATGAAAATTCTGATGATGACAACAATGAGCATGATGAAACAAATGCTATGAATGTTGATCATCATAATGAAGATGCTATTGAGGATGATTTAGGTGTGTCGATTGTTTTCCAAGTTGACAATCATTTCGTAAGTCCAAGTTCTTTATTTCCATGTTTCTAATACTTTACTTTTTATAGAGTAAAATTGACCATGTTCATGTTAACTATGTATTTTTCTTTATTTTGTAGCGTACGAAGAAGATTTGGGCCGTTAAGAATGGTTTGAACATGAAGAAGAAGTTAAAAGTTACTGATAATGATAATGATGGTTGCAGTTGGTCTGTAGCTGTTGGTATGGGAACATTCAAATGCAAACGAACGTTACTACATTCAAGGGATGATGTATGTGATTGTAGCTAAGGAACTGGATGCTGGTGCTGAAATGCAATTCCTGTTCTTTAAGAAAAAATATTTGTTCATGCTGTCTAATGTTGTTAGAGGAGGGGGTAATTAGTTTAGTTTATTTGGTTTTTCTTTTTGGGTTTGGACAATAGTTGGTGGTTTAACTTTTGAAGATGATGGGTATGTTTGGCAAAACTAGCTGGTGGTTGGTAGCTGGAAGCTGGTAGCTGTAAGCTTTTTAAATATATTTTTGTGTTTGGCAGAGCAGTTGGAGCTTTTAATAAAATGTATAAAATGACCAAAATGGGCATAATTAAAAGCTTGTAAAGAATGTTTTTATTTTATTTTTAAAATAAAATGAGTATTTGTGTCATTTACTAATTAAAAGCTTGTATCTAGTAGAGCTTTTTCTTAAAAGCTAATACTAGTAGCTTTTCACTATAGAGCTTTTTCTATAACTTAAAAGCTTGCACCTCCTTCAATCAAACAAGACTTTTTATTGAGTATGAGTTTTTTCTTAAAAGATTGAATCTTAAAGCTCCTAAAAACTCTTAAAAACTCCTTGCCAAACTGTTGGATATATAGGATGTCCGATGTAATTAAAAGTCGAGATCAACGTAACCCGACCCGGTACGATCCGAAGAGTTACACGTTGGTACACGAATCAGATAAGTTCACGTGTTGGTGGATTATTATTTATGAAATAATAATTTTTTTAGTCTTGAGGGATTTAATATTAATAAGATTAATATTAAGGAGTATCTTGAGGGACTTAATATTAATCAGATTAATATTAAGGAGTATTAAGATATTTAGCAAACGGGTTTACTGCAAGTTGTTGTCTTATAAAAGGAGGGTTAAGGAGTAAACCCTAATGCACACTTTTGATAAAACAACAAACCCTTGCCTCCTCTTCTTGGCTTTTTGCGGCCGCCACCAAAGAAAAGAAGGCCGCAGCCTTCTTCCTTTTGTTCGGCCATCAACCACCACAAGCCACCACCTTCCTCTTGCAAGTGTTGTTTCCCGGTTGGTTCGTGCTCGATTGTGAACTTCCTACTAGCGAGGATTCGTTGTAACCCGCGTGTTACAATTCCGGTGTAGTCGTCAAAGGTTGATTACTAAACCCCCTATGGTTGTTTATATTATTTATTTGTTTATACGCGTTTAACTGAGATCCTGATTGGGAATATTTTATTAATCAGATTACTAAAATTACATATATATTTATATATATATATATATATATAAATCGCCACACATATATATTGTATATATAATCCGGTTTTGATAAATATATAAACCGCTTCCGCTGTGTATACGATACCATGATTCCCAACAGTGGTATCAGAGCCACGGTTACGCACGTATAGATGGTAAAGTTATAATTTTGATCTATGTTTTATTTGACAAAAATTGTTAATTTTGACAAAAGATCAAAAGCTTTTAGTTGTTCATGGATTGTGATGTGAATCGAGCCCTAGGTATTTGACCCTTGTCATAGTTGTGTTTGTGATGGTTTTATTTCCTTATTGATTTGTATTTTTTTTATTACGGATATTGGATCCGGTGTAATAGATAGGATTAGAATAGATTTGATTTTATTGTATTTTCAAATTTATTGTTGTAATCCTTCAAGTACAAGATCAAGACGAAGATAAAAAGGCGAACAGGTTCCATGAAGATAGAGATCTCGGGTCAAGTGGGAGCTATATCAAAATTGTTTTGAAACCCTTTTGACTAGTTCGTTTCGTTTCTGGCTAAAACGAAACGGGCGACCTATTAGGGGCTCGATTCGTTTAATTTTATTATTATGTTTTGTGGTTGTGGTTTATTTATTGTAAATAATTTAGATAACCCAAAATAAATAAAATTTTCACAATCATGGCAACGGTTTTATTAAAAAAAGTTTTTATAAAACCGAAAAGCATATTTAATAAAAGGAGTTTTATTAATATTAAAACAAGTCTATTCGCGATAATACGACCAACGTAGTTAAAATAGGGTATTTAAAACTATACCGTGTCGAGTGTTGAAAGGAGTTTCAATTATCACGAATAATATAAAATTGGATTTTATAAACTGTTGTGTGACTCACATCATGCTAACGAGTCATTCAATATATTTATGGTAAATATTAAAATTAAATCCCAATTTTAAATTGATGTTTCATGCCACCCTGAACGAGTTAACACTCCATTCTATATCGAACCCAAATGTTAGTGCTGACCTTGCATCTGGGCGTTGATCATGAGTGAAGGTAATCATCGCGGTTCCTGTGTAACATAGGCCGGTGTTACAGTTAACAGTAAAGGACCAAACATCGCTTGTTTGACAAGTGGGCATAGTTGGGGTTAAACATACATCGCTTTTAGCGATAACCCCAAAAGGAGAGTTGTGTAGTGGACACAATTAACAATCGTTGTTTACCTACCTAATCGTGCCAGTGGACAGTGCTAAGCCAGTTCATTGTGTATTGATGAATCGGGATCTCATCCTAATTAATTTTGCTTTTTGGGTCATAAAATAATTAGGATACTTAAAACATGAAATACTAATACATTAGATTTTGAACTTTGTAGATGTCAACTGAAAACAATTCCGCCTCTCAATTCTCTCTCAAGTCCATCTTAGAGAAGGACAAACTTAACTACTCCAACTTCATGGACTGGCACCGCAACTTGAAAATTGTTCTCAAGGCGGAGAACAAGTTGTATGTTCTAGAAACGCCAGTTAGCACTCGTGTGCTAAAAATGAAGGCATATCTTGATCACTTGGCTTGTCTGGAATACCCCTTGAGTTATGAGTTAGCTGGGGATTTTATCCTAAACTCATTGCCCAAGTCATATGACCAGTTCATTATGAACTACAATATGAACGGGATGGAAAAGACACCTGCAGAATTGCATCAGATGCTCAAAACTGCTGAGGTGAACATACCTAGCAAGACTGCACCAGTGCTAGTGATCAAGGAGGGACAAGTTAAGAAACCTAACACCAAGAAAATGGGAAATTAGGGCATAGGGAAAGGCAAAGGCAAATCTGTTGCCAATAAGAAACCTCGGAAAGATGCCAAGTGTTTTCATTGTGATGAAACTGGGAGCTGGAAGAGGAACTGTGCTAAGTATTTAGCTGAGCTGAAGCAAGCTAAGGCTTCAGGAGGAGAGTCCTCAAGTATATATGTTATTGAAATCTTTGCTTTTCCTAGCAAAACATGGGTGTTTGACACAGGATGTGGTTTCCACATTTGTAATGTTTTGCAAGGACTAAGAAAGATTAGAAAGCTAAAACAAGGCGACTTGCAGGTCCATGTTGGCAATGAACAAAGAGTTGCTGTGAAGGCTATAGGAGAATGTGTTCTCTTGCTTCCTTCTGGTTTAGAACTTGTTTTGAACAATGTTTATTACATTCCTAGTGTGACTAGAAATATTGTTTCAGTTTCGGCTTTGCGAGGACAAGGTTTTAATTATCGTTTCAATGGGGAATTTATTTTTGCTTATTTTAACGATGTATTTTACTTTGATGCAAAACCCAACAATGGGATCTATGAGATAGAAATCCAAAACAATAACATATTATGCAATATCTCCCATAAACGTAATAAGTTGGACTTTTATGATACGTATATGTGGCATTGTAGGCTTGGTCACATAAGTGAGAATCGTGTTAAACAACTCAAAACCGCGGGAATCCTGGATTCCAAGGGTTCAGAGTCGTTTGGAAAATGCGAATCATGCTTAAGTGGAAAGTTAACGAAAGCACCTTTTTCAAATGTTGGAGAAAGAGCTAGTGATCTGTTAGGACTTGTACATACAGATGTATGTGGTCCATTCAGAACAATGTCAAGACATGGAGAAAGATACTTTGTTACATTTACTGATGATTTCAGTAGATATGGTTATGTTTATCTTATGAAGCATAAACATGAAACTCTTGAAAAGTTCAAGGAGTACCAAAACGAAGTAGAAAATCAGCTAAATAGAACTATTAAAATGCTTCGATCAGATCGAGGCGGTGAATATCTTAGTCAGGAATTCATCGACCATCTAAAGGATTGTGGAATAGTTTCACAACTCACTCCACCTGGAACACCGCAACATAATGGTGTGTCTGAGCGGAGAAATCGAACTCTATTAGATATGATTCGATCAATGATGTGTCGAACAAACCTTCCAAAATCCTTTTGGAGTTATGCTTGGAGACCGCCGCAAGACTTGTGAATATAGCTCCAACGAAAAGGGTTACTAAAACGCCTTATGAGATATGGCATGGAAAGAAACCTCATGTATCCTACCTTAAAGTCTGGGGATGTAATGCTTATGTCACTCTAGAATCTTCGGATAAACTAGATCCTAGAGCCGAAAAGGTGGTTTTCGTTGGATACGGTAAGAAGATCGGTTACCTGTTCTACCACCCCACTGAAAATAAGATTTTCACCAAACGCAGAGGCACTTTCTTAGAGGAAGAGCTTCTGGCGCGAGGGATTGGAGATAACTATGTGGATCTTGAAGAAATTCTAGAATCACAAGTGACTGAACCAGCTGTTCAGACAGAACCAGATGTAACTGATCCAGTTGTTGAAGTTGAGCCTGAGAGGACTCAAGAAACAACAGAAACACCAAGTGTTCGGAAAAGTATTAGGGATCGTCGTGCACCGGTAAGGTATGATGATATCTTCATGATTGATGAAGCTGAGCCTACTACTTACAAATCTGCAATCTTGGATTCAAAGAATCCTAATAAGGTGTGCAAGCTGAATAAATCCATCTATGGATTAAAGCAAGCATCTCGCAGCTGGAATCTCCGTTTTGATCTGAAAATCAAAGAGTTTGGTTTTATCAAGAACGAAGATGAACCGTGTGTTTACAAGAAGTCTAGTGGGAGCTATATTACTTTTCTTATATTGTATGTAGATGACATACTAATCATTGGAAACAATATCCCTATACTAAAAGATGTTAAGACCTGGTTGGGTAAATGTTTCGCAATGAAAGATCTTGGTGAAGCCGCTTATATTCTGGGAATAAAGATTTATAGAGATAGATCAAAGCGGTTATTGGGTTTGAGTCAAAGTACATATATTGATAAGGTCTTACGACGCTTAATCCACCTGTGAATCAGAATACAATGCTGCATCGGATGCTGCAAAAGAGGCTGCCTGGATGAAGACGTTCATTGGTGATCTCGATGTTATGCCTAGCATAAAGAAACCAAACGAGATACTGTGTGACAACACTGGTGCCATTGCTCTTGCAAAGGAACCAAGGTCACATCAGACCACAAGGCATATACTCAAGAAATTCCACTATATTAGAGAGATAATAGGACGTGGAGACATTGTATTAAACAAAGTTCATACATATCTGAATCTGGCTGACCCCTTTACTAAGCCTTTACCTCAAGTTAGACATGAGGAGCATGCTGGAAATATAGGGCTTAGAGTTGTTAGACAATGGGCATGATCTGTAATTAGTATTGATGTTTTATTTTGAACTATGACAGTTATGTTGAATGTTTATTTGATTTAATGGGTTAAATGCAAATTTAATATTTATTAACTGTGTTCATTTATTCGTATGTTTAAATCCTTGAATAAAAGTATTCTAAATGTCCGTAGTCGATCAAATTACATGGGAATGAATTTGAATGTAAGACTATTGTGAATTGGGATGGTTGTATTCATGAGATGAATAGCTCAAGGGTTTGAGGATCATAATTCACAGATATTATTAGGGAATAATATTGGATGTAACTCGCTTCAAAACGATCTCCATGGATCTATGTCATGAGATGTTTTGATATTGATATGTTCAATCTGTCCTTTTTCCTAAGGCACATATTAAACTACATTGATCAAGGACTATCTTTGATGTTATCTTACACTATCCTGAAACATGGGTAGCTATAAGGGTAGCGTTGGGAGAAATTCGAGATTAAGTGGGAGTTGTATGACGCTGACGGAATTCTGTACTTCTATGGGATTAGAAGCCTAGACATTCTGGCGCCCTCGTAAAACTCAAACTGGTATAAACGCGTGGCCACGCTTGGACTAAGGTAGTTCGTTAGACCACTTTGAATTAGAGACGAGAATAGAGAATGGTTGATCACTATATAAGAATGAATGATCCATGTCTTATGATCAACGGATGTCTATACAGAAGGGACTTATTGATATAATTATCAGGGCTATAGTATTTGGTTAAGTAAAGCGTTACTTGAACTCAAAGAACTAGTTGACGACTGTAAAGTGTCATACTGGTTTGGGTGCAATGTGATGCAGCTAGGCGTCCAACTCTGCGCACGTTGACTCATTTAATTAAAATCGTCCAAGTGGGAGATTGTTGGATATATAGGATGTCCGATGTAATTAAAAGTCGAGATCAACGTAACCCGACCCGGTACGATCCGAAGAGTTACACGTTGGTACACGAATCAGATAAGTTCACGTGTTGGTGGATTATTATTTATGAAATAATAATTGTTTTAGTCTTGAGGGATTTAATATTAATAAGATTAATATTAAGGAGTATCTTGAGGGACTTAATATTAATAAGATTTATATTAAGGAGTATTAAGATATTTAGCAAGGGGGTTTATTGCAAGTTGTTGTCTTATAAAAGGAGGGTTAAGGAGTAAACCCTAATGCACACTTTTGATAAAACAACAAACCCTTGCCTCCTCTTCTTGGCTTTTTGCGGCCGCCACCAAAGAAAAGAAGGACGCCGCTGTAACATCACAAAAATTTCCCCAAATTCTTTTCGACGTAAAAGCCTTATTGGATACACTATCCCTAGCACACAATTTATATATATATATATGTATATATATATATATATAAATAATAATAATAATAATGATAATAACAAAAAAATATAGAAACTATACAAACTAGTTAGTTAAACCCAACCCAACACCCCTTATCCTTTTACACCTCCAAAATCCCATTAATCCAGCCCAACAGATGCAAGCCCACCAGAACCCGGCCCACCTGAAACCCAGCCCAATCACCAACCCTCCTTCCCTTCCTGTTTTAATCAAAAAAAAAAAGTTGTCCCCCCTGAGATTCGAACCCGAGTCAATCCCAAACACACACAAGCACCAAACCAGCTAAGCTATGTTGTTCACATGTTTTATATCCAACTCTTAATTTATAAAACCACTCCTTAAAATGCTGTTACTGTTCGCTGTTTGCAACAGACGCGCGAAACAGCTTCTTTTCCCTTGATTGGCTTTAGTTTTGAACCCAATTTATGGAAATATTTGACTAAATTCTTTCGTGACATGTTAGTGACTGTATATACGCGTATTATACATAATACTCGGCCAAAACATTCCAATAATATACCAATCATCGCGTCATAGTTATTAAACGGGTCAAACCTTCCAATTTAACGAACCAGACCCCATCCCTATAAATTGGACATCATAATCCCTTCACAACTCGCCAATCTTCTCTTCTCAATCTTTAATTTCTCTCAAAACCCTCTGTTCTTGATAATTAAATCGCGTTTTGACTTTCAAGTTGACTGTCCAAATCGTGCTCGTTTCTGCATTGTAAGTTTAATTCTTGTTGTGGGTTTTATCATTCGGCATCTACACAACATTAACCCTAAGGTTAATTGGGTTAATGTTGTGTAGATCGTCCAATTGCAAATCTAGGGCTCGAAATTGTATGATTTGGGGATTTTCATTGTTTCAAGTATTGTATAAGTATAAACAGAACCCAAAATGATTAACAAACTAACACCCAGACCAACTGGTCTGGGCACGCCCTTCCACTCATCAGGACCCGGGTTCGAGTCCCGGGTTTGACAAATCTTTTTTTGTTGTTTTGTTTTTTCTTTTTCAACTATATATATATAATACCTATAATTTTATAAATTCATTTTAAAATACTAAAACACTTTTAAAAATTCTACAAAAATTACATTATGTTAAACTAGTGAAAAAGTTTAACTTACAATTTTTAGTTTTCTGAAATTTATTTATTTAATATTTACAATAATTAAATCAAGTTTATTCTATTTTATTTATAAAAATCTTTAAAAATATCAAAACGATCTCATAAATTTCCACAAAAATTATCCTAAGTTTTTATAACATTAAGCTTTTCAAAAATGATTTTTATTTCAGAAAAATCATTTATTTAATATTTTTAATCAATTTTTGTTAGTTTTAATCATAATTAAATCATAATAAATTCAATATTTGTTATTTTTGCACCAAAATTTTATACAAATTATTTCTGATCATTTAAAACAGAAATATGAATTTTAAACTAAAAATTATTTAATTTTAATATTTTTAATATTAAAGTTAGATTTTGACACTTTGTTATAAATAGATTAAATAATCTATTTTAAAGAAAATAATTTCATAAAAATTATTTTTATACTTTAAACACATTCTTGTGACCATCTTAAATTTAAATTTCATAAAAAGATTTTTGGTTATTTATTTACTAAATTTCTCTCAATTGGCGAATATTTTTAATAATAATCAAACGAGCGTTTATCCCCAATTCGAAGCCCTAGAACATATACATTTGTATACTAGTTAGACTTAGGCATATTTATTACCTTATTATAGGGTGATACTTGACACATTTGGGCAACACACTATTTTTCAACAAGATATAACATTTTACCAAGGTGAGTTTTACATAGCCCCTTTTCTATCTATCACCATTTTTGGGGTGAAACATGTTACAACATCATTTTATGCAATTAAATCATCAATGTGTCTATGTGTTTTCTATGTTGCATTATGTCTTGAGCATGATTAGAGTAAGCACCATTCTAGCATAATCATTAACTCCGTACAAGCCGGCGGTAAACATTGATAGATCTATTGGACTGACAATCCCACCCGGATACGTGCCTCCCACAAAGGTAGCGTGGGTGTTTGTTATCGTATAACATATTCAATTGGACCATGAGCGTATGGTATGTATCATATTATAACAGTCATCAGGGTTGATTATGCACTCGATTTATTTCTAGTATGTTCTCACATATGGACTAGATTGACATGACACATGAATTGCACAACGTTTTTATTCAATTATCAAAAACCTATGTAATTCTCACCAACTTTTGTTGACCCAAAATATTTTCAACTTAACATGTTTCAGGTTCTAATTGCTGGAAGATTTGAATTGATGCTTGAAGATATGTGTATAGTTTTATTCAATTTGATGTACAAATTCTAGAACAATTGTATGTAATTCTTTTAAATTATTCAATGGAATTTATTATTCACCATGAGCTACTGAACAATCATCAATACGTGACATCCCGATGTTTCCGCCATCGGTTGGGGTGTTACAGATTGGTATCAGAGCCATGGTTATAGGGAATTAGGTTATTAGAAAAATAATCTAGTCTATAACCATAGGATTTAACAAGTACTTGCTTCTTTTACTTGCTATACTCTATCTCCCTCCTACTTCTTATCCCTACCTTCATCCTTACAAGAAGGCTGCTCTCCAACAGTGGATCTACTCTTAGACTAATAGGGTAAAATCCTCAGGTTTAACCTGAACCACCTTGAGATCTCGTCGAAGTTCTAGATTTTAATAACGAACACGTGCAATCTGGAAGGGTGAACGCCTGTATTCTGAGTCTTCTGTCTAGGCTGGCATTGCGCATATATCCCAATCAGACGAGGGACCCGGATGCCTACCTGGGAATTCTCGGGATGAGTGTTCACTTATAGGCTAAAGCATGTCTTCATATGTTATTAAGATTTAGAATCTTTGATAAGTCAACGTTTTCGTTTATTCGTTTTAATGAATAAATGATTACACTCCTTATATAATCTCATTCATTTCACTATGTCTCTTATAGATCATGCCTCCACGTCGCAGTACTCGTCTTAACAGTGGTGAAAATCATGATGAAGGAAGTAGCAATCACAACCACAACCACGATACTAACCACAACAACAACAACAACAACAATGGTGTCGATGCCCAACTGGCTGCAATCATTTCTCAACAAATGGCGCAGCAAATCGCAACTCTGGTTCCCAACTTACTAGCTCAAGTCATCCAGTTGAACGGGAACGGCAACGGCAACGGGAATGGAAATGGGCACCACAACGGGAATGGACTTCCAGCCTGTACCCTTAAACACTTTAATTCCTGTAATCCCCCAAAGTTCAGTGGAGAAGAAGGAGCTACAGGACTCCTACAATGGTTTGAGGGTATTGAGAATACCTTCATCAACAGTGAGTGCCCCGACAATTTTAAAGTCCGTTATGCCATGAGTGTTCTTCACAAACGAGCACTCACTTGGTGGAATGAAGAAAAACGCACTCGCGGAGCTGAAGCTGCACTAGCCTTAACCTGGGATCAAGCTAAAGACATTATGAAAGCAGAGTTCTGTCCTCGTAATGAAATTAAGAAGCTGGAAGATGAATTTCATGATCTTGCTCAAGACAGTGGGGAAAACCTCGCTTACAACACTCGTTTTCACGAACTTAGCTTACTACTACCCCACAAAGTCACCCCTTTGCCCATTGTGATCGAAAAATACATTGGTGGCTTACCGATGCAGATTCAAGACACGGTGTGGGGAAGGAACCCTGCTACTTTGGAAGAAGCAAAGCGTTTGGCTGCCACCCTAACAGATAACCATGTGAAGGCAGGAACCCTAACTCGAAAAGGAGAAAAGAAAAAGGATACTCCCCAACCTGCCGTCGAAATCAAAACCGAGGCCTCAACCAACGGGAAGAACAAGGTCAGGAATTTTGCAATAGACACCACTACCCCACCCACCAAGAAACAATACAATGGGAACCTACCTAAGTGTGACACCTGCCAGTATCACCATCCAACTCAAGTTCCCTGCCGACAGTGCACCAATTGTCAAAGATATGGGCATCTTGCAGATGCTTGTCGAATCCCTGCTACAAACGCTCTTGATGCTCCAAATAATCCCGCTTGAGACCCTCCAGCTACTTAACAGCAAACTCTACCATTTGAATGATGTTTACTTTCTCTTTAATTCCATGTATTGACATTTTATTTTCAAATAATAAATTCAAGTATTATCATAACATCTGTGTGCATGCTTGTTTGAATGTGAACTGATTGCTATATCTATGATCATACTTGCTTACTTGTACGACAGTTAGTTGACTACCAAACAACCTACTTAACGATTGGTAGAGGTCATCATGTCTTTCCAACAGTCGGGAGAGGCCCTACCACCTGCTCAACGACTGGTGGAGGCTATCGAACCTGCTCAACAATCGGTAGAGTCATAAAAGGACGCAAAACCCTAATGTAAGGTAAATTGGTGATTACGGTCCGGAACGTAATTATGAATTTACAGGTACATTAAAGTAGTGTGAAATTTTATCAAGGTTTCCGGTAGTTGACCAATTGTAACCCTAGTTTTCTTTTAACTTCGGGACGAAGTTCCTAAAAGTAGGGGAGACTGTAACATCACAAAAATTTCCCCAAATTCTTTTCGACGTAAAAGCCTTATTGGATACACTATCCCTAGCACACAATTTATATATATATATATATATATATATATATGTATATATATATATATATAAAAATAATAATAATAATGATAATAACAAAAAAATATAGAAACTATACAAACTAGTTAGTTAAACCCAACCCAACACCCCTTATCCTTTTACACCTCCAAAATCCCATTAATCCAGCCCAACAGATGCAAGCCCACCAGAACCCGGCCCACCTGAAACCCGGCCCAATCACCAACCCTCCTTCCCTTCCTGTTTTAATCGGAAAAAAAAAAGTTGTCCCCCCTGAGACTCAAACCCGAGTCAATCCCAAACACACACAAGCACCAAACCAGCTAAGCTATGTTGTTCACTTGTTTTATATCCAACTCTTAATTTATAAAACCACTCCTTAAAATGTTGTTACTGTTCGCTGTTTGCAACAGACGCGCGAAACAGCTTCTTTTCCCTTGATTGGCTTTAGTTTTGAACCCAATTTATGGAAATATTTGACTAAATTCTTTCGTGACATGTTAGTGACTGTATATACGCGTATTATACATAATACTCGGCCAAAACATTCCAATAATATACCAATCATCGCGTCATAGTTATTAAACGGGTCAAACCTTCCAATTTAACGAACCAGACCCCATCCCTATAAATTGGACATCATAATCCCTTCACAACTCGCCAATCTTCTCTTCTCAATCTTTAATTTCTCTCAAAACCCTCTGTTCTTGATAATTAAATCGCGTTTTGACTTTCAAGTTGACTGTCCAAATCGTGCTCGTTTCTGCATTGTAAGTTTAATTCTTGTTGTGGGTTTTATCATTCGGCATCTACACAACATTAACCCTAAGGTTAATTGGGTTAATGTTGTGTAGATCGTCCAATTGCAAATCTAGGGCTCGAAATTGTATGATTTGGGGATTTTCATTGTTTCAAGTATTGTATAAGTATAAACAGAACCCAAAATGATTAACAAACTAACACCCAGACTAACTGGTCTGGGCACGCCCTTCCACTCATCAGGACCCGGGTTCGAGTCCCGGGTTTGACAAATCTTTTTTTGTTGTTTTGTTTTTTCTTTTTCAACTATATATATATAATACCTATAATTTTATAAATTCATTTTAAAATACTAAAACACTTTTAAAAATTCTACAAAAATTACATTATGTTAAACTAGTGAAAAAGTTTAACTTACAATTTTTAGTTTTCTGAAATTTATTTATTTAATATTTACAATAATTAAATCAAGTTTATTCTATTTTATTTATAAAAATCTTTAAAAATATCAAAACGATCTCATAAATTTCCACAAAACTTATCCTAAGTTTTTATAACATTAAGCTTTTCAAAAATGATTTTTATTTCAGAAAAATCATTTATTTAATATTTTTAATCAATTTTTGTTAGTTTTAATCATAATTAAATCATAATAAATTCAATTTTTGTTATTTTTGCACCAAAATTTTATACAAATTATTTCTGATCATTTAAAACAGAAATATGAATTTTAAACTAAAAGTTATTTAATTTTAATATTTTTAATATTAAAGTTAGATTTTGACACTTTGTTATAAATAGATTAAATAATCTATTTTAAAGAAAATAATTTCATAAAAAATATTTTTATACTTTAAACACATTCTTGTGACCATCTTAAATTTAAATTTCATAAAAAGATTTTTGGTTATTTATTTACTAAATTTCTCTCAATTGGCGAATATTTTTAATAATAATCAAACGAGCGTTTATCCCCAATTCGAAGCCCTAGAACATATACATTTGTATACTAGTTAGACTTAGGCATATTTATTACCTTATTATAGGGTGATACTTGACACATTTGGGCAACACACTATTTTTCAACAAGATATAACATTTTACCAAGGTGAGTTTTACATAGCCCCTTTTCTATCTATCACCATTTTTGGGGTGAAACATGTTACAACATCATTTTATGCAATTCAATCATCAATGTGTCTATGTGTTTTCTATGTTGCATTATGTCTTGAGCATGATTAGAGTAAGCACCATTCTAGCATAATCATTAACTCCGTACAAGCCGGCGGTAAACATTGATAGATCTATTAGACTGACAATCCCACCCGGATACGTGCCTCCCACAAAGGTAGCGTGGGTGTTTGTTATCGTATAACATATTCAATTGGACCATGAGCGTATGGTATGTATCATATTATAACAGTCATCAGGGTTGATTATGCACTCGATTTATTTCTAGTATGTTCTCACATATGGACTAGATTGACATGACACATGAATTGCACAACGTTTTTATTCAATTATCAAAAACCTATGTAATTCTCACCAACTTTTGTTGACCCAAAATATTTTCAACTTAACATGTTTCAGGTTCTAATTGCTGGAAGATTTGAATTGATGCTTGAAGATATGTGTATAGTTTTATTCAATTTGATGTACAAATTCTAGAACAATTGTATGTAATTCTTTTAAATTATTCAATGGAATTTATTATTCACCATGAGCTACTGAACAATCATCAATACGTGACATCCCGATGTTTCCGCCATCGGTTGGGGTGTTACAGCCGCCTTCTTCCTTTTGTTCGGCCATCAACCACCACAAGCCACCACCTTCCTCTTGCAAGTGTTGTTTCCCGGTTGGTTCGTGCTCGGTTGTGAACTTCCTACTAGCGAGGATTCGTTGTAACCCGCATGTTACAATTCCGGTGTAGTCGTCAAAGGTTGATTACTAAACCCCCTATGGTTGTTTATATTATTTATTTGTTTATACGCGTTTAACTGAGATCCTGATTGGGAATATTTTATTAATCAGATTACTAAAATTACATATATATTTATATATATAAATCGCCACACATATATATTGTATATATAATCCGGTTTTGATAAATATATAAACTGCTTCCGCTGTGTATACGATACCATGATTCCCAACACAAACATACCCGATGAATAGTTATAAATTAAGTATTGCTGTACGATTAATGTTAATGTAACATTTCGTGGTCTTTTGTTTTGCTATGGTTATGCTTATCAGTTTTTTTGTATATACCTATTATATTATGAAAGTGCAAGAAATTGTTAAATCATTCCAAATGTGTTATGAAATGTTGGACGTAGAAGTGTTAAATCATTGGAAGTCAAATTTATATGTATGTAATTGAAACGGTTATGAATCTTTTTTAACCAATACAAGTAATTGTTGAATTATTTTTGGGTTACTTATGACCTATATGAAAACAATACTATTTGTTTGGTATGGGGTAATGGAATAAGAGAGGGAATGGAATGGAAGAGGTAATGGAATGGGAGAGGTAATGGAATGGATCATTACCATTCCATGTCTTGTTTGGTTATCATGTGGGAATGGAATGAATTATTACTTTGTGTTATTTGGTATGTAAGAAAAAACGAAAATATAAAATCGATGGTAAGTGGTGGGTGGCGGCAGTGACGGTGGTGGTGGGTGGTGGCGGCGGCAACGGTGGTGGTAGCAGTGGGCGATGGCGGTGACGATGGTGGGTGGGCGACGACGGCAGTGGTGGGTTGCAGCGGTGACGATGGGTGGTGGTGGCGATGACAGTGGTGGAGGCCGTGGGTGGCAGTGACGTAGGTGGTGGTGGTGGTTGGACGGTGGTGACAATGGTGGGTTACGACGATGGTAGCAATGGTTGTGGGTGGCGGCAATAGGAGGTGGTGGTTGGATAATGACAACGATGGTGGGTTGTAATAATAATAATAAAAATAAAAATAATAACAATAACAATAATAATAATAATAATAATAATAATAATAATAATAATAATAATAATAATATATTTGTTTCCATTCCTTGAAGGAATGAAAAAAAAACACCATGTTGGGTCTAAAATATTGAGACTGACGCTATCAAATAAGTATTGGTGATTAATATTTTAGTTATGATATTTGGAACCGAAAACACTTGAGTTCTTGGTTATTTAAGTTGTTTGGGCCGAGAACTAGTTAGTTCTCAGTTGGGCTTGGGCTAGGTCATGTGGGCCAAACCTAGTGCATGACCTATATAATGTAATGTTCTAGTCATTTGTTACGTCAGCGGTTTACATTTTCTAATAAAACACTCTCTAGTATCAGACGAATCCTTTAGAGATCGTATGCTATTGAGGTTGTTAATCAATCGTTTATTGTGTTCTTGAATCATATAATCACTAGATTCCGCCTACTGATTATATTATTTGATATCATTGTTATTTCGGGATTTACAATTGGTATCAGAGCCATTGAAGCTTTTCAAGGCTCGGTTTAGATATCAAGGATTCAAGGTTATATTCGACTGAAGGAAATCGGTTGGTGTTTATTAATTTTATGTTTATTTTTTTTTATCTAATCGATTTAAAGCTTTTGGCAGATTTTTTTTTTGGTTGAATTGTCAAGAACATCGAAGAACATGATAAATTTGGCTGTTTGATCTTGTTTTTAGAACTCTTGGAGTGTTTACATAATTATAGGAGTTATTGTTGGAAGGAAAAGATTTAGAAAATCAAAAGATTTAAATTTCCTATTGTTTAAGGTTGGGGTTTACGGATAAAGTTAAAAAAAAAAAAAAAAAAAAAGGCAAGTTCTCGACATTATTTGTTGGTTCATGGAAAATTGAGTCAGTTTCAGCAAATAAAGGAAAATAAAGAAGCAAGTAACAATGCATACACTTCAAGAAAGTCAAATTAGGTTCTCGTTTGATTAGTGCTTGTGAAAACTTTATAAGAAAGCTACTAGGCACCTCAATATTTATTGAAGCTACCAAGCACGTCACATAGTCAACAAAAAAAAAAAAAAAAAAAAAAAAACGATTTTCATAATTTTATATAACCAAGCTCACAGGCTCATAAAAAAAAGTCTAAGGTTTTTGACAATTAATTAAGCAAGCACATAGGCTAGTGAATTAATTTAACTAGGCAGGGTGCTGAATTAATTAAGCTAGCTAGCGAGGAGGTCAATTATTATTGAGCTAGCAAGCACACAGGTTCTCAGGCTTTCAAGGTTGGTTCCCGGATTCTATAAGTTCTTGGTTTCAAAACTTAGTTTTCGGATTCGCTTATTTGTTGTGGAGTTCTCGTATCAAAGTTGAGGTTCCCGGATTTGAAATGGGTTCTCGAATTTGTTAGCTAGTTTTCAGATTTATTTTGGGCTTTCGGGACTGATTACTTGTTCTCGGTTGTAGTTTCCGAGGTCTCAGTTTGTAGGTGTTCGGTTTTCAGAAAACAACACTTGAAGCTTACGGAGTTCCCTTTTGGTTTACGTATTCTACTCTGGATTACGGGCTAATTTCTAGTTCTCGGATTGTGTTCTCGAACAGAAGTTAGGTTACATTTTTAAGTGTTCTCAGGTTTCAAGACTTGTTCTCGGATTTACATGTGGTTCTCGGGTTTTTGCTTCGGTTCATGGATTTAGCTTGGTTCCTGGAGATTTGTTTTTGTTCTCAAAATTTTGTTGGGATTTCACACGGTTCTCGGACTGCTTATTGTTTTTCCGATTTTCATTGATTCTCGATTGGAAGTTTGTTCCTGGGAGTTTCTTGGTTCTCGATTTATCTTTCAATTCTCAAACTTGAAGATAGTTCTCGGTTTTGATCCTAGTCATGAATGCAACAAGTACTCGGGTTCCCATGTTAATGTTAGGGGAGTCTTTTGCTGAATGGAAATTTAGGTTCATTCAACATGTTAAAGAAAAGGATGCTAAAGTTTGGAGAGCTATTTGTAGAGGTCCTACCCTAATTACTTGCGAAGAGAATGGTACTACACTACTTAAACCTGAATCCGAATATACAGATGAAGATTGGGACCACGTCAAGCTTGATGAAAAGGCTCTTAACACACTGATTATGGGTTTAGCACCGGAGATCATCTCAAAATATGGAGAGACTAAATCTGCCAAAGCATTATGGGATTCTCTGATTGAATTTTATGAATGCAATGATGCCATGAAGCAAAGTCGAAGGGACATGTTGTGGCATAAGTTCAATCAATTCAGTTGCATTCTTGGTGAAACCATTGAAAATCAAATTGCGAGATTCGTATCTCTAGTAACTGAAATGAAGACCGCAAACATAACTTTGAACAATTCTGAGGTAAATAAGAAACTGTTAAATGCTCTTCCAAAGAATTGGGATACGAATGTTGCCGTGATCAAGAAGACGGAGGATCTTCAACATCTGACTCTGTCAGGACTCATCTCCATCATCAAAGCTTGTGATTTGGATGACAAGCAAAAGGTGCAAAATCTTAATGTTGCTGCTCAGCCACGTTGCACACTTGCTACTGTTTCGACACCCGCTCCTGTTGTTCAAGTACCTGTTGAGTATCATGTTCCTGTGCTGGTACGATATATCAAACATGCTTCACATGAGGTATTTTTTGATCTATGCTCTAATGCTTGTGCTGAAAAGGCTAAATATTACGTAGGATATAACTCTGAGTTAGTAAGAGAAAACGATGAGCTAAAAGGAAAGATTTCTTGTCTTAATAGCTGAACCTTTGCCTATAAACTTAGAGTAGAATCCTTAGAAAAGGATGTTGTTCAATACAATAATGATTTAAGCAATAAAACTTGCCTTGTCATGCATCAGAAGAAAGTTATTGACGAACTTAGTGCTGAGCTAGATTCTTTGAAATCAAAATTTGAAAATGCCGATTTCCATTTTAGAAAATTTGATTGTTCTAGTGAGCGTGTTGAGAAAATGATCAGTTCAAAACTCAAGTTTAGGGAAAACAAAGGAGTTGGTATAGGTTTTGTAGAAATTGCACCTCCCTACAATCACAACTACACGGGATTGCCTCTTTCAGATGAGGAAATAGATAATGAGAAAAATATGGAATATGGGAAGGGGTTGGTGGTTGAACCCGCAAAGAGTGTTCCCATAAAGATAACAGAACCAAAGGGGTTAGTCGTAGAGCCGGTTAAGTCTGTGCCAATTAAGATTGCTGAACCAGAAGGGCACATAAAACAATCAAAGTATGTTGTTCCACTTAGTGATGTTCCTATTGCTAAGTTCGTTAAATCAGAAAGCAATGAAATGAGCAACCATGTTAAATCTGAAAATAACAACTCTGACAATGTAAATGATGACAGATCTTCAATAAAATCTTATTTTTCAATGGGATCAATTGAATTGATGTTGTTTAAAAGTATTTCAAAATCTATCAATTCTGACAGTTGCTCAAGATCCTCTAGTAAGTCAGAAACTTCAGATGAATTTGACTCAGAAAATGTTGTTGATTCAAAGACTGTTGGCACAGGTGTGGTAAAGCCAACAGTCCCTGATTTTAAATGTGTGAATGTTACTGATGCTTCTATCTCATGTGCAGATGAAGTTAAGGTAGAGGTTAAGGTTGAGGGGGATGATGTTGTTTGCACTAATAATGCAGATGTTTGTGTGAAACAATCTAATTTATCTGCAGATGCTGAACCATATGTGAAAAAGAATGTTTCTGAGCTATCTGTTAAAGGCATGACTGAAAAATACGTGCCACCACATAGAAAAACTACCTGTGCTAACTCTCATGAACAGGTTCCTGAAGTCAAACAGAAAGCTCAAAGACAGTCAGCATCGCAAAGACAGTCTTGTTCACACGGGTGTTCAAGATCTTCTAAGCAGAGCAGAAAAAGTAAGAAGCCTACAAACAAATCATCAAACGGATCTCATCACTCACATTCTTCAATGGGATCTAACAGACCGGGACTTGCTCCTTATGCAAAGAACCAGACATGCTATAACTGTGGAAGACCCGGTCACATTGCAAGAAACTGCGTACGTTGTCCCTATGTGCCCTATTACAGACAATATCAGAAGGTTATGCTTAGGGAAAACTTCTACTCCAAGCCAATGAAGGTTGAAAACCCTAAGGCAAGGAAGAATGCGAATCCCAAAGTTAAACCGTCTGATGGAGACGGGAATGCTGCCAAGAGCAAACGGAAGGTTGTTTAACCTCAGAAGTCTAAACAACCTGAGAAACCGAAAGCTGCTACTCCGAAAGTAGCAAAACTGATTCTTAAACCTAAGCAAGTTTGGAAAGCAAAGGCGGCAACAACACCTGATCCAAATAAGAATAAGGACATGTGCTTGAGGGAAGTGTCTTACATAGATGCTTCAGGAGTGCCTAGGACCAAGATGGCCAGGGTACCAATGTTTAACTAATCTCCTTATTCATGCAGGGACAGCCAAGGAGGATTATCAATAACCACTGGTGTATTAGTAGTGGTTGTTCCAAGCATATGTTAGGTGACATTTTTCTGTTACATACCTCTACATATTTTAACACAGAATATGTTTCCTTCAAAGGAGATAAGGGAGGTAAGGTCAGCATAGCAGGTATTTTTAAATTTGATGCACAAATTTTAAAAATGATTGATTGGTCGTTATTTGAGAATGGTTATAGAAAAGAACAAAAAAGATTTTCTTATTTTTAGGTAAATTTTATACATAAATTTGTCTTTTCCCTTTATTTATGCACAAAATTTAGGGGGAGAAGGGAGATATTCAAGGAAAATACAAAAATAGTGTTTTATTTTATTTATGTACAAAATTTAGGGGGAGATAGGAAAGAAAATGAGAAAATAGAAAAACATGTGAAAAAGAGAAAACTACAAAAAGAGCTTTTGTTGTATCACTTGTGAAAAAGGCTGACACACGTAAGACCAGCATTGAAACGGTTAGGCTCTAGGGTGATGTGTTGGTAGGCTTGGTCCTTAAGATTGGAATATTGGCTGATCTAGTCACACACTTAAAGATAACATATGGCCTCAGTAGGAAACGTCACTTGGGATTGGTACATTTTTTTATTTGAATGCTTGTGTGACGTCCCGATACACACTGTGTTCTAGGTCTGAAACCTTTTTCTGAAAATCTCGTGTATCTCCTTTGTTTTGTGTAAGCAAAGACCTCGGGATGCTAGGCAATGTCAGCTTTTGCTGCATCCAGATATATGCTGACCTAGCTGTACATTGTCGCACTGTAGATCAAAAACGCCAAAAGAGGCCAATGAGCCCAAAAAGATGCCAATGTGCATAACAAAAGAGGCCCTCTAGAGCCCAAAACACCAAAACCTATATCATTTGAGAAATCAAATTGATTTGTATATTATACCACTCTATTTCTTAATGATCTATTCTTTTCTCTTCTCAACCAAGTCCCAGTTAAGGTTTCAGAATTCTAGAACAGAAACTGTGAAAATATGTGGTAGGGAAACTGCTTGCATGATAGAGTGTACCACATATAATTCTAGTATTTGATTGTGACTTGCTTGAGTGTCCATAATTAATACACCAAAACATGATAAATTAATCACGGACAGTCAAATAAGAAGGTCTAAGGCAACAAATTTAAGTGGACGAATATACTAGCAGTTGCTCGGACCAACTAGAGTAGATCCGTGTTGATAAGTGTCCTTGAGTCTAAATCACAGTGATTCAGTCCCCCGAAAAAAATGTGTAGTTATTTTTATTTCAATTTCTTTTTCATTTATTTTGATTCTTATTGTTTTGCTTTTGAGTTTAATTTTAATTTTATTTTAGTTTTATAAAATCAACCATTCTTGAATATTTGACCTATCATCCACAGTGAAAGAAATCCAAATTTTTGAAATTTTCGTGTGAAAGTAGTCAAAAGAACTAGGTGTTCATGATACTGGATCCTCTGTTATATTTAGATGTTTGCTTACAAAGTTCTGAGAATGTGCAGAATTTGATCTGAATCAAGAAACAGGGGTTGATGAAGAATCATTTCCAGTTGCTTACAAGCATGTAGCATCGTGACGAGAACATGTACCTGAGCCAGAAGAACTTGATGTGATTACATGTTCTGATAATGAAACCCATGCAGAAGTACCTGTGATCCTGCTTGAAGACAATGATTGGAAAAGAAAGAGATATGAGAATCCTCCTCTCACATCTTCTTTAGCAAATGATCAATCGAATGCTGATGATGATTCAAGTGTGGATCTTACTCCCATAGAAGAAGAAGTGGCCCAAGTTTAAGAGTGCGGAAAATAAGATTTACAACAAAAACAACACCAACACCCCAGCAACAATCAAGGGGGAGATCACAATGCTACATTCAAATTATGAAGACCATTTGATAGCATCAGTCTAGGGGGAGATTGTTGGGTCTAAAATATTGAGACTGACGCTATCAAATAAGTATTGGTGATTAATATTTTAGTTATGATATTTGGAACCGAAAACACTTGAGTTCTCGGTTATTTAAGTTGTTTGGGCCGAGAACTAGTTAGTTCTCAGTTGGGCTTGGGCTAGGTCATGTGGGCCAAACCTAGTGCATGACCTATATAATGTAATGTTCTAGTCATTTGTTAGGTCAGCGGTTTACATTTTCTAATAAAACACTCTCTAGTATCAGACGAATCCTTTAGAGATCGTATGCTATTGAGGTTGTTAATCAATCGTTTATTGTGTTCTTGAATCATATAATCACTAGATTCCGCCTACTGATTATATTATTTGATATCATTGTTATTTCGGGACTTACAGACCACCTTACCAAAGAATGAAAATTCTTAAAATGGAATGAATCACATTCCTTATGGAATGATTCATTCCATTACTACATGGCAAACAAACGTGTTTAATTTCATTCCATGAGAATGATTTATTCTATTCCACCTTTGATTTCTTCATACCAAACGATACCTAAGGATGTTGGCTTCCTTCAAAACAACCATATCATATATTCACTTATGGAAAAAAATTATGCGCACGTTAATAGTTTAATTGTTTACGACAAACAATTATTTTTTAAGACTTTTAGCCCATTTTGTTTCCACATTTCATTCCTTTGTTAAAACTATAAACTTCTAGGTTTTTTTTTAACTATAATACAATCTTTATAGAAATTCTCTTTCATTTGACTTGCGCATTTACCGTGTATACACACGGGACTCTAACCTAGTATTAGTATAAAATAAAAATTAAAAGCATACTCTTTATTGCAAAATACATTTCTTATCACTTTTATCTTGCAAGTAAAGGATTATGAATCCAAATAATGTCACATTTTTTAATGACTTCAACTGGAAGTTGAGTGCGTACACCATTAAGGTTAACATACTCATATTTTAGAGATCCAGTATTCACACATGGACAACTTTATGTACCTTTGTCAAAAGTTACGAGTAGGAAATGGGTTAAGTTACACATACTAGATAAAGATGGGAATCTCGCAAATAAAACAAAAAATGTAGTGTATAAGGAATAGTTAATGATTTTTGAATTACATATGTATTTCTTACTTTTATAAAATTTGTCCCTGTTTTAGATTTATTATTTGATTTGCATATTATGGATGACATGTATTTATATATTTTCAAACTAATTCTTATGATGAGCTGAACTAGAAAATGCCACGCGTAGTAATATACGAAGTTTATTTCGACGATGCCTATGATATTTATGATGATTACCATTTGGCCAATTACAATTATAAATAAGCAATGGCATAGATGATCATGACATTGGTAATTGAAGGTTGGATTGTATTTTAGAGACCCGAGATTCACACATGGCTATCTTTATGTGGTATTGTCAAGAGTTAAGAGCAGGGCAAGGGTTAAGTTACTTGATAGCGACGGGAGGGTCATAAATAAAACAAAAAAATGTAGTAAATAAGGAAATATTTAGTGATATTTGAATAACATGTGTATTCCTTACTTTTAAATTTTAATAAAATATTTCTACTATATTTTTATAGGTTTTACCGCTCCAAATAATTGTTAATTATTGAACCGTGTGTACACGCGGCAATAATCTAGTATTCATTAAGAGGATCTTGTGAGACATCAACAAGACCGGAAGAGGATGGTTCGGCAGGTGTGAAAACACTGCCCCTTTATGCGGGGACTTCAATGTTATTGTCACTTGATTAGAGTTTTACGTGCACCCGACAAATACATAAAACCCCCAACAATATTTCTCCATGTTTATGTTAGTTGCCTTTTTTTTTTCTCCAAAAATAAGCACAATAAATTTATTCTTATCCACCCATCAAAATCATTGACCCTTAAAACCCCACCCCCCACACACTTACACATTAATGCTACTTAAACTACTACTTCTTCAACAACCCAAACATTTCTAATTTCTAATATTCATCAAAAAATGAACTCCACACTAATATTATTATTACTATTACTATTGATTATCAACACCACATGTGCTTACTCAAAAGCACCAGATTATGTAAACGTTGGGGCTCTTTTTTCATATGACTCTGTCATTGGAAAAGCTGCAAAGGAGGCTATGGAAAGTGCTGTTAATGATGTTAATAAAGATTCAAGGATTCTTAATGGAACCCAGATGAGGTTGATCATGGATGACACTAATTGCAGTGTTTTCAAGAGTTCTATTGCTGGTATAAATTTACTAGTTACCTTTATGCTTGTTTCAAGATTTTGATTATTTGTCATATTATTTTTTTGGTTTTACATATTTGATTCTTGATATGATCATATGAATTCTAGATTCAGTTACCCAATAACTAATTTAGATTTAGAGGGTGTTTGGGATTGCGTTTTGAATCTGATTTTTAGATTATTGAGTTTTGAAAACGCCGATAATCAGCTTTTTTAGGCTACCAAAACACAATAATATATAAGCAGCTCTACCCTTGACTTTCCAAAACGCATAATTTGGGATTATTTATTTATTTATTTATTTGTTTATTTATTTGTTTATTTATTTATTTATTTATTTATTATTATTATTATTATTATTATTATTATTATTATTATTATTATTATTATTTCTTTTTGAATAGATATTTTGCTCATAAGGGTAAAATTAAATTGAGGGGAGAATCACTTAAACTGAGCATTTGACCAGTTAAAGTTAGCAAAATACCATTGGATGTTTGGTTTTTATTTTATAAAACAATTGACTTGATAAGCTGTTGAGATCTTGACACGTGGCAAATGGCGGAGCTTGAAAAATTTTGGGTGGCTAAAAGTAACGAGACCCTTAAAACGGATGGGGACCCAGGCCACCACTATGCGTCGCACTGTGCCAATGGGTATTAACTGCTCAACGGGCAGGCGGTACAAAATAAAGAAAGGACCACTAAAAACGTGCCATGTAGGCAATTACGTAGCGATTTAAATTTAGTGCTGAATTCGCCGACGGGTCTACTAAGATTTAAACCGCTAGCATAGTTGCCTACATGACGCGTTTTAGTGGTCTGTTTTTGTATTTTGTGCCAACGGTTCATTCTGCCGGTGCTCATTCGTACTTGGTGTCAAGACCTCAATGGTTTATTTAGTCAGTGTTTATAAATAATAACCATAAAGTCAACATTCATTTTTTTTAAGTGTGATAATTTTGTTAGTTTGACTAGTCAAAATGTTTATTTAGTAAATCTTTCTCTTCATTATACTTGTAGTTTATGTTATTAACAAAACATTTAGAATTTGAGACATGCTAGCCATTGGTTTACAACCAGTTTATGGTTTTCTTTGATAATTTATCTAAAGATATAGTTAGCCGCAGCCATAATGCGCGCTATAAACGTTTTTTCATAATAGACATAAACAAACATATCCTGTCCATTTAATCTCATGAATATCACAATGCTAGAAAATGTCATGTTTTGTTTTGTTTGTGTTCTGATGTTTCTGCAACTTAAAGTTACCGAATAAAGTTTCGTGAAAACATTTTGTCAGCATTTCAGATGCTTGAGAGAGACGTGGTGGCAATAATCGGCCCACAGTCATCAACCGTTGCCCACATGATATCTCAAATAGCAAACGGCGTTCAGGTACCAATAATCTCATACGCAGCCACGGATCCCACATTAACATCCCTGCAGTTCCCTTATTTCTTTAGAACCACACAAAATGATGCATATCAAATGGCAGCCATGGCTAATTTGATCGACTTTTACGGTTGGAAAGAAGTGATTGCTATTTACACTGATGATGAGTATGGGAGAAATGGGATATTTTCTTTAGATGATGAAGTAGAAAAAAGAATGTCGAAGATTTCTTATAAGTTACCTTTGCCTGTTAATTACAGCCTTGATGATATCACTAATGTTCTTAATGGATCAATCCCGCTTGGCCCTCGTGTTTATATCGTTCATGTTAATCCTGATCCTGCTTTGAAGTTCTTTCAAGTAGTGAATAAGCTTAATATGACAACTAGTGATTATATTTGGTTAACGACCGATTGGCTCTGCACCACTTTATCCTCGTTTACCCCTAAAAACCGGTCTCTTTTAAGAATTCTCGAGGGTGTTGTTGGTATTTGTCAACATACTCCACAACCGGCACAAGATAAGAATTTCGGGTCGAATTTCTACGGGTCGAATGTTTACGGGCCGTATGCGTATGATACTGTGTGGACCATAGCACACGCAATTGATACCTTTCTTAATCAAGAAGGTAATTTAACGTTTACGATTGTTGGGTCGCAATTCGGTAAACTCAAGATTTTTGACGGCGGGAAACAGTTTGTCAAGATATTATCCGAGACGAATTTCAACGGTTTGACGGGGCCCATTCGCTTTGATGGTGATCGAAACTTGGTCCCTTCTGGCTATAAAGTTTTTAACATGGTCAAACTAGCGGTTCGTAACGTGGGTTATTGGTCAAACCACTCGGGTCTATCGATCAAACCACCAGAGTCTCTCAAAGTGGATAAAAATAGCTCTTCAGTTTCAAACGATGAACTCGGTGTGATTACTTGGCCCGGTGGTAAAACAGACAGGCCTCGTGGATGGGTCATTGGTGATACCGAAAGACCATTAAGAATCGGGATACCAAAACGCGCTAGCTTTGTTGAATTTGTGACGGAATTAAGTAATCATACGATTGAAGGATATTGTATTGATGTGTTTAAGGAAGCACTTAAGTTAGTTCCTTATGATCTCCCTTATAGATTTGTGCCCTTTGGAGATGGTATAACCAACCCAAGTTATGATGATCTTGTGAGGTTGGTTATGGAAGATGTAAGTAAAATATCAATTATATCTCTCTCTCTCTCTCTCTCTCTCTCTCTTTTTTTTTTTTTTTTTTTTTTTTTTTTTTTTTTTTTTTTTTTATATCATGGCATTAGATAGATCTATATTTAGAATGTGTGTTTTGGAGCCATTCATCTTATTATTGAGGCTTAAATGTCACAATAATGAATTAAATTTTATTCATGGCTCTAGTATTTACTTTTGGATGGTAAATAAAATTATTTATATATACCCCTTTTTAAAAAATATATATATATTTGTACTTCTTTAACAAAGTTTTTTTTTTTTTTTTTTTTTGGGTCATTTTATATCTATTAATTTATTAAACAAATAACTAATAATGTTATTTTGATTATTAATAGACTTTTGACGGGGCGGTCGGAGATATTGCAATTGTGACAAACAGAACAAGGATTGTTGATTACACACAACCTTATGCTACAACTGGTCTTGTGATAGTTGTTCCTATTAACAATTCAAAAGCGAGTACTTGGGTGTTTCTTAGACCGTTCACTATAGAAATGTGGTGCGTCACTGCAACGGCTTTCGTATTAATTGCTGTTGTTATTTGGCTTCTTGAGCACCGTGTTAATGATGATTTCAGGGGGCCGCTTAAGCGACAACTTGTAACAATTTTCTTGTAAGTTCATTGTTTATATATCATTTAGAAGTAGTAGCAATTTCAACCCATTTACGTATCAATGGGTCGATTTGATGATTTGGGTTGTTTTATCTCAAGCTGGTCAAAGAAAAAATAATTGCTAATAGGGAACGGGCCGAATAGATCAAATGGGTTTCAAAATCGTTCAAAGTTTATATTCCTCTTAAAAAAAGGTTATTGTAATTATTCTGTTTTTGACCAGAAACCGCTCATTTCAGCCGTATTGTGATTTGCAAAATGACCTGAACATGTTTTGAGCCGTTACCCAACTGACCCGGCATCACCATCTTGCTACGTCTAATATAACCCATGTGCCAAAAAGTCGAAGAATGCTGACCTACAATTATTTGTTTCCAGGTTCAGTTTCTCAACTCTGTTCAAGAGAAATCGTAAGCATTACTTACATTTTTTTTTTTATCTTATTACAATTTCGTTAATAGTAGAGAGAACATATATGGAAGCTACCTACACACGTATTCAACTTTGTTCGGTAAGGATAGACCATGCCACGTAAAAAGACATTCTGGAAACGAAACGCCCTAATTTTTTTGAAAGACAACAATCTTAACCTATATCATGCAGACAACTCATTAAAAGTATGATTAACTTCTTAAAACTTGCAAGGGCATTTTTGTCATCTGGATAGTTTTTTAGATGGACTTGGTATAAACTAAAATGGTTGACATATCAAGCAGTTTAGCGGTTTTATAACCTTTTAGTAACCAGCTATGTACTTACTAGGCGTAAAGTAGAAACAAACTTAACATTTGTTGCCAATTTTAGCTACCAAACTCATAATAACTGATTTTACTTGTAATTGGATGATGTTGCAAAGGTTAATGATATGCTAGTGTTACATATATCAGATGCTACATAGGCTAAAAATGTCTTTGAACAAATGATTTTTTTCAATTATTATATCGAATATCAGTTGATTTATGCATAGTACCTAATTTGACAAATAAGATATTAAGTCAACACTTTTTAAAACTCTATGCAATGGTACACCACCGGTTAAAGCGTTGTGTAACACCCCGCCTCTAATATCATATTGTCCGCTTTACCCACTAGAAGCTCACGGATTTGTTACCGGTTGCCCGAGTGAAAACTTTCCAGGTGGTCACCCATCATGGATATGCACCCAAAACGCGTTGGTGTTTTAAGAGGCAGGGCATTACTTATGAACCAAGATCTCTCCTGTCCACGGACGATGTGGGTTATGCCTAGGGTGTTACATGCCAATATCGAGTAAATACGACTGGCTTGGCTCGTTTACACCCCTAGCCATGAAATACAATGTCCCTTTATTCTTTATGAACTTTCATTTTTATTCACATGATATATTTGCAGAGGAAGATACAATTAGCCCGCTTGCACGAATGGTAATGGTGGTATGGCTTTTCTTGTTACTGGTCCTAACATCAAGCTACACGGCAAGCTTAACATCTATTCTTACCGTTCAACAACTGTCATCACCAATCACTGGAATCGATAGCTTGGTGGCTACTCATTTGCCAATCGGGTACCAAGATGGATCATTTACGGGTACTTATTTGGCTGAAAGTCTTTTCGTGCATAGATCTTACCTTATTCCACTCGGGTCGGCAGATGAATATGCAAAAGCATTGCGGTTGGGCCCACATAATGGTGGGGTGGCTGCCATTGTTGAAGAGCTTCCTTATATCGAGTTGTTTCTTTCGGATCATAACGATTTTGCGATTGTTGGTCAGCCGTTTACAAGAAGCGGCTGGGGATTTGTAAGTAACTTTCTATATATACCATCATAATTTTCTTTCATTGCTTTACGTATTTCCGCTCTATTGTTTGTAGCAAGATAATATAATTTTTGGGTTGATAACACTTCTCTTGAATGTCAGGCATTCAAAAGAGACTCGCCTCTCGCTACCACACTATCCTTATCAATCATGCAACTTTCCGAGAACGGAAAGCTTCAAGAAATCCACGAAAAATGGTTTTGCAAAAAGGGTTGTTCAAGTGGCGTTGGCCGTGACAACGAGCCTAATCAGCTGCAAATGAGCAGTTTTTATGGTTTATACTTGATTTGCGGCGTTTTCTCACTCACTGCTTTGGTTTTGTTCTTATTACAAACCGTTCGCCAATATATTTATTTTAAACAAAAGCAAATGCTAGACCCGAGCTCGCCTTCATTCCCGACATCATCAACGTCATCATCAAGCAGGGGTTGTTATGGTGTGTTGTTTAATTTTTGTGATTTTATTGATGAGAAAGAAGAAGCCATCAAAAACATGTTCAAGAAAGATGATGATAATCCTCAAAGTTCTCAAACTGTTTAATCTTATTTAATACTAAATTTTATTTGGGATCTGCTATACAAACATAGAATTTGTAGGTGTAGTGTGTGATGTGTGGTGTTGTATATACGTCATATGTTTAGTTAGAGAAATTTAAAGTTTAAAAATGATATAGTTTACTATTCTTGGTGTATAGACTTTTTTAGAGGAGTGTATATGTTCTTTCAAGTATATTTGTGTTATATTCATGTTTATCTGCTTTTTTATGTGTTTGTTTTCCACCATTTTGTGTTATTGGTATTTTATCTGGTTTAAAAAAGCGCGCCTAGGCACAAGGTGACCCAGGCGCACCACCCTACACTTTGAATGACGTAAGGGGAGTGATGTGTTAAAAAGAGCGCCTAGGGCGCTCTTTTGGTGAGGCAAGAGGCAACCGCTTACAGGCTTTTGGTATGGACGTTTTTCAATAGGTATGAAGAAATGCAAATGAAATAGACAACGACCGCGATAGAGATGAAACTCCTAGCGATAATTGTAGTGATTAGAGATAGAAATGGCAATACGGATTACAATGGGATGGGTTGGAGATGAAGGTTTTTGGGGTTTACACCCTTTATATCTTAAACTTATTCTACTTGTTTTTTTCTTGTTTAGCATAAAAATACCCGAATAATTTAAGTTATTATATAAAACACATTATAAGAAAGGGAGAAAAAAGGCTTAGCGGTTTGAATTGATAAGAACACAATCAAATTTTTTCATTAATAAAAATGTTCACGGGGTTGAACCGGAAATTGGTCTATACCATTTTGAATATTTTCAAACTCGTGAATTTTGTGTCGAGTTGATATGATGTTAGAAATTCATACCTTGTGAACCGTATTATATGAGTGAGATTTTACTAGGCATCGCATATTTATGCTATATTTGTTTTATATTTATGCTATATTTGTTCTTTTTACAATTTACTATTCTTCAAAGTATTTGGGATGAAAGTTTTGCCTCTTGAGTTTAACAAAGAACTTTATATCATTTTCTTTTTTTATGACAACTATTACGACAGATAATGATGTTCCACAATGTTATATATTGGGCAAATATTATACAAAAATATACTTTACATCTTTATAAAAATCACTGTAGTTTGTACTTTCTTAGTATCTAAAAGTAACACTCACTATCCTTTATGATTATTTTGTTTCATGTTTCGTCCTTCATTGGAGAACTAGTTAATTTATAGAGTTAAGTGGCGTCACGTGCTATTCACGTGATGGGCAAAAAAAGTCATTTTAACACCTCCCCTCTCTAGTCAAAACAAGCTTGGGCTCGGCTAGGCTCATTTAAACCCGTAGCGAAATCCTTAAAATTGTTTGGACCTACTCCCTACTGAATTAAAATGCCTCAAAGATGCCATCAAGATATGGGTGGCCAAACAAAGCAAAATAACGGAAGCAATTCTATAGGATTTATTAGTAACAAGGGTGTTTACTAGTGCTTAGAGCATTCACGTTCCATTCTCAATCCTCATTTTTATAATTTACAAAAAAAAAAAAAAAAAAAAAAAAAAAAAAAGCACTATCTCCTAAATTTAGTTTTTAGATTCTAAAAACATTCTACATCTCATTCCCATTCATATCCCCTATAAGTTTTTTTTATTATTTTTTCTTTTTTTCTATTTATAATATTACCTACAACTATTTTGTTTTATTGTAACTCTCTCTTATATCAAGACAATGGGGGAGGTATAGAAGTCCCTAAATATGGGTTCTCAAAAGGTTTTTTTTTTTTTTTTTTTTTTAAATTTAAGAACATGGTATGGGGATGGGATGGAGTGAGGTTTTTATATGATTTTCTTAAATTTTAAGAATGGCGGTTGAAATGGGGGATGGGTTGTGAATGCTTTTATTTAACTTCAAAAATGTCTTTTTGTTAAAAGTGTTGGAAATTTGGAAGGTAAATGGATATTTAATTTATTGAAATTATAATTATTATTAAACTTTCTTTATATGATGAAACTCTTGAGTAGAGTTTTGTAACACCTCAATCGATGGTGAAAATATCGAGGTGTCACGTAGTGACGATTGTTCAAAAGCTCATGATACTAAAGTATAAATATGTTATTCAATGCTTCAAGTTACAATTAGAGGCATTATCAAGTACAAATACTATTCCACACGTTGTCTTATTTAGTCTTTACTAAGTTCACATGTCCTACATGAAATATCTCAACAATCAACCTGAAACATGTACGAAAATAATTTTGTCAACATAAATAATGTTGGTGAGCATACTTGGTTTGTATACGTATAAAATAAGTTTACGGAATTTGTTTTACAATTCATGTGTTAAGATTTATCAAGGCATTATATAAACTAGGGGTGTTCAGAAAAACCGCAAACCAAATAAAAACCGAAAACCAAACTGTAACCGTAACCGAAAAAACCAATCCGAACAATGAATTTGGTGTTTGGTTTGGTTTTAACCGAAACCGAATTGCTTATTCGGTGTTTGGTTTGGTTTTCGGTTCTACATTTTTTTTATTTGGTTTATTTGGATAACCGAATAAACCGGTAAAATAACTAATTATTAAATAAAAATAATAATATTTAATAACTCATATATAATATATAAGCCCAAAATATCAAACCCAACCCAAAATAAATAAAGCCCACCAATTTATAGAGGTAATAATATGAGTATAAACTAGTAAACTATGGTTCATTTTACTATTTCTAATTTTTATGATGTTTCTATTTGCGTGGTTTGATTTTTTTGTTTATATTTATTGCAAACTTTCTTTTCGGATTTTGGAACATATAGGTATATAAGTTAGAAAAAAAAACTCCGTTTCAATTTGGTTTGTTTGGTTAAATTTGGTTTGTTTGGTTTTAAACCGAAACCGAACCAAATTCAATTTGGTTGAATTTGGTTTGGTTTTCATATTCCTAATTTGGTTTGGTTTGGTTTTTGGTTTGAGGTACAAAATTTTGAAAACCGAATAAACCGAATCGAATAAACCAAACAAACCGTAAACCGAACCGATGAACACCCCTAATATAAACACGTAGTAAACAAGCATGATAAAGTCAAACGAATACGATTCACACAAAGCGTCCTAACACGTTTCAAAATGATTTGAGCACCGTAACATGTGGTACGTCTATTTGAGCATTTGAGCATTCGATCATTAGAGCATTTGAGCATTTGTTCATTAGAGCATTTGAGCATTTGTTCATTCAAGCACCTTAAATTTAGTTAAGTCTAGATAATGATTTCAAGCAAACAATGTAAGTGAACTACGTTTAAGTTTAGTATAAAGCACCAAGATAATGAGACACGTATATGAATTGTAAACGTATAAAAGTTTATGTGTAAATTTGTATATGTGTACATGTTTCATCTCAAAAGTGAAAAACGAAAAAGAAAAAAAGGGATAAGTATACTCACAGTTTGCAAAAGCGATCAAAATCCAACTTAAGCTATCGTGAGTTAAGTAATGGGAATTCTGAGGAATTCAACCTATAACGTACAAGAATACTAATAAGAAAAATGTCTTATAAGTTTAAGGTATCTAGGTTTCTAAGGCATTAGGGTTTGCTAAGTCGATTTAGGGAATTAGAGTTTTTTTATGGTAAATAGTATTAATATTAAGCTCGTATATCCAAATTAATATGATTAAATATAATTAAGGTCTATGAACATGATTAAGTAATATGAACATTACCAACGGAATATTTAATTAAAAATATTTCAAAATAATTTATACAAAAGAAATTAGTTAATTACCTTTAACTATAATTGTAAATAATTATAATTATTATAACTAATTGAACAAGTAATTATAAGTTCTACAAATGAGGATTAAGACTTTACACTACAAACATATTTCTGTTTTATAAAAATTATATTTATAAAACAAATTTTAAGTATTATAGATTAACAAATGATTTATTATTTCTAAACAACATAAATACAACTAAAAATATAAGATATGTTTCAAAAATAATATTTTTCTGAAAAATAGTTGTATTATGATGAAAAATTTTCAAAATAAATTTTCCATTATTTTTTCCAATTTATTTGTATTTAAAACTGATTTAATGAATTTAAATCAAATTTAAATTATTAAAAATAGAAAATCAATAAAAATAAATGTTTTCTGGAAAAATAATTTTTATCTCAGTTCCTAATGTTTAGAAATAATTTCCTAAAACTTTTGGGATTAAAATCATTTAAAATGAATTTTTTTATCAATTAATTATGATTGAAAAAAATTTAATTTAATAAAAATATGAAAATAAATAAATTTCCAGACCGCCAAAACGATACACAATAGTATCAAAAATTCTCTTTTTGGGTTGGCATACTAAATTTTAGTTTATTGTACTTGAATCCCTTTTTTCATCATTTTTCTAAATTTAGAAAAAAAATGTGGAAATTAAGTTTATGGTACCAAGATGTTGCAGCTAAATTTTTATAATTTTTGGATCAAAAATGAATTTATTATGAATATTTTGTGTTTAAATCTTTTATAAAGTAAAAAATGTTGGAATAAATTTCCAAAAAGAAATGGTGGTCTAAAGGACTCGAACCCAGGTCTCTTGTTCCAACCTATGAACCACTAACCATTACACCAAAGGCTTATTATGTTGATGTTTTAGAAACTAAAATACATTTAAATAATATATTGAGGTCGTCATCTTCTTCCCCATTACAACTTATGAAACCCTAACCCTAAGTTAAAATTCAATAACCCGATTCAGAGATGTTTAACATCAGATTTTAAGGGGCTTTCGACCAGGGATGGCTAATAATAAAAACGACATAAACGATTTAGACTTACAAAGTTGTTTATCGGCCGAATAAGAAGGAAAACTTTCAGAACTTTGATTCGATACACAACAGCGTTTGGTCGCGATTTGAGACGTTTTTATGTGGGTTTAAGATGAGTAAAGACTCGTGAATGAATTGGTATGTTCAATTTATAAAGTTACCAACAAAAAACAGCTGTTCGATTCCAGTTGTAAGTGCTAACGGTTACACCATTAAACCGGATTAAAGATCCTTTAAATGTCGTTAATATAGTGTATAATTGTAACACCCCAAAATCAATAGTTCTGCCTAATTACGCCATTAGGCGTGATTAGAAAAATAATAAAACGAGACTCGAACAATAAGGACTTGGGATATATTCTGACATGGAAATTGTAACATTACGCATTTATAACTTGTACATTACATTTATCATGAATAAAAACGTCAAGTTCCATTATTATTGTTCGCGTTTAATTATTATTGTGGCATTTTTGGAACCCTAATACTATAATAATTATACATATATATATTTATATATATATATAGATTAAATGACAAAAAAAATATTGCTTGGGCCGGGACTCGAACCCGCGCCCCAAGCCGGACCATGTACACACACACACATAACCATCTGATCCACACGAACATCTTGTTTCGATTCCAGCTTGTAATTTATTTAACACGACATTGGCTTCTTCACAGTTGACTAGAGAAGTCAACTGTGACAACAACTTCCATAATTAAGCATCATGAACGCGTAATTGATCCAGAAATGGTATAACATCGTGATTTCCGGTCCATTTCGAGTCAACACACGATCAATTACCATTTAAATCTTACCAATTTTGCTCGTGTACGCGTCATTCATTAAAATCGAGGTCAAACCTTCCAATACGAGGTTCCAGACCACCACACTATAAATTGAGCATCTCTGGACAATCACAACTCGCCACTCATTCTTTCTCAACCTCCAATTTCTTAATCATTCACTGTTCTTGAGTCATCTTGTTCGTGTTTTGACTTCAAGCTTTAACTGAGCAATCGTATTCAATTCGTTATTGTAAGTATCATTTCTTCAGTGGTTTTGATGTTCGGCATACATACAACATTAACCCTAAGGTTAATTGGGTTAATGTTGTGTGAATTGTCCAATTGGAAAAACTAGGGCACGTTCATACGAATTGGGAAAAAACACTATTTTCGCGTATGATTTATAATTCAAACAAACTGAAACCAAACACAACCACTGGTCTGGACCAAGTGGTTGTGCCTGGTGTCCTTGGACCGGCCCACGCGGGTTCAATCCATAGCAGCAACGATATGTTTTTTTTCTTTTTTTTGTTTTGTTTTGTTTAAAAACAATAAAGTTTTAAATACATATTACTTGTATTTTAAAAATTCATTTTAAAATACTAAAACTCTTTTAAAAATTCTACAAAAATTATTTTAAGTTAATCTAGTGAAAAAGTTTAACATACAATTTTTAGTTTTCAAAAATATATTTATTTAATATATATAATAAATAATTCAAGTTTATTCTATTTTATTTTTAAAATTCTATAAAAATATCAAAACAATTTTATAAATTTCCACAAAAATTATTCTGAGTTTTTATAACAATAAACTTTTCTGAAATGATTTTTTATTTCTGAAAAATCATTTATTTAATATTTTTAATCAATTTTTGTTAGTTTTAATCATAATTAAATCATAATAAATTCATTTTTTAATATTTTTGCACCAAAATTTTTTATAAATTATTTCTGATTATTTGGAACAGAAATATAATTTTTAATCTAATAATTCTTTAATTTTGGTATTTTTAAATATTAAAGTTAAATTTTGACAATTTAAAATAAATAGATTTAATATTCTATTTTAAAGAAAATTATTTTATAAAAATTATTTTTATACTTTAAACTCATTATTATGACCATTTTTGATTCAAATTTTATAAAAAGATTTTTGTTTATTTATTTATTAAATTCCTCTCGATTATCAAACATTTTAATTATTAATCAAACGAGCACTTATCCCCAATTCGAAGCTCTAGCATATATTTGTAGACTAGATAGACTTAGACATATTTATTACCTTATTTATAGGGTGATACTTGGCATATTTGGGCAACACACTGTTCTATCTTTCAAGAGAAATAACATTTTGCTAAGGTGAGTTTTACATAGCCCCTTTTCTATTTATCACCATTTTTGGGGTGAAACATGTTACAACATTCTATATGCAATTCAATCATCAAAGTGTCTATGTGTTTTTCTATGTTGCATTATGTCTTGAACATGACTAGGGTAAGCACAATTCTAGCATAATCATTAACATTGATCAGCCGACGGTATACATTGATAGATCTATTGGACTGACAATCCCACCCGGATACGTGCCTCCTACAAAGGTAGCGTGGGTGTTTATTATCGCATAACATATTCGAGTGAACCATGAGCGTATGGGATGTACCACATTATCACAGTCACAAGGGTTGATTATGCACTCGATTTACTTCTAGTATGTTTTCACATATGGACTAGATTTGCCATGACACTTGAATTGTACAACATTTTTTATTCGATTATCAAAACCTATGTAAATCTCACCAACGTTTGTTGACCCAAAAATATTTCCAAAATTAACATGTTTCAGGTAACAATGAAGCTGAGGCTTGAGATTGCATGAGGATTTATCATGAAGTTATTAGTTGAAGTTATTTGAAGTTTTTTTTATTTGATATCATGTATTTGAACTCCTAGACATCACTTTATTTTGGATATTTATGTTTTGAATAAATTATTTAAAATTCAATTTATACCATGTGCTACTGAAACAATTATCAATACGTGACATCCCGATGTTTCCGCCATCGGTTGGGGTGTTACAGATTGGTATCAGAGCCTTGGTTATAGGGAATTAGGTTATTAGAAAATAATCTAGACTATAACCTTAGGGACTTAAACAGTACTTGCTTCCCTTACTTGAAATCCTAATTGCTTCCTTAATCTTATCCCTATCCTATATAACCCTAAGCCTACATGTGACCTACTCTTATTCGTCTGCTGCAATCCTGATCCACCATTAGATTAATAGGACAAAATCCTCAGGTTTAACCTGAACCCCCTTGAGATCTCGTCGAAGTTCTAGATTTTAATAACGAACACGTGCAATCTGGAAGGGTGAGCGCCTGTATTCTGATTCTTTTGTCTAGGCTGGCATTGCGCATATATCCCAATCAGACGAGGGACCCGGATGCCTACCTGGGAATTCTCGGGATGAGTGTTCACTTATAGGCTAAAGCATGTCTTCATATGTTATTAGAATTTAGAATCTTTGATAAGTCAACGTTTTCGTTTATTCATTTTAATTAATGAATAAATGATTACATTCCTTATATAACCTCATTCATTTCATTGTGTCTCATACAGATCATGCCTCCACGTCGCAGCACTCGCCTTAACAGTGGTGACAACCAAGATGAAGTGAATAGCAACAACCATGACGCTAACCACAACAACAACAATAACAACAACAATGGTGTCGATGCCCAACTAGCTGCGATCATTTCTCAACAAATGGCGCAGCAAATCGCGACTCTGGTTCCCAATTTACTAGCTCAAGTCATCCAGATGAACGGTAACGGCAACGGGAACGGTAACGGCAACGGGAATGGTAACGGCAACGGTAATGGAAATGGAAACCACTGTAACATCGCAAAATTTTTCCCAAATTCTAATACGTACATTATATTTTTATCATTCATAATGTGCCTAAGTCTTTATTTTACTACCACACAACTTATATATATATATATATATATAAAGGTTTATAATAATAAATAATAATAATAATAATAATAATAATAATCAGATTTGTTTTAATAATGTTTTGTCAAAATTTCTTGACTAAACCAAGCCCACAAACAATTAAACCCAACCCAACACCCTTAGCCAACACACATCCAGCCCAATACCCCAGCCCAGGCGCGGCCCAAACCACCAGGCCCAACCCCCTTCTCCTTCCCACCTGTTAAAAAAAATGAGTTGCTGCTCCCTAGACTCGAACCCGGGCAGCAAGCCGGCTCAACACACCCACACACTAGCACCACCTGGGCTACACCTCTTATTTGATTTAAACCCAACTTAAATTGTATATAACACCACTTGAAGCTATTCCTTCTCCTTCCTTGTAACAGACGCGGCAACAAGACCCACCAAAGGAAACTTTTCAAATCGTGAATTTACTATATTTTTGGTTAGAAACCTTGTAATTAGGCCATGTTTAATGACCATTGACCATTGATACGCGTCAATTACGATTTAATCATTCCTGATTTAGCCAATTTACGCGCTCACCATAACTTTTGGTCAAGATTTTTAATTCGGCAATTAAAACTGTTAATCTATAAATTAGACCCATCCTTGGAACCTAGAACTACCGATAAACTTACCCTCATACTCGAATTATCCCTAAACACCTTCAAAATCTACCAATTCGGCTCTGTTGACTTTTCTTTTGACTTTTCATTCGAAGCTGAAAACACTTTGTAAGTTCTTTTTGCTTGGTGGGTTTTGATTTTCGAAGGTCAACAAGCAATAGCCCCATCATTTCAGGGACTATTGAATGCTAATTGACCGCATTAGAAAACTAGGGTTCATAGGATTAGGATTTGGGGATAAACTACTGCAGACTTTATGTATTTATTTAAAACAGACACAAGACAAACACAACCACTGATCTAGATCAAGTGGTTGTGTCTGTCTGTTTGAAACCGGGGGAACGCGGGTTCGACCCTCAGCATCCCCAAAACTTTCTTTTTCTTTAAAAACAAGCAAACATATATATATATATATATATATATATATATATATATATATATATATATTTCTTTATATTTTTTTAAATTCATTTTTAAATACCTAAACTCTTTTAAAAATTCTACAAAAATTATATTATGTTAATCTAGCGAAAAAGTTTAACATACAATTTTTAGTTTTCAAAAATTCATTTATTTAATATATATAATAAATAATTCAAGTTTATTCCATTTTATCTATAAAATTTTATAAAAATATCAAAACGACTTTATTAAATTCCACAAAAATTATCCTAAACTTATAAAACAATAAACATTCCAGAAATGATTTTTATTTCTGAAATATCATTTATTTAATATTTTTAATCAATTTTTGTTAGTTTTAATCATAAATAAATCATAATGAATTCATTTTTCAATATTTTTGCACCAAAATTTTATATAAATTATTTCTATCCATTTAGAACAGAAATACAATTTTTAATTTAAAAATTCTTTAATTTTAATATTTTTAAATATTAAAGTTATATTTTGACAATTTGAAATAAATAGATTTAATATTCTAAATTATAAGAAAATAATTTTATAAAAATTATTTTCACACTTAAAACTTCATATTGTGACCTTCTTTGATTTAAAATTTACAAAAAGACTTTTGTTTATTTATTTATCAAATTTCTCTTATTTATTAAACGTTTAATTTATTAATCAAACGAACACTTATCCCCAATTCGAAACCCTAGAATATATTTGTTGACTAGAAAGACTTAGACATATTTATTACCTTAATTATAGGGTAATACTTGGCATCGTTGGCAACACATATTCTATTTTCGCGAGACATAACATTTTGCTAAGGTGAGTTTACATAGCCCCTTTACTCTATTTTCACTATTTTTGGGGTGAAACATGTTCAAATATTTTATACTATCATTTACTCATATTTACTTGTGATTCAATTACATCATCATTCTATCATTTGACTGTAACAAAAAGACATACTACAATCATTAACAATGATCAAGCCGCCTGTTTAGATTATAGCGCTATAGGTCTGACAAACCCATCCCCCCGCATAAATTCAGGGATGATCGATAACAGTAACAACATTTAACTAACTTGCGAGTTAGTCATCAGTCGACACAAGGTTTGGTTGTACAAAGACGCATTGTTACATGTCGGACCCATACTCTATCATCTTACAACTGTGATTGTTGTACAAACTATTGTTATCAATTATATTAAAAAACCTATGTATTCTCACCAACTTTTGTTGACCCAAAATATTTTCAAACTTAACATGTTTCAGGTTCTACTTGCTCGAAGATTTGAGTTAATGCTTGAAGATGTGTGCATAGTATTATTCATTTTGATGTACGAATTCTTGTAGAACAATTGTATGTAATTTATTTAAATCATTTAATAAAATTCATTATTCACCATGAGCTACTGAACAATCATCAATACGTGACATCCCGATGTTTCCGCCATCGGTTGGGGTGTTACAACCACAACGGGAACGGGAATGGTCTCCCAGCCTGTACCCTTAAGCACTTTAATTCTTGTAATCCCCCAAAGTTCAGTGGAGAAGAAGGAGCTACAGGACTCCTACAATGGTTTGAGGGTATTGAGAATACCTTCATCAACAGTGAGTGCCCCGACAACTTTAAGGTTCATTATGCCATGAGTGTTCTTCACAAACGAGCACTCACTTGGTGGAATAAGGAAAAGCGCACCCGTGGGACCGAAGTTGCTCTTGCCATGACATGGGATCAAGTCAAGGAGGTTATGAAGGATGAGTTTTGTCCTCGCAACGAGGTTAAGAAGCTAGAAGATGAGTTCCACACCCTTGCTCAAGATAGTGGGGAAAACCTTGCCTATAATACCCGCTTTCACGAGCTTAGCTTATTGTTGCCCCACAAAGTCACTCCCCTGCCTGTAGCCATCGAGAAGTATATCGGTGGTCTACCCATGCAAATCCAGGACACGGTGTGGGGAAGGAATCCTGCCACCTTGGAAGAAGCCAAACGCCTGGCAGCTACTCTTACTGATAATCATGTGAAGAACGGTACTCTCTTTCGCAAGGGCACTAAGAAGACTGTTGCCAAAGACACTCCTCAGCCCGCTATTGAGGTTAAGCCCGAGACCTCAAGCAACAAGAAGCGTAAGGCTAGGAACTACATGGTTGCTACCACCCCACCTGCAGCACAAAACCCAGCCAAGAAGCCATACATCGGACCTCACCCCTTGTGCAACACTTGCAAGTACTATCATCCAGCACAGGTGCCATGTCGCTTTTGTACTAAGTGTCAAAGGTATGGTCACCTTGTGAACATCTGCCGAGCCCCTCCTGCTGCCCAAAACAACAATGCCCCAGCTCCCAACCAACAAAACAACAGGCCTGCTCGTGGTCAGTGCTACGAGTGTGGCAGCCCTGATCACTATATCAACAATTGCCCCAATCGTAACCAAAACCAGAACCAAAACCGCAACCAAAACCAGAACCGCAACCAGAACCAAGGTGCTCGAGGTCGCGCCTACAACCTCAATGCTAACCAGGCCCGTGACAACAACGAGGTGGTGAATGGTACGTTTCTCATTAATAACCACTATGCATCCATATTATTTGATTTGGGAGCTGATAAGTCATTTGTATCATTGAAGTTTGAACCTTTACTTAACTTACCCCAAACTAACCTAGAGGAACCTTTAGTGGTAGAGGTAGCTAATGGGAAGTCTATCTCGATCGATTCTATTATTCGTAACTGTGTGTTGAACCTCGACGAACATACTTTCTCTATCGATCTCATCCCTATGCATCTTGGAAGTTTTGATGTCATAGTAGGCATGGACTGGTTGTCAACCCATCGTGCTGAAATTCTATGTTTTGAGAAAGTCATTCGCATTCCTCTTGAATCTGGTGAGATTTTGAAGATCTATGGTGAGAAGCCTTGTGGCGAGCTTAAACTCATGTCTTGTACTACTGCCCAAAAATACTTACGAAAGGGGTATACAGCTTTCTTAGCTAACGTGATAGAAAAGAAGGACAAGGGCAAAAGTATCCAAGATATTCCAATCATTCGGGACTATCCTGAAGTCTTTCCGGAGGATTTACCTGGTTTACCTCCTGCTCGACAAGTGGAGTTTAGGATTGATCTTATTCCTGGTGCTAATCCTGTCGCTAAAGCTCCTTATCGTCTTGCACCTTCTGAGATGCAAGAACTTGCCAGTCAACTACAGGAACTTTCTGATATAGGTTTAATTCACCCCAGTTCTTCTCCATGGGGAGCCCCTGTCTTGTTTGTTAAGAAGAAAGATGGATCACTCAGGATGTGTATCGAATATCGCGAACTCAACAAACTCACCATCAAGAATCGTTATCCATTGCCTAGGATTGACGATCTTTTCGATCAACTTCAAGGAGCAACCCACTTCTCGAAGATTGATCTTCGTTCTGGTTATCATCAGCTTAGAGTTCATGATGAAGATATTCCCAAGACAACCTTTCGTACACATTATGGTCACTATGAATTCATGGTCATGCCTTTTGGATTGACCAACGCTCCCGCAGTGTTTATGGATTTAATGAATCGGGTCTGTAGACCCTACCTCGACAAATTCGTGATCGTCTTCATCGATGACATTTTGATTTACTCAAAATCAAAATCCGATCATGAACAACATCTTCACTCCATCTTGGGTCTCCTAAAGAAAGAAACTGTATGCAAGTTCTCGAAGTGTGAATTTTGGCTTAAAGAAGTTCAATTTTTAGGACATGTCATTGATATGAACGGAATTCATGTTGATCCCGCAAAGATCGAAGCTGTGAAGAATTGGAGTGTTCCTAAAACCCCAATAGAAGTCCGTTCTTTCCTTGGTTTGGCTGGTTATTATCGTCGATTCATCGCCAACTTCTCCAAGATCGTTGTTCCTCTCACTGCCTTAACTCACAAGGGTAAACCCTATGAGTGGGGACTAAACCAAGAGGAAGCATTCAAAACTCTTAAGCTGAAACTCTGTGAAGCTCCTATCTTGTCTCTACCTGATGGTAATGATGACTTCGTGGTCTATTGTGATGCATCAAACCAAGGTCTTGGTTGTGTTCACATGCAACGAGGAAAGGTTATTGCTTATGCGTCTAGACAACTCAAGACTCACGAAAAGAATTATACCACCCATGATCTTGAATTGGGCGCTGTCGTCTTTGCTCTTAAGATTTGGAGACACTATCTTTATGGGACCAAATGTGTGGTGTTCACAGACCACAAAAGTCTCCAACATGTCTTCAACCAGAAAAATCTTAACATGAGGCAACGACGTTGGGTTGAATTATATAACGACTATGATTGCGAAATTCGCTATCATCCTGGCAAAGCGAATGTTGTGGCTGACGCACTCAGTCGTAAAGAGCGTATCAAACTTCATTGTGCGAGGGTTCGTACTGATCTTCAGGATCGCATCCTCCAGGCTCAACATACTTAAGTCACCCAAGGTAACATGTACGACGAAATGTCTTGTGGTGCTGAGACTCAACTTGAAACCAAACATGATGGTCTACTCTATTTTCTTAATCGACTTTGGATTCCTGACCGTGATGATCTTCGTACCTTTCTTATGAACGAGGCTCATAAGTCTCGTTATTCTGTTCATCCTGGAGCTGACAAGATGTACCAAGATCTCCGTTATTCGTATTGGTGGCCTGGTATGAAGAAAGATATTGCTCTTTTCGTTGCAAAATGCCTCACTTGTTCAAAGGTCAAGGCTGAACATCAACGACCATCTGGTATGCTCGAACAACCAGAAATTCCTGTATGGAAATGGGAGAGCATAGCTATGGACTTCATCACCAAACTCCCTCGTATACCCAAAGGTTTTGACAGCATTTGGGTAATCATCGATCGATTGACCAAGTCAGCCCACTTCTTACCTATTCGGGAGAAGTATTCTGTGGAAAGGTTGGCAAGGATGTACGTAAGTGAAATCGTATGTCGTTATGGTATACCTTTGGACATTATCTCTGATCGTGATGGTCGTTTCACCTCTCACTTTTGGGATTCTTTACAAGATGCTTTGGGTACCAAGTTGAACCTGAGTACTGCTTATCACCCTCAAACAGATGGTCAGACTGAACGGACCATCCAAACACTTGAGGATATGCTCAGGGCATGTGTCATCAATTTTGGTGGCGCATGGGATTCTCATCTCCCTTTGGTTGAGTTTTCATACAACAACAGTTATCATGCCAGCATCAACATGGCTCCTTTCGAGGCACTCTATGGTCGTAAATGTCGTTCACCTGTCTGTTGGACTGAGGTTGGTGAAGCCCGGATCACTGGACCCAAACTAATCCAGGAAACCACAGACAAAATCCAACTCATTCAGGATAATCTTCTCAAGGCTAGAAGTCGTCAGAAGAGCTATGCTGATAAACGTCGTAAACCCTTGGAATTTCAAGTTGGGTACCTTGTACTACTTAAGGTATCCCCTTGGAAAGGAGTGATTCGTTTCGGTAGAAAGGGAAAACTAGCTCCTCGATACGTAGGCCCATTCAAAATTCTTGACAGGATTGAAAAAGTGGCTTACAAACTTGATCTTCCACCTGAGCTAAGCAATGTACACCCGACCTTTCATGTTTCTAATCTCAAGAAATGCTTAGCAGATGAGAACCTCCATGTTCCTCTTGAGGATGTGCAAATCGATGAAACTATGCACATTATCGAGAAACCTGTCGAGATCGTTGATACTGGAGTCAAGAAACTCAAGCGCAGTCGCATTCCGATCGTTAAGGTTCGTTGGGAATCTAAACGAGGTCCAGAGTTCACTTGGGAACGTAAAGATCAGATGAAGTCTAAGTACCCACATCTTTTTCCACCAAACTCTCCAACTCCAACTTCGGGACGAAGTTCCTAAAAGTAGGGGAGACTGTAACATTACGCATTTATAACTTGTACGTTACATTTATCATGAATAAAAACGTCAAGTTCCATTATTATTGTTCGCGTTTAATTATTATTGTGGCATTTTTGGAACCCTAATACTATAATAATTATACAAATATATATATATATATATATATATATATATATATATATATATATATATATATATATATATATATATATATATCGATTAAATGACAAAAAAAATATTGCTTGGGCCGGGACTCGAACCCGCGCCCTAAGCCGGACCATGTACACACACACACACATAACCATCTGATCCACACGAACATCTTGTTTCAATTCCAGCTTGTAATTTATTCAACACGACATTGGCTTCTTCACAGTTGACTAGAGAAGTCAACTGTGACAGCAACTTCCATAATTAAGCATCATGAACGCGTAATTGATCCAAAAATGGTATAACATCGTGATTTCCGGTCCATTTCGAGTCAACACACGATCAATTACCATTTAAATCTTACCAATTTTGCTCGTGTACGCGTCATTCATTAAAATCGAGGTCAAACCTTCCAATACGAGGTTCCAGACCACCACACTATAAATTGAGCATCTCTGGACAATCACAACTCGCCAATCATTCTTTCTCAACCTCCAATTTCTTAATCATTCACTGTTCTTGAGTCATCTTGTTCGTGTTTTGACTTCGAGCTTTGACTGAGCAATCGTATTCAATTCGTTATTGTAAGTATCATTTCTTCAGTGGGTTTTGATGTTCGGCATACACACAACATTAACCCTAAGGTTAATTGGGTTAATGTTGTGTGAATTGTCCAATTGGAAAAACAAGGGCACGTTCATACGAATTGGGGAAGAACACTATTTTCGCATATGATTTATAATTTAAACAAACTGAAACCAAACACAACCACTGGTCTGGACCAAGTGGTTGTGCCTGGTGTCCTTGGACCGGCCCACGCGGGTTCGATCCACAGCAGCAACGATATGTTTTTTTTCTTTTTTTTGTTTTGTTTTGTTTAAAAACAATAAAGTTTTAAATATATATTACTTGTATTTTAAAAATTCATTTTAAAAATACTAAAACTCTTTTAAAAATTCTACAAAATTATTTTGTGTTAATCTAGTGAAAAAGTTTAACATGCAATTTTTAGTTTTCAAAAATATATTTATTTAATATATATAATAAATAATTCAAGTTTATTCTATTTTATTTATAAAATTCTATAAAAATATCAAAACAATTTTATAAATTTCCACAAAAATTATTCTGAGTTTTTATAAAAATAAACTTTTCTGAAATGATTTTTTATTTCTGAAGAATCATTTATTTAATATTTTTAATCAATTTTTGTTAGTTTTAATCATAATTAAATCATAATAAATTCATTTTTTAATATTTTTGCACCAAAATTTTTATAAATTATTTCTGATTATTTGGAACAGAAATATAATTTTTAATCTAATAATTCTTTAATTTTGGTATTTTAAAATATTAAAGTTAAATTTTGACAATTTGAAATAAATAGATTTAATATTCTAATTTAAAGAAAATAATTTTACAAAAATTATTTTTATACTTTAAACTCATTATTATGACCATCTTTGATTCAAATTTTATAAAAAGATTTTTGTTTATTTATTTATTAAATTCCTCTCGATTATCAAACATTTTAATTATTAATCAAACGAGCACTTATCTCCAATTCGAAGCTCTAGCATATATTTGTAGACTAGATAGACTTAGACATATTTATTACCTTATTTATAGGGTGATACTTGGCATATTTGGGCAACACACTGTTCTATTTTTCAAGAGAAATAACATTTTGCTAAGGTGAGTTTTACATAGCCCCTTTTCTATTTATCACCATTTTTTGGGTGAAACATGTTACAACATTCTATATGCAATTCAATCATCAAAGTGTCTATGTGTTTTTCTATGTTGCATTATGTCTTGAACATGACTAGGGTAAGCACAATTCTAGCATAATCATTAACATTGATCAACCGACGGTATACATTGATAGATCTATTGGACTGACAATCCCACCCGGATACGTGCCTCCTACAAAGGTAGCGTGGGTGTTTGTTATCGCATAACATATTCGAGTGAACCATGAGCGTATGGGATGTACCACATTATAACAGTCACAAGGGTTGATTATGCACTCGATTTACTTCTAGTATGTTTTCACATATGGACTAGATTTGCCATGACACTTGAATTGTACAACATTTTTTATTCGATTATCAAAACCTATGTAAATCTCACCAACTTTTGTTGACCCAAAAATATTTCCAAAATTAACATGTTTCAGGTAACAATGAAGCTGAGGCTTGAGATTGCATGAGGATTTATCATGAAGTTATTAGTTGAAGTTATTTGAAGTTTTTTTTTATTTGATATCATGTATTTGAACTCCTAGACATCACTTTATTTTGGATATTTATGTTTTGAATAAATTATTTAAAATTCAATTTATATCATGTGCTACTGAAACAATTATCAATACGTGACATCCCGATGTTTCCGACATCGGTTAGGGTGTTACAGAAATAACCCAGTTAATTTTATTAATCTTAATTAGTTTTATAAGAAATGACATTCGGGGTTATTGGAGGGACTATAGTTGCCAACGTAGTAAGAATTGGCTTTTATTAATAAACTTAACAAAGAAGAACATACACTTGTGTGTGCGTTGATCGACTTCAACATCAGGAGATCAAACTCATTCACCAACCAAACCCTAAACATCCAAATTTTTGTTCAAACCCAAGGCAAATCAAAGGGGAAGCCTATACATTACACAAAAATGAAGTATCGAAGGTTCAATCACACCAAGATACCTTTTATTTGGCTAAATTTGATGTAAGATTCATTCTTGATCATGGTGAAAATCTAGGGTTTGCACAAAAACGTGAAAGTGTATGTTGATGGAGGTTTCTCTAACCTTAGGGAGCCCCAAACATGTTTCAATTGAGCATAAATAACATTTTACATGTGTGTTATGTTCATATGATTATGTAATATGTGAAAATGTGAGTTTATACCTCTAGGTGGATACCACATATGGTTAGTAGTTATAACAACTATTAGGAGTTATTACAATGAGAAATTTAGGCTAAAAAGTCTAAATAACATGATATGATGATATTTAACTAAATGGGTATGCTAGGCTAACTTAAAACCCATGAAAATCAATTGAATTGGTGGGTGCACACTAAGTGTTTGATAAAATGCTTGAACGAGAAAGTAAATGTGTAAAACATGCATGAACATGGATACTTGAAATGTGATGTTGAGCTAGAGGTAAAAGGAATACATGATGCCATGGATAATGAAAGAAATCCCTATTATGTATTCTAAGAAAAACAAGGTTTGACATGTCCCTAAGTTAGGTACGAGAACTAGGGAGCAAACAGGTCAAACGGATGCAAGCTCAATGCATATGGAAGCAAAACGGGTATGAGGTAAGTTTTACTTACATTAATAGACTATAACATAGGTTAATTATGGCATACATTATTCTCAAATCTTAATTATGTGATAAAGGTAAACCCCAAGGGGTGGAGTCTATTAAGTGAGCCGCCTTATGCGCACTCATAACAAAACATGTTTTATGACATTAATTGAGACAATGATTTATGATCGAATGGTGAAATTCATCAAATGGGTGAATTAATAATGATATGTGAGAAATGATGTTTAATTCAAATGAAATCTTTTGAATGAAGTCATTAAGTGTGTTGCTAAATGGGTCTAGTTTGTGTCACTTGAACCATAGATAAAATCTTGGATAACAGAGTATCATGAACTATGGGTCTAAATGGATCAAATGGTGAAGTCCTCATTATTTGATTCCAACACTTGATAGGGGTGTTCATCGGTTCGGTTTACGGTTTATTTGGTTTATTCGATTCGGTTTATTCGGTTTTCAAAATTTTGTACCTCAAACCAAATACCAAACCAAACCTAATTAGAAATATGAAAACCAAACCAAATTCAACCAAATTGAATTCGGTTCGGTTTCGGTTTAAAACCAAATAAACCAAATTCAACCAAACAAACCAAATTGAAACGAAGTTTTTTTTCTCTAACTTATATACCTATATGTTCCAAAGTCTGAAAAGAAAATTTGCAATAAATATAAACCAAAAAATCAAACCACGCAAACAAAAATATTATAAAAATTAGAAATAGTAAAATGAACCCTAGTTTACTAGTTTATACTCATATTATTACCTCTATAAATTGGCGTGCTTTATTTATTTTGGGTTAGGTTTAATATTTTAGGCTTATATATTATATACGAGTTATTAAATATTATTATTTTTATTTAATAATTAATTATTTTACCGGTTTATTTGTTATCCAAATAAACCAAATAAACCAAATAAAAAAAAATGTAGAACCAAAAACCACACCAAACACCGAATAAGCAATTCGGTTTCGGTTAAAACCAAACCAAACACCAAATTCGTTGTTCGGATTGGTTTTTTCGGTTACGGTTACGGTTCGGTTTTCGGTTTTTATTTGGTTTGTGGTTTTTCTGAACACCCCTACCACTTGATGCTTGTAATCCAAGCATTAAGATTCATAAGGTTAAACAGATCAAATGGCGAAGTATTTCGATTTGAGTTCTGAGAAACTAATGTTTGTCAATCTAGAAATCATACAGGTAAATGCACTTGAGTATAGGCACTTGCGCCAAGAATCATGGGGGATGAGCACAAGGTATGGATATGGGACAAAGCCGCCCGGTAAGTCCGTAGTCAATAAACGCCTTCGGGCGAAGTAGCATGGGTACTAAAACACTCACATAAAGCGTGGGTGCAAATTAGGTAAGTTAATTCCATAACCATGTCTAATGCGCGCTAGTGCATCTAGATTTGTCTAAATTAGAACGATATTGAGAAATGGTGAAAATCTAAGTCCGTAAGGACTTAGAGGTTTTTAAACAAGTGATGTGTTGTAAAACACATCTCTTATTCGGTTTATTTTTTTATATAATTTAATATCTTTTTATTCGTCTTGTGTCGTTTTTAGTATTTATTTATTATTTTAGCATTCTGTAGGTATTTATAGATTTTTGTTAGTTTTTATATATTTTTAATACTTATGTATTTAATTTTTATTTTGTAAGTGTTCATGGACGTAAGAGCGTAAACGAGTAATGTTGGCCAAGTCAAGAACACTCGAGTCGAGAGCATGGAGTTATAATAATAATGATGATGACGATGATGATGATAATAAACAAAACCGTGACTTTGAAAGTCACGACCCAAACTCAGATGAGGGCTTCACTAATTGTGAAGTAGAGCACATATATATTTCGTGGGAGGCTACAAGAAAAAGAGGGAGTTATTATCGACAACAGGGAGGAGAGCAGCAGCATTGAAATAGACGGCTGCATAAGGGATATTAACGGCTGGAAACAGGGAGATGATTGGGAGGTTTGGAAGGTTCAAGAAGGCGTCAGTTCGCTGTTCTTCGGGTTTATCAAACACGGTTTCACGTTCCTTCGTTTCTTTATTATTTTGAATTATGTTTTCTGTTTTTGTCTTGGATTGTATTTGTTTTTCACTGACAATTATTGGCTAGATCATAGAACTACCTAGGCGATGATGAATACGCTTGTTTGATAATTATTTCTTTCGGTTTTTGGAATTTTTGGTTGTGGATGAATTTTAAAGTAAATAACTCTTTATTTTTTTGGGTTTGATCTATATGCATATTTAGTTTTATTTAAATAACTTTTATAAACTCCACTTGCGTTTTTGTGAATGTCTTTCATGTATGAAGGTGGGTTAGGTTGCAGAATGGGTGTTAGCAACTAGTTTATGGTTAATTTCTGCAGGTTAACCATAGGAGTTGTAATTGTTAGTTAGATAATTCTAAGTGTTCTACCAATTCTCAATAGCTGTAAGGTGAGAGATTGTTGGTCTATCCAGGGTGTTAAATTGCTAGATCTAGAGGCTTTGTGAGAAGATCTTCCTAGTTTTCCTTGTAGGCTAAGTCTTATAAAAAATATTATAGTTACCCCTTGCACTTTTGGGTGTATTGTGACTTTCGCACTGTGAGGTAGACTGTCTAGCGGGTACTTTAAGATTCGAGTAGGTAAGCCTGTGAGGGTAACCTCTCAACCGGTGGTTTAACAGCACAACAGTACTCTAGGGTTTCCCCTTGAGAAGGGTTGAGGGTGTCTAGTTTAATCTTGATGTTTAGTATTTTAAGATCTCGGTTCCACACCAGTTCCATAACCATTAGAAGCTTATCATTCATGTGTAGGATTCTAGCCTAGGTAGTGCATTCCCCTCATCTGATCTCAGTTGCAGTTTCCAGTTTGTGTCTTCAATTATTTCAGTTTTATTTATTTATTTATTTGCAATTAGTTTGTTAAAAACCCCCCCTTTAAACAACAAAACATTATTAAGTCAGTTTGTAGATAAGTAGTCGAGTCTAGTTTACGTTTTCCAATAGAGTCTTGTGGGTTCGATACTCGGACTTACTTTAGCTGTACTGCACTGATCGGTACACTTGCCGGTTGTGTGGTTTAGGTTTAGAGAGTCTTAGTTTATAAATTTAAAACATAGAGTGTCTAGTTTAGGTTAATTTAGTTAGTTTTTACTAAACCACTTTGAGCACATCAACAAGTCATTCAATCGAAAAACAATGGATTTGAATCAAGAAGTGTCGCCTTGGATGGCTAAAATGAAAGATTTGAATATAAAGGGCATTTTGGGAAATTAAAGACTTATTAAAGCTTAAATCTAAGAAACTAAATCATAATTAAACAATCGGACAAACGCTTTGGTTGAACAAAGTGTCTAATGACTTGACAACTTAAACGGAATGCATTTTGTGTGGTCAAGCAATGCCTTGTTAGTTCAAGGCCTTAACGGGTCGATTAGGTAAAAATCACCTTAAACACTCGAAACTAAGAGCCGGGTCATGGTTACATAAACCGGGCAAGGATTTTAGTCAAACTGAAGTTGATTTAGTTCGCAAGTCGATGTTTATGCATTGGGAATTGTTAAATTCGATTGCGACATGATTCTTAGGCTTAAAAATCAGCAAACAATGTCCGGTAGCAGTGAAAGACTATTCACTTAAAGTGAACGGACGTTCGGCCTTTACAGAAGACTCGGAAGTGTTCGTGGCCAAGTGAACGGGCGTTCACATGGGCGAACGACCATTCGGTTGGACAGACTGATCTTCAAAAATTCATATAAAATCATAGAAAAATCGTTAGGAGGTATTCTTTATATGCATGGAAAGACCTTTGAACGAAGCACATTTCTTATTTGAAAGTCAAAGTCAGATTATGGGTTATAGAAGGGGTAAAAGCGACCCGAACAGCTGCTGCGCAAAAAGTGCAATAGTTTGTTCTCCTAATATGGGGCCGTTTGGCCTGGTTTGTTCCGTTTCAATGTGTAACGACTCTCATAATATTTTAAATGTATTATTGGAAACCCACTCACCATTCTTTGTGTAATGATGCCAGGTAAACATGTGATGGAAATCCCGGAGCAAGGATCAAGTCTCGAGAAGAACCGAACACACCCGAGCACTCATCAAGCTTCCGCAATAGAATTTGAGAGACTCTCGTTAAATCGCGAAGTCTTAATGTATGTTTTGATAATTAAATGTAAAATTTTTAGGGGAATCAAAATGTATATGATCTCAATGGTTTAGGTTTTTAATAAATATCAAAGTTTTAACCGGGAGTGGTTTAAGTAAGGTCTAAACTTGTAGATTTAAACGCTAAACACCAGTTAGCGGGTTAGGTTCTTACAATAATGGACCTTGGAACGAGCTTATAAATGATGTAGACGCGTTTTACAAACATTAAAATGATTAAAGATGTAAAAGAACCGTTTTTGTCATTGCCGGAACCGACGCTGGTGAGCAATTCTGGTCACCGGAAAATGCAATAGAGGGAAAGGTAGGGTAGTCCAGCTTTGAATGTTGCAAGAAAGTCCCTTAAAGTTTTAGGTTTGACTATATTATGTTAAAACTTTATAGAATTGCTTGGTTGGTCCCTGTGCTTTCCAGATCTTGCACTCTTGGTCTTTAGAGTGTAATAATTCCAAAATTGATCCTAATGGTTTATAACTTATTACTAACATAGTCCAAATGTATGAATTTTATAACTGTGGTGATCCTTACCTCTAACTGCCGTTAAAATTCTTCGTTAAATAGGTATGAAATGTCTAGTTACCCTTGTGAAAGACAAATCAATTTTAATTTTTAAAAAAATTAATAAAAATTAGATGGCCCACTATCCTACTCTTCTTCTTTACCAACCCACTCACCTTTCTTCACCATCCACCTTACCAAAACCTTCCCAAACCACCCACCAGTTTCACCTCCCTAAACCACCGGCACACCACCCTCTCTTTGCCTTTAAGCTTGAACAAAAACCAGAACCCACCCCAACCCAACCACCTCGACTATATCATCCTCTGCAACCTGCCTAAAATCATCATGACCACCACCAATTTCATAAATCACCACCACCGTATCCCATTTTTCGGGTAGACCCAAACACAAACGCAAACCCAATCCGAACACACCAAATAACCCATTGCTCAACCAGGTTTCAACACCCACTAATCACCCAGCACACCACCCAATGCTACTAACCCAGATCCAGACCCGAACCTAACCTCACATTCCGACGATGGAAACTCTCCCATTTGGAAGTGTGTTTGGTGGATTGTTGCTTCTCCGGTGGTGACATTTGTAGATCTCTTCTTGACCGGAGAAACGATATGGGTGTTTCAAAGGGTAGAGACCGGTTGCCAAACGCACGTTGACTAGAGTGGACGATGGTGGTTACAGTGGGGTTGAAAAAAAAGGAGATGGATTATTATGGAAGATGGATGGAAGTGGGTGGTGGACAATGGTGAGGTTGGATGGGGAAGAAGAAGGGTTAGGGTGGGATGTGGCCTACCTTTATTACTAAAATGATATAATTAATTATTGTATTTGTTTTTTAACGAGTAGACGCTAACCCGCGCGTTGCGGCGGAATATTGATGATGAAAATTCAAAACAAACAAAATAACATAGACGATAAGCATGTATAAATATAAGAAATAAAATTTCTAATTTATTATTATCCTAAGTCTACTCAAAGCCATCATGTGAGATCAATCGAATTACCACCCTTATGCTTGATTCGGTATGTGTATTGGATTAATACCCCAAACGCGATTCAAGGAGGAGGAATCGAAAAACATGGAAAATCTTGTGCTTGAACCGATATGTGTATTGAGTCGATATGTGTATTGTTGAATTGTTTGAAGGAATTTAAAAAATCTTACCTTTAAGTCAATTGAAATAAATGGCTTGTTTTTTTATTTCAGTTTACGCATAGGTTTTGTGCAAATTGTAATTTGCTTTCATTTGTGCGATACACCGAATTTATGATTAGGTAGGGGTAACATATATTGCATATTTCATGTCCGTTTAAATGGGTCTAAAATATATATAATATAAAAAGAAAAATATAAGCAATATGATTGTTCCCGTAAAGAACTTGAATCATATGGCAATTTAAATTAATCAATATGATGGTTCATATTAAAATTATGGGCAATTAAATATCATATACCATAATTAAGCATGTGTCAAACAATTCAAAGATGCATCGCTTCAATGAATATCACACCTCTTGGTTTGAATTGGTTGAATAAAAGGAACCGACGTGGCCATATGTAAAACAACATAATGGTTTAGGAAGAGTGTTTAATTACTGAAAATATTAAAGTGTTCTATTTTCACATAGGTAACTAATGGAAGTATTATATTTTCACACATATATGTTTCCATTCATTTTAATTTTTTAATTAAACATATAAAGTAGTATACTATAAAAAATTGTAATGAAGAAACTATGTTTTATGACTAACTTGAAGTACAAAATATTAGTGCAATTTACAAATGAACCTCTCCCTTTCACTAAAACCAAAAAAAAAAAAAAAAATCTATCCCTTCCTCTCTTTCTCCGTACCACACAATACCACCACCAACCATACAACCGCCACCACTACCAAGGCACCAACCGTACAACTGCCGCCACCACCACCGGCTAAGATACTACACACCTCAAACAGTCAAACCATCACCAAAAATGATAGCGAAGGTTCATGGGCGGATCTACCTTAGATCTGTTTAAATAGGCGGGAATAGATCTGAGACGATTCACGGATTTTACTGTGAAGGAGGGCGCTAGTTCTGGCATATATATTGTATCAATCGGTATACACTGTTGGCGAAGCAATGCGATGGTTGGCCTGCAACCGTCACACAACACGATGATTGGCAAGAAACCGTCATACACTGTAAAGCTAGTACTCTTCTCCGTCAATCATCATATGTCTGTACTCTGCAAGACGGGGTTAATTTGAAACGTAAATTATAGAAGGTTGTCCGAAAGACGGGGTTTACCGTTAACGTGAAACGGAAATTATTGAAGGTACAGAAGACGTCGTTAAGAGCAACGTTAAGTTGCTTTTTGTATGTATATATAATTATTTTGTTTTTTAGAATGAGGGGTAATTTTGTCATTTTACACAGACTTAACGAAAATTTTTAACGGTAAGGACCACCACAGTTACAAATTCTAATCACCAGAATCACACGAGTAATAAGTTGTTAACCTTTAGGACCAAGTTTGTAATTATTGAAGCCTGAAGATCAAACATGCAAGATTTGAAAAGCACATGAACCAACCAAGCAATTTACTCTTTTCTTTATAATTCTTTAACCAACTTAATAAACTTTCAACTTTTATAACCTTTGTAACCTTTATAAGACTTTGAATGTTTAGAATACATCATCTAAACTTTTATAAACATTTAACAAATGTTTAGTTTTTAAGCTTATAAAAAATGAAAAACTTATATAAATGTAAATTTTTTATACGTTTAAATAATGTTCAAAATACGTAGCCGATTAAAACGTTGGCGCTTCCCGATAATAATGCCGCTGATAATTTTAAATTCGATCCTTTTATTAAGTTCGAAAACGATAAAGATTACAAGGGCTAAAATAGGGACCTTTGAATACACGAAGGACTAATATTGACAACTTGATAAGATGAGGGTGACGGTTGTCACAAGTTCTTAATGACATTTGATGAGTTTTTATTAGAGTATTAAGTCTCTAATAAATTGAGTATTAACTCTCCACCAACTCTTGTATACATAGAATGATACGTGTCTCATTTGAAAGAAACTAGAAAAATACAACTAGAAATATACAAGAGAAATGCACATGTGAAGAGTTCTTGGAGAAGAAAAGACCCTTATGTTGGGTACTATAGAGAGGCGTACTCTCTACTTGATTCCACCACCTTTCTATTATTATTTTTTTCCACAAGTTCTAACACGACAATTTTACCCGGTATAACCTCAGGCGTGTGGCCTTCTCCGGCAGTACATACTGCTTCAGGTGTTGTACCCTGGAGACAGACACATTGTCTTAAGTAGATGTGCGAAATATGTTTTAAGGGAAGCGTGTTAAACGCGTGCCTTAGCAACAACCATCAACATCAGTTTGTTCTTTATTGCAGCCATGGAGACTACAAGAAGACCTTATTTCAGACTTGGTTTTTGAAGATCTTGGTTAGACTAAATTTAGATATGTGTAAGGAGATTGCAAGAAGACACGATCTTGTTGAAGTCTTCAGTCTGAATCGGTTAATTTACATTTCTTGTATTTCTTTCTATTTTCGTTTGGATTTGTATACGGTGTTTCTACTACAATTTCCCAAAATTGTATAAAGAGAGTATCTTTATAATTATTATTAATATTATTTTAATAAAATCATGACCAATCTCTTACAAAATGTGATTATCGACTTATGACTTTTTGAAAGGTAATTTTTAAAAATGTGTTTGGATTAGCTTTTATGATAGAAAAAGTTTGTGACAATGATGGAAATCAAACTACTGATAACATGTGTTTCATACTTGATAATTTAAAAATTTTCAGTAGTAATGATTTGGAAGAAATGGACATTGCTAGAGAGTGTAGAAGCTCTAGCTACAAGCAACCACAACGTAGAAACCAACCAAACACCAGTTACAACAGAAATCAAGGATCTCAAGGAAGTGCTCACTTTGCCTCCTCACCAAGTTACATACTATCCCAGGCACTAGCTCCTCAAATCCAATATGTGCCACAGATTCAGTATGTTCAAATGCCCATTCAGCAACAGGGCCAACTGCAAATGCCTTCCACTACTTCTCAACCTCCACAACCTCCACAACCCAGTCAACAAGGTCTTTTTACCTTAGGGTATGTTGATTGGAGCAGCATTCCATATGACACATCTGAGTGCAGTCAAGATGTTGACAACAAGATCTTTGAAATCAACTAGGGAGAACCAGATAAGGGCCAGAACATTTTTTCCTAAATGGCTTTTGAGGGATCTTCCTCTACTTCTGCATTATCATAGGTTTCTCAAGCTTCTCTTTTCAAACTTTGTTCAAATGCATGCAGAAAAGCTTTTGCTTTAATAAGAGAAACAAATGTGTATCTACAAGGCAAAGCCAATGACTCAGAGAGAAAATATAGCCAAATGAAGTGTGATTTAGAAAGAAAACTTGCTTCTAAAACAAAGAAAATTTCTATATTGACTGATAATTCTATTGAAACCTAAGCACAAATAAAAATCATGGTAGAAAACCTAGGATATGTCAGAAAAGAACTTGCTGACACCAAGGTTAATTGTGAAACTTGGGTTGAGTCATGTAGAGGATATTAAATGCTTCTCAACAAACAAAGTGCATCAAATGTTAAGTTTGGCATTGGATACAATCACACAAAATCACCAACTGATTTAACTCCCAAAACTGCTGATGATGGGAGTGAAATGATTCAAAATGAAACTTCTGAATTCAAGGAAAGTGAATCTTTTCATCAGAGCCTTCTCACCATTGCTGATGAAAGCTCATCAAAAGTTCAAAACCCTAACATTAAACCTTCAGTAGTTGCTTCTACATCAGAAGTTGAGATCCTAAAAACTACCGAAGACAAAATTGAAAATGCTGAAAATGTCAGAAAAATGCTTTCCAAAACCACTGACACTGTTAAAATGAAAGGAAAGGCAAAAGCATGTGAGGTGTGTAGTCTGTTTAACCACACATAAGAAATTTGTAGATACAGAAAAGGAAATCAATTTAAAAAGAAAATTAAACAACAACCTGTGGGAGAACAAATCAAAAAGGATTTTAAAAAAACCTTTTATCCCAATAAACCATAGCCAAACAAAACCTTTATCCAAGAAAAAGACTGTTAAAACTTAACTTCAGTCTTATTCCCAGAAACAAAATTCTTCTTCAGAAGTTAGATCCAAACCTTTCATAGTTTCACAAACTACTGAGGTTAATAAATTGATACAAATGGTCAAACTTCTGATAACCAAAGTTGATGGTGAACCCAAAAAGGTTTCCACCATTGCACTAAACAGAAAATCCATGGCTAAAATGACATGGATTTCTAAAAATGGTCCTAACCAAACTGTTACTCTTCCTGTTCTCAAGAGTAAAGCCAAAGCCAAAGTGGCTTGGGTCCTTAAAACTAACTAATCTACTCTTTGTGCAGAGGGTCTCCCGAGGTCTTAATAGCATTTGGTATGTTGATAGTGGAGGCTCAATGCACATGACAGAATGCAGATACCTGATCAACAATTTCATAAATCATAGAGAAGGATCTGTGTCCTTTGGGAACAATGCCAAGGGATATATAATTGGACATGGTACAATATCCTCGGGAAATGTACAATTTGACAAGGTCAATCTGGTTGAAATACAACTTGCTGAGTGTATCTCAAATGTGTGATAAAGGATATTCTTCCTTTTTCACCAAACATGCTTGCAATATCATTTCACCAGAAGCCCAACAATTGATTGAGAAGATTATCAATGATCATACTTTGCTGATTGCCAAAAGATGTGGCAATGTCTATGTTGTAGACATTGAAAAAGATAAAGTATTAAACAACACTGCTTATTTCTTCTCAAAATCAACAACTACTGAAACAGACCTTTGGCATAGGAGACTTGGTCATGTGAACTTTAAAACCATAAACAAAGTCACAAAAATGGGCTTGGTCAGAGGTCTAATCTTGAAGGAATATCAGTGTAAAGAACACTGTGTTTCCTGTCTTAAAGGGAAACAACATAAGTCCTCCTTTAAGTCCATTGAAGAATCTAAAACCACTACATGTCTTCAATTACTCCATATGGACTTATTTGAATCAGTCAAAATCATGAGCCTTGGTAAGAAGAAGTACTGCTTGGTCATCATTGATGACTATTCCAGATTTACATAGGTCTTCTTCTTATTCTCCAACGATGAGGCAGCTGAGATAATCAAATTCTTCATTCTACAAGTAAAGAAGCAATATTCTCTTTTTGTCAAAGTCATCATAAGTGACAATGGGAGAGAGTTCAGGAACACGTGTCTAGATGATTTTTTCTTGTCTAAAGGGATTGTTAGACAGCTTAGCATTCCTAGAACTCCTAAACAAAATGGTGTTGTATAAAGGAAGAACAGGACATTAATTGAAGCAGCCAGATCAATTTAGCTGATTTAGGCCTGCTACTTTATTTTTAGGTAGAAGCAGTTAATACAACTTGTTATGTTCAAAATAGGGTCCTTATCAACAAAAGACATTCCAAGACAACATATGAAGTCCTTCATAGCATTAAGCCTCTTATATCCTTCTTCAGGGTTTTCGGATGTCAATGTTTTATTCTAAACATTAAGGACTCTATTTCAAAATTTGCTGCTAAAGTTGATTCATGTTAGTTTCTTGGTTATTCTTCCACAAGGAAAGCATACAAATTCTTCAATTCAAGAACCAAGATAGTAGAAGAAACACTTAATGTCAAGTTCAATGAGTCAAAACATGCACTCATTCCAACACATCCTGCTGAACTTTTTGACCTTGACAGTTTTAACTTTGGACCTGACAAGGCTGTCAGCAACTCATCAAAACCCATTTATTATGGTGATAAAGGGTTTGATGATGGTCCTCCTTCATGGACTCCCAATGCAGCCTGCAAATTAATTCCAAAACCAATAATTACTGATTCAGAAGCTCAAACTTCTGATACAGTTCCTCAAAGTTCTGTAGTTCAAACACCTGAATCAGAAGTTATCAATATCAGTAGTTTATTTAAAGACACAACAGAGCCTATTATTCAACACCAAGAACAACTCATTGAACACAAAGATCATCCATTTAAAGACACAACAGAGCCTATTATTCAACACCAAACCAACTTTTGTTTGATTGTTTAAGCCTGGAATTACTATTTGCGTCCCTGCGTTATAGTGGTTTTAACTACTTGAATCCAAACTCTAAAACTTTAACTACTTGAGTCCTTGGTTGGTAAATCTACAACCATTTGAGTACAATTGACTAACTCCGTTAACCAAGTCAGTTAAGTATAAGGGCATTTCAGTCATCTTTCACTTAGGTAAAACCCTATAATGCATAAGGTATGACTGAAATGCCCTTATACTTAACTGACTTACTTAACGGAGTTAGTCAATTGGACTCAAATGGTTGTAGATTTACCAACTAGGGACTCAAGTAGTTAAAGTTTTAGACTTTGGATTCAAGTAGTTAAAATCACTATAACACAGGGACGCAAATAGTAATTCACTCAAAAAAAAAAAAAAAAAAAAAAAAAAAAAAAAAACCTTAACCACGAAACTTAACCCTCATCCAAGTTAGGGACCACCTATGTTATACAAATCAAACGTTAGGCACCATCATTGCAATTTTAGAAAGCTGGTGACCAAACCTTCAATTTTCGCAAATCACTTGGACCATCCAGACACTTAACATCAGAATATATGTTAACTTTTTTACTCTTGACTTTCTCTCTCTAACATCTAACACATCCACCACTATCAGCACCACCACCACGTCACCATCAACCCGCCATCGCCAAACCACTATTGTCGCCACCGCTGTCACCACCACCGTCATGTCTAAGCCATCACTGTCACCATCGCCACCACCAAACCACCATGACCACTGCCTTGAAACCCCAACCGTCAGACAAAGAAGAACTACCACCACCACCTCTCTCTCTCTCTCTCTCTCTCTCTCTCTCATCTGACACAACCTGAAACCCTAGTGGCTAATAGTTACGGTAGTGCTTGGTGGTAATCCCATGGTGTGGTGGTGGTTTGAAAGGAAAAAAGGAGGCGAACGGTGGTGGTCGGAAACGGGGCGGGGTGCTAGAAAAAATAGACGTTGGTGGATTGATGGTGGTGAAATGATGATAGTGACGGTTTATGGCCTTTTAGAGAATTGCTGGAGGATGTAGAGGGTTTGAAAGAGCAGGAAAAGAGATAGAGAGTGTGTGTACGGAATTGGGTGAGTTTTATAAATATATTTTTTTTGTATTTTATTCAAAAGTAAAAAAAAGGAAAAATAAAAACAGAAATAGACATGTAAAAAGTCTAAAATATATGTGAGCTAACAATAAAAGTAAAAACTAGATGTTAATGGTAAGAAAAAACGAATATGAAAGGCTGAGCTAGAAAGAAAAAAAGGAAAATAAAAGATAAAAAAAACTATTTTTGATTGAAGTTACAAAAATACCTGAACCTCATAAACAAAAATGACAATTGTAAGTGGATAGGAATAATTCATGTGCATGTAGACACACAAAATAGGACGGGGCCTATGCAAGAATCACATGTTCCACGTATATGACCACACACCACATTATTTGTCAAGATGGAACTCTTAATAGCCACATTAAACATAAATTCTCAATTAAAAAATAACCATAAAAGAAAAATTCTCTAAACACTTTAAATATATTTTTTACATTATTTAATGCTTGATACAAAATCAGTTTAGAAACATTTGGTGAGGGGGATTGATCAAACAATTATACTTCGAAGTCTATTAATGAACTAAATCTATATTGAGATCACTACTTATCCAACACAAACATTATAATTGATGTGTTGATGAACTTTGATGATATAATTACTTGCTAGTTAAATTGCTTCAAATAAAAATCAATTTTCAATCACAATAACACACAATTCACTCTCAGGATCCAATAATTAGGATGAGAGCTATGGATCTTTGTTTTGATTTAACCATTGATAATCGGGTTGATTGGGACCAAAACAAACAGAATTAAACCACTCTATTTTTCTAATCCTTGTTCGTAATGAATTTAAAATTTAGCAACGAAGGATGACTCATCACTTATCCTAACAGGTTAAAAGATATAAAAAAACCTAAATAAATATAGAAAATGACCAAAATACTCCTCTTTTAACGTTAGGTTTTAACAACATTAGACATTTGGATGGATCTGGCAATGTTTGAGAAACCTTTAATTTTTGGATGGATCTTGCAAATTTGCTCAAACCTTAGTGATGAACTTTGGCTATTCACTCTATTAATAATATTTAACAATTAAATATTATTTCTTTGTTCAAAGTCCAAAGTGTAACTCTTTGGATCGTACTTTGATAGTCACATTAAATAATCGATAATTGAACACCTATTTCCAACATCAACCATGAAGATTAGAAGCTTAATCATTACCATGTGCGGCTAAATGCGTTGGCGAATGATTTAATTAGGTTTCACATGTTTTCAGTTATTTTTAGTATCGGATTTTGTTTTGATTGTGATGACAAACATCTTAACATTATTGATGCGTTATTTAAATTGAAACAATTTGTTTATGCTTTGAGTTCTTTCTTTACAACTCGTTTGGTTGATGAGAAAACCTAGAATCGGGTTGGGTGGCTAATGATGGTTGACTTGATGTTTGCAAATTGGGTAGTCAATAGGGTCTGATGACAAGAAATAATTTTGATTGCTAATTAACTAATTTTCAGAACTATGTCTATATGGTTCCGTTTCAAAATAACTAAATTTTGTGTGAAACCCAAAACCTGAAACTTAGAGAAAGTTGTTTCTTTATTGTCATTGTTTTTATTCAAACCAATTGAATTCAACTTTTGCAAGCACAACAACACTTTAATTTTAAGTTATTTATTTTGGTTAATTAACAAACAGCTAAAACACTTCCCACAAACTATCAGTGGTTCGACAACCATGCTTCCTATACTGGCTAAGAAGTAGTTTTTAATATAGTTTTTATTAGCACTTGATACGCAATCACCGATCATCCCAGGAAAACCATGTCTATCTTCTCAAATATTTTTTAAGTATAATTGAATAAAACACTCACATGTATAATGAAGACTTTCCCTCGCCACTCGTTCCGACATTTTTAAATAGTCATTCATTATGTTGGAACTAGTTCCATACGTTAAATGTCTAATGTCGGTGGTGACTTTTTGCAATGTGGTAAATCCCATATTACCACGCGCATCTGCTTTTTGATGAAATTTTTTTATTTGCTTTCCAAATCATTTGCTATTCTTAAAAATAAAATTTGGTTCAAACGAAACCATCGCCTAAAACTCTTATTATCATATGTAAGGTTGGATGAAAAACAATCACTTTCCAATAACTCATGTGCGGTAAACTGATCGTGTATGATATATTTCCTCCTTTGGGGTTGTGAACTCCCTCCATCTTTAGTGATACACTGAACAACTTTTTAAACCGATGATAATATCAGTTTCGCCCTGTCTTCTTTTGATGATAAAACAAAGTTCTCAAGCGACCATGTGGATTTCCACTTCACTTCGTACAACTCGCATGTTAATTTGTATTTGCATTCACTTCAAATGGTATTTGTTAATATAAGCACTATATGTATAGATTTAGATATATACTAGTGGGTTTATCCATGCGTTACCGCAGTATTTAAATAATACCCAAAAATAAAATAAATTAAAACAAAAATTACCTGTATAAGATGATTGAAAAAATGGAATCTCATGTGCTAGATGAAAATAGAAAAGGTGGGTGCGTGATCTGCTATTGCCCTTGGGTTAAGAATTTTGATTATTATTGTTTTTTTAATCAATTTAGCACTTTATGTTTGCATTGCGCAATGATAATGCACTGTTTGTTGTTTTTTTTTTTTTTTTTTTTTTTTTTTTTTTTTTTGCATTGAAGGGTACACACTTCGAGGGTTGTGGGTGTGAGACACATTCTTTCTTAGTTTGCTATGTGCTAAACATTTCAAATTCAGTGCGGTATTCAGTAAATAAAATTAATAAAAATAAAAAAGTAAAATTATATAGTGTAGCTAAAAGAGACAAAGAAAAGATATAATGATCCATATCACGAGAACTGTAGCCCTAAACAGTTACATAATATTACAACCATAACCCCTTACACCAATTTCCCATTAAATAGTCCTCCATTTTGTTTTGCTCTTTTTCCACCATCTTGTGAGTAAGAGTGGATATATGTTTAAAAATCTTATCGCAGTGGCCTATCCAGATTCTCCAAAATGGAAACATAGATACTGCTTTCCACACTTTCTTATTCACGTTTACCTTTTGATTTCCAACATACCTTAGCATATCAGAAACCGTCTCGACCTAAGTTGGATTTATATTTTGTTAATAATTTCAGGAGCACGGGTTTTCTTGTAACATCACGTGATTTTTACCTTTTTTGTATTTTAAATTCTATATTTAACAAATTCCAAGTTTGCCTGTATTCGCTTCTTTTATGTTACTCTGGCCTACCAATTCTTGATGAGTCGTCAATATAAATTATCCTATTCAATTTAGACGTTATAACAAAAAACTCATTAATTAGTTAAGATCTTAGTATATATTTATTTTATTTTTAAAGTAAAACATATATATTCTAATAATAATACTTTCAATTTAGAAAAAAAATATATATAAAATAAAATGGGAAATGTGATTATCATTTGACTTTGTGTCAAATGACAAAAACATTGTCGTCGTTTATTTTATTTTTATTTTTATTTTTTTCTTTTTTTTCTTTTGAAGATATAACCCCCACCTAACTCACTCTCAACCACCCTAATAACTCTCTTAATGACCCAACCACCTTACCTCACCTATAAATACCCCTCGCCCTCACTTCTTAATCCTTTGTTCACCCCTAAGCATTCCCAAATCTCTCTAATCTTCAAGCTTTTCAAGCATAAAAATTCTGCACAAAACTTGTAAGATGAAAAGCCTTAATCTTCACTTTTCTTTCACTTTCTCCACCTCTCCTCTTCTTCTAACCCCTTGGGGAAATGTTGGATCAGTATGCTCTTTGAAGGTTTACTTGCTTGTGAACGCTTATGTGTTTAGCAAGTTTAATCAGATTTGTACAGCGGAATAAGTATGTAAAGTTACACTATCAACAGGAGTTATTACTCCCCCTGGATGTTTGCAAACTAAAGACAAGTTAATGAGAATCTAAGTATTGAATGTGAATAATAAATACTTAAATAGATTCTCGGTTAATGAAATGAAATTAACAATAATAAGCTTTGAAGGATTTCAGTTTTCAATTAAAATTAAACAGAGGGATGAACCCATCTATTTATAGACTTACAAATGCATGAACCTTGCTACAAAAGTACAAAAAGATAAAGTAATAATAAACAATTAAACTACTGAAACATAAGGGCGGTGGAAAGATTCTATTACAAGTGCTGATGAATGACAAACTACTGATGAGTAGTTTTTCTTCAGTAGTTCTTCAGTAGACTTGTCTGGTTTGACTTCAGAACTTCTGATATATCTTCTTCAGTACTTGTTGAATCCTTCTTCAGTACTTGTGTCTTCTTTCTTTAGTAGTTCTATACTTAGAATATTTTGCAGAAGAAATGAATTAGACTAAGGTTTGCAAAAGTGGTTTCCTCAATCCTTTCTGTCCTAACAATCTGAAGTATAAGGGACCATGCTGGATCCCTGGGATGTTCCTGAGTGTTGGATGTTTTCCACTTCAGTGACTCTCAAGTGGGATTTACTTCTGTCTTCTGTTTGCACCACATCAGGTAATTTAAAAGTAGGTAAGTGATGTTCAGTAATTACCTTTGTGTGTAGTTTGTCAGTTACAGTCTTTTGGATTTGGTAAGAAAATGTTGAAGGATCCCTGAACTGTGTTATCAGAGGTTTTTCTTCAATATCAAAGTCTCCTTGTACAACTATGTTGCCTTCTAGCAGCACCATCTTGAAATCAGTCTTTGTATTGTCCTCTGGCTTTCTTTTGGTAGCAGGTCTTTGTTTAACACCAGAAGTTCTAACTACTAAAGTTAATACTTCAGAAGTTTTGTACTTCTCTGGATTTGTAGCCTTGTCAGCCTTGTATCTTTTGTATGTGTCCAGTAGTTTGTCTTCTCTCCATTTTGACACTGAGGCTTTTGAACCATAGTCATTGGCTACCAGTTCTTCAATTATTTCTGCTCTCTTTGCTTTTCTATCCTTCTCTGTTGCAGTCTTGTCAGCAACAAGTTGAGCTCTTCTTGTTAGCTCATCCATTGAGAGCCCTTTGAGTGAATAGGCTTTTGTCTTGCTGTTCTTTGTAATAAAAGACACTAGTTGTTGTCTTTTGTCTTCTTCAGCAACTCTTTCTGTTTCAGCTTGTCTATTCAACTCTGCTTCATATGCTTGAAGCTTTTCATTTAAGCTCAAGTCTTCCCTTGCTTCCAGGTTGTTCCAGATCTCATCTTCCTTAGCCTTTCTTTGGGCTGTAAGTAAGCTCTTCTCTAGTAATGCTTTGGACATTGAAATTGGAGAAGGGCTCAGTACAGTCATTTGAGTTGTTGTAGGCCTTGGAATAGGAGTTGGTTGTTGTTCAGTTGGTTTGGAAGGCTCTTTAGTTGTTTGTAAGATGGAAGTGTTAACTATTGAAGTGTTGATAGAAGTATCAACTACCGAAGGATTGTCTTCAGTACTATCAGAGTCTTCAGCAGTTTCTTCATTATGGCCTTGGGAAGTTTCAGCTTCAACTTCAGTTCTAGAAACAAGCCTTTCTTGATCTTCTTTTTGTTTCTTGGCTTTTTCTAGCAGTTGTTGTTGTTCTAGAGCCACTCTTGCCTTTATCCTGGATTCCAGTGACTCCCTTGGTTCCTTAATCTTCTCCCCCTTTTTGGCTTCATCCACTTCTGGAAGCCTGCCAGATTGAGAAGTTCTACCAGAGAGTTCAGCAATCTGTCTTGAGTTGTTGTCAATTTTGTTGGACAGCTCACCAAGTTTTTTGTTTATCACCTCAAATTGAGTTGTGGTTTTCAACTCCCAAGCAATTGTGAAAGATTTGAGGTGATTAACTATTAGGGGTTCATCACCTGGTATAGGGCACCATCTGGGTTGCATAGGAGGTTCAGATCTATGCTTGAAGACCCAGGGAATTGGGTAGGCATTTTAGTGAGGGGTGTGTTTTTGGATGATCTTCAGGATGTACTGAAGATGCCACTTTAGGGGAATCAGGGATCAAGTGGACTTTAACCTGATCTGGTGTGACCAGCTCTTTGAGCTTAGAGACGCCAGGTGCAGGATTTTCACTAGCAGCTGTCAATTCATGTTTGGTGGAGTGTGAATCATCATCCAAATCAATGCAATCATCTGAATCCCTGATTACATCCTCAATGAGGACAGTATCAGTTATATCATGAGCTGGGCCCAACCCAGTTGTCTCATGTACCTCTTGTTATTGGTTCAGAGGATTTCCTACCTCAGGCATTAAGCCTTCATCAGTAGTTGCCACAAGTGAGGTCTTAGCTATGTTACTTCTGTCCTCAGGTCCACCACTGGGTGGCAAATTAGTAGTAGCAGCCTCAAATGTACCTAAGGTCTCTAAGTTTGGGTTTAGAGACCCTGGTTCATCCTCATCTCTTGGGTTAGGACTATGGACATCCACATTTATGTCAAGGTCTGATGGTATGTCCCATGGTTGATGTGGTTGTTGGGGACTGACATGTTGTAATAGGATGGTATCTTTTACCCCAGAGAGAAGGGTTTAAAATAGTTGTTTTACCCACAAGCACCCCATCTCCAAGTTCTTTGATTATGCAATGCATGATGAATCTTGGATACAACAAAAACTTCTTTTTAGAATTTAGGTGATGTAACACCAACTTATTAAAGAAAAGTGCTGATGCCCTGAATTTTGTTTCATTCACAATGGAATGAAAAATTGGTTGAAAAGTAGAGGGCATCTGATCATAAGATCCAGTTTTTGGACTCAGGCACATGAATATGTAATGAAACAAAAGTTTGTATTTTGGTTCAAAATATTTCTTAAAAATAGTAGCATGTGAGAGAGTACCTTGTTAACCACACTCTGTCATGGTCAAATGAATTTCAGAGTTTGGAAATTGATCTGGTGCATCCACATCATCTAGACCCAATCTAATTCCCAAAGTTGCTGGTGTGATTGCCATTGTTTTCCCTTGGATGGTTGATTTGAGGGAAATCACTTGATCATTCACGGTCACCGTCTCTGCATTCGCCCAGAACTCATTGATAGTTTCAATATGGATTGGAGGATCAACGGTGAAGGCAGTGAAGTATTGGGATTTGACGACTAAATCAATGATTTCGTCGTATTGGGACCAGGCTTCATGTTTCTCAAAGTAGCCTCTTTGATTGTGTCCCTGTTTCAGTGTAAGAGCCATGTGATTTGTGTGTGGGTGGATCAAACAGTGTTTTTGTTTGCAGGTTAAGGGTTTGAGAGTGTTTTTGAGAGAGAATGAGGGAATTTTGCTTTTTGAAAGGATAAGTGTTGGAAAAGGTGTTTATCAGAAGTTTATAACCGCCTTACGTCAAACTTCTGAAGTGAAAAATGTCTGATTTACCCTTAATGACAAAACTGCTGATGAAGAACAACTTTCATAACTAGTTCCCATTTTCTCTTCAGTAGTTTGTTAACAACTGATGAAAATGTTTATAAACACTTTATTCATAACTTCTGAAGTTTATTTTATCAGAAGTTAATCATTTTTCAGAAAATATTCCCATACTGATGTTTTGTACATCAGTAGTTTCTCTCTTTTTATTTTTCAGATTTTGAATGATGCTAATGGCAGATTTACTGTCTACAAGCAATGGTGTCTTGGTCTCTTTGATTCCATAATCAAGAAGTTGATATTGGAGTCATTGTATCTGTGATGTACAACTTGCAGCTGCAATGTATTCAGCTTCAACAGTTGAAGTTGCAACAGATGTTTGCTTCTTTGATTGCCAAGACACTAGATAGTTTCCCAAGAATTGACAACCACCAGATGTTGATATTCTTGACATTTTGCACCATGCATAGTCACTATCTGAAAAAGCTGATAACTTGGTATTGCTAGAAGCAGGATACCAAATTCCAAGTGTAGGAGTTCCTTTCAGATATCTGAATATTCTTTTGACTGCAATTAGGTGTGATTCCCTAGGAGCTTATTGATATCTATCACAGACACATGTTGGAAACATAATATCTGGTCTTGAAGCAGTTAGATATAAATGAGAACCTATCATACATCTATACATGGTTTGATCAACCTGTTTTCCTTGATCATCTAGTTCAACTTGTGTGGTTGGTGTCATGGGAGTGGAACATGATTTACAGTCTTGTAAAGAAAATTTGTTCAATAATTCTTTAACATATTTAGATTGATGTATAAAAGTTCTATTTGTTTGTTGTTTAATCTGCAGTCCTAAAAAGTACTGTAGTTCTCCCATTGTACTCATCTCAAATTTTGATTGCATGAGTTTCTTAAATTCATCACACAGTTTTGTGTTTGTTGAACCAAATATGATATCATCAACATAAATTTGAACAAGTAACACATGATTTCCAATATGTTTAATGAAAAGGGTTTTATCAATGGAGCCTCTTGTAAAGTTATTTTTGAGCAAAAAGTTGGAAAGTGTTTCATACCAGGCTCTAGGAGCCTGTTTTAGCCCATAAAGAGCTTTGTCAAATTTGTACACCCACTCAGGATGAGAAGGATTCTCAAACCCAGGTGGCTGACAAATATACACTTCCTCTTTGATCTTTCCATACAAAAATGCACTTTTAACATCCATTTGAAAAACTTTAATTTTGTTGGAAATAGCATAAGACAGAAATAACATGATGGCTTCAAGTCTTGCAACTGGAGCAAAGGTTTCATCATAATCAATTCCTTCTTCTTGAGAATAACCTTGTACCACTAGTCTTGCCTTGTTCTTAATAATCATACCAGCCTCATCTTGTTTGTTCCTGAAAACCCATCTTGTGCCAATTGGTAGCTTGTTTGGTGGTAAGGGACAGATTTCCAAACCTGTTGCTTCTTGAATTGAAGCAACTCATCTGGCATAGCTTGCACCCAATTGTTGTCTTTGAGGGCTTCTTTGTACTTCTTAGGTTCCAACTGAGAAATGAATGCTGAGAAGAAGCAAAAGTTGGAAAGCTGGTTTCTTGTGAGAACCCCTATTGCAATATCACCCATGATTTGATCCAATGGATGATCTTTGTGTTCAATCAGTTGTTCTAAACCATTGACAGGTGTAGGTGGCTCTTGTACTTCATCAAACAAACCACTGAGGTTTGTAATGTCTGGTTCAGCTGTTTGAACATCTTCAGTAGTTGTAGGAGCTAAAACAGATGTTTGAGTTTGTACATCAGCGGTTGTTGAATCAGAAGTTTGTGAAACTTCTGATGGTTTGAAAGTTGACTTAATGACTGTATTAGGAGTCCATGGTGCTGAATCCTCATCATCAAACCTCTGATCACCATAATAAGTAGGTTTAGATGAAGTGACAGTCTTTTCAGGTCCGAAATGGAAGCTGTCAAGGTCAAGGAGTTCAGCAGGATGTGCTGGAATAAGAGTGTGTTTTGACTCATTGAACTTGACATTCAGTGTTTCTTCCACTATCTTGGTTCTTGAGTTAAAAACCTTGTAGGCTTTTCTAGTGGAAGAGTAACCAAGAAAATAACCTGGATCAACTTTAGCAGCAAACTTTGAAATAGAGTCTTTAATGTTTAGAATAAAACATTGACATCCAAAAGCCCTAAAAAAGTAGATAAGGGGCTTCATGCCATGAAGAACTTCATAGGAAGTTTTGGAGTGTCTCTTGTTGACATGGACTCTATTCTGAACATAACATGCAGTGTTGACTGCTTCAGCCTAAAACTACAATGGTAGGCCTGAATCAGCTATCATGGTTCTTGCTGCTTCAATTAATGTCCTGTTCTTCCTTTCTACCACACCATTTTGTTCAGGAGTACTGGGAACACTGAATTGTCTAATATTCCCCTTAGACAAACAGAATTCATCCAGAGTTTTGTTCCTGAACTCTGTCCCATTATCACTTCTAATGGCTTTGACAGATAAAGAGTATTGTTTCTCTACTTCTAGAATGAAGAACTTGATGATTTCAGCTGCCTCATCCTTGAAAAATAAGAAGAATACCCATGTGAATCTTGAATAGTCATCAATGATGACTAAGCAGTACTTCTTCTTACCAAGGCTCATGATTTTTACTGGCCCAAATAAGTCCATATGGAGTAGTTGAAGACATGCAGTTGTTTTTGATTCTTCAATAGACTTATAGGAGGACTTATGCTGTTATCCCTTTAGACAGGATACATAGTGTTCTTGACACTGGTATAATTTCAAGGGTAGACCTCTGACCAAGCCCATTTTTGTGACTTTATTTATGGTTTTAAAGTTCACATGACCAAGTCTCCTGTGCCGGAGATTAGTCTATGAAGTTGATGCCCTTGAGAAGAAACAGGCAGTTTTGTTTTGTACTTTGTCCTTTTCAATGTCCACTGCATAGACATTGCCACATCTTTTGGCTATCAACAAAGTATGATCTTCAATGATCTTCTCTATCAACTTTTGGCCTTCTGGTGATATGATCATGCATGCTGTCTTTGTGAAAAAGGAAGAATATCCTTTATCACATTTGTGACACACTCAGCAAGTTGTACTCAAGGTTTTCAACCAAATTGGCCTTGTCAAACTGTATTTTGCCAGAAGAGACATTGCCATGTCCTAGCACATATCCCTTGGCATTGTTCCCAAAGGATACAGATCCTTCTCATTGACTGATAAAATTGTTTATCAGGTATTTGCATCCTGTCATGTGCATTGAGCCTCCACTGTCAACATACCAAATGCTATTTAAGCCTCTGGAGACTCTCTGCACAAAGTAGCAAATTAGTTAGATTTGGGAACCAAGCCAGTTTGGCTTTGGGTTTGCTCTTGAGAACATTACCAGTTTGTTCTTGACCAGGTTGAGGAATCCATGTCTTTTTGGCAATGGATTTTTCATTAAGAGCAATGGTGGTATCCTTTTGAGGACTACCATCAACCTTGGTCATCAGTAGTTGTATCATATACATGAGATCTTTAATCTCAGCAGTTTGTGAAACTGCTGATGATGTAGGTCTAACTACTGAAAGAGAATTTTGAGAAAAAGACTGTTGTTGAAATTTCATCTTTTTTTGAGAAAAGGTGTTGCCTGGTTGTTGTTTCTTGGGAGAAAAAGTTTCTTTAAAATCATTTTTGAGTTGTTTTCCCACACCCAGTTGTAAATTTTTCTTGTTATACTGAATTCATTTTCTCTATCTACCAAATTCTATTGTGTGGTTGAACAAGCCACAGATTTCACATTCTTTTGCCTTTTCTTTTTCATTTAAAGGCAAGTTTCTCACTGTCTTGATTTGATTTAGGTCATCAGTAGTTTTCAGGTTCTCAACTCCTGATGTAGATGAAACTACCGATGGCTTGAAGTCAGATTTTATCATTACTTCTGAAGACCCTTCTTTGTGAATTTTTAGAAAGTTTTCATGAAAAGATGTGCATTCTTTCTCTTCAGAAGTTTCATTTGAAACAATTTTTCTCCCATCTTTAGTAGTTTTGGGGGAAAAATCAGTTGGTGTTTCAGTGTGATTGTACCCTATGCCAAACCTAACATTCGATGCACTTTGTTTGTTAAGCAGCAGTTGGTACCCTTTACAAGATTCCACCCATTTTTCACAATCAACCTTGGTGTCAGCAAGCTCTTTTCTGACATTTCCTAGGTCTTCTATCACGATTTTAAGTTGTGCTTGGGTTTCAATAGCATTGTTAGTCAATTTAGAATTTTCTTTTGCCTTTGCAGCAAGTTTTCATTCTAAATCACATTTCATCTGAGTAAATTTTCTCTTAGATTCATTTGCTTTGCCTTGTAAATGCACATTGGTCTCTCTTATGAGAGCAAAAGATTCTTTATATGAGTTTGAACAAAGTTTTGTTAAAGATTCTTTTGATATATGAGACAGGGCAGATTTTGAGGTGCAGCCCTCAAATGCCATTAAGGCAAAATTCTTTCTGCCATTGTCAGGTTCACCCCAGTTGATGTCAAACATTTTGTTGTCTGCGTCAGGATTGCACTCTGTACTGTCAAAAGGAAGACTGCTCCAGTCAACATACCCTGAAGTGAACAGACTTTGTTGTGAGGGTTGTTGAGTTTGTGGAGGATGTTGAGCAGCTGGAATGGAAGGGATTGCTTGTTGGCTCTGCATTTGTAGAGTAGGCATCTGTACATATTGTATTTGTGGCACATATTGGATTTGTGGAGCTTGTGCCTGTACAAAATGTGCACTTCCCTATGTTCCATTATTCCTATTATAACTAGGGTTAAACTGATTTCCAGACTGAGATTGGTTATGGCTAGAGCTTCTACACTCTCTAGCAAAGTGTCCCAACTTCTGACACTTATGACATCTAAGCTTAGATTTGTCAAAACCAATTTTTGTAGAACTGTTTAGTCCTGGAAATTTCCTTCTGGACCTTTTATAAAATTTGTTTGTTTTTATACTTAACATGGCCAGTGGGTGTAGAATGTCCATTTCTTCTAAGTCATCACTGCTGAAATTTTTTAAATCATCCATGATAAAACACATGTTATCAGCAGTTTGATTATATTCATCATTGTCATAACCTGGGAATGATCTTTCTGATGAGATCCCAACAGTTATGTCAATGTGATCAAAAGATCCAAAACTATTTGAACAAGTGGGTGAGTCTTGTCCCAATAGTGTTGTACTACCTGGTAGATAGTCATCAGCTGTCTTACCAGAACTTTGCAATTTCTTCTTTTGATCAATTTCTCTTTCAAAAGTTAGCAATCTCTCATGTAATTTTGTAAGAGTGAGGGAGTTAAAGTCTGGTGAAGATCTGAGGACTATAGAATAAGTTTCCCATTTTTCAGGTAAAGACCTTAAAAATCTATGAAGCATAGATACATTTGTATAGGCCTGACCATTTAATTTTAACTCAGATATTAATGAGGAGAATCTTTCAAATTGTTGTGTTAAAGTTTCCCCATTTATGTGAGTAAATGTTTCATATTGTTGAGCCAGAATTTCTCTAGTGTTGGCAATCACCTCTTCAGTTCCTCCAAACTGTTCTTTTAGGCAGTCCCAAAGCTCTTTAGCACTTTCACAGTGTAAAAGTCCAGGGTAGATTTCATTTGAGAGTGCCATTGCCAACATAGAGAAAGCTTTAGCATCAAGCTCAAGGTTTAAGAAATCATCTTCTGTGTAGTCCTTTGGTATTTCAACTTTAGTTTCAAGATTAATGTTTACTGGTTTGTGAGGACCATATATCACAGATTTCTAACAACCGGTGTTGGTCTGAGATAAAGTATGAGCCATCCTTTTCTGTCATATGTTATATTCAGAACGAACAAGCATAGCAGGTTTATTGGTAGAACCAGTATTATGTGGATCCATTTTAAAGAGTATTGATTTGTCAAATATCTCTTAAAGTGATGGATGTTGAAAAAGTGAACTTTTAATCATTTATTGAATATCAATAAGAGCCTGTGTCTGATTCTCAATGTGTTAGATTGATATGTGATCAGATAAACCAGTGCTCTGATACCAATTGTTGGATCAGTATGTTCTTTGAAGGTTTACTTGCTTGTAAACACTTGTGCGTTTAGCAAGTTTAATCAGATTTGCACAGCGGACTAAGTATGTAAAGTTACACTATCAACAGGAGTTATTACTCCCCCTGGATGTTTGCAAACTAAAGACAAGTTAATGAGAATCTAAGTATTGAATGTGAATGATAATAAATACTCAAATAGATTCTCAGTTAATGAAATGGAAATAACAATAATATGCTTTGAAGGATTTCAGTTTTCAATTAAAATCAATGTCTAAAACAGAGGGATGAACCCATCTATTTATAGACTTACAAATGCATGAACCTTTTTACGAAAGCAAGTCTGCAACAAGTTGTAGTCTTGGAACTTGTACAAAAAGATAAAGTAATAATAAACAATTAAACTACTGAAACATAAGGGCGGTGGAAAGATTCTATTACAAGTGCTGATGAATGACAAACTACTGATGAGTAGTTTGTCTTCAGTAGTTCTTCAGTAGACTTGTTTGGTTTGACTTCAGAACTTCTGATCTATCTTCTTCAGTACTTGTTGAATCCTTCTTCGGTACTTGTGTCTTCTTTCTTCAGTAGTTCTATACTTAGAATATTTTGCAGAAGAAATGAATTAGACTAAGGTTTGCAAAAGTGGTTTCCTCAATCCTTTCTGTCCTAACAGGAAACCTCTACGACCTTACTCTTGTTTTTTATGGCAAATAAATATGAGTAGGACACCAAAATGAGGCCTCAAAGGTGGTTCATCTTCTATTGTTTTTATGCACTAGAAGGTTAGTTGTAGTGATACCAACCAAGTTCACCAATAGCTTAATATTGGATGGACTTGTGTTATGGTTAATGGTTGACAAAGGAGAGCCAAGGCTCTTCCAAACTAAGTCACCATATACTACTTTAATCTCCTAGTTATATTATGTAAATACTACAATAAATACTTTTAAAACTCTATTAATCTAATAACTTGGAAGGTTTGTGGATACATCCCTACCTTACCAATACTTGACTCTCTTGACCATCCAAATCACCTTTATGGTGGTTTGTGTTTTGGTTAGCCTTAAAGGCACTACTTGACTCTCATGGCCATCCGAATCACCTTTATGGTGGTTTGTGTTTTGGTTCGCCTAAAAGGCTTGCTTGACTCTCTTGAATCTAATAATCCAACTCTTGAACCTAAAACGCTTTCCTTTCTAATGCTAGTTATTCGGAGCTAAAATCTTCAATTCTCAAGACCCGTTTTTGGGAACTTAATAACGCACCCTAAGGTGAGTTCATACTTGTCCCCCTTTTATTCTTTATCCTTTGGGGCTCAACATGTATCATTATCAAAACTTAAACGATTTCATACTCTTAAAACTATTATGTTCAATCTAAATGCTATTATGCTATGCCATGCTAGAATTCAAAGTCTTACATACAAATGTACGATTAGTTAACAACCCACCTTACATGTATAGCGCTATAGGTTGACACTCCGCTCCCTTTATGGGTCATGATAAGATGAAGTCTTTTTTGTTATCGAGTGTTGTTGCCGTTTGTATGGTTCTACGTGCATATGCCTATAACATGATGATTCAAGTTGATTATTTTATACTTTGTACTTAGACTCAAAACTAGTATGCTCACCAATGCTTTATGTGTTGACGAATATTTTATACATGTTGCAGGATATGTTTAATGCAGGATTTTCAAGAAAACTACTTAGGATTGGATTAGAAATTCGCAATTAGTTTAATTTGCTATGTTTTGATGTTGTATTTTTTCTTTCTATGAGACAATTTGTATTTTGTTTTCTTTTAGACAATGAAATGCTATGAATGAAAATTTTATCTTTAAATTATATTGTCACGAATTCTAGTGTCATGAAGTCTTTGAACAATATATCCCAAGTCTCGCCCCGATGTATTCCGCCATCGGTTGGGGTGTGACAGATTGGTATCAGAGCCATGACTATAGGGAATTAGGAAAAATTGCCATGTTTGACCTAGACTATAGTTAGGAACCTTTTTGACCATTCCTTTTATCATGCTTAATATACTTGCTCTCCCTATCTTACTTCTACTCTATCCTTTTGGTCTTTAAAATTTACCTTCCTATTAGTGGATTACTCTACATTCGAAGACACTCGTATACCACAAACGAAAGGAAATCACCGAATTAGGCGTGAAACCCTCACTTTGGTGATAACTTTCAATCCGCGTAAATTCTTTGTGTTTTTGAAACTACACCAAGATAGGAGTGATATCCTCACCTTGGTGGAAATTTCACAATTTCTCGTTCTAGTGGAAACTTACCAATTGAGTATTGAAATTAATTTTCCTACCTCGTTGGACAAGTGCAAAAACCACACTCAAGAAACGACACCGCTAAGATAGGAGTAAAATCCGCAACTTAGCGGTTAGTTTCAATCCTTGATATTTTTTTCAATCTCTCTAAAGTCTCAAATTTTCCAATGACAAGGGACATGTAGTAACTGGAATGGTGAATACCGTTAACTGAAAATTTCGGCGAGAGTATTTCCACCTATTAGGCCAAAGCATGTTTCCAAACTCAATGGCAAATTCGAATCACTTTCGTTAGTCCTAGTTCCGCTCCGGAACACTCCAATTATTTTTAACAAGCCTTTCTTTTTATGTTAATATTACTTTCAATTATGTTTTCATGCTATGTTTTCATTATATATTCGATTTATTTCACTCGCATACAATCTCAAGACTCGCATTTACAATCTACTCTCGCGATCTCCAAACAATACTAATATTCGCAAACCAACAAATAATCAAAACTCCTTTATGTTAACTAAGTGCACTATACTTGCTTATACATACGTGTTACGCTATTTGAACAATGTGAAACTTGCGTCCTATACGTGTAACTTGAGCTTGCATACTAAATCTATGAGAACAACTTAAGCTTATGTATTTGGTTTATCTAAATTTGCATCAATTTCACCGATCTAATCTTACTCGCAAGCTTTCCATTGTTAACCAAAATTCTAGTAACTTATTTCCTAAATTCAAAAGTCACCTTGTTTAAAAACGCTTATGCAAATTTTCCTATGTATGATTCTCGTAGATGTCTTCCCGTCTCAACAGCATCGATCACAACCAACTGGCGAGTCTTATTGCCCAAGAATTGATCAAGATTCTCCCTAACCTAGATACACCAACAAACCCAATTTCAAACTCCGGCGATACCATCCAAGACAACACAAACCATGTAGACACTAAACAATCCACCCATACCCCTACCAAGCAAACGAAAAAGAATAACCGAAAATGCAAAAACCTCAAACGAAACCACACTTCAACAACTCCTGAGACTCCGAACCCCAACAAAAGACAGTACCATGGAACCCATACGCTATGCGACATTTAAAAATTTCACCATCCCACTCACACACCATGCCGCATATGCGCCAACTGTGGTGTAGATGGTCATTTAACCAAAACATGTCGCCACACCGCTAAACCACGGCCCGGACAACCTACTAGTACTACCTCATTCACTAAAGCCAATGGATGGATATGCTCCAAGTGCAACGACCCAACCCATGAACGCAACAAATGCCCAAGACTTGCCATGGTGATCTACGATGCTGGAAGACCCACTCGCCACACTGAAGAAGACTGATTTTTCTTTCTTTTAAAAATGAGAATTTCTTTATGTAATGTTTTTAAGAAATTGTTCGGATGTGAAATTTTCTTTTATGAATTATGAAATACCATCGTTATCTTAGTTTACAATCAAAGTTTATCGGCAAAATTCAAACATCGCAAAACCTTTTTCACCTCGCGCACAATCTTTTTCAAAATTTTTGAACAAAATTCTTCCTACTATTTCTAAGAGGATGCCTATTCTTCTATAAAATCCTCACTTTCAAACCACTAACAAATGTGTGCGTCGAATCCGTATGACAAACAAGATTCTAAATGATAAAATTGTTTAAAAAAATCTTTTGTAAACAGGACTTGTGAGCAAAGACACGCTAAATCAAATAATCTACTTCTTTATAATCCCAAAACCTTTTCTCTTGAAATCGTATCACGAGTCAAAATATTCATCAACACCAAACTAAAATTGTCAATAAACTATTTTTCTCGCTTAATAAAATGGCTTTTTCATAAATCAAACGACCATCTTCGATAAAATTTTTACACTAAATTTTCCCCACTTCAATTAAATGTGTGTTTCTTTAACATCCAACGGACTAAATTCTTCTACCACAAACTTGACCCTTAATCTTGGAAAGCTAAAATTTCTCGCGTACCCATAAACTTAATTTGTAATGAACTCGAATTTTATGTTACCCTCAGTCAAAACATTTTACACGTTTCCGTTAGGAATCCAATTGTCCATTCTTTTGTTTGATTTTATACATCTGAACGTAACCACATATGCACAAGTCTACACCATTATGTCATGAAACCATACATCTACGCCAAAAATGCATACGGTTAACAACATCAAAAAAAAATTTGCTTAATGCCTTTTCACATTATGTAAGCATGTCACGTTGCTTGCTATGTTTACAACATCAAAACTGTAATGCCTTAGCCTAATGTCTTTTCCTTTGTGTATAAGTATTTTGTGTCCACTAGCTACCCGCACATAACTAAGACGAAATATGTGGACCATGCGACAATTAGACTAATTATGGGTGCACACGTAATTACAAAAATTCAGCGCATGGAAAACATAACAAGTCCCGGTGTGTGTAACCTATCATGACTTGAATAACAACAAGGATGAGGTATGATAACGGCATGGTGGATACGCCGCCGGTACATCCTATACATAAATGTCCTGTCATACTACCAAAAGTAGAGTTATTCATGCCATGAGAAGTTTTGGGTGTCGAGTTAAAAAAAAATTGACCAACACTTACGTTATTTATCTTTTGCGATACCATTTATGTTATAGTTTACTAGTCTAATTACGCTTGCATTATTTATCTTTTATGCATATTATGACCTTGTTTTAAACCACACTTTCTACTATGCAACATTATCCCTTGCCATGAATAATCTATACTTGTAATCTCCATCAACTTCGTTTCCTTCCTCTTGCCTTTCCTTGTTTAATCAACAATCCCCTCATTATCAAAAATCTCGTTCTAAGTCCCGTAAATCCTGTCCTTAACCCCTTAAAGCATTCATGCATTTAAAACAAGATTTGTCCTTCACTTTCATATATTTTCTTGACTACTTATATACTGGATGTCAAAACTAAATAAATACTATTTATATCACCAAAAAATAAATTGTATCCAAATAGTCCAACTTCTCGTTTATGTTAGTCGCCTTTAAAAAAAATTTTCTAGTAAAATTTTCGACCTTGTGCAAACCAACTATCTATTACTAAATACTACTCATTCCCACATCTGGTCACTCATTATGCTCACATTTTTACTATTCCCCCCAATTACCCAAAGACACCACTTTTACAAGCCAACAAATTCTACTATTTCATATATGATATACCGTATAAATACTTATTTTCCCAAAATTTCTATATGTTATACAAATATACTTACCTACCTTCAATTTTCACTATTTCATACCATATAAATACGTACTTTCCTAAACTTCTTACTATTTCTTATACACAGTATACTTACCTACCTTCACATGACTTTTTTACTATTTCATGTATGTTATACTGTATATTTACTTACTTTTCCAAAACTTGTTGCATCAACTCCATATACAAACCTATTTATACGTGCCCCTTATTTCACCATTTACAAAATGCTTATGTCAGTTAAGTTCTCAAATTTCTACGTACAACCTTAGGTAAAATTTTAAAAGTACTTCTCTTACGAGCATAATTATCGCACAAGTGACTAGATACCGTATTCGCTTTAAACATAATAAACTAACAAGCTTTGTTCTCATATCAAACCACTTATCTATTTTTCAAAAGGTTGACTCTTAATTAAATTTCGAGACGAAATTTTCTAAAGTAGGGGAGACTGTAACATCACGTGATTTTTACCTTTCTTGTATTTTAAATTCTATACTTAACAAATTCCAAGTTCGCCTGTATTCGCTTCTTTTATGTTACTCTGGCCTACCAATTCTTGACGAGTCGTCAATATAAATTATCCTATTCAATTTAGACGTTATAACAAAAAACTCATTAATTAGTTAAGATCTTAATATGTATTTATTTTATTTTTAAAGTAAAACATATATATTCTAATAATAATACTTTCAATTTAGAAAAAAAAATATATAAAATAAAATGGGAAATGTGATTATCATTTGACTTTGTGTCAAATGACAAAAACATTGTCGTCGTTTATTTTATTTTTATTTTTATTTTTTTCTTTTGAAGATATAACCCCCACCTAACTCACTCTCAACCACCCTAATAACTCTCTTAATGACCCAACCACCTTACCTCACCTATAAATACCCCTCTCCCTCACTCCTTAATCCTTTGTTCACCCTAATCATTCCCAAATCTCTCTAATCTTCAAGATTTTCAAGCATAAAAATTTTGCACAAAACTTGTAAGATGAAAAGCCTTAATCTTCACTTTTCTTTCACTTTCTCCACCTCTCCTCTTCTTTTAACCCCTTGGGGAAACCTCTAGGACCTTACTCTTGTTTGTTATGGCAAATAAATATGAGTAGGACACCAAAATGAGGCCTCAAAGGTGGTTCATCTTCTATTGTTTTTATGCACTAGAAGGTTAGTTGTAGTGATACCAACCAAGTTCACCAATAGCTTAATATTGGATGACTTGTGTTATGGTTAATGGTTGACAAAGGAGAGCCAAGGCTCTTCCAAACTAAGTCACCATACACTACTTTAATCTCCTAGTTATATTATGTAAATACTACAATAAATACTTTTAAAACTCTATTAATCTAATAACTTGGAAGGTTTGTGGATACATCCCTACCTTACCAATACTTGACTCTCTTGACCATCCGAATCACCTTTATGGTGGTTTGTGTTTTGGTTAGCCTTAAAGGCACTACTTGACTCTCATGACCATTCGAATCACCTTTATGGTGGTTTGTGTTTTGGTTCGCCTAAAAGGCTTGCTTGACTCTCTTGAATCTAATAATCCAACTCTTGAACCTAAGACGCTTTCTTTTCTAGTGCTAGTTATTCGGAGCTATAATCGTCAATTCTCAAGACCCGTTTTTGGGAATTTAATAACGCACCCTAAGGTGAGTTCATACTTGTCCCCCGTTTATTCTTTATCCTTTGGGGATCAACATGTATCACTAACAAAACTTAAACGATTTCATACTCTTAAAACTATTATGTTCAATCTAAATGCTATTATGCTATGCCATGCTAGAATTCAAAGTCTTACATACAAATGTACGTTTAGTTAACAACCCACCTTACATGTATAGCGCTATAGGTTGACACGCCGCCCCATTTATGGGTCATGATAAGATGAAGTCTTTCGTGTTATCGAGTGTTGTTGTCGTTTGTATGGTTCTACGTGCATATGCCTATAGCATGATGATTCGAGTAGATTTTTTTATACTATGTACTTAGACTCAAAACTAGTATGCTCACCAATGCTTTATGTGTTGACGGATATTTTATACATATTGCAGGTAATGTTTAATGCAGGATTTTCAAGAAAACTACTTAGGATTGGACTAGAACTCGCAACTAGTTTAATTTGCTATGTTTTGATGTTGTATTTTTTCCCTTCTATGAGACAATTTGTATTTTGTTTCCTTTTAGACAATGAAATGCTATGAATGAAAATTTTATCTTTAAATTATATTGTCACGAATTCTAGTGTCATGAAGTCTTTGAACAATCTATCCCAAGTCTCGCCCCGATGTATTCCGCCATCGGTTGGGGTGTTACATTTCTCGCTAGTTATTCTTATTTTTCTAGCATAGAATTGGAACCTGAACCAACTTGGCGGTACTTGAAAACAATCCAACAAAAAACATAGTCAAATTGATAACCTAAAACACAAACACACCAGCTAAATCTATTTCAAAACAATTAAATATTATAAGAATAAGAACGATAATGATGATAAAACATTGTTCTCCACATTCTATGAAACAAAGTATTAGAATTTTCACCTTCGATAAGGTCCTGAGCCTCTTCAACCGCAATCTGTAGTGATTGACAAAAAAAAAGAAAAAGAAAAAGGGTGTGAAATTCATCTGGATAAGACTTGCATAAGAGTTCACTTTATTAATAGGTTAATAGTGAACTTTTTTATAACAAAGATGTCATTTAACTTCAAAAGTTTATGCATGTATGCATATTGAAATGTTGAAAAAACTAAAATATCATTATATGTCATCAATGAACAGAGCTAACGTAGCAACAAAAAAAACACCACCCTATCACAATTGATGACAGACCAACAACGTATAAACAGAATGCGTGTAGTGCAAATATGTTAGACCGTTGATGCAATAGCAAGTAGAAGTTATTTGTCAAGTAGAAGTTTCCAAACGTTATTTGAAGAAATTAGAAAGTTATTATACATATATTTAATGTGTATTCATCAAACTTTTGATATTTGAAAATAGGATGGTATTTGAATTTTAGTGCATAACCATTATCTTAATTGGAGTAGTTTTCCAATACGGTGCCTCAGTACTTCAATGCACATTAGCACAACAATAACACAAACAAAACCACTACGCTGTTAAACAAAATAACATCAAATGTATAAGCAAATTCTAACCTTTCTAAAGTCTTATGAGAAGGAATGATGGCCACCTCTAAACAATTAGCGTCGACTGAATGCCACGTAAACTGCAAGAAAGGAAAATAATGGATAGACAATAACCTGACCAAAGAAGCACCGCAATCCATACTTCTTCAAAACATCGACAAACTAAACCAACGAATCTGTTTCCCTTTCCTACAGGGCAGACTAAAAGAACAAATCACTAACGACGATGATATACTACGGTTATAACAAGAAGCTATATCATTGAAGTCCTTGCCTTTGTCGAAACCCTAATTCATGAAGTGATCGGAAGAAGTGACAGAACAAAATATGATAATACTGAAATTAAGTCGCAATTATGGATTGAATGAGAATTTCAGAGTATATAAAGGAATGAGGACAGGAAACGAAGGGGTGGATTGATTCACGTCTTCAAATTTCCACCACCATTAAAGAACATAACTAATGATTTGATTGTTATTGATATTCAAGGGAGAAAGCCAAGGGGTTTATAGTGGATGGAGGTGTTAATGTTCTAGAGAGAAGTAGAAGGTTAATTAAACAGGAGAATATGAAGTGAAAAATAGAGAACTCTTGAACTTGCCCCATTGTTAATAACCATTAACCTTAATATTAATAGTAAAGGACTAATTTACCATTTTACAAATGCATCAAGTGTTTATACTTTAGGCAATAAAATTTGTAATTACTTAAATTTTACCGGTATCTGTGACACCCGGCACGTTTAGGTTAACATTTTATAAAACACATAAGTCTACCTTAGCGAAAAACGTTTTCAAACATACTTAACTAGGTCAGTTGAGTCGTTATGATGGTTCCGGGAATCATCGGGAGTCGTTACAATGATCCACGGGATCATTGGGAGTCGGTCCATAACCATGGGAACACGGATGGGTGATTTGTAGAATCGTCGGGTTTAACGCACACACGTAAATCTCAAGTCCCGGGAATTGGTGAACGGATGGGAACGTGTTAGTTATCATGCATTATGTGCTTACAATCATTATGTGACTTGCCGGTATGTGAATACGTGTTTATATGTGTTAAAATAGTGATTTCGCGTAATTGCATGACATTATAGGTGATTACGCGTAATCACCAATAGTATAGGCAATTAGGATCCTAATCGCCTATAGCAACATGTCTTATAGCAACATGTCTTATAGAATCCTAATCGCCAGTATAAATAGCGAGTAGAAGAGCCCTAAGGGCGAATAGGGGCTAATCGCTAGTTGCTACTAGCGATTACAGCCCTACTCGCCTATAACCACCTCGTACTCGCCTGAACTGCACGTGACGACTAAAAACGCCTATAAATACCACCCTTATGTTTTAAAACATCATTTGTGAAACTCTAATACACCCCAAAGCCACCCCATACCTTATCCAACCTCTGCAACACGTTTTTGAGCAAGAAATCACATTTTCCAAGCTTTACACCTCATAAATCTCATCATTTCAAGGTGTGTTCTTCATCCCAAACCTTTATAATGATATTGTTTTGATCCCTAAAGGTCCAGACCTGATTTATAAACATTTATGTCTTTGAAAACTCATTAAAATCAGTTTCAAAACAAACCCAAACCTCTATACTTGTTATATGTGATGTATTCATGCAAGATAGGATTTTTATCGTTTAAACATGATTGTTCTTGTGTTGTTATTGTGTTTCTGATCAAAATGAGTTAATATGATGATAACCTAGGAGTTTGAAGGTTCATAGATGTGTAATATTGATATTAGGCGTTTTGACCCGTTTGAATGATTATGGTGGATTGATGATGATATGTTGCGTTTTGTTGATTGTTTGAGGTTAGGGTTTACTCTAGGATGATGCTAGAACAGTAGGATAATGTCGGACAACGTCGTTATGTGATGAAATCTGGATAATTGCTATTTAGGGTAAGCTTTGCATGTTGATGTGATACTTACATGCTAGTTATGCTATTTTGGGAAACCGCATGCATTCGGGATGGATAGGGTGATGATAAATTAGGGGTTTTTGCTTGAAATAGTTGGGTTAATGTTTTGGGTTGGATATTGGGTGTTTACACATGTTTCGGATCTGATTTGGAGGGTTGAACGCGCAAAAAGTCGGAACAGAACAGTACTAGCGATTAGAGGTCCTAATCGCCTATAATATAGGCGATTGGCCCCCAATCACCTGAACTATAGGCGATTGGGAGCCCAATCGCCATTATTACTAGTGATTACAGCCCTACTCGCTAGTTTGACTCTCCTAATCACCAGTTGACTTTTCCTAATTGCATGTTTGATTCCTAATCGCGTGTAATGCTGCTGTATGTATATTTTAACATCCCGAAACACGGATTGACACCTAGGAACATGCTAGGAACCCCGTAACATGTCTAATAACTTAGTAACACATGTTCGGGCTTGTTTATGCGTTAATTGGGTGTTATGCTAGATAGGGTGCATGTTTGCACATGCTAAGTGTTTAATTGCATAAGTTGCATGATATCTTGTATGTGGCTAACACGTGGGATGTCGGGTCACCAATGGGATGTCGGGATTTTTCTGGTTGGTCGGATTAATGTTTAAACATGTTTTCAACATACACGGTCACGGTCTGGACAACTTGGGGACTGATTAGTCTTCGGGTTAGTAGTCATCACACTTATGTAAACTCATTGATAGGTCGCCACTAGTAGGGACTATCACACACGTATCGAATTTCTATATTACTGAGGATGCACTATAAGGTGAGTTCACGGCCCCACTTTTTACTGGTTTTGCTTTCGGGGGAGAAAACATGCTGGGTACTTGTATTCATTAAACGTGTGTCAACTTACATTTTCGTATTCATAAAAGATGTGTCAACTTACGTTTTCGTATCATAAAGGTGTGCCAACTTACGTTTTCGTATTCATAAAAGGTGTGTCAACTTACGTTTTCGTATCATAAAAGGTGTGTCAACTTACGTTTACGTATTCGTATTCATAAAACATGTGTCATATCACCTTTTGGTATTCATAAAACCTATGGTTTGCTAAGTACTCGTATTGGTAAAGCTTACAAGGTAGTTGTTGGTTACTATATGGTATTACGTACTGGTATTCTTGAATTCTTTATGTGTTGGGGTATTCTTTTGGGTTGCTATACAATTTGTTAAAGTCCCAGGGAAAACCATGAATATGCGGTGGTTGCACAACGGGGGAAATATGGATAGATCTATTTGGGCGTGACCGGCCCCACTCATCGACTGGAGGTCGAATGGGTGCATGTTGTCTCTTGCGGTATTCTTGTATTCTTGTATTCAGACAGGTGTATTCATGTATTCTTGTATTCATGTATTCGTGTCCAGTAATGGTTTTCCAATCGTAGTAGTGACAGGTGTTCATCTGGTTGGTATGCATGTGGCCTGGTTTGGCCAAGGGTATTCTTTGAAACTTTTGGAGTCGTTTTACTAAAAAACCTGTGAACTCACCGGCATTATTTGCTGACGTTTTTAGCATGTTTGTCTTAGGTCGTTGAGGTAGCAGCATATCATAGGCGCATGGAGTCTCACGGCGTCTAGGATTTACATGCATTTTGTTTAGCATCTTTTGCTGTCGTGTTGTAATAAAGTTTTACGCTTCCGCAGCGATGGATTATTTATGAAAACTTAATGGTTTACTTTTGTGATTTTTACGTATCATATAGTGTCGTTTATTGTGACCGTTGACTTACATCCTGGTTTGTCACGCGCCTCGCGGTAAAACCCCGCACGTAGAATTTGAGGGTGTGACAGTATCCTTCCTTCATGCTTTATAATATAGCATAGATGTAATTTTTTAGTTAAAAATATTATAAAACAATATAAAATGCGAGTGTGGCATTTATATATTATGCAATCTAAAGTATATCAATGAATGGAATTTTATATTATATGGCATCTTTAGAAAAATACAAATACAAACAAAGAATATGCAATTTGATATGTAAGATACATTTGTAAAATGAAAGAATAAAACACACATGGAACAGTTGAATAAATAGTAAAAGATTCTTTGCTGGGAACACATTATTAACTTTTTTTATTCTGTTACTTGCTTGTGGCCTTGTAAGTTCTAAAGTATAAAGTGAAATATTTTTGGGTGGATTCTTGTTGGTTTTAAGCTATGAACATGAGAATTAATTCGACTTTAATCGGCATCATTGTAATGGCCGAATATGACTTTACTATATTATACCCTGAGAGCGTTCTATGTTGAGAAATTTAATATTTTACATTAATTTTACATATGAAATACACTTATGTATAACTCTAATATTAATATCTAACCTAAAACAAATTAACAATGTACAACTCCAATGCTAACACCTAACCTAAAAGAATGTAGAACTTTAATGTAACTCTAATATTAACACTTATCCTAAATACTAAACAAATGCACAACTCTAACATACTAATATTGATACCTAACTTAAAACAACGTATAACTCTATTAACCTATTCGGCTTTGATTGAAAAAAAAATTCATATTTACTAATTTGAATATAATTAGTGACTTGCCTATACATGATTAATGATTTACCTAAACACTTTGTGTTTTTTTTCCTGTATGAACAAAACCTCACAAAAATATTTCTCCGTTTTTTATATAGCACTATGGTGCTCGTTGGAAAGATAATAAAACGCTCGTTAATTTGGTGTAATTTTTTTCTTTAAAAAATCTCGTATATTAAAGATAGTAACGTTTAAAAATTATGGGAGGAAACATTAGAGTGAAAAATCTAATTTTGTTTTTAAATTATTTTTTCCTAAAATATCTCAATGCCACATGGGATGACACATGGCACATTCAAGGAAGAGAATGTCTCTTTGAGTGTCATGTCATTAAAATGGCTTTGGTTTATTATATGTATAGATAGATAGATAGATTTTTTTTAATGGGAATTGGATTTTAATAATTTAAATTTGCCTTATTTGCCGGCAATAATATGTACTTAAAAAATTCTCCACAGCAGTTTCAATTTTCAACGTATTGGCCGACAATAAACTTCTTAACTTTCAAACTCTTTCAGTTTTGAAAATAATTAGTTTTCAGTTAACAAAAGTTCATTGTTGGCCAATACGTTAAAAGTTGGGATTGTTGTAAAGAATTTCTTATGTACAGATTATTGCCAGTCAATGAGGAAAAGTTTGAATTATTAAAATCCAATTCTTTATAAAAAAAAAAAAAAAAAAAGTTGTGTAAGCTCCTTAGATAAGCCTTTGGTAAAAATGTCTGCATATTGTAATGACGATGGCACATGTAGGACACACGAACTTTTTCCCGAACAAAATGAATGTCGATCTCTATATGTTTTGTACGCTGATGCTGAACCGGATTATCAGATAAATAAACAGCGGAAACATTGTCACAATAGACCACTGATGCATGCCGTAATGGAACCTAAAGCTCGAGCAGGAAGTTTCGTATTCAAGTGACCTCCGCAACTGCGTTTGCAACCCCTCTATATTCAGCTTCCGCACTTGAGCGAGAAACTGTCGGCTGGTGTTTGGACCACCATGATAGTAGATTATCACCAAGGAAGACGCAGTAACCACTAGTGGATCTGCGCGAATCTGGACAGCCTCCCCAATCGGCGTCCGAGTATGCAACCAGAGAATGGGAGTTGGTACGAAGTATCCGTATACCGTAGTCAATGGTTCCTTGGAGATACCGGATAATGCACTTCATGAAAGTAAAATGAGAGTCCCGAGGGTCATGCATGAATAGACAAATCTGCTGAATTGCATAGGAGATGTCCGGTCTAATGAAGGTGAGGTACTAAAGTGCGCCTGCAAGGCTATGATAAAGAGTTGGATCTTGAAAAGGAGCTCCGGTGTTAGCACTTAGTTTAGCGGCAAGGTCTACCGGGGTGCTACAAGGCTTACAGTTTGTCATAGACGCACGGTTGATGATTTCTTTTGCATATTGTGCCTGATTCAAAAATAAACCTTGGGGCGTATGAGTCACCTTAACGCCGAGAAAATGGTGTAAGCGGCCAAGGTTCGTCATGGCAAACTCTCGTGAGAGTTTCTGGATAATCTGTGTGAGGAATGAGTCAGAGGATGCAGTAATAACAATGTCATCAACGTAGAGTAGCAAATACGCTGTATTGGAGCCGTGGCGATAAACAAACAGCGAGTTATCATATTTGCTGCTTTGAAATCCGTGACTCGTAATGTATGAAGCAAAACGGGTATACCATGCGCGTGGTGCTTGTTTTAGACCATAAAGCGACTTCTTTAGGTGGCACACGAAGTTGGGGTATCATTTGTCAGTGAAACCCGCCGGTTGATGCATATAGACCGTTTCATCTAGATGACCATGTAGAAAGGCGTTTTTCACATCAAGTTGATGAATTGGCCATGCCCGAGATACAGCCAAAAATAGAACTGTACGGATGGTAGCCGGTTTAACAACCGGGCTAAAAGTATCGGCACAGTCAATGCCTACCGTCTAAGATTTCCCATTGACAACCAAGCGGGCCTTGTAACGCTCGAGAGACCCATCCGATTTGAACTTATGCCTGAATAAACACATGCAACGAATGACCGGATGGTTATCTGGGCGGGGAACCAACTCCTATGTATCATTAACCTGTAACGCCTTAAATTCGCTTGCATGGCTTGTACCCAGTTTGGATCTGTAAAGGCTTTATTGTAGGTGGAGGGTATTGGGGAGATTGTGGTAGTGTGTAGGTTTAGTTTCTGGACAGGTTTAGTGTACCCGGTTTTTGAACGGGTAGCTATCGGATGTTGATTTTGGGAGGGTGGAAAGGTGGATGATTGGGCTACGGAAGTGTGGGGTAAAGACGTTTGGTTTTGGGCCGGTGTTGGGTTTGGGTGGGCCGATATGGTTGCGGCAGTGTGGGTTAGGTGTTGTTGTGGATTGGGCTTTGGGCGTCTGCTATAGGTGATGGGTCGTGAGGACGGTGCGCTTGGCTGGGCTGGAGAGGGCTGTGAGGGGCCGGGTGTGGGAGGTGTATTTGGGCCGGGTTGTGGTTGGACGGGTGTAGGTGTCAGGTGAAAGTTGAAACTGGGTGGGATAATGTCTTCGAGGAATTGGATGGATGTAATTGGTTGAGGAGTAGTATTTGGGAAGGTTTGCTCATCAAATGTGACATGATGAGAGATTGAAACCTTACCCATTGTGGGATCAAGACAACGATAACCTCGGAAATCGAGAGGATATCCGAGGAAAATGCAACGGGTAGCTCATGGGTGAAGTTTGTGTGGTTGTGTAGAGGATGTGTTAGGGTAACAAGCACATCCAAAAACACGTAAGTGGTCATAGGATGGGTGACGAAGGTATAAGGCGAAGGTAGGGGTGAAAAAATTTAGGCGTTTGGTTGGTAGGATGTTGTGAAGGTAGGTGGCGGTGTGAAGGGCTTCCACCCAAAATGTGGGTGGGAGATTGGCATGAATGAGAAGGGAACGAATGACATCATTGAGACGACGTATCATTCGCTCCGCACGTCTATTTTGGGAGGACGTTTGAGGACACACAAATCAAAAAAGAAGGCCATGTTGATGAGCGAAGTCTTTGAAGGCATTGTTATCAAACTCGCCTCCAAGATCACATTGAAATGTTTTAATTTTTCTGTTGAATTGGGTGTGGATTAGCCGATGAAACTTGGTGAATGTGGGGAAGGTTTCGGATTTAAATTTTAAGGGGTAGACCCATACAAAGTGAGTAAAATTATCTATTAGGACCATATAGTATTTATAACCTTGTTTGCTAAGTGTGGGGGAGGTCCATAAATCACAATGGACAATATCAAAAGGGGCAAATGTTATTGAAGTATATTCATAAAAAAGGCAAACGTTTAGAGTTTGAAACATGACAAGAATCGCAAAATGCGGAAACCTTGTTTTTATTACATGGAAAATTAAAATAACGAATAAGCGTGTCCAAGACTTGAGCACCGGGATGTCCAAGTCGATCATGCCATGGTAAAGAGGAAGCTGCCACTAAACAAGAGGATGGTTCAGGTGCAGTGAACGGGTAGAGATCCCCCGTGCTGTTATGGCGCGAAAGGTGCTTGCTAGTGGTGAGGTCCTTCAAAGAAAAGCCATAAGGGTCAAATTCAATAGATACATTATTATCACGGATAAAACGGCGTACAGACAAAAGGTTTTTAATTACTTTTGGGTTGTAGTGAATATTGGGTAAAATATAGTTTCGGTTGGGTAAGGTGTGATAACCAGTACCGGATCCAATAATTGGTAAACAATTACCATCACAAACCAAAATTTTAGTACGAACAGGTACTGAAGATGGGACATGGATCATACCTTGGTGAGCAGTGAGGTGCTCGGTTGCACCCGTGTCCATAGTCCAAGTCGGCTCCGGTTCATTTAGGACCATGGTAGTGAAGGCTGCCCCCAATTTAGATGGCTGCAAAGCATCAAATTCTTGAGTTTGGTCGGGTGATATATATTGTCCTTGAGCAAAAGTGGCCGTGCCTGGGGTCTGAGGAGGCTGCTGCGGCTGTTCGTGTGGTGGGGCTGCTGACCCGTGGGTCTGATCAGGTGTAGGAACAAAATGCTCAAAGCCGGGTGGGGATATTGGGCTGCATTGTGAGCCGAGGGTGGTGGGTTGGCTGTTGGGTTTTGCGGGAGGTTATTGGGCCGCCAGTTGGGTTGGGTAGGGTAGGGACAAGTTTTGGTAAGTGTTTGGGTTTGTGTTTGGGTTAGGATTTGAGGGGTTTGTCCAGGTTTGGTAAGAGTTGTTGGGAGGGTTGGTTTGGTAGTTTTGATAATTGGGGCGATACCCATTGCCGCGGCCACGACCACCCTGGGTAGTCCGACCACGACCACGACCCCTACCCCGGTTGGAGTAGTAGGCCGGAGCAGAGGGCGGCTGTGAGGAGGACGGAGGAGCGGCGGCGACGGCAAGGGCAGATGACTGGTGTTGTTGACGAGCTTCAACCCGGATCTTCTCGTCATTTAGCATAATTCTGGCGGTATCCCAATCAGCCTGGTTTTGATTGATCAAGGCAGTAGTGGTATCATATTCGGCCGGTAACCCACGAACGAGTTGTAGAACGAGCCGAGATTCCGTGATAGGATGGTCCACATCAGCCAATTGATTGGCAAGATCCTGCAAACGAGTACAATAATCGTCTAAAGATGAGCAAGCAGCAAGGGTTAGATTAACAAAAGTAGTTTCCAACGCGGCAGCAGGAGCCTGTTTGTTGCTGAGCAAGATCTTTTCAATCTGTACCCAAGCTTCAAAGGCTATGGTTGCCGCTAATAGGGTATCTTGTGATCAATGATAGACACGAATTCTAATCAACATTAATCGTCTTTATGAATAGTGATCATACACCCTGACCCACATCACATACTAATAAGAGGCTACCACATACCCCAAAATGTGATGTCACACCCCCAGAATGTAACTTCACATGGTGTATGAATCCTAGAACCCTTACAATATTTGATTTGAATAATATTCCCGCTAATACTCCCTAGATCTCTTTCAAGCCTTGCTTTGGCCCCTGTATATATCCCGAACATAAGATTGGAAAGTTACATTAATGCCCTAATTTATCAATCCTGATTATGATCCACTGCATTTATTTCATGATTGTTTCGCGTGGACTTCTTGCATGATTATGTGAAACATACCATAAACTTCCCCCTTATCTCAACTTTATCCATCACCTTCATGATTAGGCTTTCGGTGCAACCTTAATAACACCTTACACTTTTACTTTTGTAGTGTGGTCGTCATGAATAGTGATCGTCTCGAGAACAAGAGAAGGGAGATAAAGTAGTGAATGCGTAATCTATATAAAAAAAAATTAAAATATTATTAAAGAAAAGTTAGATTTTTTTTTTTTTTTGAACAATCAACTAAAGTATTGCCGGGTACTCTGTACGCGGCCCCCAATGGCCGAAAGGGGCCCCAGACGGCCTCTAGTCCGTACGGACAGAGCCCTTCGGCCCCCCCGTCTCTAGTTCCAGGGAAAACATGGCCCACAAACCGGTCCGAAAGCACGACAGTAGTGAACCGGTAAAACCTGGAGGGATCAAGAGTCGAACCCATGACCACAAGGGTCAAGGGTCTCTCCATCACTTCCCAACCACCTACCCCACCACAAGGGTGGGGGTATCCATCACATGCCTCCCGTGGGAATTAAACCCGGCTCCCTCAAAGAGAGAACCAACCCTTTTACCACTAGGCCACATGATCAGAATAAAGAAAAAAGAAAAGTAAGATTGAACACATGAGGAAAGAAAATCCATATAAAGATGATACCATTTATTATAAACTTACATAGTTACATTTTCTTATTAAAATACAATGTAACATGTGAGACACACAAAAGTTTAACCAAGACAAAAAGGGTATAATCTTTGGGAATATGAGGAGGAGCTTTAGTTGTTTAAACTTTAAAGCAATCTTTTCTTTTCCTCTCTCAAACACACTCCTCTCTCTTTCTCAATAATAATAATAATAATTGTTCAAGAGCTCCCTATACATCTCCAAGTCACTCAACAACAATCTCTTCTTACCATCACTTTCTTCATCATTTAATATTTCTTTTTATAAGTAGTTTCACAATTGTTTAATATCACTCATTAACATAAGTTATTATATATGCTACTATTTTTAACCTTTAAAAATCCTCTTTTCCTTGATTTCATCCCAAATAACTTGCACCATTAATATTTTACTAAAAAAAAAAAACACTTTCTTGAAAATCTTGACTTTTGCACTAAAAATCAAGATTTCAACTTTGCAATAATATCCTGATGATTGCTCATAAACCCATGTCCAGTTGACTCTAATATTAAAAGGGTATTTTAAAAAAATGGAACTTGATGAGCTTATGACAAGAAAAATTGTATTTTTCTTGCTTTTTGGCATATGTGTTATGTTTGCAGTAGCAGTAGCAGTAGCAGATGAGGGTATAAATGGAAATTCATCATCTTTATCAAGAAGGCCTAAGGTTGTGAATATTGGAGCTTTGTTGACAGTTAATTCAGTTATTGGAAGGTCTGTTAAGCCGGCAATTATTGCTGCTGTTGATGATGTGAATAATGATGCTTCTGTTCTTGGAGACACTCATTTGAATCTTATTTTACATGATACAAATTGTAGTGGCTTTATTGGCACTATGGGAGGTAAGTCATAAATGTTATGTTAATATTATTTGTTATGTTCAGTTAATTGTTTGGAAATTAGTTTGAAATAATATTAGAGTATTGGTCAAACATAATAGTTTTAATTTTTGAATTAGTATTAGCACATTGAATCTTTAACAGAAATTTGATGTACCCATAAAAGATGATTAATAATATTAATAAGTGGAAATAATTTGGTGTTAAAAATGCTAAAGAATAGGTGATAATTGAGGATTTGATAAACAATGGTTTGACTTTAAAAGTCAAAGATTCATTGTTGGCACCATTGAAGGTAAGACTGCAAATGAACTGAACTTTCAGCGAACAGTTCATGAACCGTTCGGCGGGAAGTTCGTTCGCTTAATAAATGAACGAACACGAACAAAAAATTCCGTTCGTTTAGTTAAACGAACAAATATGAACGTAGGTCGCGTTCGTTCGTTTATGTTCTATAGTTTAGTAAGGTTTTTAATGTTTATACTTTTTTATATTCTTTTATTTTTATTTATCTTAATGTATGTAAATTCGATGTTATTCAAAAGTTAATATATGTCCATTTGTGTTTGGTTCTGTTCATGAACACTTCTTTGTGTTCATGAACGCTTGTTTGTGTTAATTAATGTTTGTTTATGTTCGTGTGCGTTCATGAACAAAATTAACAAACGAACACGAACATGACTGCTTTCTTAACAAACGAACACGAACAGAAAATATCGTTCGGTAAGTGTTCATGAACTGTTCCTGAACACATAATTTTCTTAACAAACAAACACGAACAGGGCCTTGTTCGTGTTCGTTCGGTTCGTTTGCAACCTTGGAGGTAAATGTTCTGTTAATGTAAAAATTAACATTAAGAATATTGGTCAAAGATAGTACTTTTAATGTAAAAATTAATATTAGCACATTCAATCTTTAACAAAAACTTGATGTACCCACTAAAGATGATTAATAATATTAATAAGTGGAAATGATCTGGTGTTAAAAATTCTAAAGAATAAGTGGTAATTGGGGATTTTGACATGTATAGTTTGACTTGAAAAGTCAAAGATTGTTCTTGATGTTTTGATGTAGCTTTGGAGCTAATGGAGAAAGATGTGGTGGCTGCAATTGGGCCACAGTCGTCAACGGTCGCACACGTTATATCGCACGTTGTTAACGAGCTTCACGTACCTCTGCTTTCGTTCGGTGCAACAGACCCGACACTAGCAGCTCTGCAGTATCCTTATTTTCTCCGAACCACACAGAGCGATTACTACCAAATGGCAGCCGTTGCTGACATAATCGACTACTTCGAATGGAAGGAAGTAATCGCCATTTTTGTTGACGATGATTATGGTCGAAATGGGGTTTCGTCGTTAGGCGATTTGTTAGCTATAAAACGAGCTAAGATTGCTTACAAAGCAGCGTTTATACCTGGTTCATCAGCGGATGACATAAGCGTATTGCTGACCGAGGTTAACTTGATGGAGTCTCGGGTTTATGTTGTTCATGTGAATCCTGACACGGGTCTGCAGATTTTCACGGTCGCTAAAAAGCTTGGAATGATGACGAGTGGTTATGTTTGGATCACTACAGAGTGGCTTCCGGCGGTGCTAGATTCGTCAGCATCGCCGGATTCCACTGACGTAGCTCCTTTACAGGGTGTGTTGTCACTTCGACAACACACCCCAGAGTCCAATCTGAAAAAATCTTTCGCTACGAAATGGAAAAACATTAAGCCGGAGGAGACATCGAGTTTTAACTCATATGCTCTTTACGCTTATGATTCCGTATGGTTACTCGCGCGTGCTCTCGACACTTTCTTGAATGCCGGCGAAGGTATCACGTTTGCCTCAGACCCAAATCTTCAGAACACAAACGGGTCCGAGCTTCGACTGGCTGCGCTTAAGACGTTCAGCGAGGGTCCACGGTTACTCGAATCGATTCTATCAACTAATTTTACTGGTGTAACGGGTGAAATTTGGTTCGACCAGGACAAGAACCTGGTTCATCCGGCTTACGATGTTCTTAACATCGTTGGTACCGGATTCCGGACAATCGGGTACTGGTCGAACCGTTCAAGTTTATCAATAGAGCCGCCTGAAAAAGAGTACGCGAAACCTTTAAACAGTTCAGCCAATACTAAACGTCTTTATGGTGTAATATGGCCCGGTGAAACGAATGTGAAGCCGCGTGGGTGGGTGTTTCCGAACAATGGAAAGCCATTAAGGATTGCTGTACCGTATAGGCATAGTTACAAAGAGGTTGTAACAAAAGATGTGCGGTCTCCACAAGGTGTACGAGGGTATAGCATCGACGTTTTTGAGGCTGCTGTTAATTTACTACCTTACCCCGTGCCTCGGAAATACATTCTATACGGCGACGGTGTTAGAAACCCAAGCTACAGCAATCTTGTGTCTGCTGTTGCTGATAATGTAAGTTATTGTTTCATTGCATACAGTTTTTGACTTTTGAGGTCAACTTGTCTGTTCGCGTTTACATAGTTTTTTAGTAATACCGCTTAACGTTTGAAAATTTTATGATTAGTATGTTAAAATTTGTAACTAAAACTTCCAAAAGGCGAAAATAAACTGTTTTGGAAACGGAATTTTGAGCAATATACGCTAAATTTGTGGAGTCTAAGTTTGACCTCAAAAGTCAAAGTATGCAAACTTGAACTTGATTTGCCTTTAAAAGGCAAGTCTGAATTCTAAGTACTTGCTTGATATCTAATATCTTAATTTACTCATTGCATACAGAGTTTGACTTTTGAGGTCAAGTAATTTTATACTCGATTCATAATTTAAACCTTGGTTTAAAAATGCGCGCCTCACACAAAAGCGACGAGGTCTAAGCGCATCCCACGAAGCACAAAAAGTGTGGGATTTTCGTACCCGAAGCGTACACTAATTATTTAATTTTTTTATATATCCCATGAGTTTTTAGCTTCATTTACCTAAAATATAGCTATAAATAAGGTGTTTATGTGATTTTACCTATATGTACCAGCCAAAAACACCAAGGAACAACATTTTTACGCATAAAAATACATGGTGTACCTGAGGCGCGCGCCTCAGGGTCAAAAGCGACTGAAATTTTGCCAAAAGTCTCTGAGGCGCGCGCCTTTGGGAAATTGGGTAGGCACAAAGCCCTGAGGCGCCCTAGGCTGCGCCTGACACCTAGGCGTGCCTCAGGCGCGCTTTTTAAAACCCAGATTTAAACAAGACTGGTTAATGTTTGAGCGCTTTATCAAATGCGCGAAAACTTGCTTTGAAATTGTTAGCGGCAAGTTTCAAGTTTGGGAAGTCTTAACTTTAACCTCCAAAGTCATGTAGAACTGATTCGCCTTGTTTTTCAGACATATGATGCAGCAGTTGGAGACGTTACAATCATCACAAACCGAACAAGAATAGTTGACTTTACGCAGCCTTACATGGAGTCCGGCCTTGTGATAGTTGTACCTGTAAAGAAGTCAAAAACCAGCCCATGGGCCTTTCTCAAACCGTTCACCATTGAAATGTGGCTCGTCACTGGCGGCTTCTTTCTTCTTGTTGGATTTGTTGTTTGGATTCTTGAACATCGCTTGAATCACGAGTTTCGTGGACCCCCAAGTCAACAAGTCATCACAATTTTCTGGTTTAGTTTCTCAACGATGTTCTTTTCGCATAGTAAGTACACTTCATGTGTCGTTTTTGGTCATTTTATCAAATATTCAAACATCTAATTATGTTATCCATGATTCATGTAGGGGAGAACACGGTTAGCACATTGGGACGATTTGTTCTACTGTTGTGGCTATTTGTAGTGTTGATCATAAACTCAAGCTACACTGCAAGTTTGACGTCAATCCTCACCGTCCAACAGTTGTCTTCTCGAATAGAGGGGATAGATGGGATGATTTCAAGTAATGAACCTATTGGAATTCAAGACGGGTCTTTTGCGCGTAATTATTTGGTCCAAGAACTTAATATTGCAGAGTCTAGGATTAAACCGTTGAAAGATACAGCAGACTACATAAACGCTCTTCGTCTTGGTCCAAACCGCGGAGGTGTAGCTGCCATTGTTGATGAGCTTCCTTATGTTGAGATTTTTATGACTTACACCAAGTGTGAGTTCAGGATCGTTGGTCAGGAGTTCACGAAAAGCGGTTGGGGATTCGTAAGTGGTTTTTATTATTATTATTATTATTATTATTATTATTATTATTATTATTATTATTATTATTATTATTTTTAATGGTTCAAAACAATTTGTATAACTTTCAGGCATTCCAAAGGGATTCTCCGTTAGCGCTTGATTTATCAACGGCGATCCTGCAGCTTTCAGAAAACGCGGAACTACAAAGAATTCATGACAAATGGTTAACATCAACTTCCTGTTCAACTGCAGCAGAAACCGAGACCAACAGTCTTTCTTTAAGCAGCTTTTGGGGGTTGTTCCTCATATGTGGGATCGTGTGTTGCATTTCTCTTGGCATCTATTGTTGTAGAGTGTTGTGTCAGTACCGTCGTTTTAACCCTCAGTTAGAACAATCACACGACATTCATGAGCCTGAACCTGATTCAGCTAGACGGAGTTCTAGAAGAACGTCACGCTCCACAAGTTTTAAAGATCTTATTGAGTTTTATGATAAAAAGGAAGCCGAAATTAAGGAAATGTTGAGGCGACATAAGCGACAAGTTAATGGGCAGAATGAGCATAACGACCATAATGCTTCGCCTGATTGAACTGAAAGGGAGAATTTCATATATGAAACCGACTCGTATGCAGAATGGGATATATCTTGTATATGTATATTCTCACTAGTTAAAGTTAATTACAATAGATCAATTATTATGATGTTATAGTAAAAGGTTAATAAGAAATTTTATAGGTTTCTAACATGTGTTAGTGATATTTGTCGCGAACACGATATTAGATGCAAGAACGCAATAATCTACCCAAACCAATGTGTTTATTATCCCGAAAATCTCAATACAGTACATAAACTTGTTATCCAGATAGAATAATACCGAAAGATTTCAAATAATATAGACAAAAATGATTAATAAGATGACCAAAATATGAACAAGAACTCATACACTCCTTAAGATCAACTAGCCCATACATGAATAAGCCCACTTATAAGCTCCACAACACAACATCAACAAGCCCAGTAAGCCATCATCATGTCCAGCTCCAATAGCCCACAAATATATCAAGCCCACTATATTTAAACTCATACAAACATACAACCAAACCATGTTCTTAGTTAGCCATTTTTATATCCTTGGGTAAAAAAAAATTAAAAATTAACATATTACGTCAAAGTTCTTACAGTTCTCAAAACTGAAATAAATTTTTAACCAAACTGAATCCTATCTTATAAAGCAGTGACCTTGAGTTTTCAGTGACATTATATATTGGCTTCCCCCTTACTGATGTATGTGTTGAGTGATGGTGCGTATGCTTTGATTTTTCTTACACAAATCGTCGTCTTAAAATTAAATTTATTTATTTAGTCAATCATAAAAGTGTGAAATGATGCAAATAAAAATATATGAAGGTAAACAAATAATAAACATAATTAAAACATAAGATGGGAATCAATCTAAGGATGAGTTCGGTAACAGTACCAAAAATCTTCAAAATTGGATATCGGTAACAAAAAAACATGGGATGGTACCGGTATTTGAAGGATGCATCAATAAAATACCGGTATTAAAAATGCCAAAAAGTCGGTATCAAAATTAATTTGGTACGAGAAATTCGGTACTGGTAGCTGGTGCAATTTGTTCAGCCCTAAATCTAAAGATAGATATATCACGGGCAGTAGCTTTTTCACCCTCCATGCTCGTAGGTTTCTTTCATTTTTCATTTGTTTATAACTGGGACCTCAAATGCAAGTTTAGTGATCACTAACCTTAGTACAATCTTACAAGGTTTAAGAGTAAGAATTAAATATCTTCATCTCCATTAGGGTGGATGGGATGGTCATCACCCCATCACACTATCACACCTAATTAAATTGTGTCACCTCATTTCATCACATTCTATCACATTTCATCACTAAATACATGTGGTGGTGTTCACGTTTCATCACATTTCATCACTATTTTTTTTTAAAAAAATAATCTAAAAACATTACATTAAATAAAAAAAATTACATTAAATAAAAAAACATAAAAATTAAAAAAAATTAAGTGAGCTGTGGATGCGCCTCCTCGAACTCGATATCTAAACCACCCACGTGTTCCGTTAGATCAAATCGAAGCTGATAGTGGATTTGTTCATTCCGCAACTCCAAAAGAATATCATCGGTAACGTTTGCTGGTGTCGAAGGATCCATACACTTTTGCATGTCATTAAATAGGTGTATGTCATAAAAAGAGTGTCAAGAAATGGTTTTTTTTCTAGTAGTGTAAAGCATGAAGTGGAATGATGATATCACATTCAATTTTTTTTAAATAAAAATAAAAAAAAAACTCATATTTAAAACGAACTCATATTTATAAAAAAAATATCACATTTAAAAAAAAAATTCACATATAAAGACAAAAGAATGGAAAACAGTGCAAAGGGCTTTGTATCACAAATTGTTTTTTTCGTGATGTGTGTCACGCCGTGGTAGTATCACGGTAGTGATAAAATTGGTGGGGCGGTGTTTTGTGGTTTCACAACAATTATGGGGTGGCCATCACGGACCACCCCGTCCCCTCTTAGATGATTCACACCCTACTACATCGGGCGGATTAATATAACCCATTTAAAACGTCTTATATAATTGAAATCCAATCGAGCTATACTTGGGGAGTGCAGTTATAAAAGTAAGGCTATATGGTGTGGAGAGCATCTCTCCTAACTTCCTCACATGTCACATCAGCACCACCTCATTTTCTCATATTATTTCCTCAAAGTTTGGAAACGGATTCCTCCAATTCCCCCTTCCTTTTTTTTATTATTTTTATTTAATCTATTTAATACTTTATATTTTGGGAAGAGATAACGTACAAAGCTTCTTAACGTGAGAAACGTAAGAAGTATTCTCAGCCATTAGATTAAGTGTAACCTTTCGTATTTTCTTTATTTTGTTATTTTCAATATCAATAAAATTCCATGTATTCCGACACTTTAGCGTTTATTAAATTCCATGTTATTTTCTTTATTTGGTGGGGCTGGGACTCGAACCCGCGCCCCAGCCGAGTCACAACTCACAACATAGCAACAACACCATCAACCACTACACCATCTTGGTGGTTTTGATTATTATGGAAACAGATTATACTTAAACACATTCCAAATTCCTTTGGTCAAATCAGAAAAGTCAACACCCACTTGTTAATCGAGTAATTACCCTGTTAATTATTCCGCTCCAATCTTCAATTAATTCCTTCTGTAGACCGAAATCACCTCCATCGACCTTCCAAAAACATGTAAACGCGTATTAAGGTCGCATTATGGTTAATAAATCGTAACTATTTTCGTTTATAAACTTTCCTTAACTCAATCATCCAATCGGCTTATATAAACGATTCTAAACCAATTCCTCATACCCAAAGAGCCTAATGATAGCGACTAAGAGAAACCCTTTATCAAACCCACCATTCAATCGATTAACCTCTCGATTTTGAAGCTCTTATGGCCGTAACTTGCAGCTCAAAATGCACCAACTTTCGGTAGCTTCTAATCCAGATTTATATATGTTTTAGAATCGGTTTTATGTATGGAATAAAAGCCCTATGGTTTCGTTCTTGATAGCAACGTTTTCTTGTTCAATTGAGAGATTAAGAGACTAGGGTTTATAAGATATGATTTGGGGATTTATGTTTTATTCAGTTTATATTTAAATACATAACAGATTCATAAGAAACCACAAACATACACATAGACTAGTGGGCTGGGCGTCATTATACCGAGTACAGGTCTTGAGTTCAATACCCATCTTCGGCGATTTTTCTGTTTTGCTTTTATTTTGTTTTATTTTTGATTATACAGATAGTGTATTAAAGCTTACCTGATCGATTAAATCAATAAACAGTCAACCAGACCAACTGGTCTGAGCGCTACACTTATACAGAACCGGCCCCGGGTTCGAGTCCTACATGGACCGAATCTGTTTCTTTTTCTCTTTTATTATCCAACTTTTTGTTTAATAACTAATATAAATTTATTTTAATTATTAAAAATAGCAAACTTGGTCCAAAATTTTATAAAAATTATCATAGATTCACAAAACTCTAAAGTTTATGTTTATAATTTTATTTTTCTAGAAAATATTTATTTATTATTTTTAATGTATTTATTTTGTTTAAATAGTAAAAAAATTCATTTTTACTCATTCTAATACCAAAATTTTTATGGAGATATTTCTAACCATATAGAACTTTTTGGTAATTTTATTTTCTGTAAAAATAATATTTTTACCAATTTTTACTATTTATTCCTATTTACTTGATTATATTCAATTAAATTCTGTTTTAAATGAAAATAATATGAAAGATTATTTTTAAAATTATTTTTCATTTACATCACATATTAAATACTGTTATAAAATGAAAATAACATTTTTGCACTTTATTTGTATTTATTTCCAAATTATTGCATTTTTTTATGTTCATAAATCAATTTAAAATATAAAGATATCAAAATTATAAGTCCTAAAAATTATGAAATTACTGCTAGTATCTCTGTATAAAATGGGCTTATGATTATCATATTTAGATTATTAATTTTATTTATTTATACTTTAATTCATATTTAATTGCATAAAATCAAATATTTATATATTTAAGCCGTTCCATTATTTACGCTTTTGATTATTTATTAAATCTTCATAATTTGAAATAATTAATGGAGTTCATAATATTTTCATTAAATATTAAAAATTATTCAATTCAAAAACCCTGTGAATCCACAAATTCTAGTCTAGAAACCCTAAGCGCTTAATCCTAGATAACTTAGACTTTAAGTTCGCTCCCTTACGAATTATTTATTTCTTTTGGTTAATCCATTGAGATAATTCTAATCCAAATCTTGCGGTTCGTCAAATTTCAAGTTATTATGCAAACGGTGAGTTTACATAGCCTCGTTTATGCAACTTTTTATACTTGAAACTTTATGCTTTTATACTTGAGCAATTCTTCATACGTGTCTAGTTGTAAATCTTTGATGCCACATGTCATAGACAAAAACTTTAGACTTAAACTTAAACTTACATAATCATTAGCTTTGGCCAAGCCGGCGATATACAATGATAGATCTATTGAATTGACAACCCCACCTAGATTCGTTGACCATTTCTATGGGGAGCGCGGGTGATTGTTATCGTTCCAAACTTGATAAGGAGAACCGTGGATGCGGGATGGACCAAAACTTTATAAGGAGAACGGTGGATGTGGGATGGACCTAAACTTTGTCGGAGGATTGTTTATGTGCATACTATCATTTGTGTTTTTGTTTCCACATGTAGACTTTGATATATACTAGACATATGAATTGCTAAACTTTTGAAACTTACAACCGTATTGCTAGACTAGGTTTATGTATTCTCACCAACTTTTAGTTGACCTCCCCATCTTTTTCAAACTTAACGGTTTTAGGGAACAATGGTGCTTGAAGTCTATTGCTATCCCAAGAGGAGATTATTTGAAGTTGTTTCTTATCATTGCATGTAAAATTTCAGTTTGTGACAATTGAATGTATTTAGTTTAAATTATATGTAATGGAATAAATGATTATTTAAACATATGTATTGCCATGAGCTACCGAACAATCATCAGTACGTGACACCTCGATGTTTCCGCCATCGGTTGGGGTGTTACATTAAGAAAGTGGCAAGATGGTAATTAACAACCCTAATCTTATTTGGGTTAATCTAATCAGGGGTAAATTAGGATAAAACGTTAAAAAATTCAAATAGAAACAAGAGACCTAATTCAAACCCTGATTTTGCATCGTTTTAGTTCGATTAAACGTTCAAAATGATTACATAATCAAAGTAACAAAAAACATTCGATTACAATGAAAAAAAAACAAAAAAAATTAGAAAAACAGAGATTTACAATGGGACAATTAATCATACGAAAAACATACAATTATGAATAAACGCTCGTAATAGTTGTCAAATACTTTCGATTTTGTTTCAATAAGTATGATTAAACATAAAAATTAGGTTAAAAAAAGTTGCAGGCGAAGAAGACGAAGTTGGTGAAAACAGAGGCTTTTAAACGTACGTTGTAAATATTAGACGCACATTGAAAATTAACGTGCGTTTAAACTTCATTTGATGGGACAAACAAAACAAATGCACGTTCAGATGTTTTAAACGCACGTTGAAATTTTTAAACGCACATTATACCTTTAAAAAAATTGAAAGCTATATTTGGAAAAAATTGAAACACACGTTCAGTGAAACGCACCTTTGGGTCACTCAAAACCCAAACGTAACAGGCAAGAAATGAAGACGGTAATGATATTAATCTTCGACGACTTCGACGACGGTTTCGCCACTGCCATCACTAACGGTCTTCAACCAAACCCTAACTTTCCCTTCAATACATCGTTAGTGCTTTTCTACATCTTTTTTCTCTGTACAATTACCGTTTATATCCACTTAGCTCATCAATATCTTTTGATTGTAAAATTTTGCAAAAAAAAGTCGTTCGATCTGCTACTAACTGGGCATGGAATCACGGATTCCAAAGCATCTAGACACGTCACTCACTTTGTTGATGCCAGTGGAATTAAGCAGGTAGGTTTTATGTAATTATAATCAATTAAGGTTCAAGCATCAGAGATAATTTCAATTGTGCTCTTGTTTCTGCTTTCTCGATAAGATCTAGGGTTTCACTGAGGTTTTTATTGTGATTTGGATTTGTGATATATGATACAGTAGTTGATTGAATGAGTTTTTCTTTCTAGTTTTTATGAATTGTGAGCCACATGATTTGAGTTAGGTAGAGTTAACCATGGTTTACACGTGTCAATCTGTGGTGGCTTCCTACAGTTCTCATGTTAAGAATACTTTCTATCCTATACTTTCTCTTATATTTTTTTTAAAAATACATCTTCATATTCTTCACACACAAACACATTCATCTACTTCACACACATCACCTTCACGGCCACCTTCACCTCCACAACCACCTCCACCTCCAGCCACCTTCACCTCCACAACCACTTTCACCACCACCTCCACCTCCACAGCCATAGCCACCCCACCTCTAGCCACATCTTCATCTTCTTCGTCTTGCCACCTCCACCATCTATCACCTCCACCATATATATATATATATATAGTATATATATAGTTTGAATTGAAAAAAAAAACAAAAATCCATGCTCACAACCCTTGGCCAATCAAAGTTCTCGGTGAGAACGATGCAAATCCACCGAATTCACCGAAATTTTTTTAGGGGGGGGGGGGGTCCCCGAGTGCCATGTTTGATCCCCGAGTCCTTTTGCCGAGACCACACCAAATCGTCTAATAGGTCTTGTGAGTTTTACTCCTCATTTGAATTCAGGTGGCTTGTCTTCTGATTAGGAGCATTGAAGCAAGCTAGTAAGGTTCTAACTGATCTACATCTTAAAAAAAAACCGGTCACTATTACTCCACCTATATCACAACTAGTATAATGGAACTGAATTCTATTGCATATTTAAAAATTATAATGAACAAATTCAATTTTCTTTGAAAAGATTTTCAATGTTATCTCAAAATTAGGTTACTCTTAAAAAACAAGACATGTTTTTTTTTTCTTAAAAGACATTTTATAATAGCTTAAAAAATTGATCAAATTTATACCTCATCAAGATTTTTTTTATAACGGCCTACAAAGTTGTAATAGTTAACAATAAAGAATCCCATTCTCCAGCCAATATAAAATGCGTGAAATATTAATAAACATAAATTTATCTATGAAGAAGAGTTGAACTGGCTAAATGTTAAGTTGTGTGTTGTGGTAGGTGAGCAGAGCAAGCGCGAGCTACGAGTCACGTGGCTCGCGAACACGACAACGGGGTGGTGTAAGGGAGGCCGTGAGCGAGCTAGCGTGAGTGTTCTCGCGTAGGTTACTGTCACACTCCGTCAAGGTGGAAACGTGAGATGTAACTTCGAAAGGTTTTCAAGCACACAAGTCACGCAAGCATCAATTTTATAAAATAAGAGATATATTAATAGACGACATTGTTTAACAAAACAACCAAAATATTGTCTTAAGAACCATATTTAAAATTATATTGTCGAAAATTATTTAACCAAAACAAGGTTCAAAGTATCCCTGAGATATTCGTGCGCGACTTCAAGTTCCATGATGCTCAACTAATTGCATGAAAAACATGCAAATAAAATATTTCAACAATTAAGTTGGTGAGGTCATGGGTTTTGGATTCTATGTAAACCATGGGTGAGTGGATCATTGCCTAGCTAAGACAATAATCATTATGTGACTGTCATGAGCCCGTAACCAAACCTTGACGAATGTTGTGTCTCGCCCATTGTACAATGAATCTAATGTGAAATACAAACACTCTTTTGATATCTGGCATCCGTTTAGAGCGATTAACTAAGAGTGGGGGGGGGGGGTTGTCAACCCAATAGATCTATTCCGGTGTTTCATGGCTAAGTCCATAGCTAATAGTTATAGTGAAATGTATGACACGGGGGCTTATGAGTACTCTGAACCTTTTTGTCTCATGTTCATATAATAGTCAAAATGCAATTGAATTTATACGCATGTCCCCCCCCAAAGCATGAAAACAGTAAAAATGGGGCCGTGGGAACTCACCTGATGTCTGAATGCTACAACTGAATGAGTCTGACGTGGGAATGTCTGAATAAAAGTGCCCTGGATTTAATTATGAGAACTTAAGTCTGTATGTTGTACTATGTACCATGCAATTGTTCACCCGACTTATACGTTTATGGACAGTGTTTTGTACGGCTGTCCATGTATGTCACACACTGTATGTGTTGGAAAAGCTTGCTTTTGTTGTTATTTGTGACTATGATTAATCATTGTGTGACGAATTCAGTGTCTTGGTTCCTATATGTTACCATATGATGTGTGTGTTACTCATTTGTACCAAATGTGACATATTAACTTATGTTTCACGCCTTCCTTGTGTAAAAATGTCATTTAATCATGTTTCACCTTAGTTAACACATATACCTTGGCTATTAACACATGTTTTGTCAGAAGTTTTCGGTTAAAGCTCATTTAACATATGTTTTCTGGTTTTTAACACATGTTTCCAAAATCACCATTTCATATATGTTACATTTTGAGTTTCAAAGATGGTTTTTGTTGGCCTCTACTCAGCTCTATACCCACGTACACACACTCGTGGTGTGTATACGAGTATGTAGATGGCTACATTCAAGTCTTTGCGTGTAGTATGCATACTATATGTGAATATATATACGTGTATGTATATAGGTGTTTGTTATCATATCCAAGTGTTTTGGCCGATTGTTTTCATTGTGTGCTCGTGTTTTATGAAGTGCACGTGTGTATTAAAGAACCGGGTGAACATGTATCAAATGGTATCAATTATATTCGAAGGAAATAAACATAAGTGAACTCGCCAAGTGTAGACCGATTGGAACAAGGAAAATGGATCGAGATTGAGTCTATCCTCCACAATTTAGCCTCCACAACATCGTTTTTAACTCGGATGTGGCTTGGTTGAGGGTTAGCGATCGTGAAATGGATCGGGTGTGGGGGTTTGTATTCGGCCGAGATCAAGGAAGAGTGGGTTAGGGTGTTTGGTTTGTTAATGTGTCTAAAGTGTTTGACGTGTGAATGTTTTTGCCTCTTGAACCCACTATATAGCCAAGAGAGAGAGATAGAGGCTTAGTAGTGATTGGTTGATGGTTATGGTAAGTCAAAGACCATGGATCCTAGTGATTGGAAAAAGCTAGTTGCCTTCTAATGCAAGATGTTGACTTGTGTTTTGGTGTGCATGTAGGGTGGCCCTTAGCCGATCCTAGGGAACAAGCATGGATCAAAATGGAAGGTCAAAACACATGGGGATCATGGAGTGGAATGTTCAAGGTCCTTTGTTGGTATAAGACATAGAATTATGTGAGTATTTGGATAAGAGCATTGAGTTCGATATGTGTGTATGCATCGTGTATGTGTGCATGTGAGGTTCATGGTTTGTCTATAATATCCCTCTTGTATGTATGCATGGCCATATATATAGATTAATCTTGTTTTATCTCAACACACATATACATACGCATATATATATATATACACACACACACATTCGCATATGTGTTTATACATGTGTATGGTTTTGTCATTATTACCATCCATATTGACATTGCATGGGACATGTAGGCACACATATATATAATGTTCATCTCGTGGATTAACCCATGTTATCACTTGTGTTCATGTCTAGGCCAATTGAATATATGTGTGTGTATATACATACGTTTTCGAACTCATTTATTCTACACACTTGTAAAAATCTATTGGTATGTATTCATGTGTGAGTGTCCTTATGTCCCGACATTGAAAACACATGTGTGACATTGTGAAATGTTATTGATGTTGTGTTATCCACAAAATGTGTCAAGTGTTAATTCACCTTTAACATATGTTGAATTGATTTGTTAACTCATAGTACATATGTTTTGAGAATTTAATTAATGAATGGTGAGATTCCATGATTTTATGTGTTGAGCACTTACAAAATGTTTCATGAATGTCCGGGTTTGCATAGGTAAATGGGTAATTGAAATGGATCTTGAACTATCATGAGCCTTTCTAGACTCGGGGTGACACATGCACTGTAATAAAATGTCTAATCCATAACTGGAATTGACAAAATGGTGAGTAGGTATACGGATCTTAACTTGAAAATTTGGCGGGTGTCACATTCTCCCCTTGTTTTTGGAATTTCGTTTGCGAAATTGAGTTGAGTCCTTGGCTGTAGATGCTTCGAAAAGAGAGCTGGATACTTGCACCTCATCTGGTTTTCACGTTCCCAAGTTAATTCGGGTCCGCGTTTTGAATTCCATCTGACTTTCACAAGTTTGATCCGAGTTCGTCTCATCTTCTGGACTCTCCAATCTGTCACCTCGATTGGCTCCTCAATAAAGTGTAGTTGTTCATCGATGTGAATTTTCTCGGGAGAAATGATCAACGATTCGTCGGATAGACACTTCTTGAGGTTGGATACGTGAAAAGTGTCGTGAACACCGCTGAGTTCCTCTAGAAACTAAGCTTGTAGGCCATGGGACCAATCCTAGCGAGGATTTCAAATGGGCCTATGTAGTGAGGGTTGAGCTTGCCACGTTTACCAAAACGTGGTACACCTTTCCAAGGTGAGACTTTCAATAAAACCATGTCACTAACATGAAACTCAAGTGGCTTGCGTCTCAGATCTGCGTAGCTCTTCTGTCAGTCGCGAGCAGCCTACAAACGATCTCGAATCTTGAAGATCTTGTCCGTTGTCTCCTGAATCAGCTCGGGTCCTGTCAGGTATTTTTCTCCAACTTCTGCTCAACATAACGGAGACCTACATTTGCGTCCGTACAAGGCCTCGAATGGGGGGCCTTGATGCTGGTGTGGTAGCTGTTGTTGTAGGAGAACTCAATCAATGGTAGATGTGTATCCCAGTTTCCACCAAAATCAATAACGTAGGCACAGAGCATGTCCTCAAGTGTTTGAATTGTCCGTTCACTCTGACCATCTGTTTGGGGATGATAGGCGGTACTCATGTCCAATCGAGTGCCTAAAGCATCCTTAAAAGTCTGCCAAAAATTGGAAGTAAAGCGACTATCACGGTTTGAAATGATTGAGATAGGCACCCCATGCCTAGTCTCAATCTCTTTAATGTACATCCTTGCCAACTTCTCCAATTTGTCTGTTTCCTTGATTGACAAAAAGTGTGCAGACTTGGTCAACCGGTCAATGATTACCCAAATCGCATCATGAGCATTGGAAGTCTTGGGTAGCTTGGTGATGAAGTCCATGGAGATCCGTTCCCATTTCCAGACTGGGATCTCTGGTTGCTGAAGCATGCCGGGCGGCTTCTGATACTCTGCCTTGACTTTCGAACACGTGAGACATCGGCTGACGTAGGTAGCAATGTCACCTTTGAGGTTTGGCCACCAGTAGAATTTCTTAACATCCTTGTACATCTTTTCGACTCCGGGGTGAACCTAGTACTTGGACTTGTGAGCCTCCTTAAGAATCAATTCTTGCAATCCACCAAAACGGGGCACCCAAATCCGATTTGCGAAGTACATCGTACCATCAGACCTAGGTTCCAATAATGTAACCATCTTGAACAAAGATTCGTCCTTTAAATGTTCGCTCTGGAGTGCTTCCTGTTGAGCATCATGAATACGAGCTGTGAGATTTGTGTGGATTGTTAAACCTAATGCGCGAACACGCAGGGTTTTGACACGTTCCTTGTCATACCACGCTAATGGCGGAAACACGTGGCGCGACACTCGAAATCATATCAAAGTCAAGATTAACAAATACTATATTTAATTAGAAAATATCATTTCATTAAGATGTCGAAAAGAGTACCTTGTTATAAACATTATATAAAACAACATATATGAAGTTCAAACATGGGGTTTTTCCATCTTTGTCCCAACCCGATGGTAAATATAGTTGAAACCCTGACCGGTGTCCGACATCCCAAATCCCACCATACTAGCTGCATACCTGTTCAGAACTTAGTTATCTGAAAAATATGTTTAAAAAGACGTCAATATATAAAATATTGGTGAGTTCACAGGTTTTAGTTCCATAACAACAAAACATTTTAACAACAACAGCATGTGCAGAAAAAACCAAAGCAGTGAATTTTGTATGCCCCGCGAGCAGAAGTCGTTTTTCGGTAAATAACAACTTAGTTCAGAATACGTGCACCCCTGGCATACACAGTTGCATAATCAACGCTATCGATTAGGGGTGGGCCTTATCAGGCACCAATAGCACTATCCAAATATTCCTTCGGTTCTCGATTTCTGACAACTCACATAATTAACATATAAAACAGGCCTAAACAGTCTAATAATAGGATACAATTAAGGTTATATTGTTAATATTTGATACTTAATTTGTTCCTATTTGTATTTATCAGGAAAATGGAGCTCCGAGACGGAAACGAAGGATTTCCGGGTAAAAACAGGAAAAATCGGGAGATTCTTGAAGATACAAGACTTTCAGCCAGTTCACTATATGTTTGAAGACAATCCCGGGACTTAAACAATGCTAAAATCAGTCCCGAAGTGACCATGCACGCCCACGCTCACTTGCACGAAGGTCCTGCACGCGAGAGAACAACACAACAACCTTGGAGAGCAAGAAATCAGAAGCAGCAGCATTGGCACGCCCGTGCCACTTACACTGGCACGCCCATGCACAGACAAAAGTCTGCCATGCAGCAACAGAACGTACGTGAGACAACGAGCACGCCCTCGACACTATTGGGCACGCCCGTGCTTCCCCTGGAGCTCTATAAATAGCAAGCTATCCCCCACCATTTGTTCATCCCTTCTTGTGCTATCTTGGGCCGACTACCAAGCTTCTTCCTGAGATCTTGGAGTCCCTTGGGAGGCCTTCTGGTCCTCCTGACATCCCTTAATGGTTAGGCTTCGACCTACCTTGATTAGCTTGGCCAAGAAGTGGATCGTAGAGTAGTATGCAATAAAAATCGAGGGTTGTGAGGATCATGAGGGAATACATATCACTTGGAGATGAAGAGCTTGTCTATGTGCAACCATGATCCTTGTGTTAATCATTTCTATGGTTGTATCTTTCTATTATTCACGAACCCGCTTCGATTTGTAGACTTTTATTATTATTATTATTATTATTAGTAGTAGTTTATTTTTAGTTATTGGTTGCGTTATCTTCTTCTAATCTTTATTTGTTTATCTTTGTAACAGGTTTGAATGATGATTAACTTAATAACAACCAACTTAATTAATTAAATAACTTGAGGTATAGTCAGCTTCTGGTAGTCCCGGGCTAGATCCAAGGCGAGGAAACCGGTAGTGAGACAGATCCTTCGGGCTTCTGATATCCAAATCGGATTCTAAGCCATGGCTTCTGAAGTGGACCAGATCTGAGCGACACATTTCTAGTTCATACCAGATGATTGAGTGATCTTTTTGGCAAAGAATGGTTTCCCTACGGGCGCACCAGTGATCTCCGGATTGCACGCCTTTAGGATTATGTGCCGCCTTTGTTAAGAATTTCATTCAGTTCAGGAGATTATGGGTTGGGTAATTAAGTCATCATTTATTTAAACCAACTTAATATTTAATTGATCAATAAGTAATAAGTGTCACTTAAAAGATAAATAAAATAAAGACTCTTTATCTAGTTCTCGTCAGTACAACGCCGTTAACCAATGGGGGCCCTACTTCCTGAGACAGTCGTAAGAGATATCCTTCGGTCTTGACCGTTAGCCTATTAGGGGATACGAGGTTTCCAGGATAAAGAGACCTTTCAGTACGGAATGCGAGAACTAAGGGAGGTGTACGGTGTCCCGGTTCAGGAATGAAGCCTCCAATTCAAGAAGACGATACTTTCGAGGACCAGAGACTTGACTGCGGTTTGAGGAGCCCGCTATACGCGAGGCCCTGGCGGAAGTACCCCAGGTGGACGCACGCTGGAGAGGTTTAGCATTCTACGCAGTAGTCGCCTCCGCTTCTCTATCAAGGAGTAAACACTTCAAGACCACTCTCGTCTTCCGCACAATTACCTAACTTAAATTATTAATTTTAATAATAAACTTAACTACTTATACGGAGGGCCCCGAGATGTGCATATCTATTTACTTTTTTATTTTATCTTTTCTTTTATAAAACCAAACTTTTTCAAAAACTATTTTTATTAAAGAACCCCTCCATTTTATTCTCTTTTTAAAACCCGATCGATTAAATGATGAAAGGTTGAGTAGGGAAAGTGTGAACTCTGGAATACGATACTCAATACTTACCCTGGAGGCTATACTATGCACGTCAGGTTCTCTGCCTATGTGTTGGTTTTAGTTTCTAAAGTAATTATTGTTTACTTTATAAATTTAAAAATTTGTTAATAAGGGTTTAGTAAAATCAGTCTTTTCCCCCAAACCACTGTTTTGGGATTGTTAAATCAAGGTTTTTGGCACCGGGGAAATGACATCTTTTTAATACTAAAACCAAACGCATCAAAGTTTTTGGCGCCGTTTCCGGGGAACACAATGGTTTCCAAAGAAAGACCCTAGTCACTTGATTGATCGGTTTATTTTTCTTTTGCAATTTTATTTTCACTTTATTTTTCTTTTTGTTTTTAGTCTTTTTTCTTTTTCTTTTTCATTTTATTTCTTCTTTATTTTCGATGATTGCAGTTGTTTCTAGTTTTTCTTCGCAGGTTTGCTTCCAGATTGGCCACCTTCGAGGATTCCCATGAAGGAAGCCGAGACTACCAATTTCATCAACTTTTATTTTGGAGGGTTTTTTATTTCTTCTGTATTTTCGTTAGAGGTCGGATTGCCATTCCTTGAAGATCGCCAGGTAAGTACCGGAAAATGTGGAAAATGAGACCGGGTGAAGTTTTTCAAAAATTTAAAGAGTTAAACTGTTTTCGAAATTAAAATTGGGTTTTAAAAATTATTTTGGGGAAACCCGACTAAAAATTTAAAACCGGACGCTTAAAAACAGTTTTAAAATTGAAAAACGTGAAAACGGGGAGTCGAACAGGTGAGCACGCCCGTGCCCCTTTTCATGAGCACGCCCGTGCTCAGCGTGTAGAGTTAGATTTTTGGGATTTAAAAGCCACTTTTGACTTTTCAAATCTCACTTCTTCTTCTTCCCTCTCGCACATATGTTGCCACCCACCCTAAACCCACCATTTTCCTTCATTTCAGGCTTCATTCTTCACTATAAGGTATGTATACTCGACCCCTAACATCTTTTATGTGTTTTATGTCCAGATATGTCCGCTTTCTTTAGCTTTTGAGTAGTTAGGGTTCTTGATGAAAATCTTTGGTTTCTAGTGTTTGTTGCCCGAATCTTTGCATGAAATTGTAGGAGAATGATTAGGGGAGCACTAGGATCGTAATGTGGTTAAGATTTTTAAAGAACCTTACGAATTTTTTTGAGAAAACTGACGGGTTTGAAAAACCGTCGCTTCAGTTACGAGCACGACCGTGCACAGTAGTGTGTAGGGGGCATGCTTGACTAGAAAACCGTTAGAAATTTACCGCGTAACCAATCTGACCCACCAGACTAAGCATGGCCGTGCACTGTTGGTGCAGGGGCGTGCTCAGTCAGTTAAACACACCATAACTTTTTAAGTTTTAAAATCTAACTTATTTTTCCAGTTTAAAATCAGTTTTAGGGTATTTTAGAAGAAAAACCAGTTTAAACAGTTGAACCAGTTGAAATCCATACTGCAGACTGAGCCGCACGGCCGTGCTCCTTCCTTGAGCACAGGCGTGCAGCCCGAAAACAAAGCCCGAAGCTTTGACCGACTTCCTCGTGCCCTAATTACCAATAAAGGACACCTTAGAAGTCTATCATATATAAGCCTAGCTTATTTTCCGATTAAAAGATAGTTTAACTATCTAGACTCGTGTGTACAAACTCAAGTCTGTAAGTGTTTAACTCGCCGAACCGATTCGTGACTTATCATAATTCATGTGTTAACATACGACATAGTATCTAAGTTGCACACATGTTACTATTCCTCTGTAACAACATTGGACTATTACTAAAAAGCGTATAACTCATCCCGAGTCATAGCTCGTCTCATAAATCGGAAAAATGTATCTGTCTTGTACGTTTCTTTTTGAAAAAATATATACTTTGAGGAAGCATAATTGTCGCTATTAAAATCGATTAATAACAATTGTTACATCTTTTCCCGAATCCGAGTATCTTACAAATCTCAAGACTTTGCTTATTTTTATAAAAGGTTTTCCAAATAAAACCGAACGTTTATACATCTTTTTAATATGAACAACAAACATCATTTAGTTACTAATAACCTTTAAAACTCATCATATTTGACATTTGGTAAAATCTTTATATATATGTCTTGAATATATTGTCCGGGATTTGCTTATTATTTGTCACAAATAATTCTTGCCAAAACGTCGCGATTTTATATAAATACATTTATGACACATGGAAAATCATTTATAAAACATATACAACGATAGTCGCTTCGTTGCGTTTCAGATTTTTATAAAAAATTTGGCAGAGTTTCCTCTATTTTTGTATAAACTAGACAACACAAGTTGTCTACAAATTTTCGAAAATCAATTCCCAAACACAAGACAACAATCCATTTATCCGTGTAGAGGATCGGTTTTAAAGAAAAACACTAGATGATCATACAAGTGAAACAATCTAGGTGTGGAACCCTAGATCGTATGCAATATGATATAGATCAAATCAGAAACACAATCGAATCCTTTTAATAAACATTTCATTCATAAACATTGATGATTAAACCTTTACAATTGTGTTTATAATGAAATAAACCCTTAACAAGACTTTTCAGAACACAGAGAATACACACAAAACTCTAGACTCAAATTTTCCAAAACTTTTTCATCAATATAAAACATTAAGTTTTTATAGAGCTGCACATTCGACCCCCCGATATGGTTGAATGTGACCTTCGACCAACATACTAGCCCGAACCAAACTTATCTTCTTCATAAGCTTCCTTCGACCTTCACTAAACTACCTTCGACCTCACGACAGGTTGAACAAAACATTTATCAACTTCAAAACTTCCAAATAACGCTATATAGACAATCCAAAGGCGATAGTCACATTCTGTGCACTTACAAACTCCCCCTTGACTATTGCTTGGATTGTTCAAGTTCATGATCAAGTGCTATGTTCAACAGTTTGATTCAGAGAGCTTTCTTCTGCTTTTTTTGCTCATCTCCAGTTCTAAATGACGTTTCGTCGAACTTTTCTTAAATTCACGCACTTTAACATACTTTCCAAGCTTCTTATCGAAATCACACCCTGCATTGACATCCCAGGCAAAACAAAAACAAACAACCCTGTGATATTTCATCGCTTGCTCTTTATCCTTCTCTTCACAGTAAATCGGATTATAGTAAAGCATGATGATGTCTTCGTACGAGCAATTGATAAGCCACATAGGATGTCACACCCTCAAATTCCACGTGCGGGGTTTTACCGCGAGGCGCATGACAAACCAGGATCTAAGTCAACGGTCACAATAAACGACACTATATGATACGTAAAATGAAATAAACAACCATCAAGTTTCCATAAATCCATTCGCTGCGGAAGCGTAACTTTTATTACAACCCAAAATGTAAAAGTACGTAAGTCTGAAAAAGATATGACAATGCATATGAAACCTAGACGCCGTGTGACTCTGTGCGCCTATGATAAGCTGCTACCTCAACGACCTGAGACAAACATGCTAAAAACGTCAGCAAATAATGCCGGTGAGTTCACAGGTTTTATATTAAATGTTTAAAGTAATAAAAGCCATCATGTTATCACTATGTCAGAAGTAATAGCGTTAGCTAGACGCATGAGTTATACTACTACGACCGGAAACCATTACAGACAACGAAATATGATTTTGCCCGAAATGATTTAGCGTACGACCGAGACAATATGCACCCGTCCGGCTCCCAGCCGACGAGTGGGGTCTGTCAAGCCCAATAGATCTATCCACATTTCCCCCGTTATGCCATCCAGCATATTCATGGTTTCCCCGGGACTTTACGTATCGTATAGTATGTAAATGATTTAACACTAGTATAACATGATAATTTATGAAATAAGTATGAGCATGTGTCTCCCCCGAAATGTAAAACGTAAAGTGGGGCCGTGAAACTCACCTGATGCTGCTCTTCGCACTACGACAAGTAAACCTGCTCAATAGACGGCCCCTAATACTGGTGACCTATCATGATGAGCATATAAGGTGTTAGACTAACAACCCGTAGGTTGGTTAGTCCCTAGTAGTCCAGACCATAACCGTGTACATATGCAATGATGTTTCAACGTTTAACCGACCGTACCAGACAAGGCCCGACATCCCATTGGTGACCCGACATCTCATGTGTTAGACAATGCAAGACATCATGCCACATATGCAGTTAAACACTTAATACACGTAATAGATTACCTAGTCTAGCATAATGTCCAATTAACGTGTAGACACGTCCGAACACGTATTACTAAGTCATTGGGTGTATCCCGGGGTTCCTATCATGTTTCTAGGCGTCAAATCATGTTCCGGGATGTTAAAATATACATACAGCAGCATTACACGCGATTAGGAAGCAAACTAGCATTTAGGAAAGTCAACATGTGATTAGGGATGGTCAACAGGCGATTACAAGGGCTAATCGCCCCTTAGGATAGGCGATTAGGGCTATTAATGTGCATTATGGGCGATTATGGTCATAAGGTATGCAATTCAGGGCTTAACTAGTGATTAGGATCACAATCGCATGAAATGGAGGCGATTATGACTCCAATCGCCTATATACACGCGAGTAGGCTTCCCATTCAGGCGATTAGGCCCCTGATCGCCTATAACATAGGCGATTAGGATGCCCAATCGCCTATAGTGCAGCTGATGTGGTTTTTCGCGCGTTTAACCCTCCAAATCAGATCCGAAACGTGTAAAAACACCCAATAATCATCCTAACACATTAACAAACATATTTCAAGCAAAACCCCTAAGCTTTCATCATTATAACAGTTCCGAATGCGAGCGTTTTCCTAAAATGGCAACTTAGCATGTAACCATCACATCAACATGCAAGAACTTGCCCTAAATAGCAAATATCCAGATTAAATCACATAACCACGTTGTCCGATAGCATCCTACTGTTCTAGCATCATCCTATAACAAACCCTAACATCACACAATCAACAACATACCTCATATCATCCTTAATCATCCAAAATCCTTCAAATGGGTCAAGACATCAAGTATCAACAATACACAACCAAAACCATTCAAACTCCTAGGACATCATCATACTAACTTGTAACAGCAATAAACATCATAATAACACAAGAACAACCATGATTCAATCCTAAAAATCCTATCTTTAAACACATATAACACATATAACACATGTAATGGTGTGGGTTTGTTTAAAAACGGTTTTAAATGGATTTTCAAAGATAAAAACATTTATAAGTCAGGTCTGGACGTTTAGGGAGTAAAACATAATCAAATAAAGGTTTGGGTTTGAAGAACACACCTTGTAATCAAGAGGTGATGATGGAATAAGCTTGAAAATGGTGGTTTTGATGCAAAAACGGGTTCCAGAGGGTGTTTGTGCGTTGGGTTATGTTATGGGACGGCTAGGGTTGCACAAATGATGTTTTGGAGGTCAAGGGTGGTATTTATAGGCGTTTCTAGTCGTTTGGGGCAAATCAGGCGAGTATGCAGCTTTATACGCGAGTAGGACTGCTAATCGCATGAACTTTCATGCGAGTAGCCTCCTACTCGCTTAAAACCTTCCTCCAATCACCCCTATATTGGCGATTAGGCTATTCCCCATAAGCCTAATCGCCTGTAACCTCTGTGTTCGTGTGTTTTGCGCGTTAAACCCCGTTTTAACACATGTTAACACATATTCACATACCGGTAAGCCACATAATGATTGTAAACATATAATGCATGATAAATAACACGTTCCCGCCCGATCACCAATTCCCGGGACTCGAGACTTGTGTGGGTGCGTTAAACCCGGCGATTCCACGAATCACCGATTCTTGTACACATGGTTATGGACCGACACCCAATGGTTTCTCGAACCATTGTAACGACTCCCGATGATTCCCGAATCATCAGTACGACTTAATTGACCCTAGTTAAGTATGATGTTAAGTAGTTATTTAAAATGTTTTCGTTGAGATAGACTCGTATGCATGTAAAGTACGAAACGCATGTATGTAAAGTATAAAAGTATTGACCTGAATATGCCGGGTGTCACATCATCCCCCAGTTGAAAGAATTTTCGTCCCGAAAATTAAATGAAGTCCGTAGATGAAGAGACGAAAGGAAGAAAGAAAAGAAAAATTTTCCCCGTTGTTACATCATCCCCCAGTTGAAAGGAATCTCGACCCGAGATTCATTTTTCTTTGGAGGCCACATAGTTCGATTCAAACGCACGCTTAGGAAATAGATGAGGGTACTTAGCCTTCATCTGATCTTCTCGTTCCCACGTGAACTCCGGTCCACGATTAGAATTCCAACGAACCTTAACGATACGGATTTTACTCCGACGAAGGCTACGAATCTTATAATCTAGGATTTCAACTGGTTCCTCCACAATACGTAAACGATCATCAACCTTGATTTCTTCGAGAGGAACTACGAGAGATTCGTCTGCCAAACACTTCTTAAGATTCGAGACATGGAAGACGTTATGCACGCCACTAAGCTCGGCTGGTAAGTCAAGTCTGTATGCCACTGGCCCAATACGTTCCAAGATGGGGAACGGTCCGACATAACGAGGGTTAAGTTTGCCGCGCTTCCCAAAGCGTATAACGCCCTTCCATGGAGATACCTTCAATAAAACCCTGTCGCCAACCTGGAACTCCAAAGGTTTGCGATGACGATTGACGTGCTTGTCGTGGTACACGTAAAACTTCCTAATTACAACTATTGTATAGTGGCAAAAAGGTATCGAACACAGGGAGTTTGTGGAAAATGTGTAAATTCTAGTTTTGTTAATTAACTAAAATTAAACTACTCAACAAAAAGTAAATGATTATGATTTTTGATTGTTTTGGTTTCAACTAAATTAAAGACTAATTATCGATTTAGACTTAAGAAGTGTTTCTTCTAATTATGAGAAAATGACCATTCAAGGATCCGGTCTCTCTAACACATGTGTGAATTTCAACTAGGAAGAGTTACATAGACATAACTCATGTGAAAACAATAGTTGTGGTAAAAGGGAACAAAGTACTCGGGATATATTAACGCGAGGTTGTTTCCCGATGACCAATTAATCAATTACCAACCCCAATCCTTCCCGTGATATCTCGGTTGTTAGCAACACCAAGAACGAACGATAAAGACTAAAAATTGATAAAATAATCAACACACTACAATCAATTGTTCAAACATCATAATAATCAAGCAAGAGTACTAAATTATCATCCTAGAAATGTAAGAAAAACACACACAAAAGTTGTAGAGAAACCTTCACCGTGAATGATCACCAAATGTTTAGCCTCGCATGACTTGGTGAATCATTATCATCTTCAAGCAATTGTTCATGAGGATTACAAGCATCCAAACAATGATTAGATAATGTTTCCAATGATGAGTTGCAGCCAAAAATTCGCCCAAAAGTTGATATGAAACGTCCAAGTGAGAAGTGATAATGATAAGTCTCCCATAATGGCCCTTTTAAAGAAGGAGTTACATGTTTTCTGCAGGTCCACCGTACCCCTACTGTCCCACCGTAGGGGTACGGTGGTCTTCAAATCCTGACTGTGGTTCAAGACTGCCCTACGGTGGAAAAACATGGCCTGAGGCCACCGTAGGCCTACGCTCCCACCGTAGGGGTACGGTGGGCTTGGGCCAAAATTCCAAATTTCTTTTGTTTCGTTCCATCTTGTTCCAATGCCTTCCGGTCCATTTCCAAAGCCCGTTTTTCGTTATTTTTAGCTCCTTATTACACCTACAACCAAAGCAACCGTAGTCATCCAATTCCAAGCAATATCACGAATAAATGTGGATAAAATAAGCATTTTAACATTATAAAAGGGTGTTCATTGAACCACCCGTCACATCCCCACACTTACCCATTGCTTGTCCCAAGCAATCTACTACAAATCCTTTTCACAAATAAGCGATCATTTCAAAGTCAAGTTTAATGTGCAATCCTCATACTAACCCATCCTCAACACCCCAATCAACACACCCCTCACAATATCTCTCCTCTCGGTATCAAGTAAGCTCTAGCAAAGATAAGCTAGACACACAAAAGGCAAACGGGTGGTTGCACAACCATAAGCTTGTACCTAAATCAATCATCCTCCTAACATGAACATGAGTATAAATCAAAGGGACTTAATGGTTGTAACTTGGCTAAGTGTGAAGGTAGGGAATAGGATATATATAAGTAGCGCAAACTTTACCCGGTCTTTTTATTACAAAATAAAACACACGCGAACAAAGAAACACTACTATATACAAACACAAACATAACTTAACTTGCTCTTCTTTTTCTTTTTCTTTTTCTCTTTTTTTTTTCTTTCATTTTTCATTTTTCTTTTCATCATTTTTCTCAATTTCTTCTTCCCTTTTTTTTTTCAATACATCAAGAAACACTAATACATACACATACGAACACACTCAACTAAAACTTCAACTTGTAATACTAAAATAACACACTAACACTCTATTTAAGCACACAAGACCGGGTCAAGTTGGGTATTGATTTAGGGAACTAGCTAAAGGGTTAACAATCGATAGGCTTTTAAGCTCAAAGATGGGCAACTAAATGTCCAAACCCCCGCCCCTCTCGCTACCTTGCTCATATTTGTAATGTATGAGGTCCAACCCCCCAAAACCCACACTCGCACTCACATGATGAGGCTACCTAATGCCCTTATCATTTTTACACTCATGTTCAATCAAGGATTCAAGCTGTATTCAGGCACAAGTTCTAGTGCACCCCTACCCGTTGCCACTCTCACAAAAGAAGAATTTATTTATTTACATGTGTGGCTTCAACTCTCACCAAGAAAAAGAAACAGGTATTAAGGGTTGCCGATGTGTCTAATGGGGGTTAAATCAAGGTGTTCCAATTTTTACAACATTGCACTTGACCTCAAAATTTTTTTTTTTTTTAAAATCTCCAAAACTTTCCTCCCATCCCCACATTTGGGATGCATTGTCCCAATGCATGGCTTTGGAAAGAAACGCTCGTACACTCAAACCACAAATTTCTTTTTGTATATATATTTTTTTTATTTTGTAATTTTTTTTAGATTTTTTCATTTTCTCATTTTTTTTTAAATTTTTTTCTACACACCACCTACTCTCACAACCCACATTCATCAACAATTCAATACGCCACCCAACCACCCGAAAACCAAAAGCAAAAACGAAAACAAAAACAAACAAAATATAAAGCTATGTACAAAGAGCACGACCTGATTAGTAGTAGCGCGGCTGAGGCGGCCCGAACACCGAAGTGAACAAATCATTCCACTCCCCGAATCCAAATGCCTCGCTACTGCTTCCACCTTGATCTGGGGCCTGCTGTTGTTTGTTTGTTTTTTTTTTATATATATCAAACACGTGTATGAGTCCCTGCAGTTCCTCCCAATCGAGCCGTATAGCATTTCTTTCGCGGCCGATAAACAAACCTGAAACTAAGACTCAAAAGAAAAATAAAAATATAAAATTCTGGGATGCCTTATACACCGATGGTGTACATATTTACCCTGCCTGAATGGGGATTTAGTACAGGCGAAATTATCTGATTGCAAGGTAAACTCCTAGCATTCCCAGAAATCAAAAGAGACTTAAAATACAATCTAAAAATAAAACAAAATAAAACAAAATATATAAATATACAAAATGTACAAGACTCATACCTAATGTTCATTCATGGTGGTCTCAAAGAACATTTTCCTACCGAATTTCCGAAGTATGCTCGGTAGTTTACATGCCAAATAAACAGATGTTTAAAGATTGGCATGTATAGTGAGCGAATGTTGTTGTGGTGGAACCATCTCATGAGCGTTTCCCCGATGTCTTGTAGTCTCACTTTCCGAATATTTGCCTTTGAATCTTCATCCCGAACCTTGTTTATAAGGTTAATCGGGGCGGAATGAGATTTGTGAGACTCTTGACTTGTGTCACCTGCATCAATACAAACAACAACCTTTTCCAAATGTAACTCTTCAACAAATGAAGGATTTGGTGTGGTATTAATCTCCACAACCTCATCCTTAACTTGCGAACAATTTCTAATATCATCAGGCAAAGGGGAAATAGCCTCGGCTATGTCTATCCTTCTTGATAACATCTTACACTTAAAGCTCAAGTAATCAATTCTTTGTTGAATCGAAAGACTAGGTGTTGATAACAACTCTTCGACTTTAGATAATTTATCTTCGATTCGAGCAAGTTGCGTTTCCTCCTTGCTTTGATATGTAATCTTTGCACGTTCTTCTTCATATGGAGGAATTTGGTATTGATCTTGAGGGTAACCTGAAAATGGTGTCTCTTCGGGTTCATAGTTATAATAACTATGATCTGGCTCATCATAATACACCATGTTGTTTCGACAAACATCTTCCCAAGTCGGATAATAATCCTGTACGTCATCATACATGACATCCAATTCATATAATCTCCTCCTAGCGTCTTCAAATTGTTGTCGATACTCAGGGCACTCAAAACGAGTGTGACATGGACTACCACAACCTAAACATGATGAATAGGCTCGATCCATAGTATTCTACGCCTGCAAAGGAAAAACCTGCACAACTAGAACACCCAAAGTGAAATCTAATAAAATTAAATAACACTTTTTATATACCATTTTTTTTAAGATTTTTAAAAAATAAAAAATAAAATAAAAGACAACTAAAAATTACACATGTTGCGCACAACTCCCCGGCAACGGCGCCAAAATTTGACGTGCTTGTCGTGGTACACGTAAAACTTCCTAATTACAACTATTGTATAGTGGCAAAAAGGTATCGAACACAGGGAGTTTGTGGAAAATGTGTAAATTCTAGTTTTGTTAATTAACTAAAATTAAACTACTCAACAAAAAGTAAATGATTATGATTTTTGATTGTTTTGGTTTCAACTAAATTAAAGACTAATTATCGATTTAGACTTAAGAAGTGTTTCTTCTAATTATGAGAAAATGACCATTCAAGGATCCGGTCTCTCTAACACATGTGTGAATTTCAACTAGGAAGAGTTACATAGACATAACTCATGTGAAAACAATAGTTGTGGTAAAAGGGAACAAAGTACTCGGGATATATTAACGCGAGGTTGTTTCCCGATGACCAATTAATCAATTACCAACCCCAATCCTTCCCGTGATATCTCGGTTGTTAGCAACACCAAGAACGAACGATAAAGACTAAAAATTGATAAAATAATCAACACACTACAATCAATTGTTCAAACATCATAATAATCAAGCAAGAGTACTAAATTATCATCCTAGAAATGTAAGAAAAACACACACAAAAGTTGTAGAGAAACCTTCACCGTGAATGATCACCAAATGTTTAGCCTCGCATGACTTGGTGAATCATTATCATCTTCAAGCAATTGTTCATGAGGATTACAAGCATCCAAACAATGATTAGATAATGTTTCCAATGATGAGTTGCAGCCAAAAATTCGCCCAAAAGTTGATATGAAACGTCCAAGTGAGAAGTGATAATGATAAGTCTCCCATAATGGCCCTTTTAAAGAAGGAGTTACATGTTTTCTGCAGGTCCACCGTACCCCTACTGTCCCACCGTAGGGGTACGGTGGTCTTCAAATCCTGACTGTGGTTCAAGACTGCCCTACGGTGGAAAAACATGGCCTGAGGCCACCGTAGGCCTACGCTCCCACCGTAGGGGTACGGTGGGCTTGGGCCAAAATTCCAAATTTCTTTTGTTTCGTTCCATCTTGTTCCAATGCCTTCCGGTCCATTTCCAAAGCCCGTTTTTCGTTATTTTTAGCTCCTTATTACACCTACAACCAAAGCAACCGTAGTCATCCAATTCCAAGCAATATCACGAATAAATGTGGATAAAATAAGCATTTTAACATTATAAAAGGGTGTTCATTGAACCACCCGTCAACGATCAGCGTAGCTCTTCTGACGATCACGAGCTGCCGCCATACGATTACGAATTTGTACGATCTTTTCGGAAGTTTCGTACACCATTTCTGGACCGGTGAGTTGGCTTTCGCCCACTTCGGCCCAACAAAGAGGGGACCGGCACTTCCGTCCATACAGAGCCTCGAACGGTGCCGCCTTAATGCTGGAGTGGTAACTATTGTTGTAAGAGAACTCCACCAACGGTAGGTGAACCTCCCAACTCTTACCGAAATCGATGACGCATGCTCGAAGCATGTCTTCAAGCGTCTGAATCGTCCGCTCGCTCTGACCGTCAGTTTGCGGATGATATGCGGTGCTCATGTCCAGTTGAGTACCCAACGCTTTATGTAATTGTTTCCAGAAACGGGAAGCGAAACGAGGGTCATGATCGGAGATGATAGAGACGGGCACCCCGTGCTTGGAAACCACTTCCTTAATATAGATACGAGACAACCGCTCCAGACTGTCGGTTTCCTTAATAGCGAGGAAATGTGCGGACTTTGTCAACCGGTCGACAATCACCCAGATCATGTCACAACCACTGGGCGACTTCGGAAGTTTGGTCACAAAATCCATGGTAATCCGCTCCCATTTCCATTCAGGAATTTCAGGTTGCTGTAGAAGACCTGACGGCTTCTGGTACTCCACCTTGACCTTAGCACAGGTCAAACATTTGCTGACATACGAAGCTATGTCAGCCTTCATATTGGGCCACCAATAGAGTATCTTTAAGTCCTGATACATCTTATCGGAACCCGGATGAATAGAATACCGGGATTTGTGAGCTTCGTCCAAGACAAGCCCCCGCAAACCCCCAAATAAAGGAACCCAAACGCGCTCGGCAAAGTAATGCAGGCCATCAGACCCAAGCTCGAGGTGCTTATCAGCACCGTGCATGGTTTCAGCTTTAAGGTTTTCCTCCTTCAAAGCTTCCAATTGAGCCGAACGAATTTGGTCAGGCAACGAAGAATGAATAGTGAGCTGTAAGGCTCGAACACGACGAGGTTTGACAGACTCCTTTCTGCTCAAGGCGTCTGCCACAACATTCGCCTTACCAGGATGGTACTTAATGGCGCAGTCATAGTCGTTCAGGAGTTCAACCCAACGTCGCTGCCGCATGTTCAATACCTTCTGGTCGAAGATATGCTGGAGACTCTTGTGATCGGTGTATACTTCGCACTTGGTACCGTACAAGTAATGTCTCCAGATCTTCAACGCAAAGATCACCGCACCCAACTCTAAATCATGAGTGGTGTAGTTCTTTTCATGGACCTTAAGTTGGCGAGAGGCGTAGGCAATAACCTTCCCACGTTGCATTAACACACAACCAAGACCACGAATGGAAGCGTCACAGTACACAACAAAATCATCTGTGCCCTCAGGTAAGGATAAGATGGGCGCAGAGCAAAGTTTAAGTTTCAGCATCTGAAATGCTGATTCCTGCGGTTCACCCCAGTCGAACTTTCGGTCCTTCTGGGTAAGAGTGGTGAGGGGTTGAGCGATCTTCGAAAATCCCTCAATGAAACGACGATAGTAACCCGCAAGGCCTAGGAATTGCCGCACCTCAGATGGCGTCTTTGGTGCTTCCCATTCCTTAATAGCTTCAATCTTTGCCGGATCGACATGAATTCCTAGTTCATTAACCACATGCCCTAGGAATTGTACTTCACGTAACCAGAAATCACACTTTGAGAACTTAGCGTACAACTGCTCCCGTCTCAAAAGTTCCAAAACCAATCGTAAGTGTTCCTCATGATCCGTCTTGTTCTTAGAATAAACCAAAATGTCGTCGATAAACACGATAACGAATTTATCGAGATAGGGCTTGCAAACGCGGTTCATCAAGTCCATGAAAACGGCAGGTGCATTCGTAAGACCGAAGGGCATGACCAAAAACTCGAAGTGGCCATAACGTGTACGAAAAGCGGTCTTTGGAATGTCAGCTTCTTGTACCCGCAGTTGATGATACCCAGACCTCAGATCTATCTTGGAATAAAAACTGGAGCCTTGGAGCTGGTCGAATAAATCATCAATTCGAGGAAGCGGGTAACGATTCTTGATGGTTACCTTGTTCAGTTCCCGATAGTCAATACACATACGAAGGCTCCCATCTTTCTTTTTGACAAATAGGATAGGAGCTCCCCACGGGGATGAACTAGGTCTAATGAACCCTTTTTCTAACAACTCCTGCAGTTGGTTAGATAATTCTTGCATCTCGGGAGGTGCAAGGCGGTAAGGAGCTCGGGCAATAGGCGTCGCGCCGGGCGCAAGATCAATGCTAAATTCAACCTGACGGTGAGGTGGAAGACCAGGCAAAACATCGGGAAACACGTCGGGAAAATCACGAACGACAGGAATGTCCTCGATCTTCTTCTCATCGTTAGATGAAACCGAAACAAGAGCTAAGATCGCGGAGTACCCCTTACGTAAATACTTATACGCCTTCATACATGAAATGATGCTCAAGGGAACTCCACTTTTCTCGCCATGAACCAAAAGAATCTCTCCATCCGGGAGAGGGAGGCGAATGATTTTATCGAAACAAACGATCTCTGCGCGATATAAGGACAACCAATCCATACCCACTACAACGTCGAAACTACCCAATGACACCGGCATGAGGTCGATAGGAAAAGATAACCCTGATAGTTCCAACTGACATCCTTTAAGAATATGAGTCGCCTCAATATTCTTACCATCAGCCAGTTCTATAATATACTTGACCTCTAAGGGAGTCGGTACAATGTCTAACAGTCGGCTAAACTCAACAGATATAAAACTCTTGTCGGCACCCGAATCAAATAAAACGGAGGCATAACGATCACAAAGAAGAAACGTACCAGTAACAGTATCCGGATCCTGACGGGCCTCGCCCGACCCAATGACGAAGGCGCGCGCGTTCCTGCCGCCACCCCCGTTGCCCCTGTCATTCCTCCCAGCATTCCCTTGCTTCAGTTTGGGGCAGTCCTTCTTAAAGTGCCCTGTCTCCCCACAATTAAAACATCCCTGGTTACCCCTAGGTGCAGCAGTGGTAGTAGTAGTAGGGGCAACCACCTGTTGCTGAGTCTGAAGATTCACCCTACACGTCTGGGCCAGATGCCCGTTCTTCTTGCAACGGGTACAAAAACTACAATTCCCCACATGATGATACCCACAACGATCACACCTAGGCAGTCTACCAGTATAACCACCCTGCCTTTGCCCAGAAGACGAACCCGTAGTCTCAAACTTCTTATGCTGCTGCTGCTGCTGAGGCTGCGCTGTACCCTTACCCGTGTTATCCCATTTCCTCTTGTTACTGTCAGAGGTCTTCACCACAGTACCCTTAGGAGGCAAAAGACCCTCCTGAACCTTCTGTTTAGTCAACCTGTGAGCCAATCGAATGGTATCCCGAAGTGTAGTAGCATCATTAGCGGTCACCAACCCGCAAATCTCAGGCACCAACCCACTGATGTAGAACTCAATAGCCTTATACTCAGGCGTCACCGAATCCGGGCACAAAAGTGCCAGCTCATGGTAGCGAGTGGTATACTCCTCTATCTCAGATCCCACCATCTGATGATTCCACAGCTCATGCTCCAAACTCTTGATCTCATCCCTGGGACAGTACTCCATCTTCAAACGAAACACAAATTCGGTCCATGGCAATGCATGGGCCTCCAGCAAACCAATAGTCTGAACAGTCGAATTCCACCAAGTCAAAGCACGTCCCTCAAACGTCCCCGAAGCATACTTCACACGAAACTCCTCAGGGCAGTTGCACATGGAGAAAGCAGACTCAACCTTCTCCAACCAACGGAGTAGTCCCACAGCCCCCTCAGTCCCACTGAAATTATGGGGCTTGCAGTCCTGGAACATCTTATAAGTACAGTGGACTGGAGGAGGTGGAGGTGGTGGAGGAGGAAAAGCATCCCCTAATACCAACAAAAACAACACGGTCAGGAAACGATCATCACACGACAAAAGATAAGGAATGAGGGTAGGAGTAATTAAATTACCACCATGGCCCTGGTGGGCGGCCTGCTGCGCAGCAATAGCAGCTGCCACGTGCTCCTGAATCAGATTATTCAGCTCCGCTTGGGTCATGCTGATGTTGCCACGACCCCCATTACGTCCACCGCCATTCCGGCCACCAACTCGACCACCAACGCGACCACCACGACGTCCTGCCATCTTCTGTCAAGATCAAAGACAAGACATCAGATTCCAGAACAGATAACAAAGAATCATGAAGAAACCGTAAGTGATAATGTAAATCAAAGGATTGGATCCCGTCATAGTCATTAGATCAAACACAGAGTCCACCAGGATTTCCATGCATCTCAACTTATTATTTCGTGTGCACCCGAAATGATAAGTCACTCTACATGGTCCCCGAGGCGTGCTCCTAGCCTGACCTTCAAACCACCAGGCACCCATGTTCAAGATATAAACAGCAAGTACAAGTGTGTGATAATGTGTGCAAGCAAGTGTGTCCGTTGGAGTATAGAAATGGGAGATGTCCGAATCTTGGACAAATCTCCGCAGAATGTCGAAGCCACTCCAACGTACGCCACCGCCGTGCAAAGGTAGTAAGGATCCTCGTTTCCAGCACGAAGTTGAAGTACAAGATAGGAGTTAGGAGTAATAGATAGGTGATGTAAGCATAAATGATAATAACGAATATAATACGAACACCCCGGCAAATTCCCGTATGACATGACTTATATGAATGTGACCGTCTAGTGTGTGCGACTCGGCTATAGACTTGACTCAACATGCAGTCCTAGTTCACTATAACCATTGGCTATGATACCAATCTGTCACACCCTCAAATTCCACGTGCGGGGTTTTACCGCGAGGCGCATGACGAACCAGGATCTAAGTCAACGGTCACAATAAACGACACTATATGATACGTAAAATGAAATAAACAACCATCAAGTTTCCATAAATCCATTCGCTGCGGAAGCGTAACTTTTATTACAACCCAAAATGTAAAAGTACGTAAGTCTGAAAAAGATATGACAATGCATATGAAACCTAGACGCCGTGTGACTCCGTGCGCCTATGATAAGCTGCTACCTCAACGACCTGAGACAAACATGCTAAAAACGTCAGCAAATAATGCCGGTGAGTTCACAGGTTTTATATTAAATGTTTAAAGTAATAAAAGCCATCATGTTATCACTATGTCAGAAGTAATAGCGTTAGCTAGACGCATGAGTTATACTACTACGACCGGAAACCATTACAGACAACGAAATATGATTTTGCCCGAAATGATTTAGCGTACGACCGAGACAATATGCACCCGTCCGGCTCCCAGCCGACGAGTGGGGTCTGTCAAGCCCAATAGATCTATCCACATTTCCCCCGTTATGCCATCCAGCATATTCATGGTTTCCCCGGGACTTTACGTATCGTATAGTATGTAAATGATTTAACACTAGTATAACATGATAATTTATGAAATAAGTATGAGCATGTGTCTCCCCCGAAATGTAAAACGTAAAGTGGGGCCGTGAAACTCACCTGATGCTGCTCTTCGCACTACGACAAGTAAACCTGCTCAATAGACGGCCCCTAATACCGGTGACCTATCATGATGAGCATATAAGGTGTTAGACTAACAACCCGTAGGTTGGTTAGTCCCTAGTAGTCCAGACCATAACCGTGTACATATGCAATGATGTTTCAACGTTTAACCGACCGTACCAGACAAGGCCCGACATCCCATTGGTGACCCGGCATCTCATGTGTTAGACAATGCAAGACATCATGCCACATATGCAGTTAAACACTTAATACACGTAATAGATTACCTAGTCTAGCATAATGTCCAATTAACGTGTAGACAGGTCCGAACACGTATTACTAAGTCATTGGGTGTATCCCGGGGTTCCTATCATGTTTCTAGGCGTCAAATCATGTTCCGGGATGTTAAAATATACATACAGCAGCATTACACGCGATTAGGAAGCAAACTAGCATTTAGAAAAGTCAACATGTGATTAGGGATGGTCAACAGGCGATTACAAGGGCTAATCGCCCCTTAGGATAGGCGATTAGGGCTATTCATGTGCATTATGGGCGATTATGGTCATAAGGTATGCAATTCAGGGCTTAACTAGTGATTAGGATCACAATCGCATGAAATGGAGGCGATTATGACTCTAATCGCCTATATACACGCGAGTAGGCTTCCCATTCAGGCGATTAGGCCCCTGATCGCCTATAACATAGGCGATTAGGATGCCCAATCGCCTATAGTGCAGCTGATGTGGTTTTTCGCGCGTTTAACCCTCCAAATCAGATCCGAAACGTGTAAAAACACCCAATAATCATCCTAACACATTAACAAACATATTTCAAGCAAAACCCCTAAGCTTTCATCATTATAACAGTTCCGAATGCGAGCGTTTTCCTAAAATGGCAACTTAGCATGTAACCATCACATCAACATGCAAGAACTTGCCCTAAATAGCAAATATCCAGATTAAATCACATAACCACGTTGTCCGATAGCATCCTACTGTTCTAGCATCATCCTATAACAAACCCTAACATCACACAATCAACAACATACCTCATATCATCCTTAATCATCCAAAATCCTTCAAATGGGTCAAGACATCAAGTATCAACAATACACAACCAAAACCATTCAAACTCCTAGGACATCATCATACTAACTTGTAACAGCAATAAACATCATAATAACACAAGAACAACCATGATTCAATCCTAAAAATCCTATCTTTAAACACATATAACACATATAACACATGTAATGGTGTGGGTTTGTTTAAAAACGGTTTTAAATGGATTTTCAAAGATAAAAACATTTATAAGTCAGGTCTGGACGTTTAGGGAGTAAAACATAATCAAATAAAGGTTTGGGTTTGAAGAACACACCTTGTAATCAAGAGGTGATGATGGAATAAGCTTGAAAATGGTGGTTTTGATGCAAAAACGGGTTCCAGAGGGTGTTTGTGCGTTGGGTTATGTTATGGGACGGCTAGGGTTGCACAAATGATGTTTTGGAGGTCAAGGGTGGTATTTATAGGCGTTTCTAGTCGTTTGGGGCAAATCAGGCGAGTATGCAGCTTTATACGCGAGTAGGACTGCTAATCGCATGAACTTTCATGCGAGTAGCCTCCTACTCGCTTAAAACCTTCCTCCAATCGCCCCTATATTAGCGATTAGGCTATTCCCCATAAGCCTAATCGCCTGTAACCTCTGTGTTCGTGTGTTTTGCGCGTTAAACCCCGTTTTAACACATGTTAACACATATTCACATACCGGTAAGCCACATAATGATTGTAAACATATAATGCATGATAAATAACACGTTCCCGCCCGATCACCAATTCCCGGGACTCGAGACTTGTGTGGGTGCGTTAAACCCGGCGATTCCACGAATCACCGATTCTTGTACACATGGTTATGGACCGACACCCAATGGTTTCTCGAACCATTGTAACGACTCCCGATGATTCCCGAATCATCAGTACGACTTAATTGACCCCAGTTAAGTATGATGTTAAGTAGTTATTTAAAATGTTTTCGTTGAGATAGACTCGTATGCATGTAAAGTACGAAACGCATGTATGTAAAGTATAAAAGTATTGACCTGAATATGCCGGGTGTCACATAGGATCAAAGATATGTATCTTCTTGTATTCTCCTCTTTTGTCCTTCAACAAGATGATAGCTTTAGCCGTTCTCCAATCATAATACCAAATAACAAATTCTTTGCTGAAATGCTGTTGAATAGGCATCAATGGAATCCGTTTCAACACAACAGGTGGTTTGTACTTCAAAGTCACCTTGTTCAGACCAGTAATAGGATCAACCTCTTTGTGAACTTTCCTCGTTGGATAATGAGGCCTGAACAAGTTCCACTGGTTCTGCTCTCCCATGTCATTTTATCAGCATAGTGACCAACAACAACATTATTAACAGAGGCGCCGCTCATCGCGTGTCTACAAATATAGCTTACAGCTCAGTACGACAAGGTTTTAATATCATGGAACCTGTGAAAATACAGAATTCCCTTCTCCCATTTCACACCAATGCAACGTAACTGTCTGAGATATTTCCAACCCAAAGCTCTTCCTTTGAATAGTTCGTTATGATATTTGTAGAAACCTCCTTGTACTTCTGTCTTTGGTCGGTTAGCTTCTTCCTCTTTCAATCTTTTCAATAAATCTTTCAAATCATCAGATTGTTGAACATTTGGTTTCTGATTGGCATCATTCTCAAACACTTCATCAATAAACTTCTTACTTTTCTTCTCAGCAAGTTTCTCAGCTTTATCAAGTGTATCTTCATTAATCTCAGGTATCACACCTTCTTCTTTATCTCTGAAATACTTCGGATATTCTTTACTAGTAATATCCTCCATCTCAATATCTTCAAAAACAGGAGTATCTCTATCATCAGAGTGATTACCTACATCTTTTTTTGGAACATAAGGAATCTCTTTGTCATTCATTATATCTTCTAGAGACTTCCCTATCTGCTTAGCTAATCCTTCTAAAATCTCTTTAGATAATGCCGCAGATACTTCACCATCCTCTAGATCAGGATCATTGTATTCCAGTTCATACTTCATATCATCATAGTCAAAAATCTCCGGCAACTTTCCAATCAGTTCAATTGTGCAAACATTCTGCTTCAACATCTGATGATACAAGTTTTTGTCTTCATCTGATAAAGCTCTAATCTTCTCTGTCCAGAATATGCTATCATCATCAACATTTTCACCAGGTGTCGTTTTCTTCTTGGAATTAGACTGGCCTATGTTTCTTTTATCGGTTTCTCTCTTTTCATACATATACTAATCAGTATCATCATCATCTTCATCAGAACAATCATCATCTTCACCTTTATCATCTTTCTTTCTACCACTCTTATCACCAGCATCATCATTGGATGAATCATCAAATTCATCATCATTACCTTCTTCATCATCAGACGGTTCATAATCAACCTGCTCTTCTTCTTTTTCTTTATCCTCTTCTCCATCCTTCAACTGTGGAGCTTTTGAATACAAATCTTTGATCATCTTTCTCAGATTTTTTTTGGTTGACTTGATCTGTCTGTTTTCATGCTATAAGTACTTGATTCTTCGTGTGTTTCTTTTACCACGAGCCAACAACATCTGATTTTCTTCCTGAAGCTCTTAAACTTTTGCTTCAATCTCTTATTGATTCGCTGGGTTCACAGTAACTTCCTCCTGAAAAACTTTCTTTTTCTTCAATGTTGGGGATGCGACGGGTGTTGTATCTTTCGAGCTTCCAATCGCTGGTACTTTCTTTCCAACGACTAACAAATCAATTTCTCTATCTCTCTTTTTCTTTGGATTTACCTTCTTAGCCATAGTTTTGCTTATGGCTTTCTTCATCTTTTCACCTGCTACAGGAGATCCAACAAAATCAAGATTATCAATAGTCAACTCCAAATCTTGATCATCAGCTACTGGAGGACTTTTCTCTTGTTCTTCAATTGCTTTGTTCAAACTATCAATCTCACCAATCACAGTGGCCTTGCGTTTTGTGATCCTGACAGTTTCTTTTCCTGAATCCCATTCTTCATCGTCTTGAGTCTCTTCAGAATCAACAGACTCTTCATCAACTAACATGGTTTTGGCTTTTCCTTTCTTCTTTACAGCCTTTTGTTTCTTAGGTTCAGCTTCATCAACTTTTGCCTTCCCTTTACTAGACTTAGCACCTTTATTAATCACCTGGCGCTTCCGTTTAGCATCTTTATTAACCTTATAGACCTTATCCCGGTGGATTGGGTCCTCAAAACCTGGTGGTTGCCTAACATACACTTCTTCCTTGACCGCACCATATAGAAAGGCACTTTTTACATCCATCTGATACACCTTGAATTTCTTGTATGATGCATACGCAAGAAACATTTGGATTGCTTCAATGTGTGCAACAGGTGCATAGACTTCATTGTAATCTATTCCTTCCATTTGACGAAAACCTTGTACGACCAATCGAGCTTTGTTTCTGACAATAACGCCTCGATCATCCTTCTTACACTTGAATACCCACTTGGTACCAATTTTCTTCCGGTCTGGTGGTAAATCTGTCAGCGTCCAGACTCCGAGTTTCTGAAACTGTAGAAGTTCCTGCTGCATAGCTTCAATCCATGAATCATCTTGTAAAGCATCCTTGTATGTCCGCGGCTCAACCTGCGAAACATAACAAGCAAAAGACCAATCATTTTGACAACCAGATTTCTGTATTTTAGCATAGAGGGCTAGGGCTCCAATGTTGTCATGTGATGTTGCTCTTCTAAGTTGACCTCTCGTCATCAAACTGCTACTTGGATAACCAGTAACTTGCTCGAGTGGATGAATCTGATTTATCCGAGATTTCGGATGATTAGAAACAGAAATAACCGCTGGAACGTTGAGATTCTCTGCAGTCTCCAGATCATTACCCGTATTATATGAAGATGCACCATTTGGATTTGGGTTCAAAATTGGTCGATCATGACTGTTTGATATTCAAAATGATCAAAATTCAATTCAGCCAATTTAAACATCAAATTCTTGTTTCTTAATATCCTAATATGGCCGATTAACAAATATCAACAATCAATTTCATCTATTAAACTATTATTGATGGTTTTTAAGCAAAATTTAGGGTTTCATATTTTTAAAACATCAATCCAATTCAAATCTATGTTGAAACCCTTGATTTTGGTTCCTTGTCCCCCCTAAATCCATCGATAATGGTTTAGCTACTAACAATTGATGATTAATCATGTTCTATATTGTCTAATTAGTTGATTTAGGGTTTGTTCTAATAATCATCAAATCTGAATAGGTTATGCATCCATTACCTGTAAAAGTTATAGAAACAGGATCAGCGAATCATGAGGAACACAATTATCAGGTAAAAAACAAACGAGCAACAAGGTCTGGTTACGAGGGAATTTTGAAAAAATTTCTGTGGTTCGAATGAAGCTGATATGGGATATATAGACTCCACCTTTGACCCTGAAATGGGTTCGAATGAGAAGAATTGGTCTTCCTTCAACCCTAGTTAAAGGCTCAAAAGAGACCAGATGGTTTGAATGAAGAAAACATCAATCAAACACTCTCATTCGACCTCATTAGTAGGTTCTAATGAAGACATAAACTCTCCTTCGACCCAATGAAGGGGCGAATGAAAGTTTGGATTTCTGAAAATTTTACCAAATTTCAAATTGGAATCCCATATTGTCAGTTTTGATCATTTAAACCTTCAAACATTCATCATTTACCATTTAAATGATACAAAACTCAAATTGGTTTGTCAAACTTCATAAAATGACCATCAAGCACCATCGATTATCGAAAATAAAGCAGAAATGCAAAATCTTTTGGATTTTCTGAAATTTTTGTTAAAACACACCAAAAATCTTTTTGAGTTTTTGTATATGTGAACTAAATCAACAGAAAGCAATAAATTTTTGTGATTTTCCGGTAAGAGGATCATATCAGTTTCTGAGAGATCACATCGCACCGTTTTTTTGTTATATTTAAACTGTTACTGAAAAAGTAACTTTGGCAACTGCTGATATTGTTATCCACATAAACTCACATGTATACTGTTATGCAATGCTTTAGACTGATACTGATATATATATATATATATTATAAACCAATTCACCTGTGGTTCCCACACACACACGACATACTCCCGTATCAAGGAATTTTGCATAAATATTCATTGTAACGCGTGATTATGCTTTTGTTATCTGTTGTTACAAGGTATGAGACACAGAGGTGTACAGGTCAGCAACTCAATGCTACAGAGTAACATGTGCACTCTACCAGGTTGAGGTCTTATATCAACCATAATTTGCATCAATGATTAGATACGATGCATTAGATAATCTTTGATTATCGTTATACATTTAAAGTTCCTCAATTCGGTAACTTTAGATTTTGGCATTAAAGCTCTTTTATAAAGATACCCTGCCTGATCTAGGTCCGTAAAACCTTACGACAGAAGATCAGATAGGCTATCCCCAGATAACTAATAACATAACGACCCCGAAACCTCCGAATTTTGTACAAACCCTATAAAACAAAATTACGGTACCAAGACCATATGCCCATGAGGTGTTTATCCACATAGTAAACAGTTTGATATGTATGTATCAGGCACACAGTAATAAGTCTACGAAGCCTATCAACACATCACTCAAAATTAATGTTTATCAAGCATTTTGACATTTTCAATTCTTTAGCATGCAATAGATCCTCACTGATGTACTATCATCTCCTCTTTTTCTCCAGGATAAATCATTTTTGATTTTCTGATTTTTATAGATTTTGAAAATTTTCAATGTTTTTGGTTTTTCTAATAATGCTCCCCCTTGAAATTAAAAACATATTTTTGGTTTTTGATTTTCTGAAAGCAAAATAAAACGAAATAAAATTGGTAAACCGAGGTGACGATTAGTCTTGTTTTTCTTTTATACCGTTAACTTTTAATAAAAATTCAAATCTTGATCTGTCAAAAGCTTTGGTAAAAAGATCAGCCCTCTAATAGTCAGTGTGAATTTTGACCATATCAATCAAACATTTAGCATAGCAATCACACATAAAGTGAAACTTAATCCGGATGTGCTTAGCCTTAGAGTTATTGACATTGTCTTTAGTGAGTGCGATAGCGGCTTCTTGTCACAATGAATTGGGGTTTTAAGAAATTGCAAACTGTAGTCACGCATTTGTTGTTTTTTCCACAAAACATGTGAGCAAAAACTCGAGGCTGCCACATATTCTGCTTCACATGTAGATAACGCAACTACTATTTGTTTCTTGCACTGCCAGGTCACGAGCCTGCTCCCCAGAAATTGACATCCAGCTGTTGTGGATTTTGTGTCTTTGTCGCATTCGCCAAAATTTGCATCACTAATAGCAATAAAGTCAAAATTATCATCGTTAGGGTACCATAGTCCACGCGAGGGACAACCCTTCAGATTGCTCAGGATTCATTTGACAGCTGCCAGGTGACTCTGTTTTGGCTTTGATTGATATCTAGCACAGAGACACGTTGGAAACATTATATCTGGACGAGATGCAGTCAGGTACATTAAAGATCCGACGATGGCTCTATATGTAAAGGGGTCAATGAGCTCCCCCTTAGCATCAACTCCAATCCCGTGATTGGTTGGAATGGGAGTATCCATAGGCTTTGAATCTTCCATCTGGAATCGGCTCAAGAATTCAGAAACATATTTCGTCTGGTGAATGAAAATGCCCGTTGGCAATTGGTCCACCTGCAAGCCAAAAAAAGAATTGCATTTCTCCCATAACGCTCATCTTGAACTATTCCTGCATGATTCGTTCAAACTCTGTGCATAAAAGTTCATTAGTAGATCCAAATATAATGTCATCAACGTAAAACAAGAAGCAAGTCACCCTCAGTTCTTTTTGTGAACAGGGTACAGTCTACCAAACCTCATTTGAATCCCTTGGAAAGAAGATATGTGTTAAGCTCCACATACCATTGTCTTGGAGCTTGGTGCAACCCGTATAAAGCCTTATTAAGCTTATAGACCTTATCCTGGTGGATTGGGTCCTCAAAACCTGGTGGTTGCCTAACATACACTTATTCCTTGACCACACCATATAGAAAGGCACTTTTTACATCCATTTGATGCACCTTGAATTTCTTGTATGATGCATACGCAAGAAACATTCGGATTGCTTCAATGCGTGCAACAGGTGCATAGACTTCATTGTAATCTATTCCTTCCGTTTGATGAAAACCTTGTATGACCAATTGACCTTTGTTTTTGACAATAACGCCTCGATCATCCTTCTTACACTTGAATACCCACCTGGTACCAATTTTCTTCCGGTCTGGTGGTAAATTTGTCAGTGTCCAGACTCCGAGTTTCTGAAACTGTAGAAGTTCCTGCTGCATAGCTTCAACCCATGAATCATCTTGTAAAGCATCCTTGTATGTCCGCGGCTCAACCTGCGAAACATAACAAGCAAAAGACCAGTCATTTTGACAACCAAATTTCTATGTTTTAGCATACAAGGCTAGGGCTCCAATGTTGTCATGTGAAGTTGCTCTTCTAAGTTGACCTCTCGTCATCACACTGCTACTTGGTTCACCAATAACTTGCTCGAGCGGATGAATATGATGTATCCGAGATTTTGGATGATTAGAAACAGAAATAACCGCTGGAACGTTGAGATTCTCTGCAGTCTCCAGATCATTACCCGTATTAGATGAAGATGCACCATCTGGATTTGGGTTCACTGGTGGTGTTACCATAGCATGATCTAAAATAGCTTCATTGAAATCATCACCATTAACACACGATTCAATGTGTAACATGCTGCACGAATGGCTTCATTCCAAAATATTACTGGAAGGTTAGAATCTACAAGCATGGTACGTGCCGCTTCTATTAGAGTCCTGTTCTTTCTTTCTGCAACACCGTTCTGCTGTGGAGTGTATGGTGCACTGTACTCATGATGAATAACCTTTGAGTCACACAATGCATCCATTTGAGAATTCTTAAATTCCGTACCATTATCACTTCGAATTCTCTTGATCTTCAATCCATATATATTCTCCAGTCGAGTAAACAGAACGTTCAGATTGTTAAAAGTTTCACTCTTGTGTTGCATGCACATCACCCACAAAAATCTTGAGAAATCATCGGTAACCACAAGACAATAAAGTTCTTCATTGATATTCTTACGCTTAACTGGTCCGAATATGTCCATGTGTAAACATTTAAGTGGAAGTTCGACAGAATTTACTTGGGTTTGTGGGACTGTTTGTGCTGTTTTCCCTTTTTGCAACTTACACATTTGTCATTAAGATGAAAGTGTTTCACATTCACACCCTCAACAAGTCCGTTCTTCACCAAATGATTCATCTTTCTTAGGTGAATATGCCCCATCCTCCTGTGCCACATGATTGATTCTTTTTCAGTAGCCTTGGATAGAAAGCACGTGACTTGTCCCTGTGTGGTGGTTGCCTTGCTCATATCAAGAATGTAAAGATTATTCACTCTTGGAGCTTTCAACATGATCCATTCTTTTGGTATGACGAAACCGGGTTTCAATATGTAACAGGATTTGTCATCAAAGTGAACCGAGAACTTCTTATCACAGATCTGACTCACACTTAACAAATTATAGTCAATTTGTTTCACATACGATATCCTTTCAAAACTCACAATGCCATTGGTATCACTCCCTTCCATAGTAATACAACTTCCTTTGTTTCCCGCAAACGCCACATATCCACCATTAATATTCTTTATATCAAATAGCAACGTTAAATCTCCAGTCATGTGCCCAGAAGCTTCACTGTCGACAATCCAGAGACTGCTAATAGGGCCAGCTGGAGCTCCCTGCACAAATGACAAACAAAATTAGTTTTTGAAAGGGACCCATGTCTGTTTGGTCCTGGGTCTTTGAATGTTAGCTTTAGAAGATTCTTTCTCACAAACGTTCAAGTTTGGATCAACCTTTTTCTGGTTGTTCACAACTTTCTCACTTTTCACTTCAACTTTCGCAGATGATGTTGAAGCACCCGGAGAACCCTTTGGTGTCCAAGTTTGTTCAGAACGTTTTAGAATCATTATTTGAGGTTGTTTAACGTCAATAGGATTCTTAGTATCGTTCGAGAATGAAAATTTCTTGGCTACCTTATCCGATTTAACACATGAAGGTCCAACCAATGACTTAACAACATGTTTTGGAAAACCTTTCGTTTATCATTAGTCATGTTCACCATAGGTTTCTTCAGATTTTTCTCCATGGCAATCCGGTTTCGATTATCATAGACAATTGGATGATATTCCCTCTTTTGATAAAAACGATTTTGGTTAAAAGATTGTTGCCTCTGAGGGAAAAACCGTTGTTGTGGATAATATTGTCTATGATTATCAACCGAATTCCTCACATACTTCTTTCTCTCAACCTCGTGCTTCTTATGTCTTACATATGGGCAGTGAGCAAGTAAATGCCCTCTCTCCCTACATTTAAAACATTCACGGTATTCTTCAAACACATTTTTAGAATTAGGTTTAGCGAAAGTTTTGACCGGGTGTTGATCATTAACACACTTACACCTTAAACTCTCAGGAGCGGGCTCCTTTGAGTAAGCCGGTTCAAAAAATCCGTTAACCTTTTCTTTTCGCTTAATAAACTCAGTGACATGAACTTTTGGTTGTGAAGAATCTTCACCATACAATCTCCGAATGAGTTCGGGAGGAATATAATTGGTCCTTTCGTGTTTAGGAAACCAAATGGTACTCTCTTGACAGATTTTCTCAATTTTCGAATAATTGGCAAATTGTATTGGATATTCTTCATCAGCAATTATCTTATCGAATCCTTCCATCCGATAGAAAACTTTAACTGGTTTGTCAACCGGTTCATTCTTTTCAACCTTTTTAACTGATTGATTCATTTTGTTTATAGTTTTCTGAGGATAAGAAACCTGAGATGGTGAGATTATCTCATTTGTTCTTATATGATTTTCCAAAGGAATATCATTAGATTTCTTAGGTTCCTCATCTTCAGTATCTGAATCATCAGTTACTGTAATCACTCCTTCATCATTCAATCCAAGTATCGGTCTCACATCAGAATTTGGATCGCCAACACTAGAAGTGTTTGATTCATTATCTGATCAGGAATCCGATTTCACTAAACTCTCAAGTGTTACTGAATTCAAATTGTGATTTTCAAATAACACTGGAGCAAGAACAGCCTTATAATTGGCATCATTGGATTGTGATGGTTCTTCAACAATGTGGTCCAAAACATACGCCACATGTTTATAACTCTCTAATTTCTTGTTCACTTTTTCAGCAAAACACTTGATCTTAGCCATTACAAGTTTTGTTTCCTCAATTTCAATGATGTAATTGTTAATGGCTATTTGTTTTAAAGATAAAGTTTTTGTCAATTCTTAAACATCCTTTTTATACCCTTCAAGTGTTTTGTTGAAATTGTGTTCATCCTTTCGATAAGATTGAATGACGATTTTAGCATTCTCAAGCTGATGCCTAAGTTGCTTAACTTTGTCATTTAATCTATCACAAGTTCCACAATATTTATTCTCATCGGTAGCAGAGTTAAGACTTACCGGACTCGGTGGATCTGTTAGGCTATCAGTGCAAAATGTGCTTCCTTCCCAGCAAAGAACTTTGAGTAGTCAATCTTAGTGAAAGCATCATCAACCATGCACGATTTCTTCGTCATCAGAAAATCGGCTTCATCTAGAAACTGATCAATGTCATCATCCAGTGAATTAACGCTAGCTTCAGAATCAGATTCGCTTTCTGAATCCGAATAAACAGATTTCAGTTCATCAGAGACATCAGCAACGGAATCGATAATCGTCCTTGAAACCATTTCAGTAACCAGTTCATCAACCTTCTCTGCAACATGATCTGAAACCTCCTCAGCAATCTCTTCAACAATCTCTTCAATCACAACATCAGAAACCTTCTCAGTCACTTTCTCACAAACTTTCTCAGAAATCAATTCAACATCATCTATCACCGGCTCCTCTAAAACCATTTCTTGCGCAAAACAAGCTATATTTCCACCGGTAACCTCTTCAACACCCAATTGCATACTCTGCATGCAATTCCAATCAAAACCCTCATCCTTTTGAATCACTAAAGCCTGATTATCGTTTTGAGGTTGGGTAATCGATGTAGTAATTGGAACAATGGTTCTGGTTAGGTTAGAATTAGGTGTGGTTTGGTTTTGATTAGATGTAGATGTTTGTCTTGGTGTGGTATTTTGAGAGGTGTTTTGTCGGTTTTGGTAATTGTCTTGTTGTGGATAGGTGTTGTTGTTTTGGCTTTGATAAATGACTTGATTTTGTGATTGGCGATTCTGGTAATTGGAATTGAATGGATTGTGATTACCTTGTTACATAGGCTGAGTACATTCTCGCTTGAAATGACCTCGTGTACCACAATTAAAACAAGTTACCTTGGCTTTGTTGAAACCATAGGTAGTATTAGGTGAAGTGGCGAGATCAGTTCTTCCTGTCTTTTCAATGAATTCGGTCGCTCTCCTCATCACGCTAGCAAAAGCCCACTGAATATCGATCAACTCCATTTATTCTTTGTCGATCTGGGCATAATCTTCATTTGCCAGATTATTGTTTCCAATCTGACTTGCCACAAGTCCATTATATGAAGCAACCATTGCTGAGACTAACGCAATGTGTTGCCGTGCCACTTCAACTGTCACATTATTCATGTTGGAAGTTTCCAACACGATTGGACATTGGCTTAAAGATGCTTCAGGAATCATTTGAGGAACATACTGTTGTTGTTGAGGCATGGATGAAGTATAGCAAGCTGTAGACATTTGTGGTTGTGTTAAGGTGTATGAAGATGGTGTATAGGATGGTCCTGGTGCAAGATAGTTGATTGGAACTCTTTGTGGTTCAACAACATTTGAAATACAAGCAATATGTGGTGCAACAGTTCCTCCTACTGATGATGTAGACATAGAAGCAGATGAGGTAGCAAGATACAACTTCGGGTTTTCTGGAAACTGGCATCTTTTGGCTTTCCTCTTCTCTTCCATCTCCTTATTCTCCAGCTTCTGTATAAACTCATTGATGGACCAATATTGATATGCATCTTTCTCCTTCAAAACCTCAACATGTTGACTCCAATACGGAGGCAATGAGTCAGCAAACTTATCCACCAATTCCTGCCAAGGAATGTTAATCTCATAATTCGACAATTCAGATAATAAGTGACAATATCCGGGAATGAGCTCCTTCAACGTTTCATTTCCTACATAGCTGAAATTCCTGAACCCTTTCTTCAATTATTCTTTACGAAGTCTCCTGGTCTTCTCATTGCCATCATGACTATTCTTCAAACAATCCCAAAGTTGTTTGGAAGTAGTACATGATCCGAACTGATGTAATAAGTTTGTGGATAATGCCTGAGACAACTGAGACATGGCTTTCTTCTCAAGTGCAAACTTCTTCTTGTCATCATCTTTTAAATCTTCAAGTGGAATCGGGATGTTCGTGTTCTCAACTATCAGAGCAACATATCCCTTCATGATCATTTGCCATGCTTCTCCGCCTTCTAATCCCAATCCTTCAAGATGAATCTTGAAATTCTTCTTCCACTGATAGTAATTTGACATGTCTAACAACTTAGGAGGACGGTTACCACTACCCGATGATAAGTCATTAATAAGTGTGGTAATCGCACTAGTAGTCTGAGACTGAACTGCTGCTACTGCAACTCCCCAAAGATCATTCATTTGTTGTTGTGGAGGTTGATTAGTAGGTGGTGGTGTTGAACTTGTCATAGCAATGTAGTTAATCGGCTGTGATGGTGGCGTGTTAGTCTTCTGAGAAGCAACTGCCCACGAATTCATCGGAACATGCTGTTGCTGTGTTGTTGCAGGTCTAGGTGTAGAAGAATATCCCCAAATGTTATCCATAATACTCAAAATGTAAACACTTAGAAAATTCTCCAAATACAAACTCAGGTTCGACCTCTGAAATCAATACGTGGGTTCGAATGTAGATAAACTCTTGGTTCGACCCCTGTAACATACTCAAATGAAGAAAATCACACACTAGACTTGATTCGACCCAGACAAAAGACTCCTTCGACCTCCCGTATGGTCGAATGTAACCAAATTGGTCGAATGAAAACACAACACACTTGAAAACTTTTGATTCGACCTAAAACCCCTTGGGTTCGACCTAAAAACTCTGATTCGACTCCAAAACTAACACGTTCGACCTCATTCTCTCTAGTTCGACCCGACTCTTTTGAAAAACGGTTATTCTTCAAAAATCAGTTAATTTGATCCAAGTTTTTCAAAAGTTTATGGAGTTTGATGATCTTAATCAGGTTTTGCTTCGGATTAGATGGAGATCAACTTTAATGAATGAAAATTTTGATTTTATCCGTGAAATCTAGTCAAATTCAATCAATCTCCATTGTCATTCAAAGTTTGTGCAAAACAAAATTTTTTTTGGTGTTTTTGGATAAAAATCTGTTCGAAATCTATCAAATTGCAATTGTATGATCGAGATAAGCTCTGATACCACTTTGTAGTGGATCAGATTTAAAGAAAAACACTAGATGATCATACAAGTGAAACAATCTAGGTGCGGAAACCCTAGATCGTATGCAATATGATATAGATCAAATCAGAAACACAATCGAATCCTCTTAATAAACATTTCATTCATAAACATTGATGATTAAACCTTTACAATTGTGTTTATAATGAAATAAACCCTTAACAAGACTTTTCAGAACACAGAGAGAATACACACAAAATTCTAGACTCAAATTTTCCAAAACTTTTTCATCAAAATAAAACTTTAAGTATTTATAGAGCTGCACATTCGACCCCCCAATATGATCGAATGTGATCTTTGACCAACATACTAGCCCAAACCAAACTTATCTTCTATATATGTTTCGACACATTACATACTTTACACTTTCTATATATATATATATATATATATATATATATATATTTATAGGGAATGGTTCTAGAGAAAACCCTCCTTATTTGGTAAACTCTGGAAACTCTGACTTCCCAATATTTTTTTTTTTGAAAAAAATAGGGCAAGTAATATACATGATTTTAAGCATTTTGGGCCAAAAAAATTAAAAAAGCGCCGAGTTTTTTTTTTTTTTAAAAAATAAAATAAAATTTTGACTAACACATGTTAAGCGCTAATAACAGGTGTTAACAATGTGTTAACTATATGTAAACAGTAGACGTTTTTTATTTAAAAAAAAACCGTTCGGCGCTTTTTTGATTTTTTTGGCTCGAAATGCTTAAAAAAATGTATATTACATACCCTATTTTTTTTTCAAAAAAAAAAAAAAAATGTTGGGAAGTCAGAGTTTCCAGAGTTTACCAAATAAGGAGGGTTTCCTCCATATACTTTACCTATATATATATATATATATATATATATATATATATATATATATATATATATAGTCCAAAAACAACACAAAGTCATGCTTTTAATATACAAATACTATCATACAATACTTTTAGTTAATATTTTATCGGTTTGGTTCGCGAGTTAGCACTATTCGTATTTATAATTTATAAATGTATATATTTATAAATATTATGCAAAATATATACGAGATTAATTATTTTTACCGAAGTTACACGCACGTATCCTGCAGCCGCCTCATACGCTGCGTTGACCGAATCACTTGACCGTGTTAACTCGTTGACCAGGTCTGACCGCTGTTGACCGAGTCGACTCGGTTTGACCGACTTTGACCCGGATTCGACTGGATATAGCCGAGCTTGGAAACTAATCCGGGAACCATTTTGACTAGGCTAACCCGGTTTGACCATGTCGACTTGATGACCAAGGCTTCAATTGTGACCCGAGAACTGAAACCATGACAAACCCTGTAACGCCCCAAAAATCCATTTTTGCTTAGTTACTGAAGGGATAGGGAGCCTAATCCAGGCGGACGTGGCCTCCCTATCCCCGCATAACAAAGGATCCGCGGAAATGGTCGCGTAGCACAGTTCCGGCGGAAAAGGCTTGGGTCACAACCCTACACACCTGTGGAAAACATGCGCGCGTCAGCCAACGCGCGGACTGCTTCGCATCGTAACATTCTTAGGTACGAGGTACGGAAGATCAAGAGTCAGGAAGATCTACCCGCAAAGGATCACTGACATCACCAACAGGATAAAGACACATGTCCGCGGTTGCCCAACAACCACTGAGGTTCAACAGTGACGTGACTAGGTAAGTCAACCATGCCGGTTCAGAATAACATGCCGCCAACGGCCAGTCACAAGCTGCCACGTGTCCGCCGGTAAACTTACCGCTGACGTCATCTACAGTGGACGTCCTTTTCCCGCCTTTTTCAGATACCAAGGACGGTTGGGCCGAGCCAAGGCCCAAAGATCACAAGACTCGTCGTGGGCTTCTTCTTAAGCCCACGACCCTCATTATAAATAGAAGACTCCAGCTCCCTTCAAGGGGATCGATCATTAATCACTTGTATCTAGGGCTAGAATTACTCTTATGCTTTGTACTCTCCAAAGTAATAATATTCTCAGCTCTTCACAGTGGACCTAGGTCATACTCGACCGAACCACTTACATCTTCATGTCTCATATTCACTCACTCACCACACACTCACTCATCTATACATTCGGGTAATCCAAACAGTTTGGGTAAAGGAACGTACGTACAGTAACATAAGTGCAACCCCTCGGAGATTAGTAATAATCCCCGAGTAGCTTATTGTTTCTTCAGTTACGCCATTAGGCGTGATTAGCAAAATAATAAAACGGGACTTAGACAATAAGAATGTGGGTTATGTTCTAATATGGAAATAACCTAGTGAATGTTATTATCTATATAATGGAGAAATAACACTAGAAACTAACTTGGTTAGTTGAGTTTTTGATAACAAAAGGCTTTGGGGTAAACTTGAGGGACTAAATGTGTTAATTGGCCAAAGTTGAGATGAGGGTATATTGTGTAAAAAGGGGTGGGTCAATATTCATAAGCAAGAGTCGACGTCCACACCCAAAAAACACACACATCACACCTACTACTCACAAATCTTGTGCAATCCAAGCCAAATCAAGGGTTCTTGCCAATGCATGATGAAATTCTTGCTAAATTGGTGTTCTAATCATCACAAGGTAACCTTAGAACTTTTTATTGCATTTAGATCACTCTTGTGTAGAAGATGATGAAACTAGGGTTTCTGTGAAAACGTGAAACAAGAATGGATAAAGGTTTCTAGATGTTGATAGACACTAAAGGAACCATAATTTGTGATAATACATAAGGCTATGCTTGATTCATGTGCTAATTAGATTGTTGTATGCCCATGTTAAGTGGGTTTTGACCCTAGGTATGAACCATAAAAGGATGTGGTAAACTTGCATAAGTTGTTATCTCTATGCTCTGTAAATGTGTTAGAAATCAAGGTGATCAATTGTTGATGATTAGCTAGTTAAATGGCAAAGTTTGAGAAGTCCATAAGGCTTAGAATTCACTTGCAAAAAGGGTGCACATGAAGTGTTTGATACAATGCTTACATGAAACTTGAATTGGGTCAAATGGTGTACAATTGTATGAAATTCGTCACTTTTGACAGCCCTAGATAGTCATATTGTAAAGGGCATATCTCATTCGTTATTAGGAGTTAGAAGACGAGCCTTATATCGTTGAAAATCTTGTTGCACATATTACATTTCATATTTAGTCATAAGAAGCTGATTTTGAGTTGTAGTAGGTCAAAACAGTATCTAAAGTTAACATTTCAGTTTTGACAGCAAAGCTGTTTGGTCAAAATTATGTTTTCGACCTGATCTTAAAATATTCATATAAAATTATAGAAATATCGTTAGGAGGCATTCTTTATATGCTTGGAAAGGTCTTTGAATGAGACACATTTTGTATTTGATAGTCAAGATCTGATTCCGAGGTTTAGAAGGGGAAAAATTACCTTGAACAGCAGCTGCGCAGAAAATCGCTGCACATTTATAATGTAATCTTTAATAAGAAAAGGTGTAAGAATGTACACGCTTGTAGTAGTCTTGGAGTACGGATTGTAGGGAAAGAATAGTGTATTATGTGGCATTCAAATAGTGTCTAAAAACACTTACCAGCTAGTTCATGCAAGTATTTTCACTAACGGGTCGAACAGGTAGTATATTGAAAGACTTATTGAATAGAACTAGTTGTTGAATGTATTGATGTCATGTTTGAATGATGTAGGGGCTGTTTGGTAGCGTCTTAATGAGGCTCTTAACCATTCAGCACTGAATGATTCAGCATTCAGTGTGTTTGTTTCAGCTTCTGAATGGAATGGTTAAGTCTGAATCTTTAAGATTTGGGATGTTGCTGAACCATTAAGCACTGAACTATTAAGCACTGAACTAGGCTGAACCTTAATGAGGCTCCCCTACCAACGTGGGACAAGAAAACTAACCATTAAGAGGTCCAACTTAATGATTCAGCGCTTAACCATTCAGACCTCTTAACCATTCAAACCTCTTAATGATTCAGCACTTAATCAACCAAACAGCCCCGTATAATGAATACTAATGTTTGAATAGGTAAGTTCCAAATTAGTATTCTAACACCACATGTTGACTTGAAAGTAAGCTAGGTACAAGAAGCTTAAAAGTAAACGGGTCAAGTGGATATGATCTCGAGCTAGGTGAAAAGCTTGGGACTATAAGTCAAACGTGTATATGGCGAAAACACTCCTACGGGAAAAGGTAAGTGACTTATGATGCAAACTCTTGGTTTAGTAATTGTATGTTTATGTATAAATAGAGAATGAGATACAAGTATGAAAAGGTAATTTATAATAAGATAAGAGAATTGATGTTGTGGGTGAACGGGTATAGTCCACATACAACAATGAAAGTAGTTGGGATAAATGAGCAACAAAGATAAATGAAGGGAGGGTAATTAAGCATGAAATAAACCTAAGATTAACAAATATGGTATAAGAATGAATAGTAAAATGTACGGATTGATATGTGTGTATATATATAGATGGATACATTAAATCATGGGTGTAACTATTTAGATTGAATTGTATAGTTATGCAAGGTCACACAAATGGTAAACCGTTTAGTAAGTGGAGTTATCTCGCATTGAATGCTAGTGTAATAAAATGTGTGCCTAGTTGCTTATGCCCGGTAATGTGTGAAAGTGTTATGTATGTAAAGGTTGGTCGTTATGTGTAGGTTGAGTATAGGTTCGAAAACTTCATGTTTGTCCTTGAGAATACATGAATGAAGAGTAGTACGACGGATCAAGATAACTTCTACATGGGATATGTACGCGCGTGTATATTGTAGTGTTATTAATTTGTTTGTTATGACGACGGTAATAAAGATGCAGGTATGTAAGTATGAATGCATGGAAATTGGAGGATAGGGTCCAGAGACCGGGTCTGAACTTATAAAAGGCATCTGGATATGACCATTGTGTATTGTTGATGTTATTTTCATATTGTGAATATTTGCATGAAGTCACTTAATGAACTAACGAAATGGTTATGCGGTAGTTGCAGGTTGTCTAATGTAACATCACGAATTTTTCCCTAATTTTTGTATTAGTAAAATCACCAATAAACTATTTATTTTTATCCTTTTAGTAATTTTAGTAATTTTAATAATAATAATATATTTTTTTAGCTGATTTATAAAAAAAAAATATAATATAGTGTGATAGATTTGTTGAACGAGTATAGTTTACAAAGTTTACTTATAGACTTATTTGCATAACAAAACCTTAAACACACTCAAACCATTATCAACCCACACCTTGACCCAGCTAAAGTTCCAGCCCAAACCACCCAAGGCCCAGCCCAACAACTCCTTTGTCTTCCCCTTTTTGCTGACTTCGACACACCAGATCTTTTCGGAGCCCCATCACCAAACCCGACCCACCAACACCTTTCGTAACAAATTCAACGCGCTTTCACCCTGTATGGAAACAATTAACCACCTTAAATGACCGCCACGTTAAACCCGCTCAAATCCAGCCGGAAATGACGCGTTAACAGCTCCTATTCGAACTCGATTGGAGCATGTTTTGACCATTACGAGTCAAAGATTATAAACTTCCATTTTAGCTAACATATTTTAAATAGAACGTTAAAATTCATTTAGACAGGACCGAAAAACCCATCCACGCCATTAAATCCTTCCCAAGATCCCTGATTTGAGCGATTGAAGCTTGGTTTGACTTTTGTTGACTCGTTCATATCGACCCTTTTTGCAAACTGTAAGTCCGATTCAAGTATTCCAGTTCGATTAATAGCACAGACTGATCATTAGCCCTCTATTCGTTGTTTATTTCTGTAATGTATGAAAGGATTGGATATCTAGGGTTCTTAAGGTTTAATTTGGGGAAGATGACTATGTCTAGTCATTACATATAATTTTTTTTGAGATAAAAAGAAAACACTAACTGATCTCTAGATCAGATGGTAGAATGTATCTGTGTTAAACACGTTGAACGGGTTCGTGTCTGGGTTCGATCCCAGGCACACTCATTTTTGTTTTTGGTTAAATTTAAACTAATCCTAAGAAACATATACATATTACTGAAATCAAATCTTAACGTTCTCAGGGTCCAGACCAACTGGTCTGGGCTTGTCATTATAAACATGAACCGGCCAGAGGCCCGGGTTCGATTCTTGGCACACACAACCATTTTTTTTATTTTCTTTATACTTATATAATCTACAATTATCTTTAAAAATAGAATTTAAATACTAAACAAGGTTTATAAATCCTATAAAATTTATTTTGAGTTAGTCTTATGATAAAGTTTAATACCCAACTTTTAGTTTTTCAAAAATCTTTTATTTATTATATATAATAAATATTACAAGTTTATTCAATTATAATTATAAAATTCTATAAAAATATCAAAACGATTTCATAAAATTCCACAAAAATTATCCTAAACTTATAAAACAATAAACATTCCAGAAATGATTTTTATTTCTGAAAAATCATTTATTTAATATTTTTAATCGATTTTTGTTATTTTAATCATAAATAAATCATAATAAATTCATTTTTCAATATTTTTATACCAAAATTTTACATAAATTATCTCTGATCATTTAGAACAGAAATATAAATTTAATTTAGAAATTCTTTGATTTTAATATTTTTAGAAATTAAAATTATATATTGACAAATAGGAATAAATATACTAAATATTCAATTTTTGAGAAAATAATTTTATAAAAAAAATTATTTTCATACTTAAAATGTTATAACACAACCATCTTAACCAAGATTTTATAAAAGTTCTTTTATGTTATTTATTTTCCTAAATCCCTTTATTTATTTATTTATTTATTAACAATTTATCTAAATCAATGATTAATCAATTATCAATCCCCAAATTAGGAACCCTAGAACTACTTGTAGACTAGAAAACTTAGACTTATTTTATTGCTTTGAACTTAGGGTAATACTTGGAATCATTGTGCCACATTTATTCTATATCAAGGAATTCAACACTATCATTAAGGTGAGTTTACATAGCCCCCTTTTTATGTTTTACATTTTGGGGTGAAACATGTTTAAACATTTTATACACTATCATTGTTGAAACTTGTGATTCAATTATAAACATTTTATACACTATCATTTACTCATTCTATCATTTGACTGTAACAAAAAGACACAGTACAATCATTTACATTGATCAAGCCGCCTGTTTAGATTATAGCGCTATATGTCTGACAAACCCATCCCCCCACATAAATTCACGGATGATCGATGACAGTTACACTTTTACTAACTTGCGAGTTAGGTCTCAGTCGACACAAGGTTTGATTGTACAAAAGACGCATTGTTACATGTCGGACTCATACTCTATCATTATACAACTGTGATTATTGTACATACTATTGTTATCTATTATTCGAAAACCTATGTATTCTCACCAAATTTTGTTGACCCAAAATATTTTCAAATTTAACATGTTTCAGGTTATAGCTTGCTTGAAGATTTGAGTTAATGCTTGAAGATGTGTACTTAGTATTATTCATTTTGATGTACGAATTCTTGTAGAGCAATTGTATATAATGTAATTAAATCAATTATTGAAATTTAATTATTTACCATGAGCTACTGAACAATCATCAATACGTGACATCCCGATGTTTCCGCCATCGGTTGGGGTGCTACAGATTGGTATCAGAGCTATGGTTATAGGGAACTAGGTTATTAGAAAAATAATCTAGTCTATAACCATAGGATTTTAACTAGTACTTGCTCCTTTTACTTACAACCTTACTTGTTTCTATTCTCTATCTCCCTCTTACTTCTTATCCCTACTTTAATCCCTACAAGAAGATTGCTCTCCATCACTGGATCTACTCTTAGACTAATAGGACAAAATCCTCAGGTTTAGCCTGAACCACCTTGAGATCTCGTCGAAGTTCTAGATTTTAATAACGAACACGTGCAATCTGGAAGGGTGAACGCCTGTATTCTGAGTCTTCTGTCTAGGCTGGCATTGCGCATATATCCCAATCAGACGAGGGACCCGGATGCCTACCTGGGAATTCTCGGGATGAGTGTTCACTTATAGGCTAAATCATGTCTTCACTATGTTATTAGAATCTAGAATCTTTGATAAGTCAAAGTTTTCGTTTATTCGTTTTAATTAATGGATAAATGATTACATCCCTTATATTACCTCATTCATGTCTCATTGAACCTTCATTGTGTCTCTTACAGATCATGCCTCCACGTCGCAGCGCTCGCCTTAACAGTGGTGACAATCATGATGAAGGGAGTAGCAATCACAACCACAACCACGACACTAACCACAATAATGGAAGTGATGCCCAACTGGCTGCGATCATTACCCAACAAATGGCGCAACAGATCGCAACTCTGGTTCCTAACTTACTGGCTCAAGTCATCCAAATGAATGGGAACGGAAATGGAAATGGAAACGGCAATGGAAAGGGAAACGGCAATGGAAACCATAATGGGAACGGGAATGGAAATGGGAATGGTCTCTCAGCCTGCACTCTCAAACACTTTAATACCTGTAATCCTCCTAAGTTCAGTGGAGATGAAGGAGCTACTGGACTCCTACAATGGTTCGAGGGTATTGAGAATACCTTCATTAACAGTGAGTTTCCCGATAACTTTAAGGTCCGTTATGCTATGAGTGTTCTTCACAAACGAGCACTCACTTGGTGGAATGAGGAAAAGCGCACCCGTGGAGCTGAAGCTGCACTTGCTATGACCTGGGATCAAGTCAAAGAGATAATGAAAGCTGAGTTTTACCCACGTAACGAGATCAAGAAATTGGAGGACGAGTTCCACACCATTGCTCAGGATAGTGGGGAAAACCTTGCTTATAATACCCGCTTCCATGAGGTCAGTCTGTTGTTACCCCATAAGGTCACTCCCCTACCTGTAGTCATCGAGAAGTATATCGGTGGTTTGCCCATGCAGATTCAGGACACGATATGGGGAAGGAACCCTGCTACCCTCGAAGAGGCCAAGCGTCTAGCAGCTACCTTAACTGACAATCACGTAAAGAACGGGACCTTAGTTCGGAAAGGCGAGAAAGCAAGTATTGTAGCCGCGGTAACTACTGAGAACCAGAAGCGTAAGACCAGGGATCCTGATGTAAATCTCACTACACAAGCTTCTAACAAGAAACCTTATACAGAAAACTTTCCATTGTGTAACATATGCAAACAACATCATCCCACTGCTTCAGCGTGTCGCTTGTGCACCAATTGTGGTAAGTATGGCCATCTGGTCAACACATGTCGTGAGACCCCAAACCCTAATACCAACCAACCAACCCTGCTCAGGCTGCTAATCCTAATCGTCCTGGTAGATACAACTATGGTCAGTGCTATGAATGTGGAGACCCAAATCACTTCCGTAACCGATGCCCTAAACTAAACCGAGATCAAGACCCTCCAGCTACTTAACAGCAAGTCCCACCATTCGAATGTTGTTTGTTTTTTTTATTCTATGTATTGACGCTATTTGATTCAAGTAATAAATTCTAGTATTGAAATTTTTGTCTGAGAGTTGTTTATATGGTATAATCATAACACTTGGATGCATACTTGTTTGAATGTGAACTAATTGCTATATCAATATCTAAATCTATACAACTACAACTCATATACTATACTCGTTATACTTATAAACTTGCTTACATAAACATATTATCAATTTGCAATTTATGTGTATAATAATTGCTACACTTAATAGAGGATAAAGTACTTGCTCAACAGTTAGTTGAGTACCAAATAACCTACTCAACGATTGGTAGAGGTCATTATGCCTTTTCAACAGTCGGGAGAGGCCCTACAACCTGCTCCACGACTGGTGGAGGCTATCGAACCTGCTCAACAATCGGTAGAGGTTCCTACTCACTAACAGGTAGGAGTCTTTTTCCTGCTCAACAGTTGGACTCATTAAATACAAAGGTTCAACCACATGATTATTTCTGCATTACTTACATGTGTGTTAGAGTAATAGAAGGACACAAAACCCTAATGTAAGGTAAATTGGTGATTGCGGTCCGGAATGTAATCATGAATTTACAGGTACGTTAAGGTAGTGTGAAATTCTATCAAGGTTTCGGGAGATAACCAAATGTAAACTCTAGTTATCTGGTAGTTCATTTAGTCAATCAACTCACACATAACACGCCTCTTATCCAAACTATTTGAGACAGTTTATTCTATTCATGTCATGATATAACCCAAATTTTCCAAATCACAATTATTTTCATTTCTACCCAATCACCTTCAACCCTGTGTTTTCAATAAACTTCGGGACGAAGTTTCCAAAAGTAGGGGAGACTGTAACATCACGAATTTTTCCCTAATTTTTGTATTAGTAAAATCACCAATAAACTATCTATTTTTTATCCTTTTAGTAATTTTAGTAATTTTAAAAATAATAATATATTTTTTAGCTGATTTATAAAAAATATATATATAATATAGTGTGATAGATTTGTTGAATGAGTATAGTTTATAAAGTTTACTTATAGACTTATTTGCATAACAAAACCTTAAACACACTCAAACCATTATCAACCCACACCTTGACCCAGCTAAAGTTCCAGCCCAAACCACCCAAGGCCCAGCCCAACAACTCCTTTGTCTTCCCCTTTCTGCTGACTTCGACACACCAGATCTTTTCGGAGCCCCATCACCAAACCCGACCCACCGACACCTTTCGTAACAAATTCAACGGGCTTTCACCCTGTATGGAAACAATTAACCACCGTAAATGACCACCACGTTAAACCCGCTCAAATCCAGCCGGAAATGATGCATTAACAGCTCCTATTCGAACTCGATTGGAGCATGTTTTGACCATTACGAGTCAAAGATTATAAACTTCCATTTTAGTGAACATATTATAAATAGAACGTCAAAATTCATTTAGACAGGACCGAAAAACCCATCTACGCCATTAAATCCTTCCCAAGATCTCTGATTTGAGCGATTGAAGCTTGGTTTGACTTTTGTTGACTCGTTCATATCGACCCCTTTTGCAAACTGTAAGTCCGATTCAAGTATTCCAGTTCGATTAATAGCACATACTGATCATTAGCCCTCTATTCGTTGTTTATTTCTGTAATGTATGAAAGGATTGGATATCTAGGGTTCTTAAGGTTTAATTTGGGGAAGATGACTATGTCTAGTCATTACATATAATTTTTTTGAGATCAAAAGAAAACACTAACTGATCTCTAGATCAGATGGTGGAATGTAACTGTGTTAAACATGTTGAACGGGTTCGTGTCTGGGTTCGATCCCAGGCACACTCATTTTTATTTTTGGTTAAATTTAAACTAATCCTAAGAAACATATACATATTACTGAAATCAAATCTTAACGTTCTCAGGGTCCAGACCAACTGGTCTGGGCTTGTGATTATAAACACGAACCGGACAAAGGCCCGGGTTCGATTCTTGGCACACACAACCATTTTTTTTATTTTCTTTATACTTATATAATCTACAATTATCTTTAAAAATAGAATTTAAATACTAAACATGGTTTATAAATCCTACATTATTTATTTTGAGTCATTCTTATGATAAAGTTTAATACCCAACTTTTAGTTTTTCAAAAAACTTTTATTTGTTATATATAATAAATATTACAAGTTTATTCAATTATAATTATAAAATTCTATAAAAATATCAAAACGATTTTATAAAATTCCACAAAAATTATCCTAAACTTATAAAACAATAAACATTCCAGAAATGATTTTTATTTCTAAAAAATCATTTATTTAATATTTTTAATCGATTTTTGTTATTTTAATCATAAATAAATCATAATAAATTCATTTTTCAATATTTTTATACTAAAATTTTACATAAATGATCTCTGATCATTTAGAACAGAAAAATAAATTTTAATTTAGAAATTCTTTGATTTTAATATTTTTAGAAATTAAAATCATATTTTGACAAATAGGAATAAATATACTAAATATTCAATTTTTGAGAAAATAATTTTATAAAAAAAAATTATTTTCATACTTAAAATGTTATAACACAACCATCTTAACCAAGATTTTATAAAAGTTCTTTTATATTATTTATACACTATCATTTACTCATTCTATCATTTGACTGTAACAAAAAGACACAGTACAATCATTAACATTGATCAAGCCGCCTGTTTAGATTATAGCGCTATAGGTCTGACAAACCCATCCCCCCGCATAAATTCAGGGATGATCGATAACAGTTACACTTTTACTAACTTGCGAGTTAGGTCTCAGTCGACACAAGGTTTGATTGTACAAAAGACGCATTGTTACATGTCGGACTCATACTCTATCATTATACAACTGTGATTGTTGTACATACTATTGTTATCTATTATTCGAAAACCTATGTATTCTCACCAACTTTTGTTGACCCAAAATATTTTCAAACTTAACATGTTTCAGGTTATATCTTGCTTGAAGATTTGAGTTAATGCTTGAAGATGTGTACTTAGTATTATTCATTTTGATGTACAAATTCTTGTAGAGCAATTGTATATAATGTAATTAAATCAATTATTGAAATTTAATTATTTACCATGAGCTACTGAACAATCATCAATACGTGACATCCTGATGTTTCCGCCATCGGTTGGGGTGTTACATCTAGTCAAGCTCACAAAGCCAGAAATGGTTGGAGGTCGAGTGAGGACACGAATTGTACGGGGTTGCGGTCATGGTCACGTAAACTAATAAAGATGAGTTGTATTTGATGTAATAAGAAACAATAAAAGAAGAAAGTATGAAACACCTATAATATTTAGTAAATATGGGTTCAAAACATACAAGAATGTTTTATCAAGCAAGAAATTTTCTGGTTCGTATTTCCGCTGCGTATTTTCGGTTAAAAAGGTTTAGAGTGTTTCAAACCCGAAGCTAACCTGATACGAAAGCCAAAATCGGAGCCGACACCGGATCTGAAACTGACCCAACCACCACCATCTTCGTCAACATCCTCCGGCCACCAACACCATACAAGCCATCACCCATCAACACGAACACCATCACCAGATCTGTCAGAAAACAAGACTCGAGTTGAACCAATCTCAAGTCGAGCCCCAAACCTTCCACTCGAGCTGTCACCACCGTGAACCAACTACCACCACACACCGCCTCTAATAACCACCTATCGAGACACAACCACAACCTACACAGCCGAAACAACCATAATCAACACCATTGGACCACCTACACCACCACAACCGGCCCATTTCTACCCGACAACCACCAACACTACCAGACCCATACACCACCACCACTCGACTCCGAACCCCAAACCTGTAACACCTCCACGAGCCACCCCTACAGCCACCACCATCGGAATCCCCACTATCTTGGTCTGTTCCCGTGTTCTGCAACCCCACGCCGCCACCGAGACCACCACAATTATCTCCTTCAGCACCATCTCCAAGCCATTCATGCCTGCAACCAGCCCTCTGTCCCCTTTTTTAATCACTGCGCTGCCACCACCGATGAACGTGATGGTTGGCTGTTTGTCAGAACTGAGATGGATGGATAGATCGGGAGAGGTTGCAAGGTTACAAAGAGATCATAGGTGAGAGAGTAGAGAGAGACTGAGGGTTTATAGAGAGAGAATGGGGGCGGCAGATGAGAAATGGAAAAGGAGAGGATATGCTTCTTTATATAGCTAGGGTTAGAGTTAGGTAGGGTATACCTCGTATCGAGCCTGTTTTAAACGAAAAACGCTTCGATTTTATTTTAGGCTCGATAATTAATTACAAAAATTAGTCGGTTTATTCGAAATGAAAAACATAACTAAACCGGGCAATTTTAACATTATTTTTGTAATCTGACGCGTGCTTTCAGGACACACGTTTAAATCGCGTTAATCGATTCGATCGTGCTATCCCTCATTTAAACGACCCCTTTACTTTCAAAACATTGTAAGTGACATGATTTGAAATAAATAATTATTCCAAAAGTTTGATAATGGTTAAAACGACGCATTTTGACGTACGATTCCAACGTCAGGTCCTCTCCGCGTTCTCCAAAACTCTGTGTTTTTTACCGTTTTCGCACCAATCTTGTATCTGACCGCATCAATAGCAAATACGTGTTGTATTTACATAGAATAACCTTATGCTAGCCCAGTTTGATGGATTTTACCGATGTCAGTTTGTTAACATTAATTACGCGAAGTCCTTCTTTAAAGGCATCAAGGCTTCTACGAACTTTGAGAAGGACATCGTAGGACTCTTAACGGCTCAATTAAAAATAATTAACCTTAAAGCATGTTAATTACTACGAAAGCATGATTAACATCACGTTAAACGCTATACGGAATTTTCTGGTTGTCACATTCCTTCCGGCTTAATATGTAATGGGTTTCTCAGAAGGCAAAGCGAAATGGAGATAAGTTGGTGGCCAAACTACCGCGTTCGATGGTGACGGTAAGTCACGATACGTGTGCAGGAAGTGGCGAACGAAGCATATATGACTCGTACACACATATACGAGTCGTATATTAGGTGTCAAAAGATCCAATTGGGATTACATATAGTAGGACCCTTTAAAAATCTTTGGTGTTCTCGTTATGTGGCTTCACTGATTCGTCTCAAGATATTGCTACTCATGTTAGATCAAAAGACGATGATCTCAGAAAACATATCCTCCCTTCCGATGGTCATTCTGGTGGGGTAGAAAATATCAGCGCTTGGAATCTTTTATAAATTCGCCCAAGGAAGTGTGATAGATTCATTTTTGGTGTTGAATATTTTTTTTGGTTAGGATGGATTTTATATACCCTATTTAAATATATCGTTTCCTGTCCCTTTATGGACGTTTGTTAAATCACTAGGTGACGAAGGAAATCCTATATTTTGTAAACATAAATCATGATTATATATACTAAATGCATGGATTTGTGTCATGATTTACAATCTAGAAATAGACATTTAAAATGCTATTTCAATATATCATTGTTAATTATATACATGATTGTCTGCCTTGTACGAGTGTTACAATCAATATCCTTCACATTCCATACCTTTGTCCCCTTCATTACACAAATTAAAAAAAAGACCAGTAGGGTAATTCCCGTGGTAATTAATGTTACCAAACATCGAAATTGCACAGTCATTTGATAGATCGTTGATCTCGTCCATGTGTGGACACGCGATTTTCTGAAGGGCCTTACAACACGGTTCGGCTTTGTAAGGTTTTTTGCACATTCGTGTCATGTCGTCATAGTTCATGTTCTCAAAGTCCACAGGGCAAGCTATAACATGTACGTTCATGAGATTAAATTCATTAAAAATATTTACATGAATAAAATTAAGAGAAGTTAGACATACGTTTAGGTGCATTAACACGACATTTCCCCAATGCCACATGAGATTCGAGCATATCTTCCACTAATTACAATAAAATCATGCATAAAACAAAAATATATATTATTCAAAATTGTTAGATAATTAAAACATTAACACACAAGATCATTTAATATATTACATAAAATTGATGAAGAAAATGCCGAAGAAGCGGTAATTAAGAGGAAGAAGAGAACAAAATGCACAGCTCTATAAGAGGCCATTGTTCTCTTCTTTTGGGAAACAAATTTTGTGTTTGGTTTGGTTAGTCAGTCCCTTTGGTGTTTCCAAACAAAAACTTTTTTGAGTTTGTCTTTTCATATTACCAATAATCAAATATATATAGGGAAACAAATGGAAGGAGAAATTTAGAGAGAGAAAAACGGGTGACCAATGGTTTTTTAGATGAAAGATGACCTAATTAGAAAACTACAATATGAAGAAGTTGTGGTGGGGATTTGTGGGTTTCGTTCGGAATTCCAAACCTGCTACAAACGAGAGTGGGGTGGGCTTCACATACAAACAAATTTTAATACATTATTTAACTTTTTATATAAAAGTGAATGTTTGAAAAATGGTGTATATATGTATTAAAATAAGTGATTTTAAAATATGTTTTAGAATTTAATGTAGTAGTTGTGGTGGGGATTTGTGGGTTTGCAACATTGTTAAGCTCTCATTCGTACTTCTAATTCGAACACATTGAGTCGTGGTTTTTTCTCTCTATTCTCAATACAAAGACTCATAATTGCATTAAGAGTGAATTATTTGATATATCTCTTTCATTTATTAGAGAACCCACAATGTATAAACCATCAAAAGCGAAACAACCGGACACCTCAACTCCACATCAGGTTTACAAACCTCCATAAAAAATCCCATTTTTTCTATAATGAACAAACCCCATTAAAAGTTTATAATATATATATATATATATATGTATATGTGTGTAAGTTTATTATATACATATGTGTGTGCATGTGCATATAATGTGTGTGTGTGTGTGAGAGAGAAGGGGGGGGGGTGGAGGGACCCACAAATGAAGTTTGATTGGGGTTTGGTAGTCGGGACATGAAACATGCCGGACGAGGACTATAATGTTATCGGAAAAGTGCACTAGTCCGGGACTAGACCACCTAGGAACTAGACGAGTATAATGTCTACATTGTGAGTGATCTTAGACCATACGAAGTGGAGGGGGGGGGGATGGACATGAAGCGCCATGTGGCACATGTGGGACCCTTGTGTGAAGGGTGAAAATTGTGGCGAGTGGAAGGGGGAGAGTTACATGTGGCATTTCTTATTTCTTTTTTTTTAAGTAATTAAAATCACTTTTATAATTAAAAACATAATTTAAATTCATAATAATTAATAATAAAATTAAATAAAAACCTAAAAAAAATAAACATAAAAAAACCTAGAACACACAAAAAACATAAAAAAAACTACATATTATATTTTGCCATAATCTCGCGCTTCATTTGTACCGTCATCTCTAACTCTGGACCGCTTAGATGATCGGTGTTCATCGCGAGAAATTTCATATCTTCGTGCTTTTCGCGCTGTTCCTTCATACTCAACTTTTTTTCGAAGGCTTCCCGAATGGTTCTTTTCTCCTCTAGCCTTTGTTGCTGAATCGTGTTGAATTGGGAGATGTTTGCATTTAAATCGGCCAAGTCACCGCTGCAAGCACGTTTGCCCGATCTAGAACCAGAACCCGAACCCGAAGCAGAGGATTTTTGCGCCCACTTTTTGGACTTATCTCGATCGGGTGGGCGACTCAATTCCTCGTCCAAGTCGTCATCATCCAAGTTAATTTCTTACAAGCTTTCACGTCCAACCAAACGGTTATGAGATGAATTTGTTTTCTTCCATTTTGACGAATCGGTTGCAGTGGGAACCCTCGCCCATTTTAAATGGTTTTTGGCGAATTTCGAACAATGCAAAAACTTGAATTCGGCACCCTTTTCTTCATGATAAGCTTTTAGGGCATTAGCGAGGTAGTTGCCGTCTGTATAACCGCTTCTTGGATTGTTCCTTGCGTAATAAAAATACGGGTGAAACGCATTCATTGCCCTTCTTATCTCGGTCCACTTGGATGAGAGACTACCATATGCTCGATAGAACTCTCGTTCCATCAACAAATGGAACACTTTGTTTATCTCGATTCAAAAGTCGTTTTTGTGGCGACTATTTACTATCAAAAAATTAAAAAACGTAGTCAATAGTCACACGTATATATATATATTTTTAACAACAATTTTTAATGTTTAGAAAAGTATTACAAATACCTTGCTCTTTTTGTGGCGACTATCGGTTGGCGGTTGGCGGCGGCCCACACTTTCTCTTGTGCCGTCTTCTTCTTGTGAGTTCTTCTTGCAGTGGGTTTTTTACCCGACGATGATCCCACAATATTTTCTTGTGGTGTTTCGGGTACGCTTTCGGGTAGCGTTAAAGGATTATCCGGCTGTGAAGGAAAGAGGGAATCGTTAAATGGAAAATTTGGATAAATTTGCCCACTAATGTAACTCGCGAAAGCCGCGTATTCGGGACAATATGATTGAATGGGTGCACAGTTTGGTATCAGACGAACCGGGTTCGGTGGTGTATTCGAGTTCGGGATGAAGTTGTATGGGTTCTTCGGGTCAAAGCCTCGGTTAAGTGGGTTCATTTTTTTTTATAAAACTATGATGAGAAGTATAAAAATTGTGGAGGAGTGTATAAAAATTAGGTGAAGAAATTAGAGAGAAGTGGGTGTTGTGTAAAATAATGGGGTATATATGAATTTTTTTTTTGCTGTTGAAAATAACGGTTATTTTTCATTTTTTTTTAATATCAAACTATCACTTTGAACCCACCAACCAGCTCGCGCCACGTGTCTCCCCCCCTCAAAGCCCCCATGCCGGTGAAACCTCTCCCCCCCTTCCACGCCTCGCGGGGCGGTGTAGTTGGCATGAAGGGGTCCCCCCCCTCTCCCCCCCCCCCACTCCGGACCGTCTTAGTTTATTATTTATCATGGATCAAACAAACAGTTTCAATTAAAATTTTCCTTCTATATATATCTTTGATTTAGTTGTATAATATCATTTACTTTAAAATCATACCTTTTTTAATGGCGTGTTTCTTTTTATCACGTCGTTTATATTTTTGAAGGCTAATTTCTCCCCCTTTAAATACACCACTTTTTTAGCTCTTATGAGGTATGAACTTTCAACCTCCCATTTGAATTTGAAACCCCAACACCTTTACCACCACAGCACAAAAATTAAACTCTTCATCTAAATTAGATCATCCATTTATTGCATGCTTTTGAGCTAATTGTAAAACCCAGTTATGAAAATGCCATTTTTTTTATTTAAAAAGACCAGAGTCAGTAGTGGAAAGCGTACTGTCAGACCCTCAAATTCCATATGCGGAGTTTTACGGCGAGGCGCATGACAAACCAGGATCCAAGTCAACGGTCACAATAAACAACAACTAAATGGAAGATACGTAGACTCAAAATATAAACTTTAATAATCTCAAGAACCATAGCGGAAGCAAATTCAGTTACAAGCCCATATGACAATGTAGCTTCAAAAGATTATTCAAAAACATGAACTAAAACCCTAGACGCCATGCAGACCCATGCTCCTAGTCCGTGTGATGCTACCTTAGCGACTTGAGAAAAGCATGGCAAAAATGTGTCAACATATAATGCTGGTGAGTTCACAGGTTTTCATAAAATGTTACCAAGTGTTACCAAATGTTACCAAAGTGTTCCAAGTTCAAACCTGTCAATACTATGTCAAGTGTAAGCCAAAGTACGCAAGCTAGGCGTAAGTTTTTGCTACTACTACGATTGGAAAACCATTACTGGACATGTTTAGCAAGTTTAGCACATGTTTAAGCCGCACGAATAATGCTTAGCAAGTTTAGCATAGTTCGAGACAACATGCACCCGTCCGACCTCCAGTCGATGAGTGGGGCAGGTCACACCCAATAGATCTATCCACATTTCCTTGTTGTGCAACCCCGCACATTTATGGTTTTCCCGTGACTTCCAAAGATCGTATAGCAACTCAAAAGTAATCCCATAGTATGACATAAGTTCCAAAACATAAGTTTAGCGCATGTTTTCTCCCCCAAAAGTAAAGCCAATAAAAGTGGGGCTATGAAACTCACCTTATGTTGCGTTCTTCGAAATACAGATAAAAAGACAAGCCTTGATAATCCCAACTACCGGAGATCTATCATGAAAGTTTGTGTAACTATTTTGACTAATAACCCTAAGGTTAATTAGTCCCCAATTGTCCAGATCATGACTAAGTATGTTTGAAAACATGTTTGACTGCTCAACCGACACACCAGACCGACCCGACATCCCGTTGGTGACTCATTACATAAACTAATCAAGTACACATAGATTACACATAAGATTCAAGCATAAAATACTTACTTTGCATAAAAAATCGCACATATGAAGTAGTTGGGTCGAATCAGCATGAAAATGAGTTTGGTTCGACCCCAATAGCCTTTGTTCGACCCAATTCATGTTCATTCGACCCTTTCATAAGTTCATGCAACATAATACAAGTTCATTCGACCTTAACACATGTCAATTCGACCCTAACACGTGTTAATTCAACCTAAATCATGTTCGTTCGACCAGATGAAAGTTGATTCGACCTGTTTAACACCTGGTTTGACACCAGAAGCCCCCTTCGACCCCACGACTGGTCGAATGGGGTCTGGTTCGACCCAGTCTGCAGCGAGTGTTCTAAAACGCATCAAATCACATCAAAACAATCCAAAAACATCACGAAACACAGCAATCAAGTTTGAATAACATATCCCCATAAACCCTACCAATTTTACTCCAAAATCAGTCCGTTTTAATGTTTACCCAAAATGGCAAAATTATGGAGATGTCACATCATGCATGAAAACTTTACCCAATTTGGAAACTTTATGAAATCTTTCAATAATTAGCTTAAACTGCTCCGATTAATATGTGTATGAAAACCCCAATCATTTCATTATCATTAACACCAAGAATCAAACCCTAGATCTATAAAAATATCCCCAAATTAGACAAAATATCATCCAACAACTTGTGACCCAAGATAATCAAAACTCATCCTCAATATCAGTTCTAGAAACATTTCTATATTGTCTAAACAACATTCAAACATCAAACAACACATAACAGAACATAAAGGATCATTAAAACATGTTAATTTATATAAAAACTCATGTTTTATGATAAGGTTTTGTTTAGGAAGGTTTTCAATCATGAAAACTATCTTAAATCAGATCTGGACCTTTGGGGTTTTTTGAAACCGAATTATAATTGCTCAAAAAGGAACTTGGATGAGAAACACACCTTAGATCTTCACTTGTTTATGATATAGAATGTTAGATTGTGAAAACAAGTTCAAAAACTCCTTCCCCAGTGATTAAGGTTGAGAGAGTGTTTAGAGGCGTTTAGGGTTTGTGAAATGATGAAAAACGACAAAGTATGGTATTTATAGTGATGTCTGGTTCGACCCTTGTAGATGTCGAATGGAAGGCTTGTGTGGTCGAATGGGATTTTTAAGCAGCTCCTGATCTGGTTCAACCCCCCTTAAGGTCGAACCAAGCTTGGTCTTTTCCAGATTTTCCAGTTTTGTCTTTTTAACACATTTAAACACATCTTAGCACATGAACATGCAATCCTAGCATATGTTAAGAATATAGAATCACGTATAATCATGTTTACACCTTTGAAACACGTATTTGCACATTACATCACATGTATGTATAAATCTATGTATAACACGTAATTCAATTTATATAATTTCACCAACAACGAGACTCAAGACTAGTGTATACTCAAAACGACCCCCAATGATCCTCCAGATCATTGAACTCTGGACAATCCTAACATGACCCGACTCAACTAACCAAGTTAAGTACGTTTATAAATGTTTTACGCTAAGGTAGACTTATGTGTTTTTTAAAATGTTTAAGCTGAACATGCCGGGTGTCACACGTACCCCCAAAATTTTTCATATCAAAAGGTCCCATGATTACAACCAGAAGTTGGCGTTAAGCCTTTTTAAAATTTATATAAATGAGTAACGGTTTTATTTTGTAATTAAAACATAGACTACGGTTCAACCCCTTTATTTTATAAACAACATATTTACTCATAGTTTGACCCTTTTTTCCAAGACTTGATCTTCAAATCATCCATCCATCCTTGATGTTGTACCTGAAAGTATATCTAGTAACATTAGCTTTTGCTAAGCGAGTGTATACCCTAATTTAGTGAGTTTTATACTCAAATAACCACATAACACCCTTGTGGTTTTATTCATCCCAAAACTCCCTTGTGATTGCCTACCCGCAACCTTTTCCATACAAGCTACCACCCGACCACAAAACACCCTTGTGGTCTTGATCACATAACACCCTTGTGATCATTTTATAAGTTACCGCCTGACCACATAACACCCTTGTGGCCTCGATCACATAAAACCCTTGTGATCACCTTATATGTTATCACGCCCAATGTAACGCCCCAAAATGTGATTTTAATACATTATTGCATGAAATAATTAACTAGGCTAGTTTATCTAGTTAAAATGTCTTGTTAAGTAAAAATAAAGTAAGTAATTGACAAATAGATCAGCTATCAATGTTGAGGGACTGGAAATGTAACTTCTAATTAAGGTTATTAAAACTTGATGGTGGAAGAGAAATTTCTAGATTTCTCTTGTAGGGTGTTGCCATTTTTGAAGGAAAGAAAGGGGGACCAAGAACAAACTGAGATTATGGAATTCCATGGCTAGATTGATGCTAAAACACCTGTATGTTTGAAGATTCCTAGTCATCTAGTGTTAACAAACATGAGGTAAGTGATAGAATATCTTTGATGATGAAATACTAGGGTTCATACATAATTTATGTGTGAATTCATGTGGAGACTAGTTGCAAATTATGATTGACACTTGTATGTATGTTAATTTTGTGGAAATTTATTAAATTGAAGAGGTTTCGTGGAGTTTAGAAGTGGGTGTTGATCTTTGGGTGTCACCCATGAGCATTCTGGGATAAGTCGATATATAAATTGAAAGAATTTGATGTTTTGCTATATTTGATGTCTATTTAATGAATGGGACTTGATGTAGGGAAGAAACATGGTAATTGATGACATCAAGTAAGAAGCTAAGCATGAAATACTTGTACATTGAGCTTAGAATGTTGTACGCACACCATGTGTTTGATGAAATGTCTAGATGAGTATGATGTATGAATTTGTATGCAAGACTTGACAAGTATGAAAGTAATGTGATAATAGATATAATTGATAGAAGGTTAACATGAGGATTGTATTTTAGAGAGTATTCATGTGGGAATTTTGTTGATTGTATGATTTGGTAAGAATTATGCATTAGTAGCGTGTACATTATGCTTAACAATATGGTGCACACTATATGTTGGGTTAATTTGTAAGATGAATGATCTTGTATGTTAATGATATGTGAATATGATGACATGAAAGGATAGGAATGGAGGACTCAAGTGTGGGAGGCTAATGGGTTAAGATGAGGCAACTAAACAAGCATGAACTTGGAGGACTTAAGGTAAGTGATTCCTGAACACAACTTCCATTTAGATAAATGAATTTATACATATGTACGTGTGTGTAAGAAGAATAAGAATCATGAAAGGATGGAACGTTAACAATGATGCCAAGGTAAGGAAGGTAGCAATGGATTAAATGTAGTTTATCTATGCTTAAGAACAAACGAGTTATTGATAGGTATATAACTTTTCAAAATGATTTGTATGAATGTTAGAAACCGAATGGGACAATAAAAATCTATGTTTTGAGGCTTCAAAAAGGCTAAGGCTATGTGTATATTGATTTGGGATATCAATATCTTTGATTTTGTGCGAAACCCCCAAAGTTAGTAGCAAAACCGGTCAGGGGCGCAAGGTCAGAGCACGTCAGAGCACCTTGCATGGGTGACTTGTCAGCTTGCGCTGACCTTCAGATGTGGTTAGACAGGGGGCGCAAGGTGGCCAGCGCACCTTGTGCTGGTGTGCATTGATGTGCTGTCGTGGTACACGCAAATTTAATCCAAATTACAACTAGTAGATAGCAGTAAGTAGGTATCGAACACAGGGAGTTTGTGGAAAATGTGTTGATTCTATAGGCTTGCAAATTAACTACAATTTATCTAATGTGCAAAAATTAAAGATCAAGAGTTTGGATTGTTTGATTTAAATTAAGTTATCAACTAATTGCTAATCAAGATTGGATTTTAATTCAGATTATGAGAACAATGACCATCCTAGGTTTCGGTTCCTTTTAACACTTGTGCAGAATTCCAACTAAAAAGAGTTACATAGACATAATTCATGTATAAATATTCGTTGTGATAAAAGGGAACAAAGTACTCAGATTATATCAATGCAAGGTTGTTTCCCGATGATCAATCAATCAATATCCAACCCCAACCCTTCCCGTGATATCTCGATTGTCAACGACACCAAGAACATACGATTCGGATTAGAATTGAAACACCAATTAACAAGCGACAATCAAATATTCAAGCACCATGATAACAAAGCAAACATACCAAGTTATCATTCTAGAAATTAAAGAAACACACAAGAGTTATAAGAAAAACCTTCACCTAAGATGATCACCACAAATTTAGCCGGACATTGTTCGGTAGATCATTATAACATCAAAGTTCAAGTTCATACGAATCGAAAACTAAACCGAAATGTTAGAAATTGTTTCCAAATAGTATCGAAAGCCAAAATTCGTCCCCAAGGTGCAGAGAAACGTCCCAAATCATGAATTATGTGAAAAGACACTTGAAAACGGTTTTAAATGAGGCAGTTACGTTTTTCTCACTGACCCTACCGCAACTTACGGTGGCTACCGTAAGTTATTGTAGCCTTCTCTTTAATACGCTGGTTCACTTCTGGTTTACGGTGGACCCCTGAATCTTTTGTTTTGTTTCTTCTTTCCATCCTTGCTTAATCCATTCCACTCCAGTCCATCCAAAGCAGTGTTTTAACCATTTTAAGCTACAAAACGTACCTGAAACATAAGCAACTGTAGTCATCTAATTCAAGGTAATTACGCGATCAAATGCGGGATTAACACATCTTTTAACATCATAAAGGGTTGTCCCATGGACCACCCGTCACATTCCCACACTTTAACGTTGCTTGTCCCAAGCAATCCATCAAAACCATTTCCAAAACACAAGTGATCCTTATAAATCAAGCATTAACATGTTATCCTTTAACTAACCCTTTCTTAACACCCAAGACAACACACCCCTCACTATATCTCTCCTCTCGATAACAAGTAAGCACTAGCAATTATGAGCTAGACACACAAAAGGCAACGTGGTGGTTGCACAACTATAGGCTTGTACCTGAATCGGTCCTCCTCCTTACAAGTGCCAAACATGAATGCAAATCAAAGGGGCTTTAAGGTTGTAAATTGGCTAGGTGAACAGGTAGGAAATGGAATATATATGTAGTAGCGAAGGACTTTACCCAGTCTTTTATTACACAATGAACAAACACTAAACAAGACATAAATTCTATATACAAAACAATCACACTTCTTTCTCTTCTCTCTGTTTTTTTTTCTTTTTTTCTTTTTTTCTTTTTTTGATTTTTTTTATTTTGATTATTATTATTTTTTTACATACCATGTAAACATTCAACAAAACATCATAACAAAACTACTAAAACACTACTAACACTATAAGTCCGGGTCAATTCGGGTATATATTTGGGAAACTAGTTAAGGGGCTAACAAAGGATAGGCTTTAGACACAAAATGGGCAACTAAATGTCCAAACCCCGCCCCTCTCACTCCCAAGCTCATATATGTAATTAATGAGGTCCAACCCCCCAAATCCTACACTCGCACTCACCAAGACGAGGCTACCTAAGTGCCCTTATCCTTTCTACATTCATACTTAACTAAAGAATCGAACCGCATTCAAGCACAAGTTCTAATGCACCCCCACCCATTGCCACTCTCATCAAAGGAAAGCATTATTTATATACAAGTGTGACTTCAACTCTCACCAAGAACAAAGGGTATTAAGGGTTGCTGGTGTGTCACTTGGGGTTAGTCCAAGGTATTCAAATTCTCCCAATGTTTAGCTTGATTTAAAAAAATTTTAAAAACCTCAAAATTCCCCCATCCCCACACTTGGGATACATTGACCCCAATGTATGGTTTTGGGAGGATTTGATCGCTAAAACTCTTTAACATCAACCCAAAGCTCATAATCTCATATATGTTAGACTATCACACCACCAACTGGCACAACCCAAAACATAACATCACAAACTAAACACCACCCATCCACCCGTCACAGAAACATAACAAACCAACAAATATTTACAACTATACAAGAAAGAGCACGACCTGACTAATATTAGCGTGGTTGAGGAGGCCTGAAAACAGAAGACATCATATCATTCCATTCTCCAAAATCAAATGTACCGCTACCACATCCGCTTTGTTGTGAAGCTCATTGTTGTTGTTGACGCGGGTCTATCCACTGTGAATGATGGAGCGGCGGGGTCGGATACGATACACTACCATCATAAGGTGGTAGAGACACATAATCCACTGGAGGTGGATCCACAACCACAGGCCGACCCGCCTGCCAATCCGCGTGCATCCGCCGGCCTTGATCATCATTGTAGCGGTTGTTCATCTCTAACTCATGGGAATAAGCATGTGCACGGTTCCATGATTTGGTTCGATCAAAGTTGTGCTTTAAGGCTCGCTCTAAACTAGCACTCATCATTGTTTGGTGATCAAAGATGGTATGATCTGACCCCGACCATGTGTCGAAAACCGAGGACGGAGGACGTTGGTTTTCGATTACTTCTTGCATAGTACCATCATATGCCCAATTTGGCTCGAATGAACACTCTGTATAATCAAAGAAAGCACCACCATATCCCCTACTTGAGCCCCTTTGTTCCACATCCACATTCTGATCGTGAGGCTCATCCGCGTAATCCTCATCTTCACTTGGGGGTTCATTTTCACTCTCTGGTTCATCCTCTTCACCCGGTAATAGTACTCTTGCATCAACTTTCAAGGCTCTCCATCTTTGACCCTCCGATTTGAGCTTGTGGAATCTTTTCGATTGATTGTAGGTCCATCCAATACCCATCTTTTGTATGTCAAAAGGCTTATGCCTTTTTAGTGCTCCTATATCCTCCGATGTGATTTCTTTGAACTGCTTCAACAACCCCGTAATAATTCGGCAATACGGAATGATGCTCCTCCCCACTTTGTTACGGCATATCCAAAGATGATTCATAATCAAATACTGTATCAGAAAGCGAGGAAACCCATGGAGCAACGAAAAAAGAATGGGTACCTCCGGAAACCTTACCTCTTGCTTATCTGCTCTTCTTGGAATGACATTCAAGATGCAAATAGCTAGCAACAATTTTGCCTCAATCTTTAAATTACTTCGAAGCAAAGTACCACTAAAAGTACCCGGCAAGAACAAGGCCTCTAACGTGTCATTCCACCTCGGATGTTTCTCCGGTTTATAAAAAAATCATCAAGACTAGGGATCATATAATCACGAGCACGTAGACTGTCATATTTCGCCAACTTTCGCAATGTGTCAAATGACATTTCCACCTTAATCCCATTAACCTCATCTGTCAACTTCATCTGTGATGGCCTATCATACCTGTTGCATTTCAAAGTAGCCATCCATTCCTGAATCTCATCGATAAACAAGTTCTTGTTGTCCTTGTCGTAACAACTGAGCGCCGCCTCCCAACCTAGGGCGCGAAACAGGGCAAACACATTAAATGGCCCAAACTTAAATTCTCTAACTTCCCTCTCACAAAGAAACGCAACACCTATTCCTTTTAACCGGCTCATTCGATCATGAAATAATGTCGGCTGCCACTCCTCCGTTTGCTCGTTCAATGGACCTGCTTCCCACTTTGGTTTATTAGCCGGGTTCAATTCCACCATCTCTTCATCATCACTTCCACTGTCATCATCTCTTCCCAGATATCTCCTCCTCTTTGGTTGTTGTTCCGGTTGTTTGCCTTTGCCTTATAAAGAAGACGAACTAGCTCCCAATGCTTCCTTAGTCTTCACCATTTTGCTACACACATCACAAAACAAACAACACAACCAAACACAAAAAATCAGCCCTCTTTAATTCCACAAATCCCCACACTTGCTTGTTACTATGGTAGTAGATGTTAGTGAACAACATTTTCATACTTATTTTTACAAAAATTGGACATGGTGTCTCTACTATGTAGAGATTCCCAAACGTTCATAACTTGAACATCAATCTTACATCTACTACCATAATAATATTCAAGTAACCATTTTTCATGACAAAAGCTAAGAACAAGCAAGTGTATGTAAACAAGTAACAACAATAACCTTTATCTTCACAATAAATCATCAAAAGTAACAAATAAACATCACATACCTTAGATTGAAGATGCTAGAACACAAGAAAACCAAAAACTTCAAAAACCCCCAAAATTTTCGGCCCTAGGGTTTGTCAATCGACCAATAAAACGCGTTTTTCTTGCAAATCTTTCCTCAAAATTAGCAAGTACGTGAAATTTCAGTCAAGATAGACCCAAAGTATCCTGGGTTGCAAACAGTGATTCGATTGATGATGAAAAAATATGCTTCGACCCGCGTTTAATGCCACTTGATTTGACCAAGAATTGAAGAAGATATGAGGAATTGAAGGTTAAAGAGTTGTGGGGTTTGTAGGAGATCTTGTGGGACAGTTGAAAAAGATATATGAGGATATGTTGTGAAGGAAATGAGTGGAAGGGATTAATTCTCGTGACTTCAGAATTTTTTTTATAACCGCTGATTGCTGACGGACCCTTTCAGTTCCAGAGGCTACCGTAAATTACGGTGGCCTCCGTAATTTACGGTGGACCGCTGGCAAAAATTCCACCGTAAGCCAGTAGCAAACCACCGTATGTCCACAATTTTTTAAAAGCCACTGTAAATTACGGTGCCTACCGTAATTTACGGTAGGCACTTGGCATTTATACTTCGCCAAATTTTTTTTCAGGTTTTTTTTTTATAATTTTTCAACAACATGAAAAATTACCTTACCCCCTCGAAAATCCCGTGTTGTCCTCAACACGATGCTAGAACTATTCGTAACCCGAACGTGCCCACACTTGTTTCAAACACGGGCTTCAAGCGAAAACGGTAATCGTGCAAATGAAACAAAACAAACAAAATAAAAAAAACTAACTATGTACACTACCAAACCTGGGCCTCTCATGGTTGTTCATCATCTACCGGGCATAACATGTAGCCCGCTTTGTCAAGCTCCAAATTGTTGATGTCGTTTCTTTCTAAGTATGGCTTTAACCGATGTCCATTCACTGTTTGTTGCTTGTTGGTTTACTCATCTTGGATATCCACATCACCAAATCTCCCGACTCGCCGAGTAACATATGGGCCCATCCATTTGCTTTTCAATTTGCCCTCAAACATTTTTAACCGCGAGTTGTACAACCATACCTACTGACCCACTTCAAAGGTCTTCTTTCTCAACTTTGAACATAGACCTTTTTAAGCTTGTCTTTGTAACCCGATGCACACTCGTATGCTTCGTCCCTAATTTCTTCTATTTCACTCAATTGCAACTTTCTCATCTTCCCTGCTTCATCATAGTCCGCGTTCACCGTCGTAATTGCCCAATGTGCCCGATGAGCTAACTCCATTGGTGTAACACCCCAACCGATGGCGGAAACATCGGGATGTCACGTATTGATGATTGTTCAGTAGCTCATGGTAAATAATAAATTTCAATAATTGATTTAAATACATTACATACAATTGTTCTACAAGAATTTGTACATTAAATGAGAAATACTAAATATGCATCTTTAAGCATTAACTCTAAACTCCAAGCAAGCTATAACCTGAAACATGTTAAGTTTGAAAATATTTTGGGTCAACAAAAGTTGGTGAGAATTACATAGGTTTTGATAATTGAATAAAAACTTGTACAATTCGAGTGTCATGGCAAGTCTAGTCCATATGTGAAAACAAAACAATCGGGTAAATCGAGTGCATAATCAAACCTTGTGACTACAATATTGTGGTCCATCCCATACGCTCATGGTTCACTCGATTATGTTATAAATTCGATAACAATCACCCACGCTACCTATGTAGGAGGTACACGTATCCGGGTGGGATTGTCAGTCCAATAGATCTATCATTGTATACCGTCGGCTGATCAATGTTAATGATTATGCTAGAATAATGTGCTTACCCTAGTAATGTTTAAGACATATTGCAACATAGAATAACACATAGACACTTATGATTGAATTGTAAATTGAATGTTGTAACATGTTTCACCCCAAAATAGTGAATGGAAAAGGGGCTATGTAAAACTCACCTTAGGTGCTTAATGAGTTCGTGAGTTTTCTTGAGCGTGCAAACACTTAGTAATAATGCCTTGGAAAACTGAGAACTAGCTAGAGGAGATAATGATGGATGAAAACTTTAGTACGTGGGAGATGGGATAATAATGTTTTTTTATTGAATGTTATAAAGAGTTGAATAGTAGGTTATTGTATTTATAGTGTAGAAATTGGAGTTGTAATTAGGGACTACTTTGACTAGGCTAGAATTTAGGAACAACTTTGAGTTGACTAGAAGGCCATATTTACTAACACTTTGACTTGACTAGGAGACTACGTTTGACTTTTCAGGTTTGACTAAGGGACCTTGAAAGGGTTTAAGTTTAATTGGTTTTAATTAACATCACAAAACACCAAATGGTGTAGTGGTTTGTGTGGTGTAGTTAAGGTTTAGCCCGCCAGGGACTCGGGTTCGATTCCTGGCTCAGGCAAACATTTTTTTAACGTTTTTAAATCAGAATTTTTAATAAAATCCAATTTAATATGATTATAAGTCATTATTTAAACAAAAAAATTAACAAAATGGATGTTAAAGATACTGTAAACATGAATCGGATGAATAAACGGGGTAGTTCTATATATATATATATATAAAGAAAATTTGTGTGATGTTACAATTGGCAAGTGACAACCCTTTCCATACACCATCCGGTAAGGTGTTGGGCCAATTGGAGTCTTGTAGGTCGTTCGGTATGCCCAAAACGCATCATCCAATTTGCTTGACCAATCCTTCCTATCCATTCGAACCGTCTTCATGAGAATTTCTTTAATTTTACGGTTAGACACTTCGACTTGTCCACTAGTTTGTGGATGGTAAGGTGTAGCAATTCGGCGATTCACGCTATACCGCTTCAATAATTTTCCAAAATTAAAGTTCTTGAATGCGAACCACCGTCACTTATGATAACTCTTGGAATAACAAACCGGGCAAAGATGTTGGATTGGACAAATTTACAAACAACCGAATGATCATTTGTTCTTATTGCAATAGCTTCAATCCACTTCGAGATGTGGTCAACCGCCACCAAAATGTATAAAAACCCATTAGAATTTGGGAAGGGACCCATAAAGTCAATGCCCCATACATCAAATATTTCCACAATCAAAATTAGTTGCAATGGCATCTCAACCCTCTTTGAGATGCTTCCCATCATTTGACAATTCGCATAATTCCGTGCAAACTCGCATGCATCTTTGAAAATTGTGGGCCAATAAAACCCACACGAGAGAACCCAGTAACCCGTATTATGCCCGCTAAAATGCCCTCCACAAGCGGATGAATGGGCATGAGTTAAGACTCCTAACACCTCCGTTTTGGGCACAAACCTCCGAATGACTTGATCGTGCCCGATCTTGAAAAGGTCCGGTTCATGCCAAATATATTGCTACACTTGGACCATAAATTGTTGTCTTCGCTTCTTGGTCCAATGATCTGGGATGACACCAGTGGCTAAGTAATTTACATAATGGGCATACCACAGTGCAACAAAAGTGGACACAACCAATAATTGCTCATCGGGAAACCTTTCATTTATTTCACCCAAATCATCAATCCTTTCCAACGGAATTCGAGATAATTGATCCGCCACAACGTTCCCACTTCCCTTTTTGTCTCGAATCTCTAGATCAAATTCTTGTAGCAACAACACCCACCGGATTAAACAGGGCTTCGCGTCTTTTTTCTCCATCAAATACCGGACCATACTATGATCCGAATATACAACCACTTTGCTCCCCAAATATACGAACGAAACTTATCCAACGCATACACCACCGCTAATAACTCCTTTTCGATTGTGGTGTAATTCATTTGCGCGTCGGATAAATTCTTACTTGCATAGTAAATCACCACCGGCTTTTTATCCACTCGTTGACCCAAAACTGCACCAATTGTAGTGTCACTTGCGTCACACATGATTTCAAATGGTTTTGACCAATCTGGAGGTTGCAAGATGGGAGCTTTGACCAAGTGTTCCTTCAAAATATTAAATGCTTGCAAACACTCATTAGTTAAATCAAATGGAACATCTTTTAATAATAAATTACATAAAAGATTGGTGATAACACTAAAACCTTTAATGAAACGTCTATAAAACCCCGCATGTCCCAAAAATGACCTTACACCCTTAACATTTTTCAGTGATGGCAAAGATGATATTACCCGTATATTTGCTTTATCCACCTCCATACCCCTTTCCGAAATCACATGGCCTAACATTATTCCCTGTTGCACCATGAAATGACTTTTCTCCCAATTAGTGCACACATTATACACATTGTACACTTGATTCGTGGTTAGCACGTTTCCACTCTCTACTCCATGCACTTGTGGCCTTTGTATGACCTGCCTTGCCCGTCTTGAGGATTGGGCCTTCCTTTTGGGAGTCACCGCCATTTTTCTAAAAATGCTCAATCGTTTTGTTCAAAGTTTGTACCGAATGTACCATTAGTAATCGACATCAAGTCACGTGCATCCTCTGAACTCAATCCTTCGTGAAAAGCATTCAACAACTCCCAAAGTTGGATACCGTGATGAGGGCAATTCCTTAGCATCATATTGAACCTTTCAAATGCTTCATGAAACATCTCCCCCGATTCTCCTTGCATCATTAGTCTTTTGGGAAGTGTAAAACTCATCAAAGAAAATCTGTTGCATATCGGCCCATGTAAAAATCGACGCGGAGGGTAAAGTGTGAAACCATCTCTTTGCTTTGTCTTTCAAAGAAAATTAAAAGAGGATCAACTTGACATCATTCAAAGAAAACCCTTGACCTCCAATTGTGTTGCAAATAGAGTCGTACGTTTCCAAATGAAAGTAAGGTTCTTCCATTGCTAACCCCTTAAACTTTGGTAAACTTTGGAGGGCGGTTGTTGATGTGCTAAAAGTAGTTTAATAAAAATAACTAAATTAAACCTAAAACTAGACACCTAGTAATACTCTAGACTCTCTAAAACTAAACTACTGACAGGCAAGCGAACCTATCGACTCTAGTAAAGCTAAAGTAAGTCCGGATATCGAACCCACGAGACTCTAATGGAAAACGAAAACTAGACTCGATTACTTATCCTAAATACTGATTAAATTAATTTATTATTTTAAAGGGGGGTTTTACTGAAAAATAAATTGCAATAAAATAAAGGTTAACTAAGACGAGCTAAAGTGAACTAAAAACGAGAACTTAGCTGAGCTGAGTTCAGATGATGACAAGACACTACCTAGACCAGACTCCTAACTATGCCTGATAAGTTTCTATGGTTATGGAACTGAATTGGAACCAGGATCTTAAAATACTAAACATCAAGAATAAACTAGACACCCTCGACCCTTCTCAAGGGGAAACCCTAGAATATTTTTGTGCGTTAAACTACCGGTTGGAGTACAAACCCTCACAGGTTATCTAACTCTTATGATCGAGTACCCGTTAGACAATCTACCTCACACCGCGAAAGCCTCACTACACTAGGTGCAAGGGGTAATTATTGAAGCCTAGATCTAACTTGATATGCAGGAGTTGAAAGGGAAACTAGGCAGATCTTCTCACAAAGCCTCTAACCTAGCAATCTAACAACCTAGACATACCAACAAGCCCTCACCTCACAGCTATTGAACTTGGAAGAATACCTAAAATCTTCTAACCACCAAATATCACTCCTATGGTAAACTCACGACTATTGACCATAAACTAGTTGCTACACAAAGTCTGCAACCTAACTAGCACTCATACATGAAAGACATTCACAAAAGTGCAAGTGGAGTGAATAAGTGACAATAAAAAATTAACAGATACGCACATACACCAAATCTAGAGAAATCAAAATCTTTACTGAATCATAAATCCAAAACAAGTTCCAAAAAACCATAGAAAACGCAAATCAAAACATAGTTATTTGTTTTGGTCTAGATAGTTATTAAAAGTTTTAGCCACAAACCATCTTGAAAAGAGAAACAAAGCCAAATAAAAATTCAGCAATCATTGTATAGAATAGAGATAATAAAGGAACGAAAAACCGAATGATTGACACCCGAATAATCGATCTCTGGCTTAGAACCTTTGATCCCTGGCTTGCCTCTATAATAATATTTGCTTCTGCTACTGTGCGGCTTCTTCGAAATAATGTTCTTTGCTCCAATAATGTTCCCTTGAAATATTGCTGCTTCCAATCGTGAGATGTGCCTCTCTCTACTTGTGCGCAGCAGCCTTCCCCCAAGAATAATATTGCCTTCCTTATCGATAATATCTCTTCTCCATTTATATTTTTTCCTTTTTGACCTACTTCTTACGTAGGTTTTCTTTTCCTCCAAGGCCTTTGGGCCAACATTATTATTATTATTATTATATCTAAAATACTATTATTATTATTATATATAGTAGTATAACTCCGTTCTATTGACTCGGGTGTTCTTTACTTGACCAAATTTGTTCGTTTACGCTCAAACGTCCATGAACGCCAACAAAATATAAAATAAAATAGATAAACACTAAAAAAGATCCAAAACTAATAAAAATCTATAAAAACTTATACTAAATAAAATAGACCGGTACAAGCCTAAAACTAATAAAAACTCTATCTAAACGACTCGAAAATTGTACAAACTTTACACTGGAAATAGATGTATTTTACAATACATCAAATATCCTCACACTTATCTTTTTTTTGTCCCTGAAAAAGAATTATGCTATGGAATCACAGTTAGGTTTACATCCAGTTTCAAAACATAGGTTACTTAATTAATAATCTACTAACGCGTTGATTGCGATTGCAGGTATATTGATCCTCTTAAACCCACACCGGTTTCCAAGCCCCTTTTTATTTATGTTAAGTTCATGTTGATTAGTCTATCCAGGGTCTCACTCGAAGGAAGCCATAGTTCCTCCTGATCCCGCCTCAAGCTTATGAAGCTAAAGGAACGACCAATTGACCATTTCCCAACCGTCTTATGTAGAAAACCAAGAGAATTTAAAATCACTTTTTTTTTTGACATACTTAACTCAAAGGGTGTGACCAATCCAAGTCGCTATCCCAGTGACCAGGCACCTTAAGCTTCAGCATTTTTTTTTCATCTCAGCATACTTAACTCAGAGGGTGTGACCAATCCAAGTCGCTATCCCAGTGGCTAGACACCTTAAGCTTCAACATTTTTGCTTTGATTTCTAATTTTTTTAAGTGATTAGAAATTCTAACGGTTTTCTACTTATAACGGTGCTTCTTATACTATTTTTGGCGGTTTCGGTTTCCCCGTTTCTCCTAGATGAGAACCCACAAAATAGCCTAACATAATTAATTTATTACTTTTCAAAGGAAACCTTTCTACCGGCCGAGCCTACCCACATATCCCAAATCAGACACGTTTTCAATCAATTTTAATCTCTTATTATACATACTATTTGAAAACCGGACACCTAACTTTACCTATCATTTTCCATATTTTATATAATGCAAACTTCAAAATCAGGGACTTTTTTTTTAATTTTTTTTTTGGATTTTTACTTTTTTTTATTTATTATTTATTTATTTATTTATTTTTACTCAAAACGACCCTATATACAGACTAGACGAGAGTTTCCATCCCCACACTTAAACTCTACATTGCCCTCAATGTAGGAATAGAAAACGACTCAAAACAAAAAATAAATTCCGAATACAAAAATAAAAAGAAAAGGGCAAATTGGAAAGGACTTAGCAGGTTTATTAACGCGTAAGCTCCAAAAAAATCTAGTCCAATCCAACTCGATCGTATAGCATTTCATTCGCGATCGCTCTGACACAATGATAAACTCTCGGGTTTGCCTTGATAAATGATAACAGCTTCGGAATCACCCGAATGGAGATTGAGTACGGGTGGTGCAATCCAAACCTGCGCAAAACGAAACAAACAAAACCCGAGCATAATACCAAACCACACAAAAATAAAAAGACTCAAACTACTAACTTAGACTCATTATATAACAACAAACAAGAAGACGTATATGCTTAGCAAAATGGCGGTGAATGGTGGTAGGACCAAATGGGTAGAAAGAAAAAAAATATGATTCTCGCTCAACGTGAAGGACACTGGTGATCACAACACACGTTGCTAACGAGAAAAAAAAATATAACTTTCCGGGGTAATAGCTGGTCGCATGAGGCGAACAGGTCAGCCCACACTTCTCACATTACATGAAAAGTCTTTTTTCATAGAAAGTTAACTAATTTTTTTTTTTTTAGAAAAATTCTCTTTTATTACCCAAACCTTTACCAAACTCCCACTCATAATATGTATATATATATATATAAAGACAATACATGGGATCCGCTCATGGTGAAATTTCCTCTACCTAAGCAAACACGCAAACCTGCAAACAGACTCAAAGACACAAAAACAAAAATAAAATAGAAAGATAAAAACCTATGAACCACTACCGAATGACGGACCACAAATAAAAAAAAAATTGAAAAGCTAGAAAAAAAAATAAGTATAAATATAAATTTACAAATTCTACAGAGCCTCCCCACACTTAAACTTAATCGGGTGGCTTCTCTTTTATCTGGACCCTATCTAACCCGTTTAATTCCACTCGACTCTTATTAACAATTAAATATTTATTTGTGGAATTGAAAAATAATTTAACAGTTGTTAACGGGTCAGACCACCAAAATTTAAACTTACCTAGATTGAACCGGATGCGTGACATGTAGCAAGAAGACTGATCGTGTTTGACTTCCACTGCTTTCCTCTTCTCCAATTCGTGCCAACCATTGATCCTCTTCCGGTTCCGATCCTTTCTTTTTCTCTTCCTTGCCCTCTCTCGTGGTGCTGTTGATTTTGAAGTTCCATCTATTACCACGGGCCAGCAATGGTGCGCTTCTTCAACCACCATTTCCATGGGATGATCCCTACACTTTGTTCTTTCTTCTGGTGTAGGTGCAGTCATGTCTGTCGGTTCACCTTCGAGTAGGGCATCCAGGTATGCAATATCCCCATCAGGATCAAACTCCCCTACTTCTTCATAAACAGGCAAACCCTCTAACTCCAGATCTAAAAACTCATCCTCTTCATACATTGACTTCTCACCTATCTCATTGTCTTCCTCTGCACCAAATATCATATCAACGGAATCTCCCATTTCCACTTCTTTTATCCCTTCTTTCTCCACTAACGACCTCTGATACGCCGCCCATTCTTCTTCGTCGTCTTCATCGTCAGAGTCACTCCCAAAATCATATATAGTAACTTGTGGCTCCAGAGGTGGGACTTCAACGTCCATTTGCATCTCCGTGATGGGAATGATCTCTTAATCTGACTCATCAGCGTATTGCATGATCGGCTCTTTACCTTCTTCTGGAAACGTTGGGAACAACTCCCCTCGAGCGTTCATGTACCCGAGGTAGTTGCCCTCATCGTCATATGTATAACCGACTTTCAGCAACTGCTCTTGCTGAACCTTTTCTTTCTCTTCTTCTTCATCTAATCTCCTAGCTATGTCTTATAGTGTTCGTTGAAGATCTAAAATAGCAGTCTGTCGGTTTTTCAGGATGGCGTCGTGCTCTGCTAACATTTTCTGAGTATTTTCATCTTTAGCAACTAATAATGTCAACAGACTCTCTATTTTACTCCAATCATTACCACTATTCTCACAAGAATTGCTTCCAGAAAATTGATCAGGATACTGATTAAAATGTGGTTGCTGATACGAGTCATCATAATAATATGTAGGACACCCCTGTGAATAGTATGGTTGCGGCTGCACAAAGGAATTAGCACAATAATGTGCAGAGGACCCCGCATTTTGTGGAAATCTAACGGTAAAATAGGGTCCTCCACAAATTTCAAACATATTTACAGACTCGACATAAATTAAAATACACTAACAAATAAACTCCTACGACTCACTATACAAAAATACAGACATAACACAAAACATAAGTAGCACAGATATAGCAGATAAGTGTAATCAAAGCTAGTAAACGCAATCGCCAAGAGTCCCCGGCAATGGCGCCAAAAACTTGATGTGCTAATAGTAGTTTAATAAAAATAACTAAATTAAACCTAAAACTAGACACCTAGTAATACTCTAGACTCTCTAAAACTAAACTACTGACAGGCAAGCGAACCTATCGACTCTAGTAAAGCTAAAGTAAGTCCGGATATCGAACCCACGAGACTCTAATGGAAAACGAAAACTAGACTCGATTACTTATCCTAAATACTGATTAAATTAATTTATTATTTTAAAGGGGGGTTTTACTGAAAAATAAATTGCAATAAAATAAAGGTTAACTAAGACGAGCTAAAGTAAACTAAAAACGAGAACTTAGCTGAGCTGAATTCAGATGATGACAAGACACTACCTAGACCAGACTTCTAACTATGCCTGATAAGCTTCTATGGTTATGGAACTGAATTGGAACCGGGATCTTAAAATACTAAACATCAAGAATAAACTAGACACCCTCGACCATTCTCAAGGGGAAACCCTAGAATATTTTTGTGCTGTTAAACTACCGGTTGGAGTACAAACCCTCACAGGTTATCTAACTCTTATGATCGAGTACCCGCTAGACAATCTACCTCACAGCGCGAAAGCCTCACTACACTAGGTGTAAGGGGTAATTATTGAAGCCTAGATCTAACTTGATATGCAGGAGTTGAAAGGGAAACTAGACAGATCTTCTCACTAAGCCTCTAACCTAGCAATCTAACAACCTAGACATACCAACAAGACCTAAACTCACAGCTATTGAACTTGGAAGAATACCTAAAATCTTCTAACCACCAAATATCACTCCTATGGTAAACTCCCGACTATTGACCATAAACTAGTTGCTACACAAAGTCTGCAACCTAACTAGCACTCACACATGAAAGACATTCACAAAAGTGCAAGTGGAGTGAATAAGTGACAATAAAAAATAATAGATACACACATACACCAAATCTAGAGAAATCAAAATCTTTACTGAATCATAAATCCAAAACAAGTTCCAAAAAACCATAGAAACGCAAATCAAAACATAGTTATTTGTTTTGGTCTAGATAGTTATTAAAAGTTTTAGCCACAAACCATCTGGAAAAGAGAAACAAAGCCAAATAAAAATTCAGCAATCATTGTATAGAACAAAGATAATAAAGGAACGAAAAAACCGAATGATTGACACCCGAATAATCGCTCTCTGACTTAGAACCTTTGATCCCTGGCTTGCCTCTATAATAATATTTGCTTCTGCTACTGTGCGGCTTCTTCGAAATAATGTTCTCTGCTCCAATAATGTTCCCTTGAAATAATGCTGCTTCCAATCGTGAGATGTGCCTCTCTCTACTTGTGCGCAGCAGCCTTCCCCCAAGAATAATATTGCCTTCCTTATCGATAATATCTCTTCTCCATTTATATTTTTTCCTTTTTGACCTACTTCTTACGTAGGTTTTCTTTTCCTCCAAGGCCTTTGGGCCAAAATTATTATTTTTATTATATCTAAAATACTATTATTATTATATATAGTAGTATAACTCCGTTCTATTGACTCGGGTGTTCTTTACTTGACCAAATTTGCTCGTTTACGCTCCAACGTCCATGAACACCAACAAAATATAAAATAAAATAGATGAACACTAAAAAAGATCCAAAACTAATAAAAATCTATAAAAACTTATACTAAATAAAATAGACGGGTACAAGCCTAAAACTAATAAAAACTCTATCTAAACGAAATTGTACAAACTTTACACCGGAAATAGATGTATTTTACAATACATCAGTTGTTCTAACTTCAAAAGTTCTTCCGTCCACATGCTAAGGAATAACTATTGGTGATGGATTGTTAGTGATAATAGGCCGGAAGTGAGCTTGAATTCCCCGTATGACCTCCCGGTGATGTCTTCGAGGGGCACCCAATGGTGCTCTTGGTTGACCCATTTGCCCTTGCATAGGCCCTTGAGGTGCAAATGGTGGTTGATATTGGTATTGATGCATTGGCGGTTGTTGTTGAATCGGCCTTTGAAATTGAGTTTGCCTATTTTGAGGACGCACTTGATGTAGCGGTGTAGGGCGTTGCAATTGTGGCCCCTATGGTCTAATATGTTGCACCCCAACCGGTAATCTACTTAGGCCTTGAAATTATTGTATCGGTTGACTTTGTTGCCCCGCTCCTCCTTGAGACCCCAAATATCCTCCATCACCCCCTAATAAAAACCTTCTTCTTCATACCCGCGAAACTCGTTTTCATAACCATCATCCTATCCATCCCCTTGAATACCCGAAGATTGCCCAATTGGAACAGATGAATATTGGAAACCCGATTGATTCGGTGGTCGGTATGTAGATGTAGTATGGATGACGGTTGATCCTAGTGGTAGTGGGTAAGTGGAAGATGATTGACCCGTAGTTGTGAAAAATGTAAAAATGATGGAATTGTGATAGAAGGGCTAAAAGTGAGATTGGGTTCAACTTGAGTAGAAATCGGTTGCGTGGTGTGGGTTGGTGTACTGTCATGAGGTGGGGTAGGATTTGTAGTGGTATTTGGCATGGTGGTATTTGGTGAAGGTTGTGTAGAAGTAGGCATGAACAATAAGGTCGTTTGACCCGTTGTGGGTGGTATTTGGGTTTCTTGCATGATGTTTCTTGGTGTAATGGGTGAAGTGGGAGAACCAATAATTCTGTTTTCTCGTACCAAAACTCGGTTTTGCCTTAGTGTTCTTTCAATTTCCGGATCGAACAATAGTGGTGATGACTCATAAGAGCCTCTAGTACGCATACACCTGGAGTACCTGCACACTAAACACAACCAGCGTAAACCCAAAAATAACAAATAAAAATACAAAATTAACACACGTTGCGCACTACACCCCGACAACGATGCCAAAATTTGATGTGTTGTCGTGGTACACGCAAATTTAATCCAAATTACAACTAGTAGATAGCAGTAAGTAGGTATCGAACTGTCACACCCCGCCTAAGCCGGAAATACGAGGTGCAACTGAAATGATTTCCAAGCACAAAAGTCACACGAGAATTATTTAAATAAAACATGAATTACCATTTAGACATTTAAGTCTTACAAAAACATAACATTAATTGTTTGAATTAGAAACCATTGTATAAAGTGTTTAGGTCCAAACATCATAACAACAGTTCAAAATATGGTATCCCTTAAATGCTCGCACGCGACCTTCCCAAGTTCCATGCTTCATGATAATTTCCTGAAAAACATGCATGAAAAATATATAGGTCAACATAAAGTTGGTGAGTACACGGGTTTGTGTGATTGGACCTGTTATAAAAAACCGACTAAATTACTGCCTAGCTAGGGCAATAATCGATATGTGATCTGACATGAGCCCATAATCAAACGTTGACATGTTGTGCCTCGCCCATTGTACACTAAAGACAATGAAATGATGTGAAATACAAGAACTCTTTTTATATCTGTCATCCTGTTAGAGCGACTGACCAAGAGTGGGGTGTCAACCCAATAGATATATCCTTGTGTTTCATGGCTAAGTCCATAGCTAATGGTAATGGTGAAATGTATGACACGAGGGCTTAATACATCCTGAACCTTACTGTCTCAGGTTCACATAATAGTCATGTACGTAATTGAAAACTGAAAACTGTACGCATGTTTTTCCCGCGGAATAATTTAAAAACAGTGAAAAGGGGGCCGTGAAACTCACCTTGTGGTGTGTCTGAGAATGGACAAATGAGTCTGAGCTAGAGAGATCAGCCTAGGTGTCCTATGTAAAAGAGACATTTCAGGTATATGTCACTTGTACTGTTTACAAGTTTTTCTCTTATTACGCTTGTCCTTGTAACTTGACTCTTTAAGTTAAATGTGTCTTTGATGTAAAGATTTACGTATATGATGACTTAATTGTTAAAAGATAAAATGTTTATCTTTTAAATGTTCCATATTATGGTTTCTAGTGTAATATTCCCAAAATAGGAACCTCATGGCTTTGTGTTGCAAGATTCACCATCTTTATATACACTAGTGACTTGGGTAAAAATATAGCGTTAGCTTTTGTGAAAACACCACTTTTACTTGTAAAAATATGTATTTTTATACATTTTGAATGGTGTAGGTGTTCATGTGTCATAGGTCTTACAACCTTGAACTTGACATGTCCATATATCCATAATATTTGGGTGTCTTTAGCTTAACATCGTGAAAAATATATCAATATCCCATGTTAAACATTACTTTTCTTGAAAACATATATACCGTGTACGCCTTGTTCTGGATCTAACATGTGACACCATATTATGTCTTATGTTAATGAGCTTTGTAAAATATATAGTTTTCTTTACAAAACTTTCGGCCATCGTGGCCTATATATATACATACATATTTCGGCTCATGGTGTGTGTAAATACATACATTTACCAACTAACATAATGTATTTTAGATCATGTGTTTGCTTATTTACTTGGTTTAGTTACAAGAGTAAACATATAAATGAACAACTTGGTGTATGAAAAATTATGCAAAAATAAAAGCACAAGTTTAAGAAAATAAATGTTATACCTCCTAATGTCTAAGGAAATGAGGGAGTTAAGGGCCTTGTACAACCTTGATTATTCTCCTTGTACCCCTAATGATCCCTTGAAAGTTAATGGTTATTGTTAGTGACTTGGGTGTGGGTGGTGGTTCTTGGTGGTGGTGCCGCCGAGTGGTGGTGGTGTTCGGCGGTGGTGCGGCGACCGAGAGGAAGAGAGGGAGAAGTGGAGGGGTTGTGTGATCTCACTTGGCGCTCCAAAGTCTCATTTATATAGAGCAAGAGTCATGCTATTTTGGGTTGGTCAACTCTTTTTGGATGTGGAGGTAAAGGAATATTTATATTCTAGTGTAAGTCTTGGATTGTGGGAGATTATGGACTAGATGTGTGCATATCTTTCTTGGTTAATGTGGGCCGAAAATTTGAGGGTGTTGGAGGGTTATGGTTTAGTCAACTTCACTAAGATTTGATGCATTATAATCATGATGTTTAGCTTGATTAGAGGTTTCTTATGTTAGATATGGTAGGATCTTTGGTGGAAGGTGTAGGATGATCAAAAGGGTAAGCCAACATTATGTTTTCTTGGATGTTATAGGAATCTTTCCTCTTTGGTAATAGTCTAGGAATGTGATCGAAAAGACTAATGCATGTGTTGGATGAATCAAAGTGGAAGACTGTGTAAGTTATTTAGGGAAAGCCATCATGGTTTGATCAAGGTCCACTTTCCATGTTGGTGTAAGTGGTTATCAAGAATCTTAGTGTTTTGTGTAGACTTGTGTGTGTATGTGTCGATATGTATGTATGGGTGGAGGTGAATATATGTGGCAAGTCAAAGGTTATGGAATGGATGAGTGATAAAGTGTTTATCTAATTATGGTGGAATCTTAGTGATTTGAGGTGATGCTTCATTGATGACTAGAGGTATAATCTTTGAAAGACTCAATCACACACACATACATATGCATGTCGTCGCATACATATATATATATATATTTATATGTATATATTTGAACATTCTAAGTCCATGTCTTGTACAAATGTATATTCACATGTTATAATTAGATGTTAGGTGTGATCTTTGTACAACTTTATGTGACACAAAATAATATATAATTGTGTGTTCATTATATATTTTTAACTAGTCGTATTACTAGTTGTTTATGGACATTGTGTCTGAACAATTCCTTGTATATGGACATTGTTTGTTTTTGTTCTTGATTGGATTGTAATTGAAATGTTATGTTAAATTGTATGAGTTCCCAAATTAGGGTTTTTGGTATGATCTCTCTATAGCTCATGATAACTATTCAACTAGTTATGAAATTGTATCCCCTAGCATGCCTAATGCTACACTGTAAGCATTGAAATTGGCTTGTTGAGACCTTGTATGGCTCAATTGTAATAAAACATTAAAAATGAAATGTCATGCACAATGTGTACGTGTATCTAGTGTACGGATATGACCTGTGATTTCGACGGGTGTCACATTCTCCCCCTGTTAGAGGAATTTCATCCGCGAAATTTTCGGTGTTGGTCATCTGAACTGTGGGTCTCATGGAAGAGATGTGGGTATTTGCGTTTCATCTGATCCTCATGCTCCCACGTGAACTCGGGCCCGTGTTTGGAATCCCAATGTACCTAGACTAGTTTGACCTAGCTGCGGTGAAGTTTCTGAATCTTCCAGTCTGTTATCTCGAGTGGTTTCTCTATGAAATAAAGTTGTTTGTCGATGTGAATTTCCTCTCGAGGGATAATCAATGATTCATCAGCAAAACACTTCTTGAGATTCGGGACGTGAAACGTGTCGCGAACGCCACTGAGTTCTTGCGGTATCCTGAGTTTGTATGCAACGGGTTCAATTCGTGCAAGGATCTCGAATGGACCGAGGTATCTGGGATTGAGTTTCACACGTTTTCCAAACCTGGGTACTCCTTTCCACAGAGATACTTTGAGCAAAACTCTGTCACCAACTTGAAACTCTAAGGGTTTACGCGACTGGTCTGCATAGCTCTTCTGCCTGTCCCTGGCAGCTTTCAGTCTGTCTCTGATCTGAAAAATCTTGTCAGTCGTCTCATAAATGAGTTCGGGTTCATCATCTGCTTGTCCCCTACTTCTGCCCAACACACTGGGGATCGACACTTGCGTCCATACAACGCTTCGAAAGGTGCTGCTATGATGCTGGTGTGGTAACTGTTATTGTAAGAGAATTCGAGCAACGGAAAATGCGTATCCCAATTCCATCCAAAATCAATTACACACACACGAAGCATATCTTCTAGTGTCTGAATGGTCCTTTCACTTTGTCCATCGGGAACCAAGGGCTTCTTGCAACGATTGCCAAAACCTTGAAGTAAAATGACTATCTCGATCAGAGATTATGGAGATAAGCACACCGTGCCTGGACACGATTTCATTGATGTATGTCCTGGATAATTTTTCCGTCTTGTCTGTTTCCTTGATGGGCAAGAAATGCGCACTTTGTCAGACGATCGACAATTACCCAGATTGCATCATGACCACGAGGTGTCTTTGGCAATTTAGTGACGAAGTCCATGGAAATTTGCTCCCATTTCCAAACAGGAATCTCTGGTTGGTGAAGCATACCTGAAGTCTTCTGGTATTCGACCTTGACCTTTGAACATGTTAAACAATGTTTGACGTAGGTCGCAATGCAACCCTTGAGGTTAGGCCACCAATAAAACTCCTTGAGGTCCTTGTACATCTTATTCGCACCGGGCTGTATCGAGTACTTGGACTTGTGTGCTTCATCCAGAACTATATCACGCAATCCTCCATACAATGGAACCCATATTCTGTTTAGAAAATATTTTGTCCCATCAGGTTTTGTCTCTAACTGATCAACCTGACTGTATAGAGCTTCATGCCCGATATTACTATCCTTGAGAGCTTCTTGCTGAGCCTAACGAATACTGGCTGTGAGATCGGTATGAATGGTCATGCCCAACGCGCGGAGGCGCAACGTTCTGGCACGTTCCTTTCGGCTTAATGCGTCTGCTACGACATTTGCCTTTCCTGGATGATAATTAATCTCACAGTCATAGTCCTTGAGTAGCTCAACCCATCGTATCTGACGCATATTCAGATCTTTCTGGTCAAAGATATGTTGTAAGCTCTTATGGTCAATAAAGATAGTACACTTAGTCCCAAAGAGGTAGTGTCTCCAAATCTTGAGCGCGAACACTACTGCAACCAGTTCCAAATCATGGGTTGTGTAGTCTGTTCGTGCACCTTGAGTTGGCGTGAGGCATAGGCAATAACTTTATTCCTCTGCATTAGGACACAACCGAGACCTTGGTGAGATACATCGCAATAAACTACAAAATCTTTTGTTCCCTCTGGCAACGAGAGAATTGGTGCGCTGCATAACTTGAGCTTGAAAAGCTAGAAAGCCGATTCTTGCAGATCTCCCCATTCGAATTTCTTGTATTTTTGGGTCAAGACAGTTAGGGACTGGGCTATTTTTGAAAAGTTCTCAATGAATCGACGATAATAGCCAGCTAACCCTAGAAATTGTCGAACTTCGGTTGGGGTATTGGGTCTAGCCCAATTTTTGATCGCTTCAATCTTGACTGGATCGACATGTATGCCCTTTTCATTCACAACGTGACCAAGGAAGTGAACCTCACGAATCCAGAATTCGCATTTGGAAAATTTGACATACAGTTTCTCGCTCTTAAGCAGATTGAGAAATTCCCTCAAATGCTGTTCGGGTTCCTCTTGGGTTCGTGAATAGATCAGAATGTCGTCAATGAATACAATCATGAACTTGTCGAGGTAAGGCTTACACACTTGGTTTCATCAGATCCATGAACACTGCTGGTGCGTTTGTCAAACCGAACGGCATTACAAGAAACTCATAATGACCACCGCGTCCTGAAAGCAGTCTTGGGAATATCATCGTCATGGATGCGCAACTGATGATAGCCTGATCTAAGGTCAATCTTTGAGCAGAAACTCGAACCTTGTAATTGATCAAACAGATCATCAATCATGGGAAAAGGATAACGGTTCTTCACCGTGAGCTTGTTTAACTCTTTGTAATCGATGAACATGCGAAACGATCCATCCTTCTTCTTGACAAATAAGACTGGAGCTCCCCAGGGTGATGAGCTCGGTCGGATGAATCCTTTCTCAAGTAGTTCCTTCAACTGGTTGGATAGTTCCTGCATCTCAGAGGGAGCTAAACGGTACAGCGAATGGGCTACAGGAGCAGCTCCGGGAATAAGGTCGACACGAAACTCCACTTTCCTTGGGGGTGGCAATCCTGCCAGATCTACGGGAAACACTTCTGGAAATTCCCTCACGACAGGGATGTCTTCGATTCTTCTTTCCTCTGGCTTCTTCTCGATCACGTGCGCCAAGAATGCAAAATGGCCTTTCCGGAAACACTTCTGAGCTTTGATGCAAGATATGAGTCGCAACAGAGTCTTCCGGCACTTTCCTTGTACAGACAAAACCTCTCCGTTCGGCAACGACACTCGAACTACTTTGGCAAAACAGACGATTTTGGCTCGGTGCTTCAACAACCAATCCATCCCAATTATGACATCAAAGCTTCCTAGCTCGACAAGTAGAAGGTCAATACTGAACTCATGACCTCCTAGTTTCAATGCACAGTTCTTAAACACTTCATCGGACTCGATTGACTTACCGTTGGCCAATTCTATCGAATATCGGGTGTGCAACTTAGGTGACTCTAATCCAAGGGCGTGTTTAAAGTTGGTTGACACAAAACTTAAATCGGCACCGGTATCAAAAAGTACAAAAGCAGCATGATTGTTTATGAAGAACGTACCCGTGACAACGTTAGGATCCTCGCATGCATCATCTGCTCTCATGACAAAAGCCCTGCCACGAGCTAGGCCTTTCAGCTTGGGGCAGTCTTTCCTGACATGGCCAGTAGCTCCACATTCGAAACATCCGGGTTCCCATCATTGTTCCCAACTGCCTTGGACCGGCACTGCACTGTGGGATGTCCCATCCGCTTGCACTTCTCACACTTGATGCTGTCACACGTCCGCATGTGATGGTACTTGCATTTGTTGTAGAGTGGGTGGGGCCCATTGTATGGCTTGCGAGTTTCAGTAGCGGTGGCAACAAAAGCTTTGATGGTTTCGGGTTTCTTGCTGGGATTACCTTCTGCACCTCTTCCTTTCTTGAAGTGAGACCACTTACGCTTGTTTCCAGAGCTTTCACCCTTGTCGGATTCCTTTTGGGTCATGGAACCCATACGTACCGCATCGTCGGTCAGGCTGTGAGCAAGGGTGACAGCGTGCTGGATGGAAACCGGAGCAGCAGTGGTAACCATGCTACGAATCTTAGGAGAAAGTCCCCAGATGTATCTCTCTACCCGCTTGTACTCGGGGGTAACCATATGTGGAACTAGACGAGAAAGCTCATGAAATCGGGTGGTATAGGCTGCGATATCTGCCCCGCTCATGGATAAGTTCCAGAACTCAGTCTCCAACTTCTGTAGTTCACTCCGCGGGTAATACTTATTCATCAGCATCAACTTCAACTCAGTCCACAAGAGATTGTAGGCAGCTTTGCTACCCAAGGTCTGCACTTGCAGGTTCCACCATGTCAGCGCCTCGTCCTGGAAGGTGCAAGTGACATACTTGATCTTTTGGTCCTCTGAGCAACCACTGATATCAAGTACTAACTCGGTTTTCTTGATCCAACGGACAATACCAATTGCTCCTTCTGACCCACGAAAGTTCCAAGGCTTGCATGCCATGAAAGTCTTGTAGGAACACCCACGTATGGTATTCTCTACTTCAGCAGTGTCAGAATGAATGGTTTATCAGTCGATGGAATCGGCACAAGAGAAGGTCAAGACTAAGAAGGGATAGGCAAGAGCTTTATCAGTCTCGGGTTCCTGGGTTATGCGTCGGCCTGTTGCGCCCGAACCGCCACTGGAATTGGCACGGTTCGCTTCATGTTGCGCGATAGTCTGTGCAATAACCCTGGCTAGGTCTGCTGACGTGGTTGGAAAAGCTTCTTCCTCGGAAGACGAACGAGTAGTTCTTTAGGGAGGCATGTGCTTCTAATACATAAGATTAAAAGAATGAGACACATATCATTGTATAATATTGTCAACATATGCACCAATCGAAACAACTATACAATCAACACGAATGACAAAACACGATCACAAATGCACGACGCAACACAACAATATAGGAAACCAAAATATCGAACTTTCATAGAAAGTTTAACATACTTGATGGGATTTTGTTTCTGCATACAAAATAAATGGCATAATGCCTTACAAGTTTTAAACTACTACTACTAGCGCAATACATGATATCCTACGGGGATAGGGGTGGGAAAGCAGCAGACAAAGCTGCAAGGGCTACACTCATCCTCGCCTCGAGATCGTCAACTCTATCCTCAAGCTCGTCGACACGCTCCTCTGCTGCGGCGTGTCCCTGATCCGCCTCATACACACACACACATACCTAACTCAGCTAAGCGATAGAGAATGGGATCCTTGGTACCACCGGTCAGATACAGGTCATCCTCGATCCCCTGGACTCTCTCACGCAACACCCCTACCTCTGTGTCGTGACGCCCAATCATGTCCCGAACAGAGTAGTGGATGTGGCGCACAGGAGCTAGCTCAAAACTAGTGGGTAGTGGAGTGTCAGAGGGTGGCTCAAAACCAGTGGGTAGTGGAGTGTCAGAAGGTGGCTGGGATGACTCACCGACCTCGAACGTAGAAAGGGCCTCACCGTCGGTGTCCTCATCAGAGTAGGCTAAGAAGCCATCAACAGTCGGCAAGTAAGTCCTCTTACGAGCCTAAGATCTTCGACGTAGCTTCTTCTTGGGTAGCTCTGGTGCCTCTGGTGCTGGGGACTGGAGGTCTGCAGGTGCTGGAGGCTCAGGGTCATCCTGGACAGGGGCCTCAACTGGAGCGATAGGAGCCGGTGGAGGGAGTACTCGTTTCCAAGGGGTGTACATCATGCGTACTCCACCCGGACATGGGCGATAGGAACAGAAAGATGGCACCCTATGCTCTGACTGCGGGGGTGGTGCATCCTCCTACTGTGCCTCTCCAGCGGGCACAACATCCTCGCCATCTGAGACAACGTGATCCACATGCATATGGTCCTCCTCAACATCCGAGTCGCTGGAATCAGGCTCATAACCCTGCTGAATGTCGGCGGCTGGAGGGCTGTCTGGTACAATCTCCTCCTTAGAATCAGAGATGATGACAGGGTCGTCGTGGTGTGCCATGATCCTGGAAATCAATGAACACACGTGCGTGTCAGAAGGCATGTAGTGTACTTAATATATCTACTAATGTGTGAAGTATGTAACTGGCATGGAACTTGTGTAGCGCGTAAGGATAACTGTTGTGTTTCTTTCCTTTGGAAAACATTTAAAAATCAATTTTGTTTAGATTATAGTTTTGACTCAAAAGAATCTTAGTTCGCTATAACCTCATGCTCGGATACCACTCTGTCACACCCCGCCTAAGGCGGAAACACGGGGTGCAACTGAAATGATTTCCAATCACAAAAGTCACACGAGAATTATTTAAATAAAATAGAAATTACCATCTAGACAATTAAGTCTTACAAAAACATAACATTAATTGTTTGAATTAGAAACCATTGTATAAAGTGTTTAGGTCAAAACATCACAACAACAGTTCAAAATATGGTATCCCGTAAATGCTCGCACGCGACCTTCCCAAGTTCCATGCTTTATGCTAATTTCTAAAAAAACATGCATGAAAAATATATAGGTCAACAAAAAGTTGGTGAGTACACGGGTTTGTATGATTAGACCTGTTATCCAAAACCGACTAAAATACTGCCTAGCTAGGGTAATAATCAATATGTGATCTGACATGAGCCCATAACCAAACCCTGACATGTTGTGCCTCGCCCATTGTACACTAATGACAATGAAATAATGTGAAACACAAACACTCTTTTGATATCAGTCATCTAATCAGAGCGACTGACCAAGAGTGGGGGTGTCAACCCAATAGATCTATTCTGGTGTTTCATGGTTAACTCCATAGCTAATGCTTATGGTGAAATGTATGACAAGAGGGCTTAATGGATCCTGAACCTTACCGTCTCATGTTCACATAATAGTCATGTATGTAACTGAAAACTGAAAACTGTACGCATGTTTTTCCATGGAAAAATGTAAAAACAGTGAAAAGGGAACCGTGAAACTCACCTTGTGGTGTGTCTGAGAATGGACAAATGAGTCTGAGCTAGAGAGATCGGCCTACGTGTTCTATGTAAAAGAGACATTTTAGGTATATGTCACTTGTACTGTTTACAAGTTGTTCTCTTATTACGCTTGTCCTTGTAACTTAACTCTTTAAGTTAAATGTGTCTTTGATGTAAAGATTTACGTATATGATGACTTAATTGTTAAAAGATACAATGTTTATCTTTTAAATGTTCCATATTATGGTTTCTAGTGTAATATTTCCCAAAATAGGAACCTCATGGCTTTGTGTTGCAAGATTCACCATCGTTATGTACACTATTGACTTGGGTAAAAATATAGTGTTAGCTTTTGTGAAAACACCACTTTTACCTGTAAAAATATGTATTTTTATACATTTTGAATGGTGTAGGTGTTCATGTGTCATAGGTCTTACAACCTTGAACTTGACTTGTCCATAGATCCATAATATTTGTGTGTCTTTAACTTCGTGAAAAAGATATCAATATCCCATGTTAAACATTACTTTTCTTGAAAACATATATACCTTGTAGGCCTTGTTATGGATCTAACATGTCACACCACATTATGTCTTATGTTAATGAGCTTTGAAAAATATATAGTTTTCTTTACAAAATTTTCGGCCATCTTGGCCTATATATATACATACATATTTCGGCTCATGGTGTGTGTAAATATATACATTTACCAACTAACATAATGTATTTTAGATCATGTGTTTTCTTATTTACTTGGTTTAGTTACAAGAGTAAACATATAAAAGAACAACTTGGTGTATGAAAGATTATGCAAAAATAAAAGCATAAGTTTAAGAAAATAAATGTTATACCTTCTAATGTCTAAGGAAATGAGGGAGTTAGGGGCCTTGTACAACCTTGATTATGCTCCTTGAACCCCTAATGATCCCTTGAAAGTTAATGGTTATTTTTAGTGACTTGTGTAACATTTCTCATTTAATAATTGTACGTTACGTATAATTTGAATAAAACGTCAAGTTTCTCATCATTATTGTCCTTTAAAAATATTATTGTGGCGTATTTGGAACCCTAATACTATAATAATTATACATAATATACATATATATATAAATTAAATGTAAAAAAATACATTGCTTGGGCCGGGACTCGAACCCGTGCCCCAAGCCGGTTCATATACACACACACATAACCATCTGATCTGCACGAACTTCTTGTTTTATTCCCAGCTCATAATTAATTTAACATGACTTTGGTACTTCACAATTGACTTGGAAAGTCAACCGTGATAGCAATCTTCCTTAAATAACCAATTTGAACGCGTTATTAACCTCAATTTGGTATGATTGCATGATGTCCGGCCTTATACGCGTATAACCCATGAATAATTATCATCAATTCATTCCAATTATAGCCAATTATACGCGTATACATTCAAACCGAGGTCAAACATTCCAATTCTACGATCCAGACCTCATCACTATAAATTGAACATCCTAAACCCATCCCAACTCGCCGAATACCCTCCCACAATCACCAATTTCTTGTTTGAATCTGCTGTTCTTGTGTTTTTGTTCGTATTTTGACTTCTGCGTTGACTGATCAAATTGCATTCAATTCGTGTTTGTAAGTTTTGTTTTCTCAGTGGGTTTTGATCTTCGGCAATCACACAACAATAACCATATGCTTAATTGGGTTATTGTTGTGTGAATCAGTTAATTGCAAAATCTAGGGTTCGAAATCGTATTTGGGGAAGAACACCAATCAGAACTTGGTTTTATAATTAAAAAGAACTGAAATCAAACACAACCCCTGATCTAGATCAGGTGGTTGTGTCTGATGTTGTTTAACCAAGCCACGCGGGTTCGAGTCCCACTTATACGGATTTTTATTCTTTTCATTTTAATTGAATTTAAATCATGATTCACTTATATTATATAATTATAATAATCTGAAATAAATCGTTCTCAGGGTCTAGACCAGTTGGTCTGGGCTTGTGATTTAAAACACACGAACCGGCCAAGGGCCCGGGTTCGAACCTCAGCATCAACAAACATATTTTTTTTAAACTTATATATGTATATATATATATTCCTTTATATTTTTAAATTCATTTTAAAATATTTAAACTCTTTTAAAAATTCTACAAAAATTATATTATGTTAATCTAGTGAAAAAGTTTAACATACAATTTTTAGTTTTCAAAAATTCATTTATTTAATATATATAATAAATAAATCAAAATAATTCTAATTTATTTATAAAATTCTATAAAAATATCAAAACGATCTTATAAATTTCCACAAAAATTATTCTGAGTTTTTATAACAATAAAACTTTTCTGAAATGATTTTTATTTCTGAAAAATCATTTATTTAATATTTTTAATCAATTTTTGAAAGTTTTAATCATAAATAAATCATAATAAAATCATTTTTCAATATTTTTGCACCAAAATTTTATATAAATTATTTCTGATTATTTGGAATAGAAATATAATTTTTAATCCAATAATTCTTTAATTTTAGTATTTTTAAATATTAAAGTTAAATTTTGACAATTTGAAATAAATAGATTTAATATTCTATTTTTAAGAAAATAATTTTATAAAAATTATTTTTATACTTTACACTCATTATTGTGACCATCTTTGATTCGAATTTTATAAAAAGACTTTTGTTTATCTATTTATCAAATTTCTCTCAATTATCAAATATTTTAATTACTAATCAAACCAGCACTTATCCCCAATTCGAAGCCCTAGAATATATCTCTGTAGACTAGAAATACTTAGACATATTTGTTACCTTAATTATAGGGTAATACTTGGCATTGTTGGGCAACACAATATTCTATTTTTCACAAGATATAACATTTTGCTAAGGTGAGTTTTACATAGCCCCTTTTCTATTTATCACCGTTTTTGGGGTGAAACATGTTACAACATTCTATATGCAATTCAATCATCAAAGTGTCTATGTGTTTTTCTATGTTGCATTATGTCTTGAACATGACTAGGGTAAGCACAATTCTAGCATAATCATTAACATTGATCAGCCGACGGTATACAATGATAGATCTATTGGACTGACAATCCCACCCGGATACGTGCCTCCTACAAAGGTAGGGTAGGTGATTGTTATCGCATAACATATTCGAGTGAACCTTGAGCGTATGGGATGTACCACATTATAACAGTCACAAGGGTTGATTATGCACTCGATTTACTTCTAGTATGTTTTCACATATGGACTAGACTTGCCATGACACTTGAATTGTACAAGCTTTATTCAATTATCAAAACCTATGTAATTCTCACCAACTTTTGTTGACCCAAAATATTTTCAAATTTAACATGTTTCAGGTTATACTTGCTTGAAGATTGAGTCAATGCTTGAAGATGTGTGCATAGTATTATTCATTTTGATGTACGAATAATTGTAGAACAATCGTATGTAATTTATTTAAATCATTTAATGAAATTTATTATTCACCATGAGCTACTGAACAATCATCAATACGTGACATCCCGATGTTTCCGCCATCGGTTGGGGTGTTACAGATTGGTATCAGAGCCATGGTTATAGGGAATTAGGTTATTAGAAAAATAATCTAGTCTATAACCATAGGATTTAACCAGTACTTATTTCTCTTACTTGCTTCTCTACTTATTCCTATTCTCTATCTCCCTCCTACTTCTTATCCCTACTTTAACCCTTACAAGAAGATCGCTCTCCATCACTGAATCTACTCTTAGACTGATAAGACAACATCCTCAGGCTTAGCCTGAACCACCTTGAGATCTCGTCGAAGTTCTTGATTTTAATAACGAACACGTGCAATCTGGAAGGGTGAACGCCTGTATTCTGAGTCTTCTGTCTAGGCTGGCATTGCGCATATATCCCAATCAGACGAGGGACCCGGATGCCTACCTGGGAATTCTCGGGATGAGTGTTCACTAATAGGCTAAAGCATGTCTTCATATGTTATTAAAATCTGGAATCTTTGATAAGTCAACGTTTTCGTTTATTCGTTTTAATAAATGGATTAATGATTACATTCCTTATATAACCTCATTCAGTTAATTGTGTCTCTTACAGATCATGCCTCCACGTCGCAGCACTCGCCTTAACAGTGGTGACAATCAAGATGAAGTGAATAGCAACAACCACGACGCTAACCACAACAACAACAATAACAACAACAACAACGGTGTTGATGCCCAACTGGCTGCGATCATTTCTCAACAAATGGCGCAGCAAATCGCGACTCTGGTTCCTAACTTACTGGCTCAAGTCATCCAGATGAACGGAAATGGCAATGGAAACGGTCATGGAAATGGGAACGGTAATGGAAACCACAACGGAAACGGGAATGGTCTCCCAACTTGCACTCTTAAGCACTTTAATTCCTGTAATCCCCCTAAGTTCAGTGGAGAAGAAGGAGCTATAGGACTCCTACAATGGTTCGAGGGTATTGAGAATACCTTCATCAACAGTGAGTGTCCCGATAACTTAAAAGTCTGTTATGCCATGAGTGTTCTTCACAAACGAGCACTCACTTGGTGGAATGAGGAAAAGCGCACCCGCGGAGCTGAAGCTGCACTGACCTTAACTTGGGATCAAGCTAAAGACATTATGAAGGCAGAGTTCTGCCCTCGTAATGAAATCAAGAAGCTGGAAGATGAGTTTCATGATCTTGCTCAAGATAGTGGAGAAAACCTTGCCTACAACACTAGTTTTCACGAACTTAGTCTACTGCTACCACACAAGGTCACCCCCTTGCCTATTGCGATCGAAAAATACATTGGTGGCTTACCGATGCAGATTCAAGACACGGTGTGGGGAAGGAACCCTGCTACTTTGGAGGAAGCAAAACGTTTGGCGGCCACCCTAACAGATAACCATGTGAAGGCAGGAACCCTGACTCGGAAGGGGGAAAAAATACTGTTGCGAAGGATACTCCCCAACCTGCCGTTGAAATCAAAACTGAGGCCTCAATCAATGAGAGGCGCAGGGTCAGAAATTTTGCAATAGATGCCACTGTCCCACCCAACAAGAAATGATACAACGGGAACCAACCTAAGTGTGACACCTGCTAGTATCACCACCCAACCCAAGTGCCCTACCGTCAGTGTACCAATTGTCAAGGGTATGGACATCTTGCGAATGCTTGTCGAATTCCTGCTACAAACGCCCTTGCTGCTCCAAATAATCCCGCAAGGAACCCTCCAGCTACTTAACAACAAGCCCCACCATTTGAATGATGTCTACTTTTTAATTCTATGTATTGACGTTTTTATTCAAGTAATAAATTCTAGTATTATCATAACATCTGGATGCATGCTTGTTTTGAATGTGAACTAATTGCTATATCTATATTTAAATCATACTCATTATACATGCTTACTTGTACAACAGTTAGTTGACTACCAAACAACCTACTCAACGATTGGTAGAGGTCATCATGTCTTTCCAACAGTCGGGAGAGGCCCTACAACCTGCTCAACGACTGGTGGAGGCTATCGAACCTGCTCAACAATCGGTAGAGTCATAGAAGGACACAAAACCCTAATGTAAGGTAAAATTCGTGATTGCGGTCCGGAACGTAATCATGAATTTACAGGTACGTTAAGGTAGTGTGAAATTTTATCAAGGTTTTTGGTAGTTGACCAATTGTAAACCTGGTGTTTTTCTTTTAACTTCGGGACGAAGTTCCTAAAAGTAGGGGAGACTGTAACATTTCGCATTTAATAATTGTACGTTACGTATAATTTGAATAAAACGTCAAGTTTCTCATCATTATTGTCCTTTAAAAATATTATTGTGGCATATTTGGAACCCTAATACTATAATAATTATACATAATATATATATATAAATTAAATGTAAAAAAATACATTGCTTGGGCCGGGACTCGAACCCGCGCCCCAAGCCGGTTCATATACACACACACACATAACCATCTGATCTGCACGAACTTCTTGTTTTATTCCCAGCTCATAATTAATTTAACATGACTTTGGTTCTTCACAGTTGACTTGGAAAGTCAAATGTGATAGCAATCTTCCTTAAATAACCAATTTGAACGCGTTATTAACCTCAATTTGGTATGATTGCATGATGTCCGGCCTTATACGCGTATAACCCATGAATAATTATCATCAATTCATTCCAATTATAGCCAATTATACGCGTATACATTCAAACCGAGGTCAAACATTCCAATTCTACGATCCAGACCTCATCACTATAAATTGAACATCCTAAACCCATCCCAACTCGCCGAATACCCTCCCACAATCACCAATTTCTTGTTTGAATCTGCTGTTCTTGTGTTTTTGATCGTATTTTGACTTCTTCGTTGACTGATCAAATTGCATGCAATTCGTGTTTGTAAGTTTCGTTTTCTCAGTAGGTTTTAATCTTCGGTAATCACACAATAATAACCCTATGCTTAATTGGGTTATTGTTGTGTGAATCAGTTAATTGCAAAATCTAGGGTTCGAAATCGTATTTGGGGAAGAACACCAATCAGAACTTGGTTTTATAATTAAAAAGAACTGAAATTAAACACAACCCCTGATCTAGAACAGGTGGTTGTGTCTGATGTTGTTTAACCAAGCCACGCGGGTTCGAGTCCCACTTATACGAAATTTTATTCTTTTCATTTTAATTGAATTTAAATCATGATTCACTTATATTATATAATTATAATAATCTGAAATAAATCGTTCTCAGGGTCCAGACCAGTTGATCTGGGCTTGTGATTTAAAACACACGAACCGGCCAAGGGCCCGGGTTCGAACCTCGGCATCAACAAACATATTTTTTCTAAACTTATATATATATATATATATATATATATATATATATATATAGGATTAGGTTCTAATGGAAACCAACCTTTCATGAAAGAACCATAGAAACCACTCACAACCATTGATCAAATTAATCAATTGTTGTGATTCAATCTAGATTTTTTAGGTATAAATGTAATTATCTTTTGGATGGAGGGGTAATACAGTCTTTTTCTCCCCATGTCCTTTCCTATATCTTTTAATATTATCTTATCCCTATCCATCCTTTTCTCTCTCCTTTTTCTCTCTCTTATTCTCTCTCTCTCGTTAATGTTTCTAGAGCATTCATCATTCATCCACATCTATGAATAATAATAATCATTAATCCACAAGATGATGTGATTATAATAATAATAATAATAACAACGACGATGAGGAAATAGATCATTCGATGATGATGAAACAGATTTGTTCAAAGAAGATGAACGGATCCTTCGATGAAACAGAGTCTTCGATGAACAGATCTGTCGATCCTTCGATGAACAGATCTGGGGGTGATGGTGCAAGCTTGATGGTGACGGTGGCTGTGGTGGGTTTGATGGTGGCCGATGATGGTGATGATGGTGGTCAGGTATTATTATTATTATTATTATTATTATTATTATTGTTGTTGTTGTTGTTGTTGTTGTTGTTGTTGTTATTGTTATTGTTATTATTTTGTTTGAAGGTGGTTGAGAGAGAGAAACAGAGAGAGGGGGAAGGGTTTACTTATGGGTTGGATGTTGATCTGGTCTTGGCTGGCATATTATCATATGAACATGGATGGGAGATGAGAGAGAGAAAGGTGAGGTGGATTTGGATGGGTGGTGGTTAAAGAGGTGGAGACATAATATGGTTATTGCAATTTTAGGGACCATGATTATTGTGAGTTAAAAAGAGGTTTACAAAATACAAGTTTTGTGAGACAAGGTATGATGTTTTTCTTTTTTGGGGTGTGATTTTTGTTGAGTCAAAAAGAGTTTCATTAACATTCACAGAATACATAGGTGTAAAAATATGATTTTTTTATTTTTTTTACAAAATGCATGTTGTTTTTGGTGTTACAGATCTTGTGTTTTGGTGTTTTTGATGTTGTTTTTCGTGTTGCAAATCTTTTGTTGTTTTAAACATTGGTGTAAACTTGTGTTCTTGATTGTGTTTTTGATGTTTAAACACTGGTGTAAACAGTGTTATGTTGTACGTTTTGATGTAAACACTAGTGTAAATTCCTATATTTTTAAGTCAAAACGTTTCGTATGTGTTATGGGGGTGTTTACACCAATGTAAACGATTTTTGTCATTTGTATTTAATCATTGTGTCATTTTGTTTACACCAATGTAAACAGGTGTTTTGGTATGCATGACGATCCACCTTCTAGGGTAGTGCATTATGTGCACAGCGGTGTTTCGTGTATGTCCAGCTGGTGATAACGCAAGTACGAGAGAATTATTTTTAATACAACATACAAACTACATAAAACCTTCTTACACTACTGTAAAGAAAAAAGCCCCCCATGTTTTAACATTACTATCCTGCACTTTTTACAGAAAACTTTAAAACACTGCTGTATTTTTACAAGGTCATGTAGAAAAAAGCCCCCCATTTTTAAAATTAGATTTTTACATTGATTATCACCATTGTTAAAGTTTTTGTGCCATTACACTAGTGTAACGGTTTATTTTTCCCATTTTTTCAGGGAGGAGGGCAGCTGGCAGTGAGACGAGAGGAACATGAAGAGTGGAGTGATGGCGAATGGGATTTACACCAATGAAGTAGTTACAAATGAAGCGGCTAGCAATGAAGCTGTTTTGGTATGTATATACACCATTTTGTGGTATCTACTCTGTGTTTTGTTTGTTTTATGGTATGTTTACACTAAAGAGAAAAAAATAGAAGAAAGTTGTAGAACATGATTCATTTACACTAATGTCATCTTTTTGTGTACAATATGTTTTAACTTACAATATGTTTTTTCCTTTGTGGTTGATAGGTGACTAAGAAGATTTTTTCAGTTCAAGTTTGATGTTTTACGATGGAGATCAAGAAAAACGAAGAACGACTAGTTGTTTACATGTATGTAGAGTGGGTTTTGTGTTTTTACACTGATGTAAAGTTCTAGTTTTTTATGCTATAATTTGATCCTTGCATCTTTTTCTAGATTCACAAGTGTAAACTTTTTTGTTTTACACTGATGTAAAGGATGTTTGTTGATGGTATGTTGTAAAAGAAATGAAAAAAATAATAATAAAAATATTGCAGATCGTGGTATTAGTTTGGAGAAAGAGAAAGAAAAATTCATTTGTTTGGGGATATGGGAATGGCAGTTGGTGGAGTCAAGTGGGAAGGAAAAAGGATGAGAGAGAATGGTGTTGATTTTACCACAATACCCTTCTATCATTATTATATTATTATTTTCTTTAAATAAAGCAACAAGTGGTGCAAGTCGTATTACTAGTTGTTTATGGACATTGTGTCTGAACAATTCCTTGTATATGGACATTGTTTGTTTTTGTTCTTAATTGGATCGTAATTGAAATGTTATGTTAAATTGTATGAGTTCCCGAATTAGAGTTTTTGGTATGATCTCACTATAGCTCATGATAACTATTCAACTAGTTATGAAATTGTATCCCCTAGCGTGCCTAATGCTAAACTCTAAGCATTGAAATTGGCTTGTTGAGACCCTGTATGGCTCAATTGTAATAAAACATGTAAAATGAAATGTCATGCACAATGCGTACGTGTATCTAGTGTACGGATATGACCTGTGATTTCGACAGGTGTCACACGAACACAGGGAGTTTATGGAAAATGTGTTGATTCTATAGTCTTGCAAATTAAGTACAATTAATCTAATGTGCAGAAATTAAAGATCAAGAGTTTGGATTGTTTGATTTAAATTAAGTTATCAACTAATTGCTAATCAATATTGGATTTTAATTCAGATTATGAGAACAATGACCATCCTAGGTTTCGGTTCCTTTCAACACTTGTTTAGAATTCCAACTAGAAGAGTTACGTAGACACACTTCGTGTATAAATATTCGTTGTGATAAAAGGGAACAAAGTACTCGGATTATATCAATGCGAGGTTGTTTCCCGATGGCCAATCAATCAATATCCAACCCCAACCCTTCCCATGATATCTCGATTGTCAACGACACCAATAACATACGATTCAGATTAGAATTGAAACGCCAACTAACAAGCTACAATCAAATATTAAAACACCATGATAACAAAGCAAACATACCAAGTTATCATTCTAGAAATTAAGAAAACACACAAGAGTTGTAAGAAAAACTTTCACCTAAGATCACCACAAATTTAGCCATCATCATAACATCAAAGTTCAAGTTCATACGAATCGAAAACTAAACCGAAATGTTAGAAATTGTTCCCAAATAGTATCCAAAGCCAAAATTCGTCCCCAAGGTGCAGAGAAATGTCCCCAATCATTAAATATGTGAAAAGACACTTGAAAACAGTTTTAAATGAGGCAGTTACATTTTTCTTGTTGACCCTACTGTAACTTACGGTGGCTACTGTAAGTTACGGTATCCTTCTCTTTAATACGCCGGTTCACTACTGGTTTACGGTGGACTCTGGGATCTTCAGGGGCTACCGTAATTTACGGTGGACCCCTGAAGCTTTTGTTTTGTTTCTTCTTTCCATCCTTGCTTAATCCATTCCACTCCAGTCCATCTAAAGCAGCGTTTTATCCATTTTAAGCTCCAAAACGTACCTGAAACATAAGCAACTGTAGCCATCTAATTCAAGGTAATTACACGATCAAAAGCGGGATTAACACATCTTTTAACATCATAAAGGGTTGTCCCGTGGACCACCCGTCATGCACCAGCTTGCGCCCCCACTGGGTTATTGTTTGTTTTTCGTGTATTTTGATGTTTAGCTTATACGCACAATCCGTATTCGCGTCTAACGCATTGACAAGCATTGTTGGACTTTGTGAATACTAGGTATAGGTGTAGCAAGTAATAGGAACATCGGATTTGAAAATATGACATAAGTACGGAATGATGCGTGTGTATATAATTAAATTGATATGTGTGTATATATGCTAACATGTACGGTAAGTAGATTTGTTATGCTTTTGTAGATTGAGTAATATGTTGTATGTATGGTACTTATACCCGGGTTTGTGTGAGAGTTTTATGTATTTTAAGGTTGGTCATTATGTGTAGATTGAGTATAGGATTGGAAACTTCATGTGTGTCATAGTGAACACATGAAGGAAGAATAGCATGACAAATCAAGGGAATTGTATGCATGCATGCATGTATTGTAGTGTTATTTATCCTTTATTATGAGAATAGTAATAAAGATGCAGGTATGTAAGTATGAATGCTTGGAAATTAGAGGTTAGGATCTGGATATCAGACCCGAACTTGCAAAAGGCATTTGAACAGGATCACTGAGTATTGTTGGATATTATTTCCACATTGTGACTAAGTTGCATGAAGTCACTTAACGAACTAATGAAATAGTTATGTGGTGATTGCAGGTTGTCTTCTCTACCTAGTAAAACAAGGAAATGATAGAGATCGAGCAAGGACGCGGATTATAAGTGGTCACAAACACATAACCAAATAAAGACGAGTTGTGTTGAATGTAATAAGAAACAATAAAATATGTAACACCTAAAACAGCTCTTAGATATGGTTTCCAAACATTCAAAAATGTTTGAGTGAATTACAGAAATCGTCCTTTATGTTTGTATCGAATTGCAAATCATGTCCTTTAATAAAAAAAATTGCAAATCATGTACTTTATTTTTTAAAAATGACACACGTTATGTCCTTTACCCTAAACCCAGTTTATTTTTATCGTTAAATCAGGCAACAAAGGGGTAGTTTAGTATTTTTACCCATTTATTTAAAAATATTTTAATAAGTAAAACAAAAACAAATTGATATAAATATAAAGAAATATCTCTGTCTCTTGTTCTTCAATGCCGCCACCAAACCACCACCCTCCACCACTCTCAACATCACCACCACACCACCACTGCCAAAGGGGTAGTTTAGTATTTTTTTCCCCATTTATTCACCCTGAGTTTCGATGACCACCACGCCACCCCAATTATCTTCGAGTCCGTATCTGGATTCAAGATTTAAACCTCATAGCTGGTTCTAAACCTTGTGCAACCTTACCTGTACGAACCTGAAGAAGACGGTAAAGATTAAACGAATGAGAGGGGTTTTAGGTGGCTCGATTAGGGAAGGATATGAAGGGAATTTTGAGCTCCGACAAGGTTAGCATGGTTCGATTAGCTGAGATTAACTGCTTTAGATCTGCATTAACAACATGCCCGTAAAAAGAGACTTCGTTCTCATCAGTCATGACAACATCATTGAGCAAGATCTCTGTTTATTCATATTACTTTTACATTCATGTGTTTCTATACTCATAAATAAGTCAAGCAAGATATATATTTAGGCAAAAACCTTCTAACCTGTCAAATCTTGGAACATTGCAAAAAAATGATACAAATATCCAAGAAAAACTATGACAAAGAAAACAGAGTTATTTGTCATCTTTGAATCTTTTAATATGTTTACAGCAAGTTAGGTTGGTGGTGACAAGTTGATGGTGTGGCAAAGAACCCTAATTTCAGATAGGTGGTTTGGGGAAGAAGGGAATGAATTGGGGTTTTATAAGGTGGAGAGTTTAATTCAGAACTAGTCCTTTAAAGTGAAAGGACGAAAGTGCCCTCACGTGGGATGCACATGTTCAGAGATAATCGGGGTTTTAAACTGGGTTAAGCTTATAGGATATAATGTGTGTCGTTTTAAAACATAAAGTACATGATTTGCAATTTTTTTTATTAAAGGACATGATTTGCAATTCGATACAAACATAAAGGATGATTTCTGTAATTCACTCAAAATGTTTTTATAAAGCAAGAAATTTTCTAGTTCATATTTCTGTTGCGTATTTTCTATTAAAATGGTTTAGGGTGTTACACCCAGCCACCAAGGCCGGCTTTTGGGTAAGTAAACTAAAGCCCATGCTTTAGGCCCATATCTTAAAGGGCCCCACTTTTACATTTTATTACATGAGGCCAATTTTTTAGTTCTTCATATTACGTTTGCTAGTCAATCTAGAAGAGTTGGCATCACTATGTTATTTCATTCCAAAATCTTTTGGTTGAATTCCTCGTAGGATAATTCCAAAATTCAGGTTTTTTATTGGTTTATTAAATTACTGTAATTGGTTTTGATTCCTGGAGTTTCTATGGTCCATGATTTTGTTATATTGATCATTACAAACTTAGTTTAATACAAGTTTTAATATTCTGAGACATGATGTTAGCTTTGATCTATTCAGAAACAACATGAGCTTTGTTAATCTATGCTTGGATGTTTATGATAAACCACGAGGACACTTACAAGTTCACAAAGATGTCGAATTGTTATTTTAGTGATAAAGCTTGAAGATATTTATTACCAGTAATATCTCTTGTAACTTGTTTGTAATATCTCTTGTAACTTGTTTATATAAAATTTTACAAAACATTTTTTTGGATTGGCCCCAAATTCGTGTTTCGCTTTAGGCCACCTAAACAGTTGAGCCGGCCCTGCCAACCACATAACTCCCTTGTGGTCTTTACATTTAATTGTGTGATTAAATAAAACCTCTTATAGACCACATGCGCCCTATGATCGATACCATATGTGTATTCACCCGACCACATAAATATATAACAAACTATATTTATATACAACCAACACATATATCCAAAACATAATCACATAATAAACATATACTTTCATAAAATAAATACACTCACTTGTACACCTAGTGCCACGCTATAACCGGTTTTTTCCCTAGAGCTTAACAATCCTAGTTCAAACTCGACAACCTAAAATAATCATAACACCCAATGATTATTTATACTCTTTAACCGGTTATTTTAGAATCTATTTGTGAACTATATTTATTAACCAACACCCGAAACCAACGAACATGTAATTAAAATGTTTACCTACGGTTCGTATAATCAAACCATTTAATCCCCATGTTGTTCATGGTTCTTGATCTTTTTCAACACTTTATTATTTACCATTCTGCATCTAATATGCTGGGATTCAATAATCTGTTGACTAAGAGTCAACATAATCAACTCAATCAATCACAATTATTTCAAATTCAAATGACCAACACTTTATGAATTTGTCATCCAATACAACCGTTTAAATTAAACCGGGTGCCCCACTGGTATTGACTATTATAAGGTTAGTGGGTGTGGAGATAAGATAAAGTTCATATCTTCATGTCACTTAGGATGCCACCTAGGACAAAACATTTTTTCACTTGATTGCAGTGTTTAGAAACCCGGACCGGACCGGCCGGTCGAACCGGTTGGACCGGGATCCGGCACCTAAGCCGGTCCGGGTCAGTATATAGGATCGGATTTTCAATGAACCGGAAGTTGGACCGGTGGACCGCTGGTCGGACCGGGAAACCGCCCGTTTGAACCGGAGTTTAGAGGGTTGAACCGGATTTAAAATATATTTCATCAAAAGTTCAACCTTTGATTTACAAAGATCTCCGGCGGCTGATTCGATTCACAAACATCAAACTGCGATTTGGCATCAACGAGTCTTGAGGTTTCAAGAAAAAATTGTTTAAGAACTAATCAGGAATTCAAAAGATGCTTTTGATGAACAAGTGTGGCCTTTGATATGAAGCAATAGACCCATGTTAAAAATAAAAATATGTTTAATGAAGTGAGGAAGATGACAACGACTTTTCATCTGTGTGTGTTCTTAAAAGTTAAAATTGTAAAACCTAATTCAATAGATTGATAGATATAGTATAATAATTGGGCTTTTTTAGTGGGGTTGGGTTTAATAAAATGGGCTTAATGAATTTGTTTGTAAGAATGTAAAAAGAAGTATAAATAAGTTATGGTTTTATATATTTTGAATTATTAAATTAATTATGACAGACCGGTTCTTTAAAACGGTTCGACCGGTCCGACCAGTGAACCGGTAAAGAGACCGGTACGACGTCCGGTCCGGTTCTGAAAACATTGCTTGATTGGAACATGAGTGGGGTGTAGAGACATGAAAAACTTCATGTCTCATACATTTATTACTTATTTATTTTTTTAATATTAATTTTAATTAGTTATAAAAGTAACAAATAAACAAAATAATGTTAAAATAAATACTAAATTTAATAAAAAAAAATTACCAACCATCCTAAAAAAAATAATACAAACCTAAAAAAAAATACATAAACGTTTAAAAGTAAATACAAGTCGTCGTGTCCTTTGTTCTAAATGTATTCAATCAAGTCGGCTTGAAGATGATAGTGTATGTGCTCGTTACGTAACGAGAATTCATTTAACTCTTGCTGCTCTGGGCCAACCGGAATAGTATTCTCCTCTACCGTGTTTTCATCGTATTCACAAATAGCTCGGCCTTCGTCTTCGATGATCATGTTATGTAGCAAGATACATGCATACATACAATAACGTATTTTTTTTGGGTTTGAAAGCACGTGCCGGGTTGGCGATGATGTGCCATCTTGCTTGTAGAACCCCAAATGTTCGTTTAATATCCTTTCGCGCCGCTTCTTGATACCTAGCAAATTTCTTTCTTTTTTCGTTGGGAGGGTGATGAACAGTTTTAACGAGTGTAGAGTAGGTTGGGTATATTCCATCAGCAAGATAATACCCGCCGCGCCTGTGCTCAACCACTGAAACTGTAAATCTTGTATCCGGGCCGGTTCCTTTTACAACATCCTAAAAAACCAATGATTGATTAATGACATTAATGTCGTTATTCGATCCGGGAACACCAAAAAATGCATGCCAAATCCATAAGTCTTGTGACGCAGCAGCCTATAAGATTATTGTTGGATGACCATGATCGCCTCGATAAAACTGGCCACGCCATGCATTAGGGCAATTCGCCCACAACCAATGCATGCAATCGATGTTTCCGACCATTCCTCGAAAACCATGCTTTCCGTGGTGGAAGTCATACAATTTCTGGACTTCATTGGAGTTTGGTTTTCGCAAATATTTTTTGCTGTACATCTTCACAACACGTTTGCAAAACTTATACAAACATTCAGAAGTCGTTCTTTCGGACATCCGTAAATACTCGTCCCACGAATCGGTTGCTGTCCCGTAAGCTAGTTGGCGCAATGCTATCGTATCGTAAAGTAAAAAACGAGTCACAACCGGACAAGTCATCGACAATACGTACGAACAATCGACGGCTCATTCAGAACCGACGCCTAAACATCTCATCCGTGTACACCGGTTGATCGACAAAGTAATCTGCTACTAATCACTTGTGGGCACCTACACGTATGTTGTAAAAAAATATAACTATTGTGGTGATATAAATTATAAACATTAAATATTTGCGATATAAATTCTAAAAAAATAATTGCTATATATATATAGTCTAAAAAACATATACACTTACCCTCCCGGTCTCTGTTTATGGTAGCTTGCCTATTCTTGGTTGCAAGCTCACTTCTTCGTCTTCCTTCACCACAATTAATTGTGCCGATCCTGTGGAGGATTGTTTTGATAGAAACAAGTTTAGTTTATCATACAAGTCTACTAATCTAGGTGCGGAATCCCTAGATCAGTTATGAAATGATAGTAATCAAGTTAAACACGCAAATTCACCTTTTCAATATCCATTTCATTCATAAACATTTGATATAAAGCTTACAATGAGTGTTTACAATGAAATATATAAGTTTCAGACACTTTGGTATAACCTAGAGAGAAATCAGATCAAACACAGACACAAAATGACCAAAAAGTTAAGTTTAAAATGAAAATCAATCTATATATAGGCCTGCACATTCACCCCCCCCCCCCCCCCGTAAGGGTCGAATGTGCAGGTTCGCCCCTTCACAATGGACGAATCAGAACTAGTTCTCCAATCTTCTACGTTCGCCTGATTCTCTCTACCTTCGACCATTTACTTCTACCTTCGACCTTCCATAATTCCACTTTCGCCCCCACGACTTCACATATACAACTTAGAATGTACAATCCAAAAGCACTAGTCGCAAAACATGTATCAACAAACTCCCCCTCGACTATTTCTTGGATTGCCTTCGCGCTTCATCCATCTGCTTATTCATCAGCTTGATACGCAGTAACGTCTTCTGCTCTTTCGTCATAACTGGCTCGAAAGTTGGTTTAGATTTCTTCTTTTCTTTCTGAATCTTCACAAACTTTCCCAGTTTCTTGTCATAGTCACATCCCGCATTGACATCCCAAGCGAAACACAGGATAACAGCTCCTGCTCTTTCGTCATAACTGGCTTGTTCGCTATCCTTCTCTTCATAATAAATCGGGTCGTAATACAACATAATGATATCTTCATGTGAACAGTTGATCAACTACATCGGATCAAAAATATGAATCTTCTTAAACTCATCTCTCTTATCCTTCAACAAGATAACAGCTTCTGCGGTCTTCCAATCATAGTACCACCACATGAATTCTTTTGAGAAATGTTGTGGAATCGGCATCAAAGGAATATGTTTCAATATGGTCGGTGGTTTATACTTTAACGTCACCTTGTTCATCCCAGTAATTGGATCAATCTTTTTGTGAACTGTCCTTTTAGGATACTGCGGAGTGAACACATCCCATCTCGTTCTGCTCTCTCTTGCCATACGATCTGCGAAATAGCCAACTACGTCATTGTTCACACTTGCACCTGTCATAGTGTGTCGGCAGATGTCACGTACAGCCCAGTAAGGTAGCGTCTTTATATCATGGAATCTGTTGAAATACAGAATTCCCTTTTCCCATTTAACAGCAAAACACCTTAGCTGTCTCAAATATTTCCAACCGAGAGCTTTTCCTTTGAACAATTCGTTGTGAAACTTTTAGAAACCACCCTGAATTTCAGTCTTGGGTCGGTTGGCTTCTTTTTCTTTCAGCTTCCTTATTAAGTTCTTCAGATCATCAGATTGTTCAACTTTCGGTTTATGATTCTCTGCATTCTTGAACACTTCATCAACGAATGTTTCACTTTTCTTCCGTGCAAGTTTCTCAGCCTGATTTAACATTTCTTCAGAAAATTCAGGAAATGCATCATCCTGTTTGTCTTTGAAGTATTTAGGATATTCTTCACTAGTAATATCCTCAATATCTATATCTTCAAATACTGGAGTATCTCTATCATCAGAGTGATTTCCTGCTTCTTTTTCAGGAATATTTGGAATCTAATTTTCACTCATCAACTCTTCAAGAGATTTACCAACTTCTTTCACCAAACCTTTAAAAATCTCTTTGGCTACGGCTGCAGAAACTTCACCATCTTCCAGATCAGGATCATTATATTCAAGCTCAAATCTCATATCATCAGATTCAAAAATCTCTGGAAACTTTCCAGTTAGCTCGATCATCCAGACTTTCTTAGTCAACATCTGACGATACAATTTCTTATCTTCATTTAATAAAGATCTAATCTTTCATTCCAGAAAATACTATCATCATTAGTATTACCACCAGGTGCTTTTGGCTAGATTCGCCTGCGTCTTTATCATAATCTCTCTTCTCACATCGATACTTTTCTGTATCATCATCATCGTCATCATCATCTGCAGAACTGTTATCATCAGAACCTTCTCCAGAACCATCTTTATCATCATCATTCTTCTTCTCAGGAGCATCACTGGCATCCTGTTCCAAATCCTCATCATCCTCTTCTTCTTCTTCTTCAGATTCAGATGGTTCAAAATCAACTTGTTCTTCTTTAGGTTCTTTATCTTCCTCTCCAGCTTTCAATTGTGGAGCTTTTTCATATAGATCATCAATAAGTTTCTTTGTTCATGAGTTAACAACTTCTGATTTTCTTCTTGAAGTTGTTTTATCTTCGCTTCCAATTCTTCTTGACTCTCTTGAGAAGATTCAACAACATCTAACATCTTTTTATCATTTGCTCTCAACTGTTCAATCTCTTGCTGTTGCTGATTAATAAGTTTCAACATATCAGTAAGCTTCTGATTGAATGCATCCATCACATTGCTTGATACAGTAACCTGAGGTGTAGAAGCTTCAGCAACAGGAGTCTTCTTCTTGAATTTATTCATTACTCTTTCCAAGGCAGCGTCAAAATCTGCAGTCGGATCAACAGTCTTTTCAGCAACAGATTTCTTTAGTTTCTTTGCTACCGGGGATGTCACGGGTGTAGCAGATTTAGAACTACTAACTTCAGGAACTTTCTTTCCTGTAAGTAAGATTTCAACTTCTTTTGCTCGTCTTTTCTTTGGATTTTCTTTCTCCTCTTTCTTAGACATTTTCTTGTACGTGGGTTTCTTCTGTTTCTCACCAACCATAGGAGATCCACTGAAATCTTGTTCACCAATACCAAGACCCAGATCTATATCATCAACTGCAATTGAACTCTTCAGTCTCTGTTCCTCTATGGTTTTGTTTAGACTTTCAGACTCACCAGCCACAGTGGCCTTGGGCTTGGTTTGGTTTATAGTCTCTTCACCAGAATCCCATCTTTCATCTTCTTGAGTCTCCTTAGAATCGGTAGACTCTTCATCAACCAACGTTGTACCTTTTCTTGCCATGCTTTTCTTTCTTCTCAAAGTTTTCTTTGGTGGTTCAACTTAAATTTCCTTTGCTTTACCCTTCCCTTTGCCACTTTAAGCTCCAACATTCACAACTTGATGTTTTCTTTTTGCTTCTAGGTTAACATGAAACAAAGGATCATCATTGTCTGAGTTACTGTCAACATTTCTAGCTTTTTCCTCACCCGGATCCTCATATTCTGGATTAATCAAGTGTCCAAACAAGTTCTTGTGTGGTGGTTTTTCATTCTCGGGAACCCCTTTGTAACCTTTCATCCTAATCAGCGTATTCAGATTCATGTGATCTTGGACTAAAATCTGAGTAGGATCTTTCTTCAGATTTGTATACTTCGAATCACAAATCATTTGTAAGAATCTGGGGTACCACAAGAACTTCTTGTGCTTCAAACCTTTCAGAGGTTCAAGCATGTGATCCAAGATCATTCTCGAAACATTAAACGGCTTGTTGAGTATCAATGCAACCATTAACGAACTGATGCTTTTTCTCATCACATCATAACCACACTAACGGATCCAAAAACATGTATCATAACATGAGCTAGATACTTAAACTGCGGACATAATTTTCCTTTGTGTAAGGCTCCATCAGTTATTGGTCCGTTGTACTTCATACGAAGAAAACACTTTCTCTGTTCTATCCAAGACAAACATCTAGGATCTGTCGGTTCATCTCTCAATCTCAGAGCTTCCCGAATATCACTCTCAGTAACAATAGTAAGCTGTCCCTAAATGTTGCTCACTATTGCTGTTTAATTATTCTAGTAATCCATCTTTGCATTCTTCCAGACGTTCACTTGATGGTCTTTGTATATAATTGTTGGTTTAGCTAACGCATCAATGACTCTGCTTCTTTTCAGAAAATCTACAATGCCAGAGAATTCTGTGTGTTTCTTGACCTCGCCAAGAAATGCACAGCAGTTATGAGCTTCCTCAAATGGCAATTCTTCTTCTTTCTTCTTTTCAGTGACTTTTCCAGAAGATCCAGCTGGTATATCAGTGTTCTAGGGTTCTTCCATTTAGAATTCTGCAAAAACGAAACATGAAAATTCATTAGAAACGGACAAAATTTGCAAAAATGAATTTTGGTTTTGAAAATCCCACATTCGACCCATCGGGGGTACGAATGAAGAAATTTTAAGGTTCGAATGTGAGAAACTGGGTTCGAATGTGGAAAATATTAAACAAAACTTCACATTCGACCATTTGTTCCACATTTGTCCCTATGAACAATCACATTCGACCTAAAGAGTCACATTCGACCCTTTATAACTGGTCGAACCTGACTGTTCATATGACCAAAATTTCATAACTCAATTCAGTCCATCTTAACATCTAATTTTCAATTGTTTAGCCTCTAATATGACCGATTAAGAATTCTCAACAATCAATTGTTATAATCATTTAGATTTAGATAGTTTTTAATAAAAACTAGGGTTCGAAACATTTTGAATGATCAATCAATCGATCTAGTATGTAATTGTCCTAGATTTTTGTTTATTCTCCCCCTAAAACTATCTATAACTAAATCCTAATCATCAATTGCATCTATAACAGTCACAAAGGATCCAACAGTCAAGCATAAGGGTTTGATCACAAAATCAAACATTCTGGCTTCGTAACTAAATCAATACCTGTAAAAATGGTATGAAAACGATCGGAATCAAGTATAGAACAAAGGTATAAGGTCTAAAAATCACGGGCAACAAGGGTGGGTTATCTCAGAAATTTGAAAAAGTTTTTGAATGAGGGGTTTGAATGTGCTGAAGGGTATATATAGGCTCCCACATTCGACCATTAAAAGAGGGATAATGTGAAACTATGTCTACATTCGACCCTACAGAAAGGTTCGAATGTAGATATAGGGTTCGAATGTACAATATAACACTTGAACACTCACATTCGACCAAAACTAGAGGCTCGAATGTAAGAAAAATTCCACATTCGACCCATCGAAGGGGCGAATGAAGATTGGAATTTTTGAACATTTTACCAAATCTCAAAATCAAATCCCATTCAAACTTTTTCACACATTTTAAGCTTCAAACATTCATCATTTCACATTTAATAGATACAAAACTCAAATTGGTTCATCAAGTTTCAGAAAACACACCTAAAACGACCATCAATCACCATCAGTTATCAAAAATAATTCAGAAATGTAAAATCTTTTTGGTTTTTCTGAAATATATGCTAAAACACACCTAAAATCTTTTTGACTTTTTGTATATTTTGAACAAAAGTAAAATGCAGAAATGTAAACATAACGCAGTAAATATTTTTTGATTTCCGGTAAGAGGATCATATCAGTTTTTGAGAAATCTGATCACACCGTTGATCTTTAGTGTTTATTATCATTAAAGACAATGTGTGATCCAGCAATTGCTGATATTGTTATCCATATAAGCTTACATGCAGACTGTTATGCAGTGTTGGATACGGTTATTTATATTATAAACACCATTGTGTGTGGTTACCACGCACACCACATACTCCCGTATCAAGGAGGTTTTGCACAAAGACTTATTGTAACGCGTGATTATGCTTTCGTTATCTGTAATTTACAAGGTATTGAGGCACAGACGTGTACAGGTCAGCAAATCAATGCTGCAAAGTAACGTATGCACTCTACCAGGTTGAGGGCTTATATCAATCAGGATTTGCATCAATGATTAGATACGATGCATTATATAATCTTTGATTATCTTCATACATTGAAAGTTCCTCAATTCGGTAACTTTAGGTTTTGGCACTAAAGTTCTTTTATAAAGATACCCTGTCTGATCTAGGTCCGTAAAACCTTACGACAGAAGATCAGATAGGATATCCCCAGATAACGAATAACATAACGACCCGAAACCAACGAATTATGTACAAAAACCCTATCAAATGAAATTACGGTACTAAGACCATATGCCCATGAGGTGTTCATCCACATGACAATTCGTTTGATATATATGTATTCAACACGCAGTAATAGGTCTACAAAGCCTACCAGCACATCACATAGACTCAACACAGGACTTATATAGCATTTCAAATCTTTAGCATGTGTCAGATCCCCACTAATGTACTATCATTTCCTCTTTTAATCCTGGAATATCATTTTGGGTTTTTCGATTTTTATGGCTTTTGGATTTTTCAATGTTTGTGGATTTTCTGAAAATCTAAAGACTCCCCCTAAAATGTAAAACATATTTTTGGGTTTTTGATTTTTCTGAAAAACAGTAAAACTTTAAAATAAACTGATAAACCGATGTGATGATTAGTTTTGTTTCTCTTTTACACCATTAGCTTTTAATAAAAATTCGAATCGAGATCTATCAAAAGCTTTGGTAAAAAGATCAGCACGTTGGTAATCAGTGTGGATTTTGACCATATCAATCAACTCTTTGGCATAGCAATCATGGATAAAGTGATACTTAATCCGGATGTGCTTAGCTTTCGAGTGATTGACCGTGTCTTTAGTTAATGCAATTGCGGCTTCGTTGTCACAGTTAATAGGGGTTTTTACAAATTGCAAACCGTAGTCAACCATCTGCTGCTGAATCCACAGAACTTGTGAGCAACAACTAGATGCTGCTATATATTCTGCTTCGCAAATAGATAGTGCGACCGCTGTCTACTTCTTACACTGCCAGATCACAAGCCCGCTCCCCAAGAATTGACATCCAGCCGTTGTGGATTTGCTATCTTTGTCACAACCGCCCCAATCTGCATCACTAAAAGCAACAAAGTCAAAATTATCATCATTAGGGTACCAAAGTCCTCTCGACGGACAACCCTTCAGATATCGTAGGATCCGCTTGACGGCTGTAAGATGACTTTGTTTCGGCTTCGATTGGAATCGTGCGCAGAGACATGTAGCGAACATTATATCTGGTCTAGATGCTGTGAGATACATCAGAGATCCAACGATTGCTCTGTATGTGAAAGGATCTGTCAGCTCCCCCTTAGCGTCAACTTCAATCCCAAGATTAGGTTGTATCGGGGTATCCATCGGCTTCGAATCTTCCATCTGGAATCGGCTCAAGACTTTAGAAACATATTTGGTCTGGTGAATGAAGATGCCCGTTGGCAATTGATCCACCTGCAAGCCTAGGAAAAACTGCATTTCCCCCATTGCACTCATCTCGAACTTTTCCTGCTTTTTCAAATTCTCTGCATAAAAGTTCGTTAGTAGATCCAAAAATATTATTGTCAACATATATCTGGACAAGAAGCAAGTCACCCTCTATAGTTTAGGTGAACAGAGTACAGTCTACCAAACCTCGTTTGAATCCTTTGGACAGTAGGTACGTGCTTAGCTCCTCATACCATTGGCGTGGAGCCTGGTGCAACCCGTAGAGTGATTTGTTTAGAACGTAAACCTTATCCCGGTGGATAGGATCTTCAAAGCCTGGAGGATGACCTACGTATACCTCTTCCTTGACCGCACCATATAGAAGCGCGCTCTTGACATCCATTTGATACACCTTGAATTTCATGTAGGAGGCTAATGCTAGAAAGATACGAATAGCTTCTATACGTGCCATAGGTGCATAGATCTCATTGTAGTCTATTCCTTCAACTTGACGAAAAACTTGAACTACCAATCGAGCTTTGTTTCTCACAATTACACCTCTATCATCCTTTTTACATTTGAACACGCATTTGGTTCCTATTTTCTTCCTTCCCGGAGGTAAATCTGTTAGTGTCCAAACACCCAGTTTCTGGAACTGCAACAATTCTTCTTGCATCGCCTCAACCCAAGCATCATCTAAAAGAGCTTCCTTGTAAGTCTGCGGCTCAACCTACAAAACATAACAAGCAAAGGACCAATCATTCTGACAACTAGATTTTTGAATTTTTGCATATAAAGCGAAAGCACCAATATTTTCAGGTGAGTTTGCACTACGAAGTTGTCCTCTAGTCATGACACTACTTCCAGGGTCACCAATAACTTGCTCTAGCGGGTGAATACGATGAATCCGAGATTCCAGATGATCAGGTACTGGAACTCCCATTTGAGTAGTCAAATTCTCTGCCGAATCCAGATCATTACCCATGTTAGACGATGAAGCACCATCTGGATTGGGTTCACTGGAGGTGCCTCTGTTGCCTGATCTAGAATAGCTTCACTTGTGACATCATCATCATCTTCCGATTCTGATGAATTAAGAGTAGTGGAAGCTTCCTGGAAAACTTCTTCAGCTGCAGGAACATTGGTATCATTAGAAGCTGCTGGAGGATTTACGGTGATTGAACACACCAACGGTGAAGTCACCGCGTTTTCACACTCGTAATAAAGTCTTCTCTTCAACCAAGTTATCTAGATTGAATGATTCAAAGAAGTCTTTGTAATCAAACATCCAATCAGGACCGCTTCCCTGTACATTCTGACTATATCGTTGAACTTCAACGTTAGTCCACTCCTCTACCTGACGAGTTCGTTTGTTGAATACCCGTTTGAGCGGGATTGCATATCCAACAAAGAATCTCTCTTCAGCTTTTGGTGCAAACTTCTCAGACGGATTCAGCATAGTACAAGGTGCTCCAAATGGTTCTAGATACTCCAAATTCGGCTTACGTCTGTTCAACAGTTCATAAGAAGTTTTGCCAAACTTCTTCACTGTTAACACACGATTTAATGTGTAACAAGCTGTGTATATGGCTTCATTCCAGAACATTACTCGAAGGTTAGTATCCGCAAGCATTGTTCTCGCCGTCTCTATTAGAGTCCTGTTTTTCCTTTCTGTGACACCATTCCGTTAAGGGGTATACGGAGCACTGTATTCATGATGAATACCTTTATCTTCACAAAGAGCATCCATCTATGCATTTTTGAACTCCGTCCTGTTGTCACTCCGAATTCTTTTGATTTTCAATCCATACACATTCTCTAAACGAGTGAACAGAACTTTCAAGTTGTTAAACGTGTCGCTTTTGTATTGCAAGCACATTACCCACGAAAATCTAGAATAATCGTCAGTAACCACAAGGCAGTAAAGCTCTCCGCAATGACTCTTACGCCAGACAGGTCCGAATAGGTCCATATGCAAATGCTCAAGTGGCATTTCAACAGAGTTTACTTTCTTTGGTTTGTGGGACTGTTTGTGCTGCTTCCCCTTCTTGCAACTCACACACTTGTCATTGAGATGAAAATGTTTGACATTAACGACTTCAACAAGTCCATTCTTCACAAAATGATTCATTTTCCTGAGGTGAATGTGTCCATCCTCCTATGCCACATAATTGATTCTTTCTCTGTATCCTTTGAGAGGAAACACGTAACTTGGCCCTGAGTTGTCATCTCTTTCGACATATCAAGAATGTAAAGATTATTCACTCTTGGTGCTTTCAGCATGATCCACTCCTTTGGAATAACAAAGCCGGGTTTGAGGATATAACAATATTTGTCATCGAAGTGCACAGAAAACTATTTGTCGCAGATTTGGCTCACACTTAACAGATTATAGTCAATTTGTTTCACATATGAAATCCTCTCAAAACTAACAATCCCATTACTAACACTTCCCTCCATCGTGATGTAACCGCCTTTATTTCCAGCAAACGCTACATATCCTCCATTGATGTTCTTTATATCGAATAACAGCGCCAAATTACCAGTCATGTGACCAGAAGCTCCACTGTCAACAATCCAAAGACTGCTAACAGGGCCAACTGGAGCTCCCTTCACATATCAAGGAAAACATTAGTTCTTTCGGGGGGACCCAAGCGTGTTTGGTCTTGGGTCTTTGAGCATTAGATTTCAAAGATTCATTCATACAAACATTAGAATTTGAATCGATCTTTTTCTGATCTATCAAATTCTTCTCACTTTGAGGTTTTTCATTAACCTTTGAGGTAGAAGCACCTAGAGAACCCACCGGTGACCAAGATTGTTCCGAACGTTTTAGAATCCTGATCTGAGATTTTGGAGTCTCAGATGGTTTCTTTATATCATTCTTGAATGAAACTTTCTTAGTTACCTTCTCTGATTTAACAGAGACAGGTCCAACTGATGGTTTAACAGCAGGTTTTGGTGGAACCTTTTGTTTATCAACAGTTGAGTTCACCACTGGATTCTTCAATGGTTTTTCCATAGCAATCCGGTTTCGACAATCATAGGCAAATTGACGATTATCCCTCCTTTGAAAATAACAACTTCGATTATAAAATGGTGTTGGTTGAGGGACAAAATGTCTTTGAGGATAACAATGATTGTCGACTTGACTCTCTGGTGTTATTGAGTGTAAATTGTGGTTCTCAAATAACACTAGGGATGGAACAGCCTTGTAGTTTGCACTACTAGGTTGTGAGGGTTATTCAATGATATGGTCAACCACATAAGCAATGTGTTTGTAACTTTCAAGCTTTTTGTTGACCTTTTCAGCAAAGCATTTGATGGTGGCCATTTCTAATTTTGTTTCTTCAAGTACATTTATATAACTGTTTATGGCAAGTTGTTTTAAAGAAAGAGTTTTCTTTAGATCGGAAATGTCCTTTTTATAACCATCAAGCATTTTGTTGAACTCATGTGCTTCTTTGCAATAAGATTGGCAATCTATCACAAGTTCCACAATACTTATCACTATTCATATCTATAGTGGATTTAGAACTTACCTGTTTTGGAGGATCAGTCATAGCCATCAAAGCAAAATGCGCTTCCTTTCCAGCAAAGAATTTTGAGTAGTCAATCCTTGTGAAAGCGTCATCAACAATGCATGAGTTCCAAGTCATTAGAAAATCAGCTTCGGCCAAAAGTTGATCAGTATCATCATCTAATGAATTGACACTAGATTCCGAATCTGTTTCACTCTCCGAATCAGAATACACCGAATCACGCTCATTAGGAATATCAGTGACAGAATCAAGGATCATTCCTGAAGTCTTCACATCTTGTGATTCTTCAACAGAAATATCAGCTTCATCTACAATCTCCTCAATCTTTACATTAGAAACCTTCTCTGTCTCCAAAACGTCTCCAACTATCACCGGCTCCTCTATATCAATCTTCTGAGCAACACAAGCTACATTCCCAGCAGTAATTTCTTAAACACCCAATTGCATCCCCGTCCAGTCAAAACCTTCATCTTTTTGGATCACCAAAGCCTGATTTTGGTTTTCGGTTTGGATTTGGCTATTTGGTGTGGAAAATGGAATAATGGTTCTGGTTGGGTTATGTGGTGTTTGAGTTTGAGTCTGGTTGGGTGTAGTTGTTTGTTTAGCAGAGTTATTTTGTGAGGTGTTCTGTCGGTTTTGGTAATTGTTTTGTGATTGATAGTTATTGTTGTTTTGGCTTTGATAGGTTACCTCGTTCTGAGATTGATGGTTTTGGTAATTTGAATTGAATGGATTCCTATTACCTTGTTGAGCTGGCTGAGTGCATTCCCTCTTGAAATGACCTTTTGAACCACAATTAAAACGAGTGACTTTGGCTTTGTTGAAGCCATAAGTGGTGTTAGGTGATGTAGACAGATTAGTTCTTCCTGTTTTCTTAATAAACTCAGTTGCTCGTCTCATAACACTCGCAAAAGCCCATTGGATATCGATAAGCTCCATTTCTTCTTTATCAATTTGAGCATAGTCTTCACTGGTTAGATTGTTGTTACCAATTTGACTAGCCACCAAACCATTGTATGAAGCAACCATTGCAGAAACCAGTGCAACGTGTTGCTGAGCAACTTCAAATGTGACGTTGTTCATGATGGAAGTTTCCAACACTAATGGACTTTGACTTGGTTGAGTTGGGTTCATTTGAGGAATGTAAGGTTGTTGTTGAGGTTGATTCATGCTAGCTGTATAACATGCTGCTTGTTGCATTGGTGAAAAGGGTGGAATGTAAGTGGTAGTGTATGATGGTGGTGTGTAGGATGAAGTTTGAGCAAGGTAGTTTATTGGGGTTTGATGTATTGTAAAATACATCTATTTCCAGTGTAAAATTTGTATAGTTTTCGAGTCGTTTAAATGTACTTTTATTAGTTTTAGGCTTGTACCGGTCTATTTTATTTAGTATAGGTTTTATAGATTTTTATTAGTCTTGAGTCAGTTTTAGTGCTTATTTATTTATTTTATATTTTGGTAGGTGTTCGAATGGACGTTGGAGCGTAAACGAGCACCTTTGGCAAGTCAAGAACAACCGAGTCGAGAGCACGATGCCATAATACTATATATATCAATAGTATATTAATATTAATAATAATAATAATAATATTAAAAAGAAAATAAAATATATATATATATATATATATATATAACAAAACGTCACTTTTGTGACTTTTGTCACAAGTCAGCAAAAAAGCCCACCAATAATTGTAGGGCACAAATATATCATCTAGAGGGTTGGGCCGAAAATTAGAATTTCTTTGGAAGGAAGCTGCGTACAATTGTCAATATAAATATTCTTGGAGAGCACAATAATTTGGGGGGGGGGGGGGAGGTCAGCACACATGACTTTTGGACGGCAAATATAATTCTCCAACTTTGGAGATTGGAAGCTGCGCAAATTATTATCAAGGGACACAACAGAGGAGCGACAAATAAAGAAGCAAATATTATTAAGGAGGCAGGCCAGGGATCAAAGGTTTTAAGCCAGCGATTATTCGGGTGTCAATCATTCGGTGTTTTCGTTCCTTTATTATCTTTGTTCTATATAATGATTGTTGAATTTTTATTTGGCTCTGTTTTTCTTTTCAAGATGATTTGTGGCTAAAACTTTAATAGCTACCTAGGCCAAGACAAATAACTATGTTTTGATTTGTTTTTATTTACTATGGTTTTTGGAACATGTTTTGGATTTATGAGTCAGTAAAGATTTTGATTTCTTTAGATCTGGTGTATATGCGTATTTATTATTTTCTTATTGTCACTTATTCACTCCACTTGCACTTTTGTGAATGTCTTTCATGTATGAGTGCTAGTTAGGTTGCAGACTTTGTGTAGCAACTAGTTTATGGTCAATAGTCGCGAGTTTACCATAGGAGTGGTATTTGGTGGTTAGAAGATTTTAGGTATTCTTCCAAGTTCAATAGCTGTGAGGTGAGGACTTGTTGGTATGTCTAGGTTGTTAGATTGCTAGGTTAGAGGCTTTGTGAGAAGATCTGCCTAGTTTCCCTTTCAACTCTTGCATATCAAGTTAGATCTAGGCTTCAATAATTACCCCTTACACCTAGTGTAGTGAGGCTTTCGCGCTGTGAGGTAGATTGTCTAGCGGGTACTCGATCATAAGAGTTAGATAACCTGTGAGGGTTTGTACTCCAACCGGTAGTTTAACAGCACAAATATATTCTAGGGTTTCCCCTTGAGAAGGGTCGAGGGTGTCTAGTTTATTCTTGATGTTTAGTATTTTAAGATCCCGGTTCCAATTCAGTTCCATAACCATAGAAGCTTATCAGGCATAGTTAGGAATCTGGTCTAGGTAGTGTCTCATCATCATCTGAATTCAGCTCAACTAAGTCCGTGTCTCTAGTTCAGTTTAGTAATTTTAGTTATTCTTTATTTTATTGCAATTTATTTTTCAGTAAACCCCCCCCCCCCTTTAAAATAATAAATTAATTTAATAGATATTTAGGATAAGTAATCGAGTCTAGTTTTCGTTTTCCATTAGAGTCTCGTGGGTTCGATATCCGGACTTACTTTAACTATACTAGAGTCGATAGGTTCACTTGCCTGTCAGTAGTTTAGTTTTAGAGAGTCTAGAGTATTACTAGGTGTCTAGTTTTAGGTTTAATTTAGTTATTTTTTATTAAACTACTTTTAGCACATCAGGGTTTTAGGTGGTTCCATAACACTTGAGCATAAGTGGTGTTAGGTGATGTAGACAGATCAGTTCTTCCTGTTTTCTCAATAAAATCAGTTGCTCATCTCATAGCACTCGCAAAAGCCCATTGGATATCGATAAGCTCCATTTCTTCTTTATCAATTTGAGCATAGTCTTCACTGGTTAGATTGTTGTTACCAATTTGACTAGCCACCAAACCATTATATGAAGAAACCATTGCAGAAACCAGTGCAACGTGTTGCTGAGCAACTTTGTAACACCCCAACCGATGGCGGAAACATCGGGATGTCACGTATTAATGATTGTTTAGTAGCTCATGGTGAATAATAAATTTCATTAAATGATTTAAATAAATTACATACAATTGTTCTACAAGAATTTGTACATCAAAATGAATAATACTATGCACACATCTTCAAGCATTAACTCAAATCTTCAAGCAAGTAGAACCTGAAACATGTTAAGTTTGAAAATATTTTGGGTCAACAAAAGTTGGTGAGAATACATAGGTTTATGAATATAATTGATAACAATAGTTTGCACAACAATCACAGTTGTATGATGATAGAGTATGAGTCCGACATGTAACAATGTGTCTTTATACAATCAAACCTTGTGTCGACTGAGGACTAACTCGCAAGTCAGTTAAATGTTGTTACTGTTATCGATCATCCCTGAATTTATGCGGGGGGATGGGTTTGTCAAACCTATAGCGCTATAATCTAAACAGGCGGCTTGATCATTGTTAATGATTGTACTGTGTCTTTTTGTTACAGTCAAATGATAGATTGATAGTATAATTGAATCACAAGTGAGTATGAGTAAATGATAGTATAAAATGTTTAAACATGTTTCACCCCAAAAATAGTGAAAAATAGAAAAAGGGCTATGTAAACTCACCTTAGCAAAATGTTAAGTCCCGCGAAATAGAATATGTGTTGCCCAATGATGCCAAGTATTACCCTATAATTAAGGTAATAAATATGTCTAAGTCTTTCTAGTCTACAAATATATTCTAGGGTTTCGAATTGGGGATAAGTGTTCGTTTGATTAATAAATAAAATGTTTAATAAATACGAGAAATTTGATAAATAAATAAACAAGAATATTTTTGTAAATTTTAAATTAAAGATGGTCACAATATAAAGTTTTAAGTATGAAAATAATTTTTATAAAATTATTTTCTTAAAAATAGAATATTAAGTCAATTTATTTCAAATTGTCAAATTATAACTTTAATATTTAAAAATATTAAAATTAAAGAATTTTAAATTAAAAATTGTATTTCTCTTCCAAATAGATAGAAATAATTTATATAAAATTTTGGTGCAAAAATATTGAAAAATGAATTTATTATGATTTATTTATGATTAAAACTAACAAAAATTGGTTAAAAATATTAAATAAATGATTTTTCAGAAATAAAAATCATTTCAGAAAAGTTTAATGTTATGTATTAGAATAATTTTTGTGGAAACTTATATAATTGTTTTAATATTTTTATAGAATTTTATAATTATAATAGAATAAACTTGTAATATTTATTATATATAATAAATAAAAGATTTTTGAAAAACTAAAAATTGTTTAATAAACTTAACCATTTGAATTGCATAAAATAAATTTTATACGATTTATAAAGTTGTTTTGGTATTTTAAAACCATTTTAAAACATAATGATAAAATAAAGAGCTTAAAAAAAAGTTTTGAGTTTGCTAGGATTCGAACCCAGGACGGGTTGGTTAACAACAGGACGCGTGACCAGCTGATCTAGATCAGATATCTGTTTGAAATTGTTTCTGATATGTTAATAAAGCAACGCTTCCTGGTATCATCTTCCCCAAACAAGCCTTAAAAACCCTAGTTTTCTAATCTGTTTATACACGCGATTATATTCCAATTAAACATGGGGTTAATAACTATCAAGACCCGATTAACATACTACAATCAAAGATTAAAACTTACCAGACCCGTAAGGCTTCGGTTCGCGAGTCAAACCAAAAGTCAAACAGTTTCGATTTCGTATATTTCGTGAAGTAAATGAAGAATTGAGGGTAAGGGTTATGATTTTCGGCATTTTTAGAGCTTTACAGAAGGTTCAATTTATAACTTCATCACCTCGATTGATAAAATGGAAGTTTGACTCGTCCATGAGTCATGTGCGATTGATTTGGGTTCGAATTGGAATGTTTTTAATGTAATTATGCGCGTCAAATGATAGTAAATTGATTGTCGGTCATGATCATTCCTGAATTGTTTCCAAAAACAAGGATAACGCGGTTTAATTATGAATTATAGTCGCGTTTGACCTGGGTTTTGACCAACTTGATTTTGACCAATGATTTTTGAAATAGTATAAGTTTAATCTGTTCCTATAATAATCACATCCATGAAGCTGGTGTAGTGGTTTATGTGGGTGGATGAAACCCTTATCTCTTGGGTTCGATCCTTGGTCAAGACATTCATATATTTTTTTTTTCTCTGTTACGCTGCAAAGAAGGGAAGCAGAAACACTCTTTGGGCTGGTTACTGGGCTCTTGGTGGGCTGCTTGGGTTTGGGCCAGAACCGAAATGGGCTCAAGGGGGGGTAGAATGTTGGTGGGTTTAGGTAGGCTTAGAGGTGTTGGGTTTTATTTGGGTTGTGTTTGGCTCATTTCATTTACAAGGTCCCATATTATTATTATTATTATTATTATTATTATTATTATTATTATTATTATTATATATATATATATATATATTTATATATATATATATTAGAAGTATATAAAGTGGTAAAATAAATAAATAAATAACTAAATAAAAATTAAAGAATACATATATATGTATATATCATAATACAAGTATATAGTGGGTGAAGTGGTGATTTGATTAACTCAACACTTGTGGAAAAATGCGCGATGCTACAGTCTCCCCTACTTTTAGAAACTTCGTCCCGAAGTTTATTGAAAACACAGGGTTGAAGGTGATTGGGTAAAAATAAAAATAGTTGTGATTTGGGTTATAGCATGACATGAATAGAATAAACTGACTCGTGTTTTGTGTGGGTTGATGAACTACCAGACAACTAGAGTTTATAACCTTGATAGAATTTCACACTACCTTAATGTACCTGTAAATTCATGATTACGTTCCGGACAGAAATCACCAATTTACCTTACATTAAAGTTTTGCGTCCTTCTATGACTCCACCGATTGTTGGGCAGGTCCGATAGCCTCCACCAGTCGTGGAGTAGGTTGTAGGGCCTCTCCCGACTGTTGAAAAGGCATAATGACCTCTACCAATCGTTGAGTAGGTTCGATAGCCTCCACCAGTCGTTGAGCAGGTTGTAGGGCCTCTCCCAACTGTTGAAAAGGCATGATGACCTCTATTAAGTGCAGCACATAGATTGCAAATTGATAACATGTTTATGCAAGCAAGTATAACAAACACAGTATATGAGTTGTAGTTGTATAGATTTATATAATTAGTTCACATTCAAACAATCATGCACCATGTAACAACTCTCAGACAAAAATTTCAATACTAGAATTTATTACTTGAATCAAATAGCGTCAATACATAGAATAAAAGCAACCAATAGTCAAATGGTGAGACTTGCGGTTAGGTAGCTGGAGGGTCTTGATCTCTGTTTAGTTTAGGGCATCGGTTACGGAAGTGATTTGGGTCTCCACATTCATAGCATTGACCATAGTTGTATCGATTAGGATTAGTAGCCTGAGCAGGGTTGGTGGGTTGGTTGGCATTAGGATTTGGGGTCTCACGACATGTGTTGACCAGATGGCCATACTTTCCACAATTGGTGCACAAGCGACACGCTGAAGCAGTGGGATGATGTCGGTTGCATGTGTTACACAATGGATAGTTTCCTATATAGAGTTTCTTGTTAGAAGCTTGTGTAGTGAGGTTGACATCAGATCCCTGGCCTTACGCTTCTGGTTCTCAGTAGTTACCGCGGCTACAATACTTGCTTTCTTGCCTTTCCGAACTAAGGTCCCGTTCTTTACGTGATTGTCAGTTAAGGTAGCTGCTAAACGCTTGGCCTCTTCAAGGGTAGCAGGGTTCCTTCCCCATACCGTGTCCTGAATCTGCATGGGCAAACCACCGATATACTTCTTGATGGCTACAGGTAGCGGAGTGACCTTATGGGGCAATAACAGACTGAACTCATGGAAGCAGGTATTATAAGCAAGGTTTTCCCCACTATCCTGAGCAAGGGTGTGGAACTCGTCCTCTAATTTCTTGACCTCGTTACGTGGGCAAAATTCATCTCTCATTATTTCTGTGACAACCTGCACCCTTTACTTTTCATAAATGTGCACAATTGGTTCCTCAACTATTTCAAAATTTTCATTTTTAACCCTCATATTTTAATAAGACCAAAATTCACAATTTAATAAAACTTATAATTTTTATAAGTAAAAGTATGCACGTTTTATACTCACATCTACACCCGAGCACGTATGTTTCAGACCTTGATATCCCTTAATTTTCGGTCTTAAAACAACTTAGAAACAGAAGGAAACAAGTCTATAACATAAAATTAATTAAATTAGAAAAAATATTTTTTTAGCCCTCGCGGTCTGCTAAGACAGTCTCAGTCAAAGTCCCAGTCAAAGTCTCAGTCAAAGTCCCAGTCAATGTCCTAGTCAAAGTCTTAGTCAAACAGTCAAAGTCCTAGTCAAATATTCAATTCATCATAAAACCTTACTTTATGGTGTTGACCAATTTTAATGGCTAATTGAATCCAAAACTAGTATAAAAACCCACCTATAACTCATTACACTTTGCACCTCTAAATCGATTGTTTCAATTCGATTAAACTCTCCCTCATACCTTTCTTCTAGAGTATATTACTTCTACATTTGAAGCTTTGATTATAAGCTCTTGTAATTTGCGAATTGGAAGCTTGATATTTTTCCTATTCGGTTTCTTTTCTTCTAAATTGGACTGGTTTCGTTGTGAAATCTTTGGATTGCTCGCATTTTCACGCTCGCTTAGTCATCTAGTCATTTGGCGAAAGTGAGTATTTCCTATCCCCTTTTTGCTTTTAATCATTTTTAGGGTGTTACATGTACACTATTACAAATTTCAAATACAAGTTTACATTTTCACAATACAATTCTAGTACTATGTGCATTGCTTACAACGTGCTTTATGCTTAGACAATACATGTGGAATACATTTGTACTTAGTGAAATCATTAACATGGTACAAGCCGACCTTAACATTGGATAGCGCTATTTGGATTGACAACCCGCCTAGGTTGATTCTCCCCCTTTTTCATCGGAGAATCCGTGGCCATTGTTAAGTTATTATCCATTTATTGGATGAGTACACCGCCGTTCATTTTGTACATTATACAGTCACAGGGTTGATTTCGCTCATTTGTATGATACATAGTTTACATATTTGCACTGTAGCTTGCACTTGAATTGTATATCTTTTTAACTTACTATATATATCAAAACTAGGAATGCTCACCAACATTTCATATGTTGACCAAACCTATTTTTGTACATGTTTCAGGTGCAGTTTGATCTAGTGCTTTAGCAAGGGATTTTTAGTGCTATATTTTAATCAGTTATTTCAATATTTACGTTTCATTTAGACATTGTATTTTCCATTTCAATGTAAGACAATTTTGGCTTATTCAATAATATTTACATTTTAGTACCATGTGCTTGTGAACAATCGTCACTACGTGACACCTCGATGATTCCGCCATCGGTTGGGGTGTTACAGATTGGTATCAGAGCCATGGTTATAGGGAATTAGGTTATTAGAATGCCTTTTAGCCTAGTCTATAACCAAGCTTACATTCACGATCCTCTCGTGTTTATTTCTCTTTATCCTATTATTTTCTTTCAAGATATTTTCGCTATGATTCTTTTTCGTTATTCTTTCGGTGTGTTGTTTAAAGAAGAAGATACTCGTATTTCACAAACGAAACGATATCACCAAGTTAGGAGTGACATCCATACCTTGGTGATTAGTTTCACTCCTCTATATGTTATTTATCTTAGGAATATATCTTTGAGATAGGATTGACATCCACACCTCAAAGAGTATTTCTTTCAAAAAGGAACTTAACCACTAAGCTGGGAGTGATATCCTTAACTTAGTGATTGGTTTCATTCCACAATCATTTTCAATTTTGAAATACATATTTGAGTCAGGAGTGAAATCCAAATATCAAGGATCTATTTTTGCATCTCGTTTTTAATCTCGCTAAAGTTTTGGAATTCACTAGTGATGGGGCACGTGCAATCTGGAAGGGTGAGCACATGTATCCTGAGTTTCTGTCTAGGCTTGGTATTTCGTATAAATCCCAATCAGACGAGGGACCCGTATACCTACCTGGGAACTCTTGGGATGAGCATTCACTTATAGGCTAAAGTACGCCCCCACAAGTCACTAGGAAATTTCAAATACTTGAGTTGGTCAAAGTTTCCTATAGAAACAATTCCAATGTTTTATAGCATTGATATTTATGTTTGTTTATCATTTGAAGATTCCATTTAATCACTTGATGTTTCATATGCCATTATTCATTGATCATTCGCTTTTGAAATCCCTTATCATCTTTACTAAAACTTTTGTTCGATATATTGTCGCATTAAAGCTTACACTATTTCACTTATGCTCATGATTTTTACACTATAAGGTATTACTCGTTTTGCGTTAAAACATTTTTACCCACGACTTAAGTTTTAAACTCTGTGTTTAACTTTGATCACATCCTGATTTTAGGAATGTTGCGTCATCATACAGTTAAAAATGAACATTGTTTTTTCCAAACTTATTATTTCAACCTGTTTTATACCTTCATGTTTACAAACTTACTTGATCGAAGTCACAGTATATCCTCATAAACCTAATACTAATATTGTTGCACCCAGTCTCGTAAGCCATAGCCAACTACCATTAGTTAGAACTTCTGAGTCAGACTAAACTCATACAAAAATGCCTACCTACATGATACGCACTAGTACACTACTCTCGAAAACGATTAATTTGACAACTTATTCTATAAGTCTTTTCACAAAGCCTATTCGCCAAATTAGAACACACTTTTCATACACCTTGTGCCTTGAAACAAATAGCCCGCTATGAGCCCAAAGAGATGCCTTAACGATTCTGCAAATAAATGATCTTTTAATGTATAAATTTCGTAAAAGTTTGAAAATTTAAAAGGTTTCAAGTTTGCCTAGTCTAAACGGGTAACACTTCGATTTTCTCAACATTTCATAACAATTAAAAATTTCCGATTTTTCAACCCACAAGTTAAAGAAATGTTCAAATACAGAAAATTTTATTTTCCAAAATTCGTCAAGGCATCTGGGATTATTCACAACCTTCACATCATTTTAAATCTTGGTCTTTCGAAACACATTGGATTTACACACACTTCATGAAATGGTTTCATCTTGCATTTTATAAACTTGCATTGCATATTTTACAAATCAAATGTAAATCTGCATGTTTTCATATAACGTATCCAATATATGTTTTCGGGAGGAATTTGCAACTAATAATATACCTTATAACACTTTTCAAACTCGACTTCTCGTAAACACATGAAAATGTGTACCTACGAAATCTTTTCAAGTGAACCTGTTTTGAACTTAAAACATTCTTCGGTTTCCAAAAAGTTATCCTCATACCAGTAGACTATACGTCTGTTCTGCGCACTTTCACATACAGTAAATTTCATTATTTTTTTACACCATTCTATTTTTAGTTATGTTCGTACATTATCTTATTATTTTTGTATTATTCTTTTGTTGGTAGTTATTTTCACGCGTTATTCGTAACTATTCTCGCACTAGTTATTAGTAGTTATTCTTACAACACTAGTTTTGAGCATTAATTTAACTCCTTTACTTTCATTTTGTGCAAATTGTGCGATTTACTCGACTTACGTTATGTTATTCTTTCAATCGAAATTTTATGCTATACTTATATACTTACATGAACGCATATTTGGTATGCATATTTTTGTTGTGAGCAAAACCCTGTTACACTTTATATTATTTTGTTCATCATCATGACCAACGAACATACTAATTGATAGCTCGTATGAGATCTAAGCCAGTTCCCATGTATGACTCGGTTCAGAGTATTCCTCTAACCCGAGGGGAATGGTGTAATCCTCAGAGTTTATCAATATGGTTGTTTAGAGCCCAATGATGTGAACAGAAATTTACCGGTTAAAGGGTGAACCTGAAAGGGGAAGAACATCTAATTGCATCTTATACTTGAGCAGTATCTACTACTTAACACATTTTGGTTGCACACATTGTTTCTTGTATTACTTATGTTAGTGTTATGGAAAAGCATAGCACCCTAGTGTAAGGTAAATCGATGATTACGGTCCGGAACGCAATCATGGATTTACAGGTACATGGGGGTGGTGTGTGATTCTACTTAGGCTACTGGTAGACAATCAGTACGAGTCCAAAGTATCAGTAGTGTGGTGGGTTAGCTGCGGTACACCCTATATATAAGCACGAGCGATACTTCGGGAGCGGACTAGGAGTCTGACCAAGAACCTACCCATTACTATCTCTTTAATAGATCGTTGACTAATAGCTAGCATTTTCGATAAGAATGTTCTTACACGAGCTCCAATTCGATTTCCTAGAGTCTTCCTCTAGATCACCCACACAGAAAACACAAACTTTGTATACTCTTACACTCTCTGTTAGGTGAAATTCTGTTACATGTCCTTAATAAAGTTCGGTCAGAAACTTCTCTAAAGTAAGGGAAGCTACTATAACACTGCCCTGCCCTCACCAGTTACATACTTTTCTCAAACCTTGCTCATTATAAACTCTTAATTCTTCAACCTTGGGTCAAACTTTAAGGATTTTCAAACTCTTATTTTGGGTATTAAACAACTACTTCAAACTTTGTCAAATCATGGCTGATGCATTTCTTAAAATCTAATTGCCTTTTTACAAATGTCTTTTGTTTCATGGAAACCTTTACTTGAAAGTAATTTCGGGACGAAATTTTCTAAATTATGGGAGACTGTGACAACCTGCACCCTTCACTTTTCATAAATGTGCACAATTGGTTCCTCAACTATTTCAAAATTTTCATTTTTAACCCTCATATTTTAATAAGACCAAAATTCACAATTTAATAAAACTTATAATTTTTATAAGTAAAAGTATGCACGTTTTATACTCACATCTACACCCGAGCACGTATGTTTCAGACCTTGATATCCCTTAATTTTCGGTCTTAAAACAACTTAGAAACAGAAGGAAACAAGTCTATATGTGACACCCGGCAAATTCTGGTTAACAACATTGTCTAGATGAAAGTCTACCTTAGCGAGTCACGCGTATATTATACGTAACGAGGGTTAGCTAGATAGCTAGAAAGGACATACGTGCATTGTCTCGGGTTTGAGACAACTTACAAAACGTTTTCTAGTCCGGTTTGGGACTACTTTCACATCTCGGGTTATGAGATGCTTTGACTCCTTGTGTGGGTCGGGTTACTACTTTTACATCTCGGGTTATGAGATGCTTTGACTCCTTGTGTGGGTCGGGTTTTGACTCCTTGTGTGAGTTAACGTGTGATTGCATGATTAGTGAACCTCGGACGTTGGTGAATAATAAACTTAGGTGTCTCGGTGATATCTGACAACTTATGTGAAAACCATACGTGATTATGTGAACCTAACCCGAACACGTTAATAAAAATTATTAAAAGTGGAGCGTGAGGTTGATTAGGGTCTTAACGCATGGGGTTACACTTGTTACGGTCCGTAATAACGAAAACGTCGAAGGATAACGCATCGGGAGGCGAAACGAGGCAAAAGCGCGCCACCCGGACCTGTGAGCGGCCGCTCACAGGCTCCGAGCGGCCGCTCGAAGGGGACTGACGGGTTTAAACCGCCTCAAACTCGTATTTAAACATCCTTAACTCCCATGCAACCCCCATACTCAACCCTAATCGCCCCCTTACTGCCCCACACGAATATTTCACTCCAAAAACTCCTGCTAAGGCTCAAGATCATCAATTGGGAGGCTCCAAGGCGCGCGATTGATTGATTTGAAGAGCTAAGGGTATAACTCATGATTTCTTACGCTTTTTACTTTATGTTTTATTGTAAAAATCATATAACAAGTTTGTCCAGGTCTGAATGGGTTTAATAAACATTAAAACATGAGTCTTTTTGAAGATTAAACGGATTAAACCTATTAATAAACGCGTAGTAACATCATAGGATGCTTGTTGCGCAAGTTATTGGTGTTTTGATCCTAAAAGCTTTGATCTTGACATGTTTGATAATAGGATCTGATGGGAATAGGTATTAGGAAAGTTGTATGATGATTATTAGGTATTATTGATTGATAATATGCAACTAGGGTTTGATATAATTGATAATATTGTACGATCAGAATCTGGACAGATTCTGAAAGTCGACTTGTAGGGTCTGTTTCGTGGCTTGAAAACAATTGGTTTGATCGATTCTTTGCATGATTGTAACGTACAAGGTCTTAGCTTTTCATAATGGGCAAAACCATCGAATTTGGACATCGTTTGAGTCGTTTTTGGAATTTTAATTGATTAGGGGTCATATCAGATTTTCGGATTTGTAAATTGGGTTAACTTTAAAGGGTCATAACATGAGATTTACAAGGAATTCGATTATGAAATTTTTACAGTAGGTCAATACTGGAAAAATAGAGCTTTTCCAAGTGGATTCATCTCGTTTGGATGAACACACAAGTTTTAAGAATTTTCCTACTAAACTGACCTGTTGAGGAGATTTTCTGGACATAGCTGTGTTGCACGAATTTTCATAATTTTTGTGTTTGGAATTGAGACAAAACAAAAATAGGTATTGTCGAGTGAATCCCAAAGTAAATTCAGTAAAAATTTGAGAGGTTAACTCACTGGTTTGCTATTTTAAATAAATTCGTTTTGATGGCGCACAATCTGTCCTGAAAACACAGATTGTGTATTATGTGCTTATGTGCTTAATTGAGGTCTTAGGTGGTATGGAATTGACATGTAACTGAAGTACACTTGTCTGAGACACATACGGAATGTAGAAACTAATTGCAACTAACGTATTCACCAACGGGTCCGTAGGGTTTACTATTGCATGTAGAATCACTAGGCGTCGTATACACACTTTTGAACATTTAAAACGCCTTGGACAAACGAGTTATATGGGTAATGATATTACGCCTATACTCACTAAGCGACACTGTTATTAGGGTGTCGGTAGCATATATTGCTTGCTGTTCGGATTCTTTGCTTGCACGTTAAGGTGAGTTTACGGCCCCTCTTTTAAACTGGTTTTATACTCTCGGGGGAGAAAACATGTGTTAAAACGATTATTTGGTAACTACTATCATACTATGGGTTTCTAATGTGTACTACACGATCTTTGGAAGTCCCGGGGGGAACCATGAATGTGCGGGTTTGCACAACGGGGAAATGTGAATAGCGCTATTGGGAGTGACCAACCCCGCTCGTCGACTTGGAGGGTCGGCGGGTGCATATTGTCTCAAACAGGAACAACAGGAACAACAGGAACTACATCGGGCATACTTTTGGTATTCCCGTTAGTAATGGTTTTCCAATCGTGGTAGTAACAAAACGTACGCCTAGCTAGCGTATACTGGTTTTCGATTTGTTATAGTATGGACAGGTGGACTTGGTACTTGGATACAAAACCTGTAAACTCACCAGCATTTTTGTGCTGACGTAAACTTTTACATGTTTTCTCAGGTCGCTAAGGTAGCACAATGGAACTAGGGCGCACGCGTCTGCACGGCGTCTAGTTAGAGTCGCATGGTTTTCATATGTTGAACAATTGGTTTACTTTTGAGATACTGTTTTGAATAAGCTTCCGCTGTAAACGGGGATTTTAAACATTGTTTTGAAATTGCATTATGTTCATGTTAGACTTGTTTATTGTGATCGTTGGTTTGGATCCTGGTTTGTCATGCGCCTCGCGGTAAAACTCCGCAAGTGGATTTTGAGGGTGTGACAGATTGGTATCAGAGCCAATGGTTATAGTGAACTAGGACTGCATGTAGGGTCTAGTCTATAGCCGAGTCGCACACACTAGACGATCACATGGTACTAAACGTTATAGTGGTTTACGTATGGTCTTGTCGGGGTGTCTCTAAATCATTGGTCTTTCTACGTTACATCATCCGTTCTATCTTAGGTTGGGTTACTAGTTTTCTAGGTAGTGTGGTCTATTGGGGTAACTCGTGTGTTCTTGAGATTTGTCCAAGGCTCGGACATCTCCCTTTCGCACTCCAATAGAAACACTTGTCATAAACTACCGTGGCATTACGGTGTGTAGCTAAGAGTCTATGTTCGGTGATTTGAACTTTGAACTAGGAGAACACTTGGAGGACCATGTAGAGCGGTTTATCATTTTGGGTGCACACAAAATCATAAACCGAAATGCATGGAAGCCCTGGTGAGCTCTGGGTTTGAAGGGATAGTCCTGGATTGGATCTAGCTTTGATCTTGTGAACGTCAGTGGTTATCCTTATCTGCGAAACTAAATTTTCTCGCTCTTTCTGCCAGAATCATGTCTGGAGTACGAGGAGGACGTGGAGGTGGTCGCAATGGTGGACGTGGTGGTGGTCGCGGTGGTGCTGGTGGTCGTGGAGGTGTTAACCTATCGCAGGATGATCTGAACAACTTACTCCAAGCTGCCTTTCAGTTAGGGCACAACGGTGGTGGTGGTCCTGTTAACCCACCCCCACCCATGTGTACCTACAAGATGTTCCGGGACTGTAAGCCCCAGGAATTCTCTGGCACTGAGGGTGCGGTGAGCTTGCTTAGGTGGTTGGAGAAAGTGGAGTCAGTATTTTTGATGTGTAACTGCCTCCCAGAAGATCGGGTAAAGTATGCTGCTGCATGATTCCAAGATGTAGCATTGACTTGGTGGAATGGCATCACCCAGAATATGGGTATTGGAGAGGCATATGCTATCCCATGGGAGAATTTTGTGCAGTTGCTGAAGCGTGAGTATTGTCCGAGGGAAGAGGTACAGAAGCTGGAGCATGAGGTGTGGAACCTCAAGATGACTGGGTCGGAAATTGAGAAGTATACTGTGAGGCGGAATGAGTTGGCAGTGCTGTGTCCCGATCTGCACGTGCCAGAATATCGTAGGATTGAACACTATATCTCAGGGTTAGTACCGGAAATTGCAGGGTTAGTGGCTGCGGGAAATCATCCTACGTATGCAGAGGTAGTTCGATCGGCCCATAGGATGACCAACTTAAAAGTGAACGAGGGGATTTTGCCTGCGAAGGGTTCGACTGTTAAGGCCCCAGAAAGCAACAAGCGCAAGTGGGAAAATGACGGGAAAGGATCTGGGTCTGCACAGCAGGGTAAAAGGTTTGATAATGGGGGTTCTTCTTCTTCGGGTAACAAGCAGGGTGGTTATGCGGGAAAACTGCCCAAATGCAACAAGTGTGGACGCCATCATCAAGGGAACTGCGACAGTAACCGTTGTCACCGCTGCCAGCGAACAGGGCACTACGCTAAAGATTGTCGGGCTACACTTCCATCGACCCAGGCCCCGACTACTAACTCAGCTCCGACTACTCAGGGGAATACAGGAAAACAAGGATGCTACAACTGTGGTGACACTGGGCATTACAAGAAGGATTGCCCAAAACTGAAGCAGGGTGGAAACAACAGTAATGGGAACAACGGGGGCGGCGGCAGAAATGCACGTGCCTTCGTCATTGGAGCCGCTGAGGCTAGACAGGACCCTGACACAGTCACCGGTACGTTTCTTCTCAATAATCGTTCTGTTAGCGTGTTATTTGATTCTGGTGCCGACAAGAGTTTTGTATCCAAGGATGTTAGTCGACTGCTAGATGTAGTACCCGTACCATTAGAGACCAAGTATATTATTGAGTTGGCTGACGGTAAAACGATCGAAGCTACTAGTATCCTTCGGGAGTGCCAATTAGAGTTGTCGGGTTTATCGTTCCCCATCGACCTTATGCCGGTACCATTGGGTAGTTTTGACGTAGTGGTAGGCATGGATTGGTTATCATTGTACCGCGCGGAGATTGTTTGTTACGATAAGGTTATTCGGATTCCTCTCCCTGATGGAGAATTCCTTTCTGTTTACGGTATCAAAGGTGGTGTTCCGCTGAATATCATCTCTAGCATGAAAGCCCTTAAGTGTCTTCGAAAGGGGTATCCAGCCGTTTTGGCACTTTTATCTGTTACCTCTGGTGATGAGAAGAAGATTGACGACATCCCGGTGGTACGCGAGTTTCCTGATGTCTTTCCCGATGATTTATCTGGTCTTCCTCCTCATCGTCAAGTCGAGTTCGGTATTGATCTTGTACCAGGGGCTGCTCCTATTGCTCGGGCCCCCTATCGTCTTGCACCTCCCGAGATGCAGGAATTGTCTAGTCAGTTACAGGAACTCTTGGACAAGGGTTTCATCAGGCCAAGTTCTTCCCCTTGGGGAGCCCCGATTCTATTTGTTAAGAAGAAGGATGGAAGTTTCCGATTGTGTGTGGACTACAGAGAACTGAACAAATTGACCGTTAAGAACCGTTATCCTCTTCCACGTATTGATGATCTATTCGACCAGCTCCAGGGTTCTAGTTATTATTCCAAGATTGACTTGAGGTCCGGTTATCACCAGCTGCGCGTCAAGGAGGCTGACGTTGCAAAGAGTGCCTTTCGTACACGTTATGGCCATTTCGAATTCTTGGTCATGCCTTTCGGTCTCACAAACGCACCGGCGGTTTTTATGGACTTGATGAACCGCGTCTGTAAACCATATCTTGATAAATTCGTCATTGTGTTTATTGATGACATTCTGATCTACTCCAAGAACGAGACCGAACACGGGGAACATCTGCGGTTAGTTTTGGAACTCTTGCGACGGGAACAACTATACGCTAAGTTCTCAAAGTGTGATTTTTGGTTACGCGAAGTTCAGTTCCTAGGACATGTGGTTAATGAACTAGGAATTCATGTCGATCCAGCTAAGATCGAAGCGATCAAGGACTGGGGAGCACCAAAGACGCCAACTGAGGTGCGGCAATTCCTAGGCCTTGCGGGCTACTATCGTCGTTTCATTCAAGGGTTCTCGAAGATCGCTCAACCCCTGACCACTCTTACTCAGAAGGATAGGAAATTCGACTGGGGTGAACCACAAGAGTCAGCGTTTGAAGAACTGAAGTCCAAACTGTGTTCTGCTCCTATTTTGTCTTTGCCTGAAGGCCCTGATGATTTCGTTGTCTACTGTGATGCTTCTATTCGTGGTCTCGGTTGCGTGTTGATGCAACGCGAGAAAGTGATCGCGTATGCTTCTCGTCAACTCAAGGTGCACGAGAAGAACTACACCACCCATGACTTGGAGTTGGGTGCAGTGGTTTTCGCGTTGAAAATTTGGAGACATTACTTGTACGGTACCAAATGCACCATCTACACCGATCACAAGAGTCTCCAACACATTTTCGACCAACAACATTTGAACATACGACAGCGTCGTTGGATCGAACTTTTGAACGACTATGATTGTGCCATAAAGTACCATCCTGGCAAGGCGAATGTTGTAGCAGACGCCTTGAGCAGGAAGGAATCAACTAAACCTCGTCGCGTTCGGGCGTTGCAGCTCACCATCCATTCGTCGTTACCTGATCAACTTCGTTCTGCCCAGTTAGAAGCTTTGAAGGGGGAAAACCTTAAAGCTGAAACCATGCACGGTGCCGACAAGCACCTTGAGCAAAGGCCTGATGGCCTGCACTACTTCGCAGAACGCATATGGGTTCCTTTATTCGGGGGACTTCGGGAGCTTGTCTTAGATGAGGCTCATAAGTCCCGGTATTCTATTCATCCTGGTTCGGATAAGATGTACCAAGATCTGAAGGTGCTGTACTGGTGGCCAAACATGAGGTCGGATATAGCCTCATACGTGAGTAAGTGCTTGACCTGTGCTAAGGTCAAGGTGGAATACCAGAAACCGTCGGGTCTCTTGCAACAACCTGAAATTCCGGAGTGGAAATGGGAACGGATTACCATGGATTTTGTCACGCAACTTCCTAAATCACCAAGCGGGAATGACAAGATATGGGTGATTGTCGATCGGTTGACGAAATCAGCCCATTTTCTCGCTATTAAGGAGACCGACACCATGGATCGTTTGGCTCGTCTTTATTTGAAGGAAGTTGTTTCTAAGCACGGGGTGCCAGTTTCTATTATCTCGGATCGTGATTCCCACTTTACTTCTCACTTCTGGAAGTCTTTGCACAAGGCTTTGGGTACCCAACTAGACATGAGTACAGCTTACCATCCACAGACTGACGGTCAAAGTGAGCGCACGATTCAAACTTTAGAAGACATGTTGCGGGCATGTGTGATCGATTTCGGCAAGGGTTGGGAAGCTCATCTACCGTTAGTAGAATTTTCGTACAACAATAGTTATCACACGAGCATCAAGGCGGCTCCGTTCGAGGCACTGTACGGACGGAAATGTCGTTCTCCTCTTTGTTGGGCTGAAGTGGGTGAGAGTCAACTCACTGGGCCTGAGCTAGTGTACGAAACTTCGGAAAAGATCGTACAGACTCGCAACTGATTGGCGGCGGCACGGGACCGGCAAAAGAGTTATGCCGATCAACGTCGCAAACCATTGGAATTTCAAGTTGATGACAAAGTACTTCTAAAAGTCTCCCCGTGGAAGGGCGTCATACGCTTTGGGAAGCGTGGCAAACTCAACCCGCGGTATGTCGGCCCATTTACGATCCTGGAACGGATTGGACCGGTGGCATATCGTCTTGATTTACCGACGGAGCTCGGTAACGTACATAACGTCTTCCACGTGTCAAACTTGAAGAAATGTCTGGCTGGCGAGTCTCTCATCGTTCCACTGGAAGAGATCAAGGTTGATGATCGTCCTCGGATTGTGGAAGAACCTGTGGAGATTCTGGATTACAAGATTCGTAGCCTACGTCACAGCAAGATTCGTATCGTTAAGGTTCGGTGGAACTCGAACCGGGGACCAGAGTATACGTGGGAACGGGAGGATCAGATGAAGTCTAAGTATCCTCATCTCTTTCCTAAGGAAGCGTTCGAGTCGAGATATGTCTCTTCTGCAGCTGAATGAATCTCGAGGCGAGATTCCTTTTAACGTGGGGATGATGTGACAACTCGGGTAAATCTCTTTTTGATTTCTATTTTTGGTTTCTATCTTTTGTTGTTTCCTTCGTTATTCCTTTTTGGTACTTGTGCAATTTTCGGGACGAAAATTCTTTTAACGTGGGGATGATGTGACACCCGGCAAATTCTGGTTAACAACATTGTCTAGATGAAAGTCTACCTTAGCGAGTCACGCGTATATTATACGTAACGAGGGTTAGCTAGATAGCTAGAAAGGACATACGTGCATTGTCTCGGGTTTGAGACAACTTACAAAACGTTTTCTAGTCCGGTTTGGGACTACTTTCACATCTCGGGTTATGAGATGCTTTGACTCCTTGTGTGGGTCGGGTTACTACTTTCACATCTCGGGTTATGAGATGCTTTGACTCCTTGTGTGGGTCGGGTTTTGACTCCTTGTGTGAGTTAACGTGTGATTGCATGATTAGTGAACCTCGGACGTTGGTGAATAATAAACTTAGGTGTCTCGGTGATATCTGACAACTTATGTGAAAACCATACGTGATTATGTGAACCTAACCCGAACACGTTAATAAAAATTATTAAAAGTGGAGCGTGAGGTTGATTAGGGTCTTAACGCATGGGGTTACACTTGTTACGGTCCGTAATAACGAAAACGTCGAAGGATAACGCATCGGGAGGCGAAACGAGGCAAAAGCGCGCCACCCGGACCTGTGAGCGGCCGCTCACAGGCTCCGAGCGGCCGCTCGAAGGGGACTGACGGGTTTAAACCGCCTCAAACTCGTATTTAAACATCCTTAACTCCCATGCAACCCCCATACTCAACCCTAATCGCCCCCTTACTGCCCCACACGAATATTTCACTCCAAAAACTCCTGCTAAGGCTCAAGATCATCAATTGGGAGGCTCCAAGGCGCGCGATTGATTGATTTGAAGAGCTAAGGGTATAACTCATGATTTCTTACGCTTTTTACTTTATGTTTTATTGTAAAAATCATATAACAAGTTTGTCCAGGTCTGAATGGGTTTAATAAACATTAAAACATGAGTCTTTTTGAAGATTAAACGGATTAAACCTATTAATAAACGCGTAGTAACATCATAGGATGCTTGTTGCGCAAGTTATTGGTGTTTTGATCCTAAAAGCTTTGATCTTGACATGTTTGATAATAGGATCTGATGGGAATAGGTATTAGGAAAGTTGTATGATGATTATTAGGTATTATTGATTGATAATATGCAACTAGGGTTTGATATAATTGATAATATTGTACGATCAGAATCTGGACAGATTCTGAAAGTCGACTTGTAGGGTCTGTTTCGTGGCTTGAAAACAATTGGTTTGATCGATTCTTTGCATGATTGTAACGTACAAGGTCTTAGCTTTTCATAATGGGCAAAACCATTGAATTTGGACATCGTTTGAGTCGTTTTTGGAATTTTAATTGATTAGGGGTCATATCAGATTTTCGGATTTGTAAATTGGGTTAACTTTAAAGGGTCATAACATGAGATTTACAAGGAATTCGATTATGAAATTTTTACAGTAGGTCAATACTGGAAAAATAAAGCTTTTCCAAGTGGATTCATCTCGTTTGGATGAACACACAATTTTTAATAATTTTCCTACTAAACTGACCTGTTGAGGAGATTTTCTGGACATAGCTGTGTTGCACGAATTTTCATAATTTTTGTGTTTGGAATTGAGACAAAACAAAAATAGGTATTGTCGAGTGAATCCCAAAGTAAATTCAGTAAAAATTTGAGAGGTTAACTCACTGGTTTGCTATTTTAAATAAATTCGTTTTGATGGCGCACAATCTGTCCTGAAAACACAGATTGTGTATTATGTGCTTATGTGCTTAATTGAGGTCTTAGGTGGTATGGAATTGACATGTAACTGAAGTACACTTGTCTGAGACACATACGGAATGTAGAAACTAATTGCAACCAACGTATTCACCAACGGGTCCGTAGGGTTTACTATTGCATGTAGAATCACTAGGCGTCGTATACACACTTTTGAACATTTAAAACGCCTTGGACAAACGAGTTATATGGGTAATGATATTACGCCTATACTCACTAAGCGACACTGTTATTAGGGTGTCGGTAGCATATATTGCTTGCTGTTCGGATTCTTTGCTTGCACGTTAAGGTGAGTTTACGGCCCCTCTTTTAAACTGGTTTTATACTTTCGGGGGAGAAAACATGTGTTAAAACGATTATTTGGTAAATACTGTCATACTATGGGTTTCTAATGTGTACTACACGATCTTTGGAAGTCCCGGGGGGAACCATGAATGTGCGGGTTTGCACAACGGGGAAATGTGAATAGCGCTATTGGGAGTGACCAACCCCGCTCGTCGACTTGGAGGGTCGGCGGGTGCATATTGTCTCAAACAGGAACAACAGGAACTACATCGGGCATACTTTTGGTATTCGCGTTAGTAATGGTTTTCCAATCGTGGTAGTAACAAAACGTACGCCTAGCTAGCGTATACTGGTTTTCGATTTGTTATAGTATGGACAGGTGGACTTGGTACTTGGATACAAAACCTGTAAACTCACCAGCATTTTTGTGCTGACGTAAACTTTTACATGTTTTCTCAGGTCGCTAAGGTAGCACAATGGAACTAGGGCGCACGCGTCTGCACGGCGTCTAGTTAGAGTCGCATGGTTTTCATATGTTGAACAATTGGTTTACTTTTGAGATACTGTTTTGAATAAGCTTCCGCTGTAAACGGGGATTTTAAACATTGTTTTGAAATTGCATTATGTTCATGTTAGACTTGTTTATTGTGATCGTTGGTTTGGATCCTGGTTTGTCATGCGCCTCGCGGTAAAACTCCGCAAGTGGATTTTGAGGGTGTGACAGATTGGTATCAGAGCCAATGGTTATAGTGAACTAGGACTGCATGTAGGGTCTAGTCTATAGCCGAGTCGCACACACTAGACGATCACATGGTACTAAACGTTATAGTGGTTTACGTATGGTCTTGTCGGGGTGTCTCTAAATCATTGGTCTTTCTACGTTACATCATCCGTTCTATCTTAGGTTGGGTTACTAGTTTTCTAGGCAGTGTGGTCTATTGGGGTAACTCGTGTGTTCTTGAGATTTGTCCAAGGCTCGGACATCTCCCTTTCGCACTCCAATAGAAACACTTGTCATAAACTACCGTGGCATTACGGTGTGTAGCTAAGAGTCTATGTTCGGTGATTTGAACTTTGAACTAGGAGAACACTTGGAGGACCATGTAGAGCGGTTTATCATTTTGGGTGCACACAAAATCATAAACCGAAATGCATGGAAGCCCTGGTGAGCTCTGGGTTTGAAGGGATAGTCCTGGATTGGATCTAGCTTTGATCTTGTGAACGTCAGTGGTTATCCTTATCTGCGAAACTAAATTTTCTTGCTCTTTCTGCCAGAATCATGTCTGGAGTACGAGGAGGACGTGGAGGTGGTCGCAATGGTGGACGTGGTGGTGGTCGCGGTGGTGCTGGTGGTCGTGGAGGTGTTAACCTATCGCAGGATGATCTGAACAACTTACTCCAAGCTGCCTTTCAGTTAGGGCACAACGGTGGTGGTGGTCCTGTTAACCCACCCCCACCCATGTGTACCTACAAGATGTTCCGGGACTGTAAGCCCCAGGAATTCTCTGGCACTGAGGGTGCGGTGAGCTTGCTTAGGTGGTTGGAGAAAGTGGAGTCAGTATTTTTGATGTGTAACTGCCTCCCAGAAGATCGGGTAAAGTATGCTGCTGCATGATTCCAAGATGTAGCATTGACTTGGTGGAATGGCATCACCCAGAATATGGGTATTGGAGAGGCATATGCTATCCCATGGGAGAATTTTGTGCAGTTGCTGAAGCGTGAGTATTGTCCGAGGGAAGAGGTACAGAAGCTGGAGCATGAGGTGTGGAACCTCAAGATGACTGGGTCGGAAATTGAGAAGTATACTGTGAGGCGGAATGAGTTGGCAGTGCTGTGTCCCGATCTGCACGTGCCAGAATATCGTAGGATTGAACACTATATCTCAGGGTTAGTACCGGAAATTGCAGGGTTAGTGGCTGCGGGAAATCATCCTACGTATGCAGAGGTAGTTCGATCGGCCCATAGGATGACCAACTTAAAAGTGAACGAGGGGATTTTGCCTGCGAAGGGTTCGACTGTTAAGGCCCCAGAAAGCAACAAGCGCAAGTGGGAAAATGACGGGAAAGGATCTGGGTCTGCACAGCAGGGTAAAAGGTTTGATAATGGGGGTTCTTCTTCTTCGGGTAACAAGCAGGGTGGTTATGCGGGAAAACTGCCCAAATGCAACAAGTGTGGACGCCATCATCAAGGGAACTGCGACAGTAACCGTTGTCACCGCTGCCAGCGAACAGGGCACTACGCTAAAGATTGTCGGGCTACACTTCCATCAACCCAGGCCCCGACTACTAACTCAGCTCCGACTACTCAGGGGAATACAGGAAAACAAGGATGCTACAACTGTGGTGACACTGGGCATTACAAGAAGGATTGCCCAAAACTGAAGCAGGGTGGAAACAACAGTAATGGGAACAACGGGGGCGGCGGCAGAAATGCACGTGCCTTCGTCATTGGAGCCGCTGAGGCTAGACAGGACCCTGACACAGTCACCGGTACGTTTCTTCTCAATAATCGTTCTGTTAGCGTGTTATTTGATTCTGGTGCCGACAAGAGTTTTGTATCCAAGGATGTTAGTCGACTGCTAGATGTAGTACCCGTACCATTAGAGACCAAGTATATTATTGAGTTGGCTGACGGTAAAACGATCGAAGCTACTAGTATCCTTCGGGAGTGCCAATTAGAGTTGTCGGGTTTATCGTTCCCCATCGACCTTATGCCGGTACCATTGGGTAGTTTTGACGTAGTGGTAGGCATGGATTGGTTATCATTGTACCGCGCGGAGATTGTTTGTTACGATAAGGTTATTCGGATTCCTCTCCCTGATGGAGAATTCCTTTCTGTTTACGGTATCAAAGGTGGTGTTCCGCTGAATATCATCTCTAGCATGAAAGCCCTTAAGTGTCTTCGAAAGGGGTATCCAGCCGTTTTGGCACTTTTATCTGTTACCTCTGGTGATGAGAAGAAGATTGACGACATCCCGGTGGTACGCGAGTTTCCTGATGTCTTTCCCGATGATTTATCTGGTCTTCCTCCTCATCGTCAAGTCGAGTTCGGTATTGATCTTGTACCAGGGGCTGCTCCTATTGCTCGGGCCCCCTATCGTCTTGCACCTCCCGAGATGCAGGAATTGTCTAGTCAGTTACAGGAACTCTTGGACAAGGGTTTCATCAGGCCAAGTTCTTCCCCTTGGGGAGCCCCGATTCTATTTGTTAAGAAGAAGGATGGAAGTTTCCGATTGTGTGTGGACTACAGAGAACTGAACAAATTGACCGTTAAGAACCGTTATCCTCTTCCACGTATTGATGATCTATTCGACCAGCTCCAGGGTTCTAGTTATTATTCCAAGATTGACTTGAGGTCCGGTTATCACCAGCTGCGCGTCAAGGAGGCTGACGTTGCAAAGAGTGCCTTTCGTACACGTTATGGCCATTTCGAATTCTTGGTCATGCCTTTCGGTCTCACAAACGCACCGGCGGTTTTTATGGACTTGATGAACCGCGTCTGTAAACCATATCTTGATAAATTCGTCATTGTGTTTATTGATGACATTCTGATCTACTCCAAGAACGAGACCGAACACGGGGAACATCTGCGGTTAGTTTTGGAACTCTTGCGACGGGAACAACTATACGCTAAGTTCTCAAAGTGTGATTTTTGGTTACGCGAAGTTCAGTTCCTAGGACATGTGGTTAATGAACTAGGAATTCATGTCGATCCAGCTAAGATCGAAGCGATCAAGGACTGGGGAGCACCAAAGACGCCAACTGAGGTGCGGCAATTCCTAGGCCTTGCGGGCTACTATCGTCGTTTCATTCAAGGGTTCTCGAAGATCGCTCAACCCCTGACCACTCTTACTCAGAAGGATAGGAAATTCGACTGGGGTGAACCACAAGAGTCAGCGTTTGAAGAACTGAAGTCCAAACTGTGTTCTGCTCCTATTTTGTCTTTGCCTGAAGGCCCTGATGATTTCGTTGTCTACTGTGATGCTTCTATTCGTGGTCTCGGTTGCGTGTTGATGCAACGCGAGAAAGTGATCGCGTATGCTTCTCGTCAACTCAAGGTGCACGAGAAGAACTACACCACCCATGACTTGGAGTTGGGTGCAGTGGTTTTCGCGTTGAAAATTTGGAGACATTACTTGTACGGTACCAAATGCACCATCTACACCGATCACAAGAGTCTCCAACACATTTTCGACCAACAACATTTGAACATACGACAGCGTCGTTGGATCGAACTTTTGAACGACTATGATTGTGCCATAAAGTACCATCCTGGCAAGGCGAATGTTGTAGCAGACGCCTTGAGCAGGAAGGAATCAACTAAACCTCGTCGCGTTCGGGCGTTGCAGCTCACCATCCATTCGTCGTTACCTGATCAACTTCGTTCTGCCCAGTTAGAAGCTTTGAAGGGGGAAAACCTTAAAGCTGAAACCATGCACGGTGCCGACAAGCACCTTGAGCAAAGGCCTGATGGCCTGCACTACTTCGCAGAACGCATATGGGTTCCTTTATTCGGGGGACTTCGGGAGCTTGTCTTAGATGAGGCTCATAAGTCCCGGTATTCTATTCATCCTGGTTCGGATAAGATGTACCAAGATCTGAAGGTGCTGTACTGGTGGCCAAACATGAGGTCGGATATAGCCTCATACGTGAGTAAGTGCTTGACCTGTGCTAAGGTCAAGGTGGAATACCAGAAACCGTCGGGTCTCTTGCAACAACCTGAAATTCCGGAGTGGAAATGGGAACGGATTACCATGGATTTTGTCACGCAACTTCCTAAATCACCAAGCGGGAATGACAAGATATGGGTGATTGTCGATCGGTTGACGAAATCAGCCCATTTTCTCGCTATTAAGGAGACCGACACCATGGATCGTTTGGCTCGTCTTTATTTGAAGGAAGTTGTTTCTAAGCACGGGGTGCCAGTTTCTATTATCTCGGATCGTGATTCCCACTTTACTTCTCACTTCTGGAAGTCTTTGCACAAGGCTTTGGGTACCCAACTAGACATGAGTACAGCTTACCATCCACAGACTGACGGTCAAAGTGAGCGCACGATTCAAACTTTAGAAGACATGTTGCGGGCATGTGTGATCGATTTCGGCAAGGGTTGGGAAGCTCATCTACCGTTAGTAGAATTTTCGTACAACAATAGTTATCACACGAGCATCAAGGCGGCTCCGTTCGAGGCACTGTACGGACGGAAATGTCGTTCTCCTCTTTGTTGGGCTGAAGTGGGTGAGAGTCAACTCACTGGGCCTGAGCTAGTGTACGAAACTTCGGAAAAGATCGTACAGACTCGCAACTGATTGGCGGCGGCACGGGACCGGCAAAAGAGTTATGCCGATCAACGTCGCAAACCATTGGAATTTCAAGTTGATGACAAAGTACTTCTAAAAGTCTCCCCGTGGAAGGGCGTCATACGCTTTGGGAAGCGTGGCAAACTCAACCCGCGGTATGTCGGCCCATTTACGATCCTGGAACGGATTGGACAGGTGGCATATCGTCTTGATTTACCGACGGAGCTCGGTAACGTACATAACGTCTTCCACGTGTCAAACTTGAAGAAATGTCTGGCTGGCGAGTCTCTCATCGTTCCACTGGAAGAGATCAAGGTTGATGATCGTCCTCGGATTGTGGAAGAACCTGTGGAGATTCTGGATTACAAGATTCGTAGCCTACGTCACAGCAAGATTCGTATCGTTAAGGTTCGGTGGAACTCGAACCGGGGACCAGAGTATACGTGGGAACGGGAGGATCAGATGAAGTCTAAGTATCCTCATCTCTTTCCTAAGGAAGCGTTCGAGTCGAGATATGTCTCTTCTGCAGCTGAATGAATCTCGAGGCGAGATTCCTTTTAACGTGGGGATGATGTGACAACTCGGGTAAATCTCTTTTTGATTTCTATTTTTGGTTTCTATCTTTTGTTGTTTCCTTCGTTATTCCTTTTTGGTACTTGTGCAATTTTCGGGACGAAAATTCTTTTAACGTGGGGATGATGTGACACCCGGCAAATTCTGGTTAACAACATTGTCTAGATGAAAGTCTACCTTAGCGAGTCACGCGTATATTATACGTAACGAGGGTTAGCTAGATAGCTAGAAAGGACATACGTGCATTGTCTCGGGTTTGAGACAACTTACAAAACGTTTTCTAGTCCGGTTTGGGACTACTTTCACATCTCGGGTTATGAGATGCTTTGACTCCTTGTGTGGGTCGGGTTACTACTTTCACATCTCGGGTTATGAGATGCTTTGACTCCTTGTGTGGGTCGGGTTTTGACTCCTTGTGTGAGTTAACGTGTGATTGCATGATTAGTGAACCTCGGACGTTGGTGAATAATAAACTTAGGTGTCTCGGTGATATCTGACAACTTATGTGAAAACCATACGTGATTATGTGAACCTAACCCGAACACGTTAATAAAAATTATTAAAAGTGGAGCGTGAGGTTGATTAGGGTCTTAACGCATGGGGTTACACTTGTTACGGTCCGTAATAACGAAAACGTCGAAGGATAACGCATCGGGAGGCGAAACGAGGCAAAAGCGCGCCACCCGGACCTGTGAGCGGCCGCTCACAGGCTCCGAGCGGCCGCTCGAAGGGGACTGACGGGTTTAAACCGCCTCAAACTCGTATTTAAACATCCTTAACTCCCATGCAACCCCCATACTCAACCCTAATCGCCCCCTTACTGCCCCACACGAATATTTCACTCCAAAAACTCCTGCTAAGGCTCAAGATCATCAATTGGGAGGCTCCAAGGCGCGCGATTGATTGATTTGAAGAGCTAAGGGTATAACTCATGATTTCTTACGCTTTTTACTTTATGTTTTATTGTAAAAATCATATAACAAGTTTGTCCAGGTCTGAATGGGTTTAATAAACATTAAAACATGAGTCTTTTTGAAGATTAAACGGATTAAACCTATTAATAAACGCGTAGTAACATCATAGGATGCTTGTTGCGCAAGTTATTGGTGTTTTGATCCTAAAAGCTTTGATCTTGACATGTTTGATAATAGGATCTGATGGGAATAGGTATTAGGAAAGTTGTATGATGATTATTAGGTATTATTGATTGATAATATGCAACTAGGGTTTGATATAATTGATAATATTGTACGATCAGAATCTGGACAGATTCTGAAAGTCGACTTGTAGGGTCTGTTTCGTGGCTTGAAAACAATTGGTTTGATCGATTCTTTGCATGATTGTAACGTACAAGGTCTTAGCTTTTCATAATGGGCAAAACCATTGAATTTGGACATCGTTTGAGTCGTTTTTGGAATTTTAATTGATTAGGGGTCATATCAGATTTTCGGATTTGTAAATTGGGTTAACTTTAAAGGGTCATAACATGAGATTTACAAGGAATTCGATTATGAAATTTTTACAGTAGGTCAATACTGGAAAAATAAAGCTTTTCCAAGTGGATTCATCTCGTTTGGATGAACACACAATTTTTAAGAATTTTCCTACTAAACTGACCTGTTGAGGAGATTTTCTGGACATAGCTGTGTTGCACGAATTTTCATAATTTTTGTGTTTGGAATTGAGACAAAACAAAAATAGGTATTGTCGAGTGAATCCCAAAGTAAATTCAGTAAAAATTTGAGAGGTTAACTCACTGGTTTGCTATTTTAAATAAATTCGTTTTGATGGCGCACAATCTGTCCTGAAAACACAGATTGTGTATTATGTGCTTATGTGCTTAATTGAGGTCTTAGGTGGTATGGAATTGACATGTAACTGAAGTACACTTGTCTGAGACACATACGGAATGTAGAAACTAATTGCAACCAACGTATTCACCAACGGGTCCGTAGGGTTTACTATTGCATGTAGAATCACTAGGCGTCGTATACACACTTTTGAACATTTAAAACGCCTTGGACAAACGAGTTATATGGGTAATGATATTACGCCTATACTCACTAAGCGACACTGTTATTAGGGTGTCGGTAGCATATATTGCTTGCTGTTCGGATTCTTTGCTTGCACGTTAAGGTGAGTTTACGGCCCCTCTTTTAAACTGGTTTTATACTTTCGGGGGAGAAAACATGTGTTAAAACGATTATTTGGTAAATACTGTCATACTATGGGTTTCTAATGTGTACTACACGATCTTTGGAAGTCCCGGGGGGAACCATGAATGTGCGGGTTTGCACAACGGGGAAATGTGAATAGCGCTATTGGGAGTGACCAACCCCGCTCGTCGACTTGGAGGGTCGGCGGGTGCATATTGTCTCAAACAGGAACAACAGGAACTACATCGGGCATACTTTTGGTATTCGCGTTAGTAATGGTTTTCCAATCGTGGTAGTAACAAAACGTACGCCTAGCTAGCGTATACTGGTTTTCGATTTGTTATAGTATGGACAGGTGGACTTGGTACTTGGATACAAAACCTGTAAACTCACCAGCATTTTTGTGCTGACGTAAACTTTTACATGTTTTCTCAGGTCGCTAAGGTAGCACAATGGAACTAGGGCGCACGCGTCTGCACGGCGTCTAGTTAGAGTCGCATGGTTTTCATATGTTGAACAATTGGTTTACTTTTGAGATACTGTTTTGAATAAGCTTCCGCTGTAAACGGGGATTTTAAACATTGTTTTGAAATTGCATTATGTTCATGTTAGACTTGTTTATTGTGATCGTTGGTTTGGATCCTGGTTTGTCATGCGCCTCGCGGTAAAACTCCGCAAGTGGATTTTGAGGGTGTGACAGATTGGTATCAGAGCCAATGGTTATAGTGAACTAGGACTGCATGTAGGGTCTAGTCTATAGCCGAGTCGCACACACTAGACGATCACATGGTACTAAACGTTATAGTGGTTTACGTATGGTCTTGTCGGGGTGTCTCTAAATCATTGGTCTTTCTACGTTACATCATCCGTTCTATCTTAGGTTGGGTTACTAGTTTTCTAGGCAGTGTGGTCTATTGGGGTAACTCGTGTGTTCTTGAGATTTGTCCAAGGCTCGGACATCTCCCTTTCGCACTCCAATAGAAACACTTGTCATAAACTACCGTGGCATTACGGTGTGTAGCTAAGAGTCTATGTTCGGTGATTTGAACTTTGAACTAGGAGAACACTTGGAGGACCATGTAGAGCGGTTTATCATTTTGGGTGCACACAAAATCATAAACCGAAATGCATGGAAGCCCTGGTGAGCTCTGGGTTTGAAGGGATAGTCCTGGATTGGATCTAGCTTTGATCTTGTGAACGTCAGTGGTTATCCTTATCTGCGAAACTAAATTTTCTTGCTCTTTCTGCCAGAATCATGTCTGGAGTACGAGGAGGACGTGGAGGTGGTCGCAATGGTGGACGTGGTGGTGGTCGCGGTGGTGCTGGTGGTCGTGGAGGTGTTAACCTATCGCAGGATGATCTGAACAACTTACTCCAAGCTGCCTTTCAGTTAGGGCACAACGGTGGTGGTGGTCCTGTTAACCCACCCCCACCCATGTGTACCTACAAGATGTTCCGGGACTGTAAGCCCCAGGAATTCTCTGGCACTGAGGGTGCGGTGAGCTTGCTTAGGTGGTTGGAGAAAGTGGAGTCAGTATTTTTGATGTGTAACTGCCTCCCAGAAGATCGGGTAAAGTATGCTGCTGCATGATTCCAAGATGTAGCATTGACTTGGTGGAATGGCATCACCCAGAATATGGGTATTGGAGAGGCATATGCTATCCCATGGGAGAATTTTGTGCAGTTGCTGAAGCGTGAGTATTGTCCGAGGGAAGAGGTACAGAAGCTGGAGCATGAGGTGTGGAACCTCAAGATGACTGGGTCGGAAATTGAGAAGTATACTGTGAGGCGGAATGAGTTGGCAGTGCTGTGTCCCGATCTGCACGTGCCAGAATATCGTAGGATTGAACACTATATCTCAGGGTTAGTACCGGAAATTGCAGGGTTAGTGGCTGCGGGAAATCATCCTACGTATGCAGAGGTAGTTCGATCGGCCCATAGGATGACCAACTTAAAAGTGAACGAGGGGATTTTGCCTGCGAAGGGTTCGACTGTTAAGGCCCCAGAAAGCAACAAGCGCAAGTGGGAAAATGACGGGAAAGGATCTGGGTCTGCACAGCAGGGTAAAAGGTTTGATAATGGGGGTTCTTCTTCTTCGGGTAACAAGCAGGGTGGTTATGCGGGAAAACTGCCCAAATGCAACAAGTGTGGACGCCATCATCAAGGGAACTGCGACAGTAACCGTTGTCACCGCTGCCAGCGAACAGGGCACTACGCTAAAGATTGTCGGGCTACACTTCCATCAACCCAGGCCCCGACTACTAACTCAGCTCCGACTACTCAGGGGAATACAGGAAAACAAGGATGCTACAACTGTGGTGACACTGGGCATTACAAGAAGGATTGCCCAAAACTGAAGCAGGGTGGAAACAACAGTAATGGGAACAACGGGGGCGGCGGCAGAAATGCACGTGCCTTCGTCATTGGAGCCGCTGAGGCTAGACAGGACCCTGACACAGTCACCGGTACGTTTCTTCTCAATAATCGTTCTGTTAGCGTGTTATTTGATTCTGGTGCCGACAAGAGTTTTGTATCCAAGGATGTTAGTCGACTGCTAGATGTAGTACCCGTACCATTAGAGACCAAGTATATTATTGAGTTGGCTGACGGTAAAACGATCGAAGCTACTAGTATCCTTCGGGAGTGCCAATTAGAGTTGTCGGGTTTATCGTTCCCCATCGACCTTATGCCGGTACCATTGGGTAGTTTTGACGTAGTGGTAGGCATGGATTGGTTATCATTGTACCGCGCGGAGATTGTTTGTTACGATAAGGTTATTCGGATTCCTCTCCCTGATGGAGAATTCCTTTCTGTTTACGGTATCAAAGGTGGTGTTCCGCTGAATATCATCTCTAGCATGAAAGCCCTTAAGTGTCTTCGAAAGGGGTATCCAGCCGTTTTGGCACTTTTATCTGTTACCTCTGGTGATGAGAAGAAGATTGACGACATCCCGGTGGTACGCGAGTTTCCTGATGTCTTTCCCGATGATTTATCTGGTCTTCCTCCTCATCGTCAAGTCGAGTTCGGTATTGATCTTGTACCAGGGGCTGCTCCTATTGCTCGGGCCCCCTATCGTCTTGCACCTCCCGAGATGCAGGAATTGTCTAGTCAGTTACAGGAACTCTTGGACAAGGGTTTCATCAGGCCAAGTTCTTCCCCTTGGGGAGCCCCGATTCTATTTGTTAAGAAGAAGGATGGAAGTTTCCGATTGTGTGTGGACTACAGAGAACTGAACAAATTGACCGTTAAGAACCGTTATCCTCTTCCACGTATTGATGATCTATTCGACCAGCTCCAGGGTTCTAGTTATTATTCCAAGATTGACTTGAGGTCCGGTTATCACCAGCTGCGCGTCAAGGAGGCTGACGTTGCAAAGAGTGCCTTTCGTACACGTTATGGCCATTTCGAATTCTTGGTCATGCCTTTCGGTCTCACAAACGCACCGGCGGTTTTTATGGACTTGATGAACCGCGTCTGTAAACCATATCTTGATAAATTCGTCATTGTGTTTATTGATGACATTCTGATCTACTCCAAGAACGAGACCGAACACGGGGAACATCTGCGGTTAGTTTTGGAACTCTTGCGACGGGAACAACTATACGCTAAGTTCTCAAAGTGTGATTTTTGGTTACGCGAAGTTCAGTTCCTAGGACATGTGGTTAATGAACTAGGAATTCATGTCGATCCAGCTAAGATCGAAGCGATCAAGGACTGGGGAGCACCAAAGACGCCAACTGAGGTGCGGCAATTCCTAGGCCTTGCGGGCTACTATCGTCGTTTCATTCAAGGGTTCTCGAAGATCGCTCAACCCCTGACCACTCTTACTCAGAAGGATAGGAAATTCGACTGGGGTGAACCACAAGAGTCAGCGTTTGAAGAACTGAAGTCCAAACTGTGTTCTGCTCCTATTTTGTCTTTGCCTGAAGGCCCTGATGATTTCGTTGTCTACTGTGATGCTTCTATTCGTGGTCTCGGTTGCGTGTTGATGCAACGCGAGAAAGTGATCGCGTATGCTTCTCGTCAACTCAAGGTGCACGAGAAGAACTACACCACCCATGACTTGGAGTTGGGTGCAGTGGTTTTCGCGTTGAAAATTTGGAGACATTACTTGTACGGTACCAAATGCACCATCTACACCGATCACAAGAGTCTCCAACACATTTTCGACCAACAACATTTGAACATACGACAGCGTCGTTGGATCGAACTTTTGAACGACTATGATTGTGCCATAAAGTACCATCCTGGCAAGGCGAATGTTGTAGCAGACGCCTTGAGCAGGAAGGAATCAACTAAACCTCGTCGCGTTCGGGCGTTGCAGCTCACCATCCATTCGTCGTTACCTGATCAACTTCGTTCTGCCCAGTTAGAAGCTTTGAAGGGGGAAAACCTTAAAGCTGAAACCATGCACGGTGCCGACAAGCACCTTGAGCAAAGGCCTGATGGCCTGCACTACTTCGCAGAACGCATATGGGTTCCTTTATTCGGGGGACTTCGGGAGCTTGTCTTAGATGAGGCTCATAAGTCCCGGTATTCTATTCATCCTGGTTCGGATAAGATGTACCAAGATCTGAAGGTGCTGTACTGGTGGCCAAACATGAGGTCGGATATAGCCTCATACGTGAGTAAGTGCTTGACCTGTGCTAAGGTCAAGGTGGAATACCAGAAACCGTCGGGTCTCTTGCAACAACCTGAAATTCCGGAGTGGAAATGGGAACGGATTACCATGGATTTTGTCACGCAACTTCCTAAATCACCAAGCGGGAATGACAAGATATGGGTGATTGTCGATCGGTTGACGAAATCAGCCCATTTTCTCGCTATTAAGGAGACCGACACCATGGATCGTTTGGCTCGTCTTTATTTGAAGGAAGTTGTTTCTAAGCACGGGGTGCCAGTTTCTATTATCTCGGATCGTGATTCCCACTTTACTTCTCACTTCTGGAAGTCTTTGCACAAGGCTTTGGGTACCCAACTAGACATGAGTACAGCTTACCATCCACAGACTGACGGTCAAAGTGAGCGCACGATTCAAACTTTAGAAGACATGTTGCGGGCATGTGTGATCGATTTCGGCAAGGGTTGGGAAGCTCATCTACCGTTAGTAGAATTTTCGTACAACAATAGTTATCACACGAGCATCAAGGCGGCTCCGTTCGAGGCACTGTACGGACGGAAATGTCGTTCTCCTCTTTGTTGGGCTGAAGTGGGTGAGAGTCAACTCACTGGGCCTGAGCTAGTGTACGAAACTTCGGAAAAGATCGTACAGATTCGCAACCGATTGGCGGCGGCACGGGACCGGCAAAAGAGTTATGCCGATCAACGTCGCAAACCATTGGAATTTCAAGTTGATGACAAAGTACTTCTAAAAGTCTCCCCGTGGAAGGGCGTCATACGCTTTGGGAAGCGTGGCAAACTCAACCCGCGGTATGTCGGCCCATTTACGATCCTGGAACGGATTGGACCGGTGGCATATCGTCTTGATTTACCGACGGAGCTCGGTAACGTACATAACGTCTTCCACGTGTCAAACTTGAAGAAATGTCTGGCTGGCGAGTCTCTCATCGTTCCACTGGAAGAGATCAAGGTTGATGATCGTCTTCGGATTGTGGAAGAACCTGTGGAGATTCTGGATTACAAGATTCGTAGCCTACGTCACAGCAAGATTCGTATCGTTAAGGTTCGGTGGAACTCGAACCGGGGACCAGAGTATACGTGGGAACGGGAGGATCAGATGAAGTCTAAGTATCCTCATCTCTTTCCTAAGGAAGCGTTCGAGTCGAGATATGTCTCTTCTGCAGCTGAATGAATCTCGAGGCGAGATTCCTTTTAACGTGGGGATGATGTGACAACTCGGGTAAATCTCTTTTTGATTTCTATTTTTGGTTTCTATCTTTTGTTGTTTCCTTCGTTATTCCTTTTTGGTACTTGTGCAACTTTCGGGACGAAAATTCTTTTAACGTGGGGATGATGTGACACCCGGCAAATTCTGGTTAACAACATTGTCTAGATGAAAGTCTACCTTAGCGAGTCACGCGTATATTATACGTAACGAGGGTTAGCTAGATAGCTAGAAAGGACATACGTGCATTGTCTCGGGTTTGAGACAACTTACAAAACGTTTTCTAGTCCGGTTTGGGACTACTTTCACATCTCGGGTTATGAGATGCTTTGACTCCTTGTGTGGGTCGGGTTACTACTTTCACATCTCGGGTTATGAGATGCTTTGACTCCTTGTGTGGGTCGGGTTTTGACTCCTTGTGTGAGTTAACGTGTGATTGCATGATTAGTGAACCTCGGACGTTGGTGAATAATAAACTTAGGTGTCTCGGTGATATCTGACAACTTATGTGAAAACCATACGTGATTATGTGAACCTAACCCGAACACGTTAATAAAAATTATTAAAAGTGGAGCGTGAGGTTGATTAGGGTCTTAACGCATGGGGTTACACTTGTTACGGTCCGTAATAACGAAAACGTCGAAGGATAACGCATCGGGAGGTGAAACGAGGCAAAAGCGCGCCACCCGGACCTGTGAGCGGCCGCTCACAGGCTCCGAGCGGCCGCTCGAAGGGGACTGACGGGTTTAAACCGCCTCAAACTCGTATTTAAACATCCTTAACTCCCATGCAACCCCCATACTCAACCCTAATTGCCCCCTTACTGCCCCACACGAATATTTCACTCCAAAAACTCCTGCTAAGGCTCAAGATCATCAATTGGGAGGCTCCAAGGCGCGCGATTGATTGATTTGAAGAGCTAAGGGTATAACTCATGATTTCTTACGCTTTTTACTTTATGTTTTATTGTAAAAATCATATAACAAGTTTGTCCAGGTCTGAATGGGTTTAATAAACATTAAAACATGAGTCTTTTTGAAGATTAAACGGATTAAACCTATTAATAAACGCGTAGTAACATCATAGGATGCTTGTTGCGCAAGTTATTGGTGTTTTGATCCTAAAAGCTTTGATCTTGACATGTTTGATAATAGGATCTGATGGGAATAGGTATTAGGAAAGTTGTATGATGATTATTAGGTATTATTGATTGATAATATGCAACTAGGGTTTGATATAATTGATAATATTGTACGATCAGAATCTGGACAGATTCTGAAAGTCGACTTGTAGGGTCTGTTTCGTGGCTTGAAAACAATTGGTTTGATCGATTCTTTGCATGATTGTAACGTACAAGGTCTTAGCTTTTCATAATGGGCAAAACCATCGAATTTGGACATCGTTTGAGTCGTTTTTGGAATTTTAATTGATTAGGGGTCATATCAGATTTTCGGATTTGTAAATTGGGTTAACTTTAAAGGGTCATAACATGAGATTTACAAGGAATTAGATTATGAAATTTTTACAGTAGGTCAATACTGGAAAAATAGAGCTTTTCCAAGTGGATTCATCTCGTTTGGATGAACACACAATTTTTAAGAATTTTCCTACTAAACTGACCTGTTGAGGAGATTTTCTGGACATAGCTGTGTTGCACGAATTTTCATAATTTTTGTGTTTGGAATTGAGACAAAACAAAAATAGGTATTGTCGAGTGAATCCCAAAGTAAATTCAGTAAAAATTTGAGAGGTTAACTCACTGGTTTGCTATTTTAAATAAATTCGTTTTGATGGCGCACAATCTGTCCTGAAAACACAGATTGTGTATTATGTGCTTATGTGCTTAATTGAGGTCTTAGGTGGTATGGAATTGACATGTAACTGAATTACACTTGTCTGAGACACATACGGAATGTAGAAACTAATTGCAACCAACGTATTCACCAACGGGTCCGTAGGGTTTACTATTGCATGTAGAATCACTAGGCGTCGTATACACACTTTTGAACATTTAAAACGCCTTGGACAAACGAGTTATATGGGTAATGATATTACGCCTATACTCACTAAGCGACACTGTTATTAGGGTGTCGGTAGCATATATTGCTTGCTGTTCGGATTCTTTGCTTGCACGTTAAGGTGAGTTTACGGCCCCTCTTTTAAACTGGTTTTATACTTTCGGGGGAGAAAACATGTGTTAAAACGATTATTTGGTAACTACTGTCATACTATGGGTTTCTAATGTGTACTACATGATCTTTGGAAGTCCCGGGGGGAACCATGAATGTGCGGGTTTGCACAACGGGGAAATGTGAATAGCGCTATTGGGAGTGACCAACCCCGCTCGTCGACTTGGAGGGTCGGCGGGTGCATATTGTCTCAAACAGGAACAACAGGAACAACAGGAACTACATCGGGCATACTTTTGGTATTCGCGTTAGTAATGGTTTTCCAATCGTGGTAGTAACAAAACGTACGCCTAGCTAGCGTATACTGGTTTTCGATTTGTTATAGTATGGACAGGTGGACTTGGTACTTGGATACAAAACCTGTAAACTCACCAGCATTTTTGTGCTGACGTAAACTTTTACATGTTTTCTCAGGTCGCTAAGGTAGCACAATGGAACTAGGGCGCACGCGTCTCCACGGCGTCTAGTTAGAGTCGCATGGTTTTCATATGTTGAACAATTGGTTTACTTTTGAGATACTGTTTTGAATAAGCTTCCGCTGTAAACGGGGATTTTAAACATTGTTTTGAAATTGCATTATGTTCATGTTAGACTTGTTTATTGTGATCGTTGGTTTGGATCCTGGTTTGTCATGCGCCTCGCGGTAAAACTCCGCAAGTGGATTTTGAGGGTGTGACAGATTGGTATCAGAGCCAATGGTTATAGTGAACTAGGACTGCATGTAGGGTCTAGTCTATAGCCGAGTCGCACACACTAGACGATCACATGGTACTAAACGTTATAGTGGTTTACGTATGGTCTTGTCGGGGTGTCTCTAAATCATTGGTCTTTCTACGTTACATCATCCGTTCTATCTTAGGTTGGGTTACTAGTTTTCTAGGCAGTGTGGTCTATTGGGGTAACTCGTGTGTTCTTGAGATTTGTCCAAGGCTCGGACATCTCCCTTTCGCACTCCAATAGAAACACTTGTCATAAACTACCGTGGCATTACGGTGTGTAGCTAAGAGTCTATGTTCGGTGATTTGAACTTTGAACTAGGAGAACACTTGGAGGACCATGTATAGCGGTTTATCATTTTGGGTGCACACAAAATCATAAACCGAAATGCATGGAAGCCCTGGTGAGCTCTGGGTTTGAAGGGATAGTCCTGGATTGGATCTAGCTTTGATCTTGTGAACGTCAGTGGTTATCCTTATCTGCGAAACTAAATTTTCTCGCTCTTTCTGCCAGAATCATGTCTGGAGTACGAGGAGGACGTGGAGGTGGTCGCAATGGTGGACGTGGTGGTGGTCGCGGTGGTGCTGGTGGTCGTGGAGGTGTTAACCTATCGCAGGATGATCTGAACAACTTACTCCAAGCTGCCTTTCAGTTAGGGCACAACGGTGGTGGTGGTCCTGTTAACCCACCCCCACCCATGTGTACCTACAAGATGTTCCGGGACTGTAAGCCCCAGGAATTCTCTGGCACTGAGGGTGCGGTGAGCTTGCTTAGGTGGTTGGAGAAAGTGGAGTCAGTATTTTTGATGTGTAACTGCCTCCCAGAAGATCGGGTAAAGTATGCTGCTGCATGATTCCAAGATGTAGCATTGACTTGGTGGAATGGCATCACCCAGAATATGGGTATTGGAGAGGCATATGCTATCCCATGGGAGAATTTTGTGCAGTTGCTGAAGCGTGAGTATTGTCCGAGGGAAGAGGTACAGAAGCTGGAGCATGAGGTGTGGAACCTCAAGATGACTGGGTCGGAAATTGAGAAGTATACTGTGAGGCGGAATGAGTTGGCAGTGCTGTGTCCCGATCTGCACGTGCCAGAATATCGTAGGATTGAACACTATATCTCAGGGTTAGTACCGGAAATTGCAGGGTTAGTGGCTGCGGGAAATCATCCTACGTATGCAGAGGTAGTTCGATCGGCCCATAGGATGACCAACTTAAAAGTGAACGAGGGGATTTTGCCTGCGAAGGGTTCGACTGTTAAGGCCCCAGAAAGCAACAAGCGCAAGTGGGAAAATGACGGGAAAGGATCTGGGTCTGCACAGCAGGGTAAAAGGTTTGATAATGGGGGTTCTTCTTCTTCGGGTAACAAGCAGGGTGGTTATGCGGGAAAACTGCCCAAATGCAACAAGTGTGGACGCCATCATCAAGGGAACTGCGACAGTAACCGTTGTCACCGCTGCCAGCGAACAGGGCACTACGCTAAAGATTGTCGGGCTACACTTCCATCGACCCAGGCACCGACTACTAACTCAGCTCCGACTACTCAGGGGAATACAGGAAAACAAGGATGCTACAACTGTGGTGACACTGGGCATTACAAGAAGGATTGCCCAAAACTGAAGCAGGGTGGAAACAACAGTAATGGGAACAACGGGGGCGGCGGCAGAAATGCACGTGCCTTCGTCATTGGAGCCGCTGAGGCTAGACAGGACCCTGACACAGTCACCGGTACGTTTCTTCTCAATAATCGTTCTGTTAGCGTGTTATTTGATTCTGGTGCCGACAAGAGTTTTGTATCCAAGGATGTTAGTCGACTGCTAGATGTAGTACCCGTACCATTAGAGACCAAGTATATTATTGAGTTGGCTGACGGTAAAACGATCGAAGCTACTAGTATCCTTCGGGAGTGCCAATTAGAGTTGTCGGGTTTATCGTTCCCCATCGACCTTATGCCGGTACCATTGGGTAGTTTTGACGTAGTGGTAGGCATGGATTGGTTATCATTGTACCGCGCGGAGATTGTTTGTTACGATAAGGTTATTCGGATTCCTCTCCCTGATGGAGAATTCCTTTCTGTTTACGGTATCAAAGGTGGTGTTCCGCTGAATATCATCTCTAGCATGAAAGCCCTTAAGTGTCTTCGAAAGGGGTATCCAGCCGTTTTGGCACTTTTATCTGTTACCTCTGGTGATGAGAAGAAGATTGACGACATCCCGGTGGTACGCGAGTTTCCTGATGTCTTTCCCGATGATTTATCTGGTCTTCCTCCTCATCGTCAAGTCGAGTTCGGTATTGATCTTGTACCAGGGGCTGCTCCTATTGCTCGGGCCCCCTATCGTCTTGCACCTCCCGAGATGCAGGAATTGTCTAGTCAGTTACAGGAACTCTTGGACAAGGGTTTCATCAGGCCAAGTTCTTCCCCTTAGGGAGCCCCGATTCTATTTGTTAAGAAGAAGGATGGAAGTTTCCGATTGTGTGTGGACTACAGAGAACTGAACAAATTGACCGTTAAGAACCGTTATCCTCTTCCACGTATTGATGATCTATTCGACCAGCTCCAGGGTTCTAGTTATTATTCCAAGATTGACTTGAGGTCCGGTTATCACCAGCTGCGCGTCAGGGAGGCTGACGTTGCAAAGAGTGCCTTTCGTACACGTTATGGCCATTTCGAATTCTTGGTCATGCCTTTCAGTCTCACAAACGCACCGACGGTTTTTATGGACTTGATGAACCGCGTCTGTAAACCATATCTTGATAAATTCGTCATTGTGTTTATTGATGACATTCTGATCTACTCCAAGAACGAGACCGAACACGGGGAACATCTGCGGTTAGTTTTGGAACTCTTGCGACGGGAACAACTATACGCTAAGTTCTCAAAGTGTGATTTTTGGTTACGCGAAGTTCAGTTCCTAGGACATGTGGTTAATGAACTAGGAATTCATGTCGATCCAGCTAAGATCGAAGCGATCAAGGACTGGGGAGCACCAAAGACGCCAACTGAGGTGCGGCAATTCCTAGGCCTTGCGGGCTACTATCGTCGTTTCATTCAAGGGTTCTCGAAGATCGCTCAACCCCTGACCACTCTTACTCAGAAGGATAGGAAATTCGACTGGGGTGAACCACAAGAGTCAGCGTTTGAAGAACTGAAGTCCAAACTGTGTTCTGCTCCTATTTTGTCTTTGCCTGAAGGCCCTGATGATTTCGTTGTCTACTGTGATGCTTCTATTCGTGGTCTCGGTTGCGTGTTGATGCAACGCGAGAAAGTGATCGCGTATGCTTCTCGTCAACTCAAGGTGCACGAGAAGAACTACACCACCCATGACTTGGAGTTGGGTGCAGTGGTTTTCGCGTTGAAAATTTGGAGACATTACTTGTACGGTACCAAATGCACCATCTACACCGATCACAAGAGTCTCCAACACATTTTCGACCAACAACATTTGAACATACGGCAGCGTCGTTGGATCGAACTTTTGAACGACTATGATTGTGCCATAAAGTACCATCCTGGCAAGGCGAATGTTGTAGCAGACGCCTTGAGCAGGAAGGAATCAACTAAACCTCGTCGCGTTCGGGCGTTGCAGCTCACCATCCATTCGTCGTTACCTGATCAACTTCGTTCTGCCCAGTTAGAAGCTTTGAAGGGGGGAAACCTTAAAGCTGAAACCATGCACGGTGCCGACAAGCACCTTGAGCAAAGGCCTGATGGCCTGCACTACTTCGCAGAACGCATATGGGTTCCTTTATTCGGGGGACTTCGGGAGCTTGTCTTAGATGAGGCTCATAAGTCCCGGTATTCTATTCATCCTGGTTCGGATAAGATGTACCAAGATCTGAAGGTGCTGTACTGGTGGCCAAACATGAGGTCGGATATAGCCTCATACGTGAGTAAGTGCTTGACCTGTGCTAAGGTCAAGGTGGAATACCAGAAACCGTCGGGTCTCTTGCAACAACCTGAAATTCCGGAGTGGAAATGGGAACGGATTACCATGGATTTTGTCACGCAACTTCCTAAATCACCAAGCGGGAATGACAAGATATGGGTGATTGTCGATCGGTTGACGAAATCAGCCCATTTTCTCGCTATTAAGGAGACCGACACCATGGATCGTTTGGCTCGTCTTTATTTGAAGGAAGTTGTTTCTAAGCACGGGGTGCCAGTTTCTATTATCTCGGATCGTGATTCCCACTTTACTTCTCACTTCTGGAAGTCTTTGCACAAGGCTTTGGGTACCCAACTAGACATGAGTACAGCTTACCATCCACAGACTGACGGTCAAAGTGAGCGCACGATTCAAACTTTAGAAGACATGTTGCGGGCATGTGTGATCGATTTCGGCAAGGGTTGGGAAGCTCATCTACCGTTAGTAGAATTTTCGTACAACAATAGTTATCACACGAGCATCAAGGCGGCTCCGTTCGAGGCACTGTACGGACGGAAATGTCGTTCTCCTCTTTGTTGGGCTGAAGTGGGTGAGAGTCAACTCACTGGGCCTGAGCTAGTGTACGAAACTTCGGAAAAGATCGTACAGATTCGCAACCGATTGGCGGCGGCACGGGACCGGCAAAAGAGTTATGCCGATCAACGTCGCAAACCATTGGAATTTCAAGTTGATGACAAAGTACTTCTAAAAGTCTCCCCGTGGAAGGGCGTCATACGCTTTGGGAAGCGTGGCAAACTCAACCCGCGGTATGTCGGCCCATTTACGATCCTGGAACGGATTGGACCGGTGGCATATCGTCTTGATTTACCGACGGAGCTCGGTAACGTACATAACGTCTTCCACGTGTCAAACTTGAAGAAATGTCTGGCTGGCGAGTCTCTCATCGTTCCACTGGAAGAGATCAAGGTTGATGATCGTCTTCGGATTGTGGAAGAACCTGTGGAGATTCTGGATTACAAGATTCGTAGCCTACATCACAGCAAGATTCGTATCGTTAAGGTTCGGTGGAACTCGAACCGGGGACCAGAGTATACGTGGGAACGGGAGGATCAGATGAAGTCTAAGTATCCTCATCTCTTTCCTAAGGAAGCGTTCGAGTCGAGATATGTCTCTTCTGCAGCTGAATGAATCTCGAGGCGAGATTCCTTTTAACGTGGGGATGATGTGACAACTCGGGTAAATCTCTTTTTGATTTCTATTTTTGGTTTCTATCTTTTGTTGTTTCCTTCGTTATTCCTTTTTGGTACTTGTGCAATTTTCGGGACGAAAATTCTTTTAACGTGGGGATGATGTGACACCCGGCAAATTCTGGTTAACAACATTGTCTAGATGAAAGTCTACCTTAGCGAGTCACGCGTATATTATACGTAACGAGGGTTAGCTAGATAGCTAGAAAGGACATACGTGCATTGTCTCGGGTTTGAGACAACTTACAAAACGTTTTCTAGTCCGGTTTGGGACTACTTTCACATCTCGGGTTATGAGATGCTTTGACTCCTTGTGTGGGTCGGGTTACTACTTTCACATCTCGGGTTATGAGATGCTTTGACTCCTTGTGTGGGTCGGGTTTTGACTCCTTGTGTGAGTTAACGTGTGATTGCATGATTAGTGAACCTCGGACGTTGGTGAATAATAAACTTAGGTGTCTCGGTGATATCTGACAACTTATGTGAAAACCATACGTGATTATGTGAACCTAACCCGAACACGTTAATAAAAATTATTAAAAGTGGAGCGTGAGGTTGATTAGGGTCTTAACGCATGGGGTTACACTTGTTACGGTCCGTAATAACGAAAACGTCGAAGGATAACGCATCGGGAGGCGAAACGAGGCAAAAGCGCGCCACCCGGACCTGTGAGCGGCCGCTCACAGGCTCCGAGCGGCAGCTCGAAGGGGACTGACGGGTTTAAACCGCCTCAAACTCGTATTTAAACATCCTTAACTCCCATGCAACCCCCATACTCAACCCTAATCGCCCCCTTACTGCCCCACACGAATATTTCACTCCAAAAACTCCTGCTAAGGCTCAAGATCATCAATTGGGAGGCTCCAAGGCGCGCGATTGATTGATTTGAAGAGCTAAGGGTATAACTCATGATTTCTTACGCTTTTTACTTTATGTTTTATTGTAAAAATCATATAACAAGTTTGTCCAGGTCTGAATGGGTTTAATAAACATTAAAACATGAGTCTTTTTGAAGATTAAACGGATTAAACCTATTAATAAACGCGTAGTAACATCATAGGATGCTTGTTGCGCAAGTTATTGGTGTTTTGATCCTAAAAGCTTTGATCTTGACATGTTTGATAATAGGATCTGATGGGAATAGGTATTAGGAAAGTTGTATGATGATTATTAGGTATTATTGATTGATAATATGCAACTAGGGTTTGATATAATTGATAATATTGTACGATCAGAATCTGGACAGATTCTGAAAGTCGACTTGTAGGGTCTGTTTCGTGGCTTGAAAACAATTGGTTTGATCGATTCTTTGCATGATTGTAACGTACAAGGTCTTAGCTTTTCATAATGGGCAAAACCATCGAATTTGGACATCGTTTGAGTCGTTTTTGGAATTTTAATTGATTAGGGGTCATATCAGATTTTCAGATTTGTAAATTAGGTTAACTTTAAAGGGTCATAACATGAGATTTACAAGGAATTAGATTATGAAATTTTTACAGTAGGTCAATACTGGAAAAATAGAGCTTTTCCAAGTGGATTCATCTCGTTTGGATGAACACACAATTTTTAAGAATTTTCCTACTAAACTGACCTGTTGAGGAGATTTTCTGGACATAGCTGTGTTGCACGAATTTTCATAATTTTTGTGTTTGGAATTGAGACAAAACAAAAATAGGTATTGTCGAGTGAATCCCAAAGTAAATTCAGTAAAAATTTGAGAGGTTAACTCACTGGTTTGCTATTTTAAATAAATTCGTTTTGATGGCGCACAATCTGTCCTGAAAACACAGATTGTGTATTATGTGCTTATGTGCTTAATTGAGGTCTTAGGTGGTATGGAATTGACATGTAACTGAAGTACACTTGTCTGAGACACATACGGAATGTAGAAACTAATTGCAACCAACGTATTCACCAACGGGTCCGTAGGGTTTACTATTGCATGTAGAATCACTAGGCGTCGTATACACACTTTTGAACATTTAAAACGCCTTGGACAAACGAGTTATATGGGTAATGATATTACGCCTATACTCACTAAGCGACACTGTTATTAGGGTGTCGGTAGCATATATTGCTTGCTGTTCGGATTCTTTGCTTGCACGTTAAGGTGAGTTTACGGCCCCTCTTTTAAACTGGTTTTATACTTTCGGGGGAGAAAACATGTGTTAAAACGATTATTTGGTAACTACTGTCATACTATGGGTTTCTAATGTGTACTACACGATCTTTGGAAGTCCCGGGGGGAACCATGAATGTGTGGGTTTGCACAACGGGGAAATGTGAATAGCGCTATTGGGAGTGACCAACCCCGCTCGTCGACTTGGAGGGTCGGCGGGTGCATATTGTCTCAAACAGGAACAACAGGAACAACAGGAACTACATCGGGCATACTTTTGGTATTCGCGTTAGTAATGGTTTTCCAATCGTGGTAGTAACAAAACGTACGCCTAGCTAGCGTATACTGGTTTTCGATTTGTTATAGTATGGACAGGTGGACTTGGTACTTGGATACAAAACCTGTAAACTCACCAGCATTTTTGTGCTGACGTAAACTTTTACATGTTTTCTCAGGTCGCTAAGGTAGCACAATGGAACTAGGGCGCACGCGTCTGCACGGCGTCTAGTTAGAGTCGCATGGTTTTCATATGTTGAACAATTGGTTTACTTTTGAGATACTGTTTTGAATAAGCTTCCGCTGTAAACGGGGATTTTAAACATTGTTTTGAAATTGCATTATGTTCATGTTAGACTTGTTTATTGTGATCGTTGGTTTGGATCCTGGTTTGTCATGCGCCTCGCGGTAAAACTCCGCAAGTGGATTTTGAGGGTGTGACACTATAACTTAAAATTAATTAAATTAGAAAAAAATATTTTTTTAGCCCTCGCGGTCTGCTAAGACAGTCTCAGTCAAAGTCCCAGTCAAAGTCTCAGTCAAAGTCCTAGTCAATGTCCTAGTCAAAGTCTTAGTCAAACAGTCAAAGTCCTAGTCAAATATTCAATTCATCATAAAACCTTACTTTATGGTGTTGACCAATTTTAATGGCTAATTGAATCCAAAACTAGTATAAAAACCCACCTATAACTCATTACACTTTGCACCTCTAAATCGATTGTTTCAATTCGATTAAACTCTCCCTCATACCTTTCTTCTAGAGTATATTACTTCTACATTTGAAGCTTTGATTATAAGCTCTTGTAATTTGCGAATTGGAAGCTTGATATTTTTCCTATTCGGTTTCTTTTCTTCTAAATTGGACTGGTTTCGTTGTGAAATCTTTGGATTGCTCGCATTTTCACGCTCGCTTAGTCATCTAGTCATTTGGCGAAAGTGAGTATTTCCTATCCCCTTTTTGCTTTTAATCATTTTTAGGGTGTTACATGTACACTATTACAAATTTCAAATACAAGTTTACATTTTCACAATACAATTCTAGTACTATGTGCATTGCTTACAACGTGCTTTATGCTTAGACAATACATGTGGAATACATTTGTACTTAGTGAAATCATTAACATGGTACAAGCCGACCTTAACATTGGATAGCGCTATTTGGATTGACAACCCGCCTAGGTTGATTCTCCCCCTTTTTCATCGGAGAATCCGTGGCCATTGTTAAGTTATTATCCATTTATTGGATGAGTACACCGCCGTTCATTTTGTACATTATACAGTCACAGGGTTGATTTCGCTCATTTGTATGATACATAGTTTACATATTTGCACTGTAGCTTGCACTTGAATTGTATATCTTTTTAACTTACTATATATATCAAAACTAGGAATGCTCACCAACATTTCATATGTTGACCAAACCTATTTTTGTACATGTTTCAGGTGCAGTTTGATCTAGTGCTTTAGCAAGGGATTTTTAGTGCTTTATTTTAATCAGTTATTTCAATATTTACGTTTCATTTAGACATTGTATTTTCCATTTCAATGTAAGACAATTTTGGCTTATTCAATAATATTTACATTTTAGTACCATGTGCTTTTGAACAATCGTCACTACGTGACACCTCGATGATTCCGCCATCGGTTGGGGTGTTACAATTTCTTTGACTTGATCCCAGGTCATAGTAAGTGCAACTTCAGCTCCTCGGGTGCGCTTTTCCTCATTCCACCAAGTGAGTGCTCGTTTGTGAAGAACACTCATAGCATAACGGACTTTAAAGTTATCGGGAAACTCACTGTTAATGAAGGTATTCTCAATACCCTCGAACCATTGTAGAAGACCAGTAGCTCCTTCATCTCCACTGAACTTAGGAGGATAACAGGTATTAAAGTGTTTGAGAGTGCAGGCTAGGAGACCATTCCCGTTCCCATTGTGATTTCCATTGTCGTTTCCATTTCCATTGTCGTTTCCATTCATCTGGATGACTTTAGCCAGTAAGTTAGGAACCAGAGTCGCGATCTGTTGTGCCATTTGTTGGGAAATGATTGCAGCCAGTTGGGCATCAACGCCATTGTTGTTGTTGTTGTTGTTGTTGTGGTTAGTGTTGTGGTTACTACTCCCTTCATCATGATTGTCACCACTGTTAAGGCGAGTGCTGCGAAGTGGAGGCATGATCTGTAAGAGACACAATGAAGGTTCAATGAGACATGAATGAGGTAGTATAAGGAATGTAATCATTTATCCATTTGCTAAAACGAATAAACGAAAACGTTGACTTATCAAAGATTTTAGATTCTAATAACATAGTGAAGACATGCTTTAGCCTATAAGTGAACACTCATCCCGAGAATTCCCAGGTAGGCATCCGGGTCCCTCGTCTGATTGGGATATATGCGCAATGCCAGCCTAGACAGAAAACTCAGAATACAGGCGTTCACCCTTCCAGATTGCACGTGTTCGTTATTAAAATCTAGAATTTCGACGAGATCTCAAGGTGGTTCAGGCTAAACCTGGGGATTTTGTCCTATTAGTCTAAGAGTAGATCCAATGATGGAGAGCAACCTTCTTGCAAGGATTAAAGTAGGGATAAGAAGTAGGTGGAAGATAGAGTATAGGAATAAGTAGAGAAGCAAGCAAGGGAAACAAGTACTGGTTAAGTCCTATGGTTATAGACTAGATTATTTTTCTAATAACCTAATTCCCTATAACCATGGCTCTGATACCAATCTGTAACACCCCAACCGATGGCGGAAACATCGGGATGTCACGTATTAATGATTGTTCAGTAGCTCATGGTGAATAATAAATTTCATTAAATGATTTAAATAAATTACATACAATTGTTCTACAAGAATTCGTACATCAAAATGAATAATACTATGCACACATCTTCAAGCATTAACTCAAATCTTCAAGCAAGTAGAACCTGAAACATGTTAAGTTTGAAAATATTTTGGGTCAACAAAAGTTGGTGAGAATACATAGGTTTTTGAATATAATTGATAAAAATAGTTTGCACAACAATCACAGTTGTATGATGATAGAGTATGAGTCCGACATGTAACAATGCGTCTTTGAACAATCAAACCTTGTGTCGACTGAGGACTAACTCGCAAGTTAGTTAAATGTTGTTACTGTTATCGATCATCCATGAATTTATGCGGGGGGATGGGTTTGTCAAACCTATAGCGCTATAATCTAAACAGGCGGCTTGATCATTGTTAATGATTGTACCGTGTCTTTTTGTTACAGTCAAATGATAGATTGATAGTATAATTGAATCACAAGTGAGTATGAGTAAATGATAGTATAAAATGTTTAAACATGTTTCACCCCAAAAATAGTGAAAAATAGAAAAGGGGCTATGTAAACTCACCTTAGCAAAATGTTAAGTCCCGCGAAATAGAATATGTGTTGCCCAATGATGCCAAGTATTAGCCTATAATTAAGGTAATAAATATGTCTAAGTCTTTCTAGTCTACAAATATATTCTAGGGTTTCGAATTGGGGATAAGTGTTCGTTTGATTAATAAATAAAATGTTTAATAAATACGAGAAATTTGATAAACAAATAAACAAGAATATTTTTGTAAATTTTAAATTAAAGATGGTCACAACATAAAGTTTTAAGTATGAAAATAATTTTTATAAAATTATTTTCTTAAAAATAGAATATTAAATCAATTTATTTCAAATTGTCAAATTATAACTTTAATATTTAAAAATATTAAAATTAAAGAATTTTAAATTAAAAATTGTATTTCTGTTCCAAATAGATAGAAATAATTTATATAAATTTTTGGTGCAAAAATATTGAAAAATGAATTTATTATGATTTATTTATGATTAAAACTAACAAAAATTGGTTAAAAATATTAAATAAATGATTTTTCAGAAATAAAAATCATTTCAGAAAAGTTTAATGTTATATAAACTTAGAATAATTTTTGTGGAAATTTAAATAATTGTTTTGATATTTTTATAGAATTTTATAATTATAATAGAATAAACTTGTAATATTTATTATATATAATAAATAAAAGATTTTTGAAAAACTAAAAATTGTTTAATAAACTTAACCATTTGAATTGCATAAAATAAATTTTATACGATTTATAAAGTTGTTTTGGTATTTTAAAACCATTTTAAAAGATAATGATAAAATAAAGAGCTTAAAAAAAAGTTTTGAGGTTGCTAGGATTCGAACCCAGGACGGGTTGGTTAACAACAGGACGCGTGACCAGCTGATCTAGATCAGATATCTGTTTGAAATTGTTTCTGATATGTTAATAAAGCAACGCGTCCTGGTATCATCTTCCCCAATTAAGCCTTAAAAACCCTAGTTTTCTAATCTGTTTATACACGCGATTATATTCCAATTAATCATGGGGTTAATAACTATCAAGACCCGATTAACATACTACAATCAAAGATTAAAACTTACCAGACCCGTAAGGCTTCGGTTCGCGAGTCAAACCAAAAGTCAAACAGTTTCGATTTCGTATATTTCGTGAAGTAAATGAAGAATTGAGGGTAGGGGTTATGATTTTCGGCATTTTCAGAGCTTTACAGAAGGTTCAGTTTATAACTTCATCACCTCGATTGATAAAATGGAAGTTTGACTCGTCCATGAGTCATGTGCGATTGATTTGGGTTCGAATTGGAATGTTTTTAATGTAATTATGCGCGTCAAACGATAGGAAATTGATTGTCGGTCATGATCATTCCTGAATTGTTTCCAAAAACAAGGATAACGCGGTTTAATTATGAATTATAGTCGCGTTTGACCTGGGTTTTGACCAACTTGATTTTGACCAATGATTTTTGAAATAGTATAAGTTTAATCTGTTCCTATAATAATCACATCCATGAAGCTGGTGTAGTGGTTTATGTGGGTGGATGAAACCCTTATGTCTTGGGTTCGATCCTTGGTCAAGACATTCATATATTTTTTTTCTCTGTTACGCTGCAAAGAAGGGAAGGAGAAACACTCTTTGGGCTGGTTACTGGGCTCTTGGTGGGCTGCTTGGGTTTGGGCCAGAACCGAAATGGGCTCAAGGGGGGATAGAATGTTGGTGGGTTTAGGTAGGCTTAGAGGTGTTGGGTTTTATTTGGGTTGTGTTTGGCTCATTTCTTTTACAAGGTCCCATATTATTATTATTATTATTATTATTATTATTATTATTATTATTATTATTATTATTATTATTATTATTATATATTTATATATATATATGTATATTAGAAGTATATAAAGTGGTAAAATAAATAAATAAATAAATAAATAAAAATTTAAAAGAATACATATATATGTACATATTATAATACAAGTATATAGTGGGTGAAGTGGTGATTTGATTAACTCAACACTTGGGGAAAAATGCGCGATGCTACAAACTTCAAATGTGACGTTGTTCATGATGGAAGTTTCCAACAATACTGGACTTTGACTTGGTTGAGTTGGGTTCATTTGAGGAATGTAAGGTTGTTGTTGAGGTTGATTCATGCTAGCTGTATAACATGCTGCTTGTTGCATTGGTGAAAAGGGTGGAATGTAAGTGCTAGTGTATGATGGTGGTGTGTAGGATGAAGTTTGAGCAAGGTAGTTTATTGGGGTTTTAGGTGGTTCCATAACACTTGAGACACAAGCAATGTATGGTGCAACAGTACCACTAGCACTTGAACTAGCCAAAGTAGAAGATGTACTAGCATGATACAACTCCGGATTCTGAGGAAATTGTGATCTCTTTTCTTTCCTCTTTTCTTCTATCTCTTTGTTCTCTAGCTTTTGAATAAGCTCATTGATGGTCCAATATTGATAAGCGTCTTTCTCCTTTAAAACCTTAATATGTTGGTTCCAATACGATGGTAGAGAATCAGCAAATTTGTCTACCAACTCAGACATTGGAATCTGAATCTCATAATTTGACAGTTCGGTCAAAAGATGACAATATTTGGGAATAAGCTCCTTCAAAGTCTCAATTCCCACATAACTGAAGTTCTTAAATTCCTTCTTCAATTCTTTAATCCTCAACTTTTTGGTTTTCTCGTTACCATCATGACAATTCTTCAACATATCCCAAAGCTGTTTGGAAGTATTACATGATCCAAACTGGTGCATAAGATCAGTAGTGATAGCTTGAGATAGTTGGGAGAAAGCCTTCTTCTCCACCGCAAACTTCTTCTTTTCATCCTCAACTAAACTCTCAAGAGGAATTGGTTCACATGTATTCTCCAAAACTGGTGCAACATATCCTTTAGCAATCATTTGCCATGCCCCTGTGCCTTCTAATCCCATTCCTTCCAAGTGAATCTTGAACTTTTTCTGTCATTGGTTGTAGTCTATCATCTCCATCAGCTTCGGTGGACGACTCCCGCTACCTGAAGACAAATCATTTATTAGAGTAGAAATAGCATTGGTAGTTTGAGAGTGTAACGCTATTGCTGCAACTCCCCAATAATCATTTATGGGTTGTTGTGGAGGTTGAACAACAGTTTGTGGAATCGAACTACTCATCACGAGATAATTGACCGGCTGAGAAGGTTGAGTGTTCGTCTTTTGTACAGCTACAGTCCAAGGATCCATGCTAACGTGTTGTTGCTGTGTAGTATTAGGCCTAGGTGTTGTTGGAAAACCCCACATATCGTCTATGAAGCTCAAAATGCGAAACACTTAGAAAAATTTCCAATCAGACTCTACGTTCGACCCTTTTCAGCAATTGGGGGATCGAATGTGGAAAATGTCCAGGTTCGACCCTTTAGTCTGACTCGAATGTAGATAATATAACCTCTGACTCACTTTCGACCACCCGTAAGGTCGAATGTACCAGACACTGGTCGAATGTGCAAAACAACCCACACAACCTCTTGGTTCGACCTAAAATGATTCACGTTCGACTGGAAAAAGCTAGGTTCGACCCAAAACACTACACGTTCGACCTTTCTCTCCTAGGTTTGAGCTGACCCATTTGAAAAACGGTATTTCTTTGAAAATCAGTTATTTTGATCCCAATTTTTCCAAAGTTGAAGGATTTTGATGATGTTTTGCAGTTTTTGCTTCTGAATTGATTTGGAACAACTTTAATGAATAGAAATCTTGATTTTATTCGTAAAATCTAGTCCGAATCAATTAATTTTCATCAAAACTCATTGCTCATTCAAAACAGAAAAATTTTGATCAATTTTGGTCCAAATCAGTTCAAAAACTATCAATTTGTAGTTGTATGATCCTGTTGGATCAGTAATGCTCTTGATAGTTTACTTGCTAGTGAACACTTATGTGTTTAGCAAGTTCAATCAGATTTGCACAGCGGAATAAGTAAGTAAAGTTACACTATCAACAGGAGTTATTACTCCCCTGGATGTTTGAAAACTAAAGACAAGTTTAATGAGAATCTAAGTATTGAATGTGAATGACAATAAATACTCAAATAGATTCTCAGTAAATGAAATGGAAATAACAATAATGAGCTTTGAAGGATTTCAGTTTCAATTAAAATCGATGTCTAAAACAGAGGGATGAACCCATCTATTTATAGACTTTACAAATACATGAACCTTGATTAAAAAGCAAGTCTGCAACAAGTTGCAGCCTTGGAACATGTACAAAAGATAAAGTAATAATAAACAATTTAAACTACTGAAACATAAGGGCGGTGGAAAGATTCTATTGGAATCGAAATATCTGCGAGATCGGGGTCACAATTTGTATCGATTAAACAAATTGTTGGAATTCCCAATGTGATACATTCTTGAAGGGCCGTATATTCTTCGTGCTGATCAACGATGATTACAATATCGGGTAACCCTGTCATATATTTAATCCCGCCCAGACAAGTGCTGATGAATGACAAACTTCTGATGAGTAGTTTGTCTTCAGTAGTTCTTTAGTAGACTTGTCTGGTTTGACTTCAGAACTTTGGATCTATCATCTTCAGTACTTGTTGAATCCTTCTTCAGTACTTTTGTCTTATTTCTTCAGTAGTTCCATACTTAGAATAATTTGCAGAAGTATGAATTAGACTAAGGTTTGCAAAAGTGGTTTCCTCAATCCTTTTTGTCCTAACAATCTCCCCCTGGATTGATGAAGCCAAAACCTTATCTAATTCCTTATTGCTGTTTTCTTCTGTCATTGACTATCTTCCATATTTCCTTGAACATGGAATTCTTCAGTTGATTCAGCTGTTCATCAGTGAGAGATCCTTTTTGAGGTTCTAGATGTTGAATTGTAAGCAAGTCTTGTGTTGATAGATTTTTCAGTTCATTCATGGATTTGTAAGCCTTTCTTGTAAGATCTCTTCTTGTCACCAATAGTGAGTTGGAATTAGTAAAGGACCATCTGATGATCAGCACTTTAGATCTATCAAAATCTGAAGTATAGAGAACCATGCTGGATCCCTGGGATGTTCCTGAGTGCTGGATGTTCTCTATTTCTGTGACTCTCAGGTGGGATTCATTTCTGTCTTCTGTTTGCACCACATCAGGTAATTTAAAAGTAGGTAAATGATGTTCAGTAATTACCTTTGTGTGCAGTTTGTCAGTTATAGTCTTCTGGATTTGATAAGCAAATGTTGAAGGTTTCAATATCAAAGTCTCCTTGTACAACTATGTTGCCTTCTAGCAACACCATCTTGAAATCAGTCTTTGTATTGTCATCTGGCTTTCTCTTGGTAGCTGGTCTTTGTTTGACACCAGAAGTTCTAACTACTGAAGTTGACACTTCAGAAGTTTTGTACGTCTCTGGATTTGCAGCCTTGGCAGCCTTGTATCTTTTGTATGTGTCCAGTAGTTTGTCTTCTCTCCACTTTGACACTAAGGCTTTTGAACCATAGTCATTAGCTACCAGTTCTTCAATTATCTATGCTCTCTTGGCTTTTCTATCTTTCTCTGTTGCAGTCTTGTCAGCAACAAGTTAAGCTCTTCTAGTTAGCTCATCCATTGAGAGCCATTTGAGTGAATAGGCTTTTGTTTTGTTGTTCTTTGTTATAAAAGACACCAGTTGTTGTCTTTTGTCTTCTTCAGAAATTCTTTCTGTTTCAGCTTATCTATTCAACTCTGCTTCATAAGCTTGAAGCTTTTCATTTAAGCTCAAGTCTTCCCTTGCTTCCAGGTTATTCCAGGTCTCTTCTTCCTTGGCCTTTCTTGGGGCTGCAAGTAAGCTCTTCTCTAGTAATTCTTTGGACATTGAAATTGGAGAAGGGCTTAGCACAGTCATTTGAGTTGTTGTAGGCTTTGGAATAGGAGTTGGTTGTTGTTGTGTTGGTTTGGAAGGCTCTTCAGTTGTTTGTATGTTGGAAGTGTTAACTGCCGAAGTGTTGATAGAAGTATCAACTACTGAAGGATTGTCTTCAGTACTTTCAGAGTCTTCAGCAGTTTCTTCATTATGGCCTTGGGAAGTTTCAGCTTCAACTTCAGTTCTAGAAACAAGCCTTTGTTGATCTTATTTTTGTTTCTTGGCTTTTTCTAGCAGTTGTTGTTGTTGTAGAGCCACTCTTGCCTTTATCCCGGCTTCTAGTGACTCCTTTGGTTCCTTAATCTTCTCCCCCTTTTTGGCTTCATCCACTTCTGGAAGCCTGCCAGGTTGAGAAGTTCTACCAGTAAGTTTAGCCAGCTGTCTTGAGTTGTTGTCAATCTTGTTGAACAGCTCACCAAATTGTTGTGAAAGATTTGAGGTGATTGGCAATGAGGGTGTTCATCATCTGGTATAGTTCACCATCTGGGCTGCATAGTTGGTTCAGATCTATGCTTGATGACCCAGGGAATTGGGTAGGCATTTTTAGTTAGGGGTGTGTTTTTGGGTGATCTTCAGGATGTACTGAAGATGCCACTTTATGGGAATCAGGGATCAAGTGGACTTTAACCTGATCTGGTGTGACCAGCTCTTTGAGCTTAGAGACACCAGGTGCAGGACCTTAACTAGCAGCTGTCAATTCATGTTTAGTGGAGTGTAAATCATCATCCAAATCAATGGAATCATCTGAATCCCTGATAATATCCTCAATGAGGACAGTATCAGTTATATCATGAGCTGGGTCCAACCCAGTTGTCTCATGTACCTCTTGTTCTTGGTTCAGAGGATTTCCTACCTCAGGCATTAAGCCTTCATCAGTAGTTGCCACAAATGAGGTCTTAGCAATGTTACTTCTGTCCTCAGATCAACCACTAGGTGGTAAATGAGTAGTAGCAGCCTCAAATGTACCTAAGGTCTCTAAGTTTGGGCTTAGAAACCCTGGTTCATCCTCATCTCTTAGGTTAGGGCTATGGATATCCACATTCATGTCAAAGGCTGATGGTATCTCCCCTGTTTGATGTGGTTGTTGGGGACTGACATGTTCTAATGGGATGGTCTCTTTTAGCCCAGATAGAAGTTTGGCAATTTCTATGGTTTCAGGTTCAGAAGTTTGTGGTAAAGGTTTAGCAGTTTCAAAAGAAGGGTCAGTTGGTATGGTTTTCTTGAATTTCTTTCTTTTAAAGAGTATTGTGATTGGTGATCTTGTGGGGGTTTGAGATGGATGAGACTGAGAGGATGTTTCAGTCACATCTTTGTCAAGTGCAGATTGCACATTGGCAAGTTCAGGCATCTCAACTTCCTGAAGTGTCTTTCTTTTAAGGCTGGAGGGTTTTGGTTTTTGTTGTTGTGTTTTCTTGGCCTTTTTGGGTGAGGGTTTGGAAGATGAGGGTTCCATGGGGACTGTTGTATGTTCCCCTTGGTCATCTTCTAGCCAGGCAACCGGTTTATTATGCCTAGAGTATGCTTGTGAGGTTTATGGGTTTAAAATAGTTGTTTTACCCACAAGCACCTCTTCTCCAAGTTCTTTAATTATGCATTGCATAATGAACCTTGGATACAACAAAAACTTCTTTTTAGAGCATTGGTGATGCAACACCAGCTCATTAAAGAAAAGTGCTAATGCCCTGAATTTTGTTTCATTCACAATGGAATGAAAAATATGTTGAAAAGTAGAGGGCATCTGATCATAAGATCCAGTTTTTGGACTCAGACACATGATGATGTAATGAAAAAAAAGTTTGTACTTAGGTTCAAAAAAAATCTTAAAAATAGTAGCATGTGAGAGAGTACCTTGGTAACCACACTCTGTCATGATCAGATGAATTTCAGAGTTTGGAAATTGATCTGGGGCATCCATATCATCTAGACCCAGTCTAATCCCCGAAGTTGCTGGTGTGATTGCCATTGTTCTCCCTTGGATGGTTGATTTGAGGGAGATCACTTGATCATTCACTGTCACCGTCTCCACGTTCGCCCAGAACTCATTTAGAGTTTCAGTGTGGATTGGAGGATCAATGGTGAGGGCAGTGAAGTATTGGGATTTAGCGACTAAATCAATGATTTCGTCGTATTGGGACCAGGCTTCATGTTTCTCAAAGTAGCCTCTTTGATTGTGTCCCTGTTTCAGTGTTAGAGCCATGTGGTTTGTGTGTGTGTGGATCGAACAGTGTTTTTGTTTGCAGGTTAAGGGTTTGAGAGTGTTTTTGAGAGAGAAGGAGGGAATTTTGCTTTTTGAAAGAATAAGTGTTGGAAAAGGTGTTTATCAGAAGTTTATAACCGCCCTAGGTCAAACTTCTGAAGTGGGAAATGTCTGATTTACCCTTAATGACAAAACTGCTGATGAAGAACAATTATCATCAGTAGTTCCCATTTTCTCTTCAATAGTTTGTTAACAACTGATGAGAATGTTTATACACTTTATTCATAACTTCTGAAGTTTATTTTATCAGAAGTTAATCATTTTTCAGAAAATATCCCCATACTGATGTTTTGTACATCAGTAGTTTCTCTCTTTTTGTTTTTCAGAAGTTTTGGACTAAAAACAGATGTAAGTGAAAAACAAAATATGTGCAGAAAAGTAAAAGAATTACAAATTTAGCATCCCAAGCATGGATACTAACTTCTGAAATGTTGATGTGTCAAGGGGTTTAGTGAATAAGTCAGCTATTTGATTAGCTGTTGTCACATGCTTCACTTCAATCTTGCCTTTTTCATAGCAATCCCTTATGAAATGATACCTGATTTCATTATGTTTAGTCTTTGAGAACTGAACAGGATTTTGAATGATGCTAATGGCAGATATACTGTCTACAAGCAATGGTGTCTTGGTCTCTTTGATTCCATAATCAAGAAGTTGATATTGAGCCATTGTATCTGTGATGTACAACTTGTAGCTGCAATGTATTCAGCTTCAGCAGTTGAAGTTGCAACAGATATTTGCTTCTTTGATTGCCATAATACTAGACAGTTTCCCAAAAATTGACAACCACCAGATGTTGATTTTCTTGACATTGTGCACCCTGCATAGTCACTATCTGAAAAAGCTGATAACTTGGTATTGCTAGAAGCAGGATACCAAATTCCAAGTGTAGGAGTTCCTTTCAGATATCTGAAGATTCTTTTAACTACAATTAGGTGTGATTCCCTAGGAGCTGATTGATATCTAGCACAGACACATGTTGAAAACATAATATTTAGTCTATAAGCAGTTAGATATAAAAGGGAACCTATCATACATCTATACATGGTTTGATCAACCTGTTTTCCTTAATCATCTGGTTCAACTTGTGTGGTAGGTGTCATGGCTTGTTCTTAATAATCATACCAGCCCCATCTTGTTTGTTCCTGAAAACCCATCTTGTGCCAATTGGCATAGGCCAGAGATAACCTGATGGCTTCAAGTCTTGCAACTGGAGCAAAGGTTTCATCATAATCAATTCCTTCTTCTTCAGAGTAACCTTGTACCACCAGTCTTGCCTTGTTCTTAATAATCATACCAGCCCCATCTTGTTTGTTCCTGAAAACCCATCTTGTGCCAATTGGTAGCTTGTTTGGTGGTAAGGGACAGATTTCCCAAACCTGTTGTTTCTTGAATTGGAGCAACTCATCTTGAATATCTTGCACCCAATTGTTTTCTTTGAGGGCTTCTTGGTACTTTTTAGGTTCCAACTGAGAAGAAGCAAAAGTTGGAAAGCTGATTTCTTGTGAGAACACCTGATGCAATATCACCCATGATTTGTTCCAATGGATGATCTTTGTGTTCAATCGGTTGTTGTAAACCACTGACAAGTGTAGGTGGCTCTTGTACTTCATCAAACAAACCACTGAGGTTTATAATGTCTGGTTCAGCTGTTTGAACATCTTCAGTAGTTGTAGGAGCTGAATCAGATGTTTGAGTTTGTACATTAGCAGTTGTTGAATCAGAAGTTTGTGAAACTTCTGATGGTTTGAAAGTTGACTTAATGACTGTATTAGGAGTCCATGGTGCTGGATCCTTATCCTCAAACCTCTGATCACCATAATAAGTAGGTTTAGATGAAGTGACAGTCTTTTCAGGTCCGAAATGGAAGCTGTCAAGGTCAAAGAGTTCAGCAGGATGTGCTGGAATAAGAGTGTGCTTTGATTCATTGAACTTGACATTCAGTGTTTCTTCTACTATTTTGGTTCTTGAGTTAAAAACCTTGTAGGCTTTTCTAGTGGAAGAATAACCAAGAAAATAACCTGAATCAACTTTAGCAGCACACTTTGAAATAGAGTCTTTAATGTTTAGAATGAAACATTGACATCCAAAAGCCCTGAAAAAGGAGATAAGGGGCTTCATGCCATGAAGAACTTCATAGACGGTTTTGGAGTGTCTCTTGTTGACAAGGACTCTATTTTGAACATAACATGCAGTGTTAACTGCTTCTACCCAGAAATACAATGGTAGGCCTGAATCAGCTAACATAGTTCTTGCTGCTTCAATTAATGTCCTGTTCTTCCTTTCTACCACACCATTTTGTTCAGGAGTTCTGGGAACACTGAATTGTCTAATAATCCCTTTAGACAAGCAGAATTCATCCAGAGTTTTGTTCCTGAACTCTGTCCCATTATCACTTCTAATGGCTTTGACAGATAGAGAATATTGTTTCTCTACTTGTAGAATGAAGAACTTGATGATTTCAGCTGCCTCATCCTTGGAAAATAAGAAGAATACCCATGTGAATCTTGAATAGTCATCAATGATGACCAAGCAGTACTTCCTCTTACCAAGGCTCATGATTTTTACTGGCCCAAATAAGTCCATATGGAGTAGTTGAAGACATGCAGTTGTTTTTTATTCTTCAATAGACTTATAGGAGGACTTATGCTGCTTTCCCTTTAAACAGGATACACAGTGTTCTTGACACTGGTATACTTTCAAGGGTAGACCTCTGACCAAGCCCATTTTTGTGACTTTATTTATGGTTTTAAAGTTCCCATGGCTAAGTCTCCTATGCCAGAGATCAATCTCTGAAGTTGATGCCTTTGAGAAGAAACAAGCAGTGTTGTTCAGTACTTTCTCCTTTTCAATGTCCACTGCATAGACATTGCCACATCTTTTGGCTATCAACAAAGTATGATCTTCAATGATCTTCTCTATCAACTTCTGGCCTTCTGGTGATATGATCTTGCATGTTGTCTTTGTGTAAAAGGAAGAATATCCTTTATCACACATTTGTGACACACTCAGCAAGTTGTACTCAAGGTTTTCAACCAGATTGACCTTGTCAAACTGTATTTTGCCAGAAGAGACATTGCCATGTCCTAGCACATATCCCTTGGCATTGTTCGCAAAGGATACAGATCCTTCTCTCTGACTGATAAAATTGTTTATCAGGTATCTGCATCCTATCATGTGCATTGAGCCTCCACTTTTCAACATACAAAATGCTATTTAAGCCTCTTGAGACCCTCTGCACAAAGTAGAAAATTAGTTAGATTTGGGAACCCAAGCTAGTTTGGCTTTGGGTTTACTCTTGAGAACATTAACAGTTTGTTCTTGACCAAGTTGAGGAATCCATGTCTTTTTTACAATGGATTTTTCATTAAGAGCAATGGTGGTATCCTTTTGAGGACCACAATCAACCTTGGTCATCAGCAGTTGTACCATATACATGAGATCTTTAATCTCAGCAGTTTGTGAAACTGCTGATGATGTAGGTCTAACTACTGAAAGAGAATATTGAGAAAAAGACTGTTGTTGAGATTTCATTTTTTTCTGAGAAAAGGTGTTGACTGGTTGTTGTTTCTTGGGAGAAAAAGTTTCTTGAAAATCATTTTTGAGTTGTTTTCCCACAACCAGTTGTGAAATTTTCTTGTTATACTAAATTCCTTTTCTGTATCTACAAAATTCTGTCTTGTTGTTAAACAAACCACAGATTTCACATTCTTTTGCCTTTTCTTTTTCATTTGAAGGCAAATTTCTGACTGTTTTGATTTGCTTTAGGTCATCAGTAGTTTTCAGGTTCTCAACTCCTAATGTAGATGAAACTACTAATAGCTTAAAGTCAGATTTCTTCAGTACTACTGAAGAACTTTCTTTGTGAGTTTTTAGAAAGTTTTTATGAAAAGTTGTGCATTCTTTCTCTTCAGAAGTTTCATCTGAAAAAATTTTTCTCCCATCTTCAGTAGTTTTGGGGGGAAAATCAGTTGGTGTTTCAGTGTGATTGTACCCTATGCTAAATCTAACATTTGATGCACTCTGTTTGTTAAGCAGCAGTTGGTACCCTTTACAAGATTCTACCCATTTTTCACAAACAACCTTGGTGTCAGCAAGCTCTTTTCTGACATTTCGTAGGTCTTCTATCATGATTTTAAGTTGTGCTTGGGTTTCAATAGCATTGTTAGTCAATTTAAAATTTTCTTTTGCCTTTGCAGCAAGTTTTCTTTCTAAATCACATTCCATCTGAGTAAATTTTCTCTCAGAGTCGTTTACTTTGCCTTGTAAATGCACATTGGTCTCTCTTATGAGAGCAAAAGATTCTTTACATGAAGTTGAACAAAGTTTTGTTAAAGATTCTTTTGATACCTGAGACAGGGCAGATTTTGAGGTGCAGCCCTCAAATGCCATTAAGGCAAAATTCTTTCTGCCATTGTCAGGTTCTCCCCATTTGATGTCAAACATTTTGTTATCTGCATCAGGATTGCACTCAGTAGTGTCAAAAGGAAGACTGCTCCAGTCAACATACCCTGAAGTGAACAAACTTTTTTGTGAGGCTTGCTGAGTCTGTGGAGGTTGTTGAGCAGCTGAAATGGAAGGGATTGATTGTTGGCTCTGCACCTGTTGAGCAGGCATCTATACATATTGTACCTGTGGCACATATTGGATTTGTGGAGCTTGTGCCTGTACAAAATGTGCACTTCCCTGTGTTCCATTATTCCTATTATAACTAGGGTTAAATTGATTTCCAGACTGAGATTGGTTGTAGCTAGAGCTTCTACATTCTCTAGCAAAGTGTCCCAACTTCTGACACTTATGACATCTAAGTTTAGACTTGTCAAAACCAATTTTTGTAGAACTGTTTAGTCCTGGAAATTTCCTTCCTGACCTTTTATAAAATTTGTTTGTTTTTATACTCAACATGGCCAGTTGGTGTAAGATGTCCATTTCTTCTAAGTCATCACTGCTAAAACTTTTAAATCATCCATGATAAAACACATGTTATCAGCAGTTTGACTATATTTATCATTGTCATAACCTGGGAATGATCTTTCTGATGAGATCCCAGCAGTTATGTCAATGTGGTCAAAAGATCCAAAACTATTTGAACAAGTAGGTGAATCTTGTCCCAATAGTGTTGTACTACCTGGTAGATAGTCATCAGCAGTTTTACCAGAACTTTGCAATTTCTTCTTTTGATCGATTTCTCTTTCAAAAGCTAGCAATCTCCCATGTAATTTTGTAAGAGTGAGGGAGCTAAAGTCTGGTGAAGATGTGTGGACTATAGAATATGTTTCCCATTTTTCAGGTAAAGACCTTAAAAATCTATGAAGCATAGATACAGTTGTATATATAGGACCATTTAATTTTAGCTCAAATATTAAGGAGGAGAATCTTTCAAATTGTTAAGTTAAATTTTCCCCATTTATGTGAGCAAATGTTCCATATTGTTGAGCCAGGATTTCTCTAGTGTCGGCAATCACCTCTTCAGTTCCTCCAAACTATTCTTTTAGGAAGTCCCAAAGCTCTTTGGCACTATCACAATTTAATAGTCCAGAGTAGATTTCATTTGGGAGTGCCATTGCCAACATAGAGAAAGCTTTAGCATCAAGCTCAAGTTTTAGGAAATCATCTTCTGTATAGTCCTTTGGGTCTTTTGGTATTTCTACTTTAGTTTCAAGATTAATGATTACTGGTTTGTGAGGTCCATATATCACAGATTTCCAACAAACGGTGTTGGTCTGAGATAATGTATGTGTCATTCTCCTTTGTCAGATATTGTATTCATTTCTGACTAGCATAGCAGGTTTATTGGCAGAACCAGTATTACAAGTGCTGATGAATGACAAACTACTGATGAGTAGTTTGTCTTCAGTAGTTATTCAGTAGACTTGTCTGATTTAACTTCAGAACTTCTGATCTATCTTCTTCAGTACTTGTTGAATCCTTCTTCAGTACTTTTGTCTTCTTTCTTCAGTAGTTCTATACTTAGAATAATTTACAGAAGTATGAATTAGACTAAGGTTTGCAAAAGTGGATTCCTCAATCCTTTTTGTCCTAACAGATCCGTATAGGCTCTGATACCACTTTGTGGAGGATCGTTTTGATAAAAACAAGTTTAGTTTATCATACAAGTCTACTAATCTAGGTGCGGAATCCCTAGATCAGTTACGAAATGATAGTAATCAAGTTAAACACGCAAATTCACCTTTTCAATATCCATTTCATTCATAAACATTTGATATAAAGCTTACAATAAGTGTTTACAATGAAATATATAAGTTTCAGACACTTTGGTATAACCTAGAGAGAAATCAGATCGAACACAGACACAAAATGACCAAAAAGTTAAGTTTAAAATGAAAATCACCCCCCCCCCCCCCCGTAAGGGTCGAATGTGCAGGTTCGCCCCTTCACAATGGATGAATCAGCACTAGTTCTCCAATCTTCTACGTTCGCCTGATTCTCTCTACCTTCGACCGTTTACTTCTACCTTCGACCTTCCATAATTCCACTTTCACCCGCACGACTTCACATATACAACTTAGAATGTACAATCCAAAAGCACTAGTCGTAAAACGTGTATCAACAGATTCCCAAACCACGTTTATAAAAATCCGGTTTTCTTCGCTCGACGAAGTAGACGAATCAATCAATGGTAGATAAGACATTGTTTGGATTTTTTTTAGAGTGAATATGAATATTTTTATAAGAAAGTAGAGAGGATTTTGATAAGGAATGAGATGATATTGGTTGATTTTGATTTTGGTTATTATATATTATAAAAAACCTTTTTTTAAGTAACCGTTGCATTTAATGAAAATGTAGTTGTTGGTAACGTTCAAAAAAAAAGAAGGAAGCTCATTGGCCCGTTCCGGGCGTCCTGGGGGAGATGGAGACGCAAGGAGGGGGCGGTGTTGAGACGAGGACGGGGGCTAAAAGGTGGGACGGGGCATGCCTCTCGTCTCCATACCGACCCGCCTAATTGAAAACTACTACCACCAATTCCAGATCTCGTTGATACCAAATTTAGTCAGTAAGTTTCACCTTTTATATAGAGAGAACTACACAATTAGTCCTTGTGGTTTACCATTAATTTCACCTTTGAGTATTAAGGTTTAAAACTTTCATGTTAAGGTGTTAAGTTTAGTTTTTGTAACATAATAGGGTATTAGCACTAACGGGGGTTAATATTTAACTGAGTTGACCCTCACGTGACTAATGGTAAACCACAAGGACCAAAGGTGAAACTTAAGTGGGGCCTACCACTATTAGTGCTAATACCCTATTATGTTACAAAAACTAAACTTAACAACTTAACATGAAACTTTTAAACCTTAATACTCAAAAGTGAAACTAATGGTAAACCACAAGGACTATTTGTGTAGTTCTCTTAATATTTAGAAACTTTAGTCGGACCCATCACCTACTTCCTTCTTCACCTTCACCCACCACCATCATCACTTTTCACTACCATAATCAACCACCATCTTTCACCACAACCAACATCCTTCTTCCATCTAAATAACCTACCACCATCTTCATCTTTCACCACCAACCACCATCTCCTCCACCTGGCCTCCATAACCATCACCTGGAATTTGACACCCGCCACTTTACCAGGTCAAAATCCGTACACTTTCTAGTCAACATTTAATTTTCCATGCTTAATTCATATCATTTTATAAGCATAAGTCCCCCGAGAAAGTCTAACAATATCCGAACGAGTATATTTTCACCCATATCAAGGAATCTTGGTGACACAAACTTAAACGATTACGAACTATTTTCCAAAATCATGTATAAATGCCCATTTATGTAATAATACAATGGGAAGTGTTATGGAATTTATGTATAAAGACTAGTATTTATCTAACTAACATACCTACATATATGTGTACATGTACACGACACACATACATATATATATATATATATACATGTACACAAATACAAGAGTCTAGTAGACACATTAATAACTAGTTCTTACATATCCTTTTTGTTCCATTATAAATGAACAATCTACTTTTGATTATAAACTTAATTATAAATGGTGAAACAAGTGATCATTACTAGGATTTATAAAGCCTCATAACCTAAAATGATCACCACCACTTTGTTTATTGTTTTATTCTTACAAGACATTGTAACATCATCAATGAAGTGTCAAGTCTTCCCATTCTTTCTAAGACAAATTAAATATAGATTTGGTGGCTTAACCATATTTGACAATATTCCTTAAACAACTTAGATTCATAATGTTGGATTTGCCACATTAGTTAATTGTCCACTCCTTCCCTTTTGTTCTCTTTTTTTGGCCGCCTATAACCCCCCCCCCCCCCCCATGTCCATAATAATCTTTTTTTTACTAAGTCAACTAATGTTAATCACATGTTATATTAACCTCTAGAATCATCCAATGTGTTGTCACATTAGATCAAGTCTTGCTAGACTACACGTAGACTTGAGGTGAGTTCTCACGGCCCCTTTTTATTGTTTTCTATTTTGGGGAAAAGCATGCATTGTTTACTAGTTTTAGAATGAACTCCTAGCCGACCGGTGTACATGAGACGATATGTTTAGAGTACTCACTAAAGCCCTCGTTTATTAGTTTATCATAACCATTAGCTATGGATTTAGCCTAGAAACGCTTGAATAGATCTATTGAGTTGACACCCCCACTCTTTGTTAGTCGCTCTAACCGGATTTATACGATATGACAGTGCTTGCATTTATTTTACGATGATACATTGCCTTCATTGTGCGATGTGCGAGGCACCACTCGTCGAGGTTTGGTTATGGACTCATGATGGTTTACCATCATTGTTCTTGGCTAGACAATGATGGGTCATTCAAGGATTTCATTAAACTTTACATTTTGTTTACAAAACCCGTGAACCCACCAACATTTTGTTGACAAAGTTTGTATGCATGTTTTTCACGTAACTAAGATATGGATGGAACTTGGGATATGATTAGGCATTCATTCACTACTATCACTTATCGTGTCGTCAAAACTTTTGACCCAGTGAAGGGTTTTAAAATGTATCTTGTGAAGTTTGTTGTTGTCGAACACGTTTGGTACTTTTATATATAAATAAATATGAATGTTTGCTCATATCTTGTACTTGAAAACCATTGGTGGTTACACCCCGTGTTTCCGCCTAGGCGGGGTGTGACATGCAACCATACACCACCTAGAACCACACTGTTACACAAATAGTTTTTTAAATATTGAGAGAACTACACAAATAGTCCTTGTGGTTTACCATTAGTTTCACCTTTAAGTATTAAGGTAATAAGGTTTAAAAGTTTCATGTTAAAGTGTTAAGTTTACTTTTTGTAACATAATAATGTATTAGCACTAATGGTGGTGGCCCCACTCAAGTTTCACATTTGGTCCTTGTGGTTTACCATTAGTCACGTGAGGGTAAACTCAATTTAATATTAACCCCCGTTAGTGCTATTACCCTATGATGTTACAAAAACTAAGTTTCACTACTAGAAAAATACCCCTATCTTGACGCGCATTGCGCGTCATATAAGGGTGTTTATGACACACAACAAAGTGTCAAGGAAGAACATGTCATTAAATTTTTATGACATGCAAGCGCGTGTCATCTTTTAATGACACGCGTTAATGACACTCTTTTTTGACACGCATTTATGACACCCATTTATGACACACTTTCATGACACTCTTTAATGACATACATTCTTGACACTCCTTTACGACATTCATTTTGCGTGTCATGGTTTTTTTTAGCTAAAAAAAATTCCTGCAAAATGACTAATATCCCTGGATTTATATTTATAATTACAAAATCAACTATTTTAATAGATTTCATAAAAAAATGTTTAAAGAATATCCCGAGACAACCAACATAATATATATATTGAACAACCAAAATGGAAGAATTTATTATAACCCAAACCAGCAGATCGCTGGCCTATTATTTACGGTCCACCATGAATTAAAATCTACACAGCACCTAAAAGAGTTGCACCCCACAAATCCAAAGGAACAACCAATCCAATTGCATAAAGTCTAAGACCAAACCCCCCTTCATTACATAACCAAAGAGTTGAGTATTATCTCTGCTCGAGAATCTTTAGTGGACTAAAACTAAATTTTGGGCAGCAGCATAAAGCCACCATACATATCATCAACTATAGCCTTCAACTGCAGCTACAATGATATGGATATAAGAACTGTATGAAATAACTTTGTGACCCAATAGAAGGTACCATTAACCATGACCCAATCCTGATCTTGAGCCACCTGATACTTGATCGCATGTTTATTGCGCTTCAGCCCAGAAACGTGTCGCAACGAATTGACCCGTACGGGCCTGCGCTTGAGCGAATCGGAGCCGTACATTGAAACCTGGAATAAAAACCATACTAAAGTTGTGAGCGAGTGAAAAGAACAAATAACGTCAAGTAACGAAATATAAGCCGTCAAAAAAATAACTTGAGACGTCAAATCCATAAACCTTCAAAAAACAAACCATAAACTTCAAATCCATAAACCATTAATAATAATAATAATAATAATAATAATAATAATAATAATACACATATGAGTCACCATGATTGATCTTACTCAATTAGCTAAACAACATTTGAAACCCAACCGAACCTCAGTTTCATCTTTGAGTTGGATACGGTACTGAGCTCAGCCAGGAGGACCAAGTCCAAGATGATTGGAGCGGCCAACAGAGAGTCTTCACATGTGTTGTGTAGGACGATTGTGCTTTTACCACCCATGAATATCTCAGACGTGTACTCGTCCATTGCTCTCTTGCTGTCTCCAACATATGGAACATACTAAACAAACCAGTTCACACAACATTAGTCATATGTTAAACTCATGATTGACAAAACAATATGTTGTCATCAAGACATATATATATATATATACCTTGATGACGACCACATGGTCGGGATGCTCCCCAGGCTCGTATAAGATGGCATTGCTTATTAAAAAACAAGGAATGGATTAACTGGGATTAACTGAAACATAAGCTGTTCAATTAAAGCATACGCAATTGTAATTTTATCTTTTTATTATATTATGGAATATATATGATAATGCTTACCCTTGATTGAAATAACTAAATTTTGCCCCGCGCGTTGCGGCGGAAACAGTCATTGTTTAAACACTAATGATTATGCAAAACCATTAAGGTGCTCGTCAGCAGGGTTGAAGCTGGAAAACCGTCATATTCCTAAATAGATAACACCTGATAATTTCGTCTAACCTGCCAACAAAAGCAATCCAATCATTTTTCGTCTCTCTCCTCACTCACAACTACTTACAAAAATATTAAAATATATATAGGGGTGAACAGTAGCTTTTCATATTTAGAGTGAAACAGTGCTTCCACCAAATATTTTCTCTCTCCTCCACTCACAACCATTTACACTCATCCCATATAATTTTGTGGACACACTCACATACATTTGGTGGATGAGATGTGAGTGCTCTTAAGGGTAGAAAAGTTGTTTTTGAGAAGTTAAAAATCCTTGCTTTTGGCTTTTGGAAAAAAAATTACAAATCTACCATTTATACAACCAACATTCACAATAACTTAAGTGGAACACTTAAAAAAACAATCTATTGACTTTTTGACGTTTCTCATCCCAAAAGCTAATCCAAACACTTTTTTTAAAAATCATTTTCATAAAGTCATAAGCCAATAAGCACTTATGACCAAAAGCACTTTTACATTTCTAAACTCAATCCCAAACACCCTCTAATTATTACCCCAACTTTCGTCATCGGCAGGGTCGGCTCAACGTTTTCAAAGGCCTAAAGCAAACTAAAACTTTGAGGCACAATGGTTCATCGATCTAAAATTTCACTGGTCTATAACCTTATAGTCGACGAAGTTTAAAAAATCAAAAAGTTACATCTCGTGTGTATAAAAAAGTTGAGATCATTTTTTTGCATAAACTATTTTTACATATGTAACATACGCAACAGACTAAATTTTGTTTTTTTTAAAAAAAAAACCCTTTTGCGTTTTTTTTTTTTTTTTTGCTCGAAACACATGTAATCATGTATATTACATGTGTAAAATTTTCAGACACTGAAAAGCTTGTTTCGTAGGGTTTTCTGTGTGTTTACTAGTTTTAAGTGGGTTTTCTCTCTATGTCTCTCTCTCTCTCTCTCTCTCTCTATATATATATATATATATATATATATATATATATATATATATTCTAAATGGGGACCCTATTTTGAGGAGGCCCCAAGCTCTAGCTTAGGTTAGCAACACTATCAAGCCGGCCCTGGTTTGTCGGTACTAGTTTGAACCCACCACCACCGACTCGAAATCAAGACCAACCAAACAACAATCACCACTATCCTGTCGGAATCACCATCTCATTTGATTCAATAACTTGGCTGATTCTTTTAACCTATCTCATGAAGCGCACACATACCACATTGTAGGTTTGAGAGAAGTTTGTTTATTATGTGCTCTTTCAATTGAAGTTTATTGAAGTTTTGGTGGTTTTTATAAAAAGTCGGGTTTGCCATTCAACTGACACATATGGTATGGACTAATCTAGTCACATAACGTGTCTTCAAATGTAGTGTCCACCACATACAAACTTGGGAAAATCACGGAAATGGCCATTGACTTTGTCAATTTACCAAAATAGCCACCGGAACCGTCTCGGGTGAGACGGTTCCCCCTTCCTGAGGCACCGGAGCCGACTCTGAAGACGTCTGAGATAAAGAGCCAGTTATAGGTTGCCACGTGTCCGACAATCTTCCGAAACATCTTTGAGACATCTTACCGCCGTCATGACCGTTCCGAAGACGTGGGAGACGGATCCAGCTGTTCTCGGCTCATGGCTTAAGCCGCCTCCATTTTCTCCGCCGGCTTATATGTAAACCGTCTCCATGACTGCTCATCATCCAGCAAAGACGGCTCCGCAAAAGACTTGGTGAGCTCTAAAGGGTTCTGAGATCACTCGGGGGAAAGACGAGTTAGCCACCCCGAGACGTCTTCACATGTCACATGTCAGAGACTTGGTGAGCTCTCAACGGTTCCGTACATCACCGCTTTTTTTTATTAAGTGGAGCAAGCATAAATATTTATGTTTTCGGAATGTTTTTGGTGCTTTTTATCCTTGTGTTCAATTACTTTGTTACTTATATTTAAAAAAAAAATATAAAGGTAATGGTTTGATTTGTCGTATACCTTAATGGGAAGTGGGATGTTGTAAATGGGAGGCTTGAATATGTCGTTGATTCAAAAAGTAGAAGGTGTGTTCTGAAAATCGACTCAAACATGTCTTTTCTTAGTCTACGTTTCAGATTTCGCCAATTACATGTTTATCATATAAATTGTCCATGTTTGATGATACAATCGACATACTTAATGATCATGATGTATCTTATCTGTTCCTAAAAACGTGGTCAACTATTGCAATGGTAAACTAAAACCGTTTCCGCCATTTTTTGATGTAGATTACGTCTTTTTCCCGCTTCCACTTGAAAATAGTGAATGTTTACTCGTGCGACTAGAATTGGTGTCCCAAGAGCTACTCATGTATGCTCATCAAGATGTTTGTATCTGTGAAAGATACAGAAACAGTATTCACCCAAGGTTGACGAAGGTACAAATTTATTTAGGAGCTACATTAGTGCACATGCGATACTGGAAAAAGTCAGGTCATCAGGAAAAGTTTATCACATTTAACCTTAATGAAGACTATGTTGTGCCATCCAATTCTTTATCGGGTAACAAAGCGGTGTATCTTTGTATGCTAATGGAACATTTAGTCACTAACAAACCCATTGCCATCAATGGTGATCTAAATCAAGCATGTTTGTCATACAGACGGTTTATGGCCAAAAAAATTGTATTTTTGGCGGTGTTTACCCCGTCCAAACGTTGCCTAACTTATTGTAATTTTAATGTAATTTCAACCCATATTATTCCTTAGAATATTATTCCTGTAATGTTTTGAATTTTAAATAAATCCACAAACAAACATGATGACACAAGAATTGGTATCATACAATATACATCAATGTTCCGTTATCTTTTTTAATGACAAAAGTTAAAACGCCTATACTATTACAACAATGAAAAATAAATGTGCTTGTTCCACGAAGTGTTTTCCCTACGCTGTTGACGAAAAAAATGCGTTGCTTCCACGTAATGTTTTCCCAAGCTGTTGACCACGTCGTTGATGACTGCAAACCACTTCGTCCGTATTTGTTGCAGATGTAACATCGACCCAATGTATGAGAAAATCACTAATTTAGCCATTTGACCAAAGGTTTTCAAATAGGAAAATGACTGAGGTGGCTATTTTGGTAATTTGTTTCGCCCAATGGCCATTTCAGTGAATAGGTTGTTTCACATTTAGCCATTGACCAAGTTGCAACTGGAATGGTGAGCCGGTGTTATATTAGATTACAAACATAACTTAGTTGCAACTGGTCACACCAGAGACTATAAGTTAAGTTTGATAACATTCCCTTCCTTAACACCATCGGAGGTTCACCAGCGATGCAATATTATAAACTACTAGACCAAAGTTGAAGTCTACACAGGTTATACCACGTGCGGATGTAACAACGATCCAAAAAATATGGTCGAATGTTCATTTAATTTGATAGTATTAAGTTTAAAAATCTGAATAAACACATTTAGCCGAATGCAAGTCGAAATAAAGATTACAAAAGCAAAAACATCATGTGAATCGAAAAGAGAAAAGTGTTTGAAAATTTTCGTAAAATTATGTGAATACATGTTGTGATTAGTGAAACTCAAATTATTTAGTAAAATCTTGCTGAAGTATTATGCCAATTTATAAATTTGCTAGTCCTCTGTTTGACGTCTTACAATCATTAAGACGACACGATGACGGATCACACACTGTGACGTCTCTGACGTGTCCCATCTCTGACGATTACGGATCACACTCAACGCTAACACGTGTCCCACCTCTGAAGTCTCTGTGACGTCTTAGACGGTGTGAGACAACTTAGAGTCCGGACAGCCGTCCATTTTACGACATGTCATTTTGGCTTCCCGAGACGACTTTTAGCCCATTCTGACTACGTCCGTCCCTAGAACTCGTCGGTGTCCACCACTACTATCACATCGACCGACGTCCTTTCTGCCTAGGAGAAAGATGTTCTAACAACGACATGACGTTGATTTGGGAGGTGGATGATCACTCCCATATCATAAAATACCAAACCGAAATTACATTTTACACGTTTTATACAACGTGCAAATGTAACAACGATCCGAGTATTTTCTACGCAAATGTAACAACGATCCAAACCTTTGATAAATTTATAAAAGAAGAATGTAACGGAGATGTGAGGACAAAATGATATAAAAAAAATTATAAAGAAGTGAATATACATAGTTTGAATACTTCCCAAAACAACCCACATTTATACCCAAAACAATATAAAAAAGTGATTGGTGGAGCTCCATATTTATACCCAAAACCCAAAATTTAAAAGGAAAAAAAATAGTGGCTATAGACGTTTCAGAGAAACTGAGCCGAGCCGTTTGGTAGGTGGCTCAGGCCATGAGCCGAGAACAGCTGGATCAGTCTCCCACGTCTTCGGAGTGGTCATGACGGCGGTAAGACGTCTCAAGACGTTTCGGAAGATTGTCGGACACGTGGCAACCTATAACTGGCTCTTTATCTCAGATGTCTGTGGAGGTTGTTGAGCAGCTGGAATGGAAGGGATTTATTGTTGGCTCTGCACCTGTTGAGCAGGCATCTGTACATATTGTACCTGTGGCACATATTGGATTTGTGGAGCGTGTGCCTGTACAAAATGTGCACTTCCCTGTGTTCCATTATTCCTATTATAACTAGGGTTAAACTGATTTCCAGACTGAGATTGGTTGTAGCTAGAGCTTCTACATTCTTTAGCAAAGTGTCCCAACTTCTGACACTTATGACATCTAAGTTTAGACTTGTCAAAACCAATTTTTGTAGAACTGTTTAGTCCTGGAAATTTCCTTCCTGACCTTTTATAAAATTTGTTTGTTTATATACTCAACATGGCCAGTTGGTGTAAGATGTCCATTTCTTCTAAGTCATCACTGCTAAAAATTTTTAAATCATGCATGATAAAACACATGTTATCAGCAGTTTGACTATATTTATCATTGTCATAACCTGGGAATGATTTTTCTGATGAGATCCCAGCAGTTATGTCAATGTGGTCAAAAGATCCAAAACTATTTGAACAAGTAGGTGAATCTTGTCCCAATAGTGTTGTACTACCTGGTAGATAGTCATCAGCAGTTTAACCAGAACTTTGCAATTTCTTCTTTTAATCGATTTCTCTTTCAAAAGCTAGCAATCTCCAATGTAATTTTGTAAGAGTGAGGGAGCTAAAGTCTGGTGAAGATCTGTGGACTATAGAATATGTTTCCCATTTTTCAGGTAAAGATCTTAAATATCTATGAAGCATAGATACAGTTGTATATATGGGACCATTTAATTTTAGCTCAAATATTAATGAGGAGAATCTTTCAAATTGTTGAGTTAAATTTTCCCCATTTATATGAGCAAATGTTTCATATTGTTGAGCCAGGATTTCTCTAGTGTTGGCAATCACCTCTTCAGTTCCTCCAAACTGTTCTTTTAGGAAGTCCCAAAGCTCTTTGGCACTATCACAATTTAATAGTCCAGAGTAGATTTCATTTGGGAGTGCCATTGCCAACATAGAGAAAGCTTTAGCATCAAGCTCAAGTTTTAGGAAATCATCTTCTGTATAGTCCTTTGGGTCTTTTGGTATTTCTACTTTAGTTTCAAGATTAATGATTACTGGTTTGTGAGGTCCATATATCACAGATTTCCAGCAACCGGTGTTGGTCTAAGATAATGTATGTGTCATTCTCCTTTGTCAGATATTGTATTCATTTCTGACTAGCATAGCAGGTTTATTGGCAGAACCAGTATTATGTGGATCCATTTTAAAGAGTATTGACTTGTCAAATATCTCTTAAAGTGATGGATGTTGAAAAAGTGAACTTTTAATCCTTTATTGAATATCAATAAGAGCCTGTGTCTGATTCTCAATGTGTTAGATTGATATGTGATCAGATAAACCAGTGCTCTGATACCAATTGTTTGATCAGTAATGCTCTTGATGGTTTACTTGCTAGTGAACACTTATGTGTTTAGCAAATTCAATCATATTTGCACAGCGGAATAAGTAAGTAAAGTTACACTATCAACAGGAGTTATTACTCCCCCTGAATGTTTAAAAACTAAAGACAAGTTTAATAAGAATCTAAGTATTGAATGTGAATGACAATAAATACTCAAACAGATTCTCCGTAAATGAAATGGAAATAACAATAATGAGCTTTGAAGGATTTCAGTTTCAATTAAAATCGATGTCTAAAACAGAGGGATGAACCTATCTATTTATAGACTTTACAAATACATGAACCTTGATCAAAAAGCAAGTCTGCAACAAGTTGCAGTCTTGGAACTTGTATAAAAGATAAAGTAATAATAAACAATTTAAACTACTGAAACATAAGGGCGGTGGAAAGATTCTATTACAAGTGCTGATGAATGACAAACTACTGATGAGTAGTTTGTCTTCAGTAGTTCTTCAGTAGACTTGTCTGGTTTGACTTCAGAACTTCTGATCTATCTTCTTCAGTACTTGTTGAATCCTTCTTCAGTACTTTTGTCTTCTTTCTTCAGTAGTTCTATACTTAGAATAATTTACAGAAGTATGAATTAGACTAAGGTTTGCAAAAGTGGATTCCTCAATCCTTTTTGTCCTAACAGATCCGTATAGGCTCTGATACCACTTTGTGGAGGATCGTTTTGATAAAAACAAGTTTAGTTTATCATACAAGTCTACTAATCTAGGTGCGGAATCCCTAGATCAGTTACGAAATGATAGTAATCAAGTTAAACACGCAAATTCACCTTTTCAATATCCATTTCATTCATAAACATTTGATATAAAGCTTACAATAAGTGTTTACAATGAAATATATAAGTTTCAGACACTTTGGTATAACCTAGAGAGAAATCAGATCGAACACAAACACAAAATGACCAAAAAGTTAAGTTTAAAATGAAAATCACCCCCCCTGTAAGGGTCGAATGTGCAGGTTTGCCCCTTCACAATGGATGAATCAGCACTAGTTCTCCAATCTTCTACGTTCTCCTGATTCTCTCTACCTTCGACCGTTTACTTCTACCTTCGACCTTCCATAATTCCACTTTCGCCCGCACGACTTCACATATACAACTTAGAATGTATAACCCAAAAGCACTAGTCGTAAAACGTGTATCAACAGATTCCCAAACCACGTTTATAAAAATCCGGTTTTCTTCGCTCGACGAAGTAGACGAATCAATCAATGGTAGATAAGACATTGTTTGGATTTTTTTTAGAGTGAATATGAATGTTTTTATAAGAAAGTAGAGAGGATTTTGATAAAGAATGAGATGATATTGGTTGATTTTGATTTTGGTTATTATATATTATAAAAAATCTTTTTTTTTTTTAAGTAACCGTTGCATTTAATTAAAATGTAGTTGTTGGTAACGTTCAAAAAAAAAGAAGGAAGCTCATTGGCCCGTCCCGGGCGTCCTTGGGGAGACGGAGACGCAAGGAGGGGGCGGTGTTGAGACGAGGACGGGGGCTAAAAGGTGGGACGGGGCATGCCTCTCGTCTCCATACCGACCCGCCTAATTGAAAACTACTACCACCAATTCCAGATCTCGTTGATACCAAATTTAGTCAGTAAGTTTCACCCTTTTATATAGAGAGAACTACACAATTAGTCCTTGTGGTTTACCATTAAAATCTCCTTTGAGTATTAAGGTTTAAAACTTTCATGTTAAGGTGTTAAGTTTAGTTTTTGTAACATAATAGGGTATTAGCAGTAACGGGGGTTAATATTTAACTGAGTTGACCCTCACGTGACTAATGGTAAACCACAAGGACCAAAGGTGAAACTTAAGTGGGGCCTACCACTATTAGTGCTAATACCCTATTATGTTACAAAAACTAAACTTAACACCTTAACATGAAACTTTTAAACCTTTATACTCAAATGTGAAATTAATGGTAAACCACAAGGACTATTTGTGTAGTTCTCTCAATATTTAGAAACTTTAGTCAGACCCATCACCCACTTCCTTCTTCACCTTCACCCACCACCATCATCACTTTTCACTACCATAATCAACCACCATCTTTCACCACAACCAACATCCTTCTTCCATCTAAATAACCTACCACCAACTTCATCTTTCACCACCAACCACCATCTCCTCCACCTGGCCTCCATAACCATCACCGGGAATTTGACACCCGCCACTTTACCAGGACAAAATCCGTACACTTTTTAATCAACATTTAATTTTCCATGCTTAATTCATATCATTTTATAAGCATAAGTCCCCCGAGAAAGTCTAGCAATATCCGAACGAGTATATTTTCACCCATATCAAGGAATCTTGGTGACACAAACTTAAACGATTACGAACTATTTTCCAAAATCATGTATAAATGCCCATTTATGTAATAATACAATGGGAAGTGTTATGGAATTTATGTATAAAGACTAGTATTTATCTAACCCGTGAACTCACCAACATTTTGTTGACAAAGTTTGTATGCATATTTTTCACGTAACTAAGATATGGATGGAACTTGGGATATGATTAGGCATTCATTCACTACTATCACTTATTGTGTCGTCAAAACTTTTGACTCAGTGAAGGGTTTTAAAATGTATCGTGTGAAGTTTGTTGTTGTCGAACACGTTTGGTACTTTTATAAATAAATAAATATGAATGTTTGCTCATATCTTGTACTTGAAAACCATTGGTGGTTACACCCCGTGTTTCCGCCTAGGCGGGGTGTGACATGCAACCATACACCACCTAGAACCACATTGTTACCGTACATACTGTCACCTACAACAACTTACAAGCACACCGTCACCGTAACCACAACGTCACCATAACCACACCACTCCATCACCTGCTAACCGTTACTGTGGCCTCCATGACCATCACCCTCCACCTCCGGCAACTTACAACCTCACCGATGACCTGCAACCTCTCTGACGACATTCCATCCACCTCGAAATAAAAGCAATTAATCCCCTCTGCCTTTTCTCTCCTTTCTAACCACCCCCGGCCACGAAAATGGCACTACCACCACCAACTCGTTTCTGCAGTTGGGCGGTGGTGGTTGCAGGTTTGGGTTTCGACGGGTTAGGGGGATGATGTTGGTGATGGGTTGGTGGATGGTGATGAGCAGGTGACATGTTGGTTGTGGTAAAAGGTGGAGGAGATGGTATTTAATTGTGGTAGTGAAATGTGAAGATGGTGGTGAGTGAAGGTGAAGAAGGAGGTGGGTTGTTGGTCCCACTAAAGTTTTTAAATATTGAGAGAACTACACAAATAGTCCTTGTGGTTTACCATTAGTTTCACCTTTAAGTATTAAGGTAATAAGGTTTAAAAGTTTCATGTTAAAGTGTTAAGTTTACTTTTTGTAACATAATAATGTATTAGCACTAATGGTGGTGGCCCCACTCAAGTATCACATTTGGTCCTTGTGGTTTACCATTAGTCACGTGAGGGTAAACTCAATTTAATATTAACCCCCGTTAGTGCTATTACCCTATGATGTTACAAAAACTAAGTTTAGGGCTGTTTGGTTGATTAAGTGCTGAATCATTAAGATGGTCTGAATGGTTAAGAGGTTCTGAATGGCTAAGAGCTAAATCATTCAGCATCCCTTATTAGCTTAATGGTTCAACACTTAATCATTCCATTCAGATGCTGAAACAAACAGTCTAAATACTGAATTATTCAGACCTGAATGGTTAAAAGGCTAATTAAGAGGCTACCAAACAGCCCCTAAACTTAACTCTTTAACATGAAACTTTTAAACATTAATACTTAAAGATGAAATGAGTAATGGTGTACTTCTCTCTTTTATATATGGTTCCAAAATTCTTTCAAACAAGTGTTGTACCCTTAAAATTGTCGTTTACCGAAACCAACAACAACCACCAACCATTCGCCATTTCCAAACTCCAATCCTTTTGTTGAAGTTTTATATTTTACCCCATTTACAATCATTAGAAACAGAGTATACTTGTTGACTACCACCATTATAAACCATCACCACCACTCTTATAAATTTCACATGTATATAGTTTCGTTAACTCTAATTCATACGAACCATATCTCCTAATTTTTCATTTAGATTATTAACTCTAAATGAATTTAACTACATCGTTTGCCTATTGCAAATTGAATGTCTAAATCAAAATCAACTTTACTAAATATAATCTCACGTACTTAGAGCATGTGTTGAAATCTTGATTTAGAATCTAAGCCGTCCGCCAATGATGATCCACCGAATTCGTCGTGTTGGTTCGAACCCGCCTTCAACCAACTACCGCGGTACCTCTCTCTCAACCCCTCTAGTCACCTTAGAAACCCACGTATCACTGATAAGAGGGTGTTTGGGACTGAGTTTTAAAACAATTTATTGACTTATTGGCTTTTCCAATAAGTCAATAAGTCAATAAGCTGTTTGTGTAATCCAAAAGCATTTTCTGTTTGACTTTTGGCTTTTGGCTTTTAGAGCATTCACAACTCATCCACCAAATCTCCTCCATCAAATTACACTTAAAATCATTACTTCACCCATAAATCTTTACTCTCCTAATTAAAATAATCATACTTTTATCATTACATTTTCTCTCTCCTCACTCACAACTACTTATAAAAATATTAAAATATATATAGGGGTGAACAGTAACTTTTCATATTTAGAGTGAAACAGTGCTTCCACCACATATTTTCTCTCTCCTCCACTCACAACCATTTACACTCATCCCATATAATTTGGTGGACACACTCACATACATTTGGTGGATGAGATGTGAGTGCTCTTAAGGGTAGAAAAGTTGTTTTTGAGAAGTTAAAAATCCTTGCTTTTGGCTTTTGGAAAAAAAATTACAAATCTACCACCTATACAACCAACATTCACAATAACTTAAGTGGAACACTAAAAAAAACAATCTATTGACTTTTTGACGTTTCTCATCCCAAAAGCTAATCCAAACACTTTTTTTAAAAATCATTTTCAAAAAGTCATAAGCCAATAAGCACTTATGACCAAAAGCACTTTTACATTTCCAAACTCAATCCCAAACACCCTCTAATTATTACCCCAACTTTCGTCATCGGCAGGGTCGGCTCAACGTTTTCAAAGGCCTAAAGCAAACTAAAACTTTGAGGCACAATGGTTCATCGATCAAAAATTTCACCGGTCTATAACCTTATAGTCGACGAAGTTTAAAAAATCAAAAAGTTACATTTCGTGTGTATAAAAAAGTTGAGATCATTTTTTTGCATAAACTATTTTTACATATGTAACATACGCAACAGACTAAATTTTGTTTTTTTTAAAAAAAAACCCTTCTGCGTTTTTTTTCTTGCTCGAAACACATGTAATCATGTATATTACATGTGTAAAATTTTCAGACAATGAAAAGCTTGTTTCGTAGGGTTTTCTGTGTGTTTACTAGTTTTCAGTGGGTTTTCTCTCTATGTCTCTCTCTCTCTCTCTCTCTCTCTCTCTATATATATATATATATATATATATATATATATATATATATATATATATATATATATTCTAAATGGGGGCCCTATTTTGAGGAGGCCCCAAGCTCTAGCTTAGGTTAGCAACACTATCAAGCCGGCCCTGGTTTGTCGGTACTAGTTTGAACCCACCACCACCGACTAGAAATCAAGACCAACCAAACAACAATCACCACTATCCTGTCGGAATCACCATCTCCTTTGATTCAATAACTTGGCTGATTCTTTTAACCTATCTCATGAAGCGCACACATACCACATTGTAGGTTTGAGAGAAGTTGGTTTATTGTGTGCTCTTTCAATTGAAGTTTATTGAAGTTTTGGTGGTTTTTATAAAAAGTCGGGTTTGCCATTCAACTGACACATATGGTATGGACTAATCTAGTCACGTAACGTGTCTTCAAATGTAGTGTCCACCACATACAGACTTGGGAAAATCACGGAAATGGCCATTGACTTTGTCAATTTACCAAAATAGCCACCGGAACCGTCTCGGGTGAGACGGTTCCCCCTTCCTGAGGCACCGGAGCCGACTCCGAAGACGTCTGAGATAAAGAGCCAGTTATAGGTTGCCACGTGTCCGACAATCTTCCAAAACATCTTTGAGACGTCTTACCGCCGTCATGACCGCTCCGAAGACGTGGGAGACGGATCCAGCTGTTCTCGGCTCATGGCTTAAGCCGCCTCCATTTTCTCCGCCGGCTTATATGTAAACCGTCTCCATGACTGCTCATCACCCAGCAAAGACGGCTCCGCAAAAGACTTGGTGAGCTCTAAAGGGTTCTGAGATCACTCGGGGGGAAAGATGAGTTAGCCACCCCGAGACGTCTTCACATGTCACATGTCAGAGACTTGGTGAGCTCTCAACGGTTCCGTACATCACCGCTTTTTTTTTATTAAGTGGAGCAAGCATAAATATTTAAGTTTTCGGAATGTTTTTGGTGATTTTTATCCTTGTGTTCAATTACTTTGTTATTAATATTTAAAATAAAAATATAAAGGTAATGGTTCGATTTGTCGTATACCTTAATGGGAAGTGGGATGTTATAAATGGGAGGCTTGAATATGTCGTTGATTCAAAAAGTAGAAGGTGTGTTCTGAAAATCGAATCAAACATGTCTTTTCTTAGTCTACGTTTCAGATTTCGCCAATTACATGTTTATCATATAAAATGTCCATGTTTGATGATACAATCGACATACTTAATGATCATGATGTATCTTATCTGTTCCTAAAAACGTGGTCAACTATTGCAATGGTAAACTAAAACCGTTTCCGTCATTTTTTGATGTAGATTACGTCTTTTTCACGCTTCCACTTGAAAATAGTGAATGTTTACTCGTGCGACTAGAATTGGTGTCCCAAGAGCTACTCATGTATGCTCATCAAGATGTTTGTATCTGTGAAAGATACAGAAACAGTATTTACCCAAGGTTGACGAAGGTACAAATTTATTTAGGAGCTACATTAGTGCACATGCGATACTGGAAAAAGTCAGGTCATCAGGAAAAGTTTATCACATTTAACCTTAATGAAGACTATGTTGTGCCATCCAATTCTTTATCAGGAAACAAAGCGGTGTATCTTTGTATGCTAATGGAACATTTAGTCACTAACAAACCCATTGCCATCAATGGTAATCTAAATCAAGCATGTTTGTCATACAGACGGTTTATGGCCGAAAAATTGTATTTTTGGCGGTGTTTACCCCGTCCAAACGTTGCATAACTTATTGTAATTTTAATGTAATTTTAACCCATATTATTCCTTAGAATATTATTCCTGTAATGATTTGAATTTTAAATAAATCCACAAACAAACATGATGACACAAGAATTGGTATCATACAATATACATCAATGTTCTGTTATCTTTTTTAATGACAAAAGTTACAACGCCTATACTATTACAACAATGAAAAATAAATGTGCTTGTTCCACGAAGTGTTTTCCCTACGCTGTTGACGAAAAAAATGCGTTGCTTCCACGTAATGTTTTCCCAAGCTGTTGACCACGTCGTTGATGACTGCAAACCACTTCGTCCGTATTTGTTGCAGATGTAACATCGACCCAATGTATGAGAAAATCACCAATTTAGCCATTTGACCAAAGGTTTTCAAATAGGAAAATGACTGAGGTGGCTATTTTGGTAATTTGTTTCGGCCAATGGCCATTTCAGTGAATAGGTTGTTTCACATTTAGCCATTGACCAAGTTGCAACTGGAATGGTGAGCCGGTGTTATATTAGATTACAAACATAACTTAGTTGCAACTGGTCACACCAGAGACTATAAGTTAAGTTTGATAACATTCCCTTCCTTAACACCATCGGAGGTTCACCAGCGATGCAATATTATAAACTACTAGACCAAAGTTGAAGTCTACACAGGTTATACCACGTGCGGATGTAACAACGGTCCAAAAATATGGTCGAATGTTCATTTAATTTGATAGTATTAAGTTTGAAAATCCGAATAAACACATTTAGCCGAATGCAAGTCGAAATAAAGATTACAAAAGCAAAAACATCATGTGAATCGAAAAGAGAAAAGTGTTTGAAAATTTTCGTAAAATTATGTGAAAACATGTTGTGATTAGTGAAACTCAAATTATTTAGTAAAATCTTGCTGATGTATTAAGCCAATTTATAAATTTGCTAGTCCTCTGTTTGACGTCTTACAATCATTAAGACGACATGATGACGGATCACACGCTGTGACGTCTCTGACGTGTCCCATCTCTGACGATTACGGATCCCACTTAACGCTTACACGTGTCCCACCTCTGAAGTCTCTGTGACGTCTTAGACGGTGTGATACAACTTAGAGTCCGGACAGCCGTCCATTTTACGACACGTCATTTTGGCTTCCCGAGACGACTTTTAGCCCATTATGCCTACGTCCGTCCCTAGAACTCGTCGGTGTCCACCACTACTATCACATCGACCGACGTCCTTTCTGCCTAGGAGAAAGATGTTCTAACAACGACATGACGTTGATTTGGGAGGTGGATGATCACTCCCATATCATATAATACCAAACCAAAATTACATTTTACACGTTTTATACAACGTGCAAATGTAACAACGATCCGAGTATTTTCTACGCAAATGTAACAACGATCCAAACCTTTGATAACTTTATAAAAGAAGAATGTAACGGAGATGTGAGGACAAAATGATATAAAAAAATTATAAAGAAGTGAATATACATAGTTTGAATACTTCCCAAAACAACCCACATTTATACCCAAAACAATATAAAAAATGATTGGTGGAGCTCCATATTTATACCCAAAACCCAAAATTTGAAAGGAAAAAAAATAGTGGCTATAGACATTTCGGAGAAAGTGAGCCGAGCCGTTTGGTAGGTGGCTCAAGCCATGAGCCGAGAACAGCTGGATCAGTCTCCCACGTCTTCGGAGCGGTCATGACGGCGGTAAGACGTCTCAAGACGTTTCGGAAGATTGTCGGACACGTGGCAACCTATAACTGGCTCTTTATCTCAGATGTCTTCGATGTCGGCTCCGGTGCCTCAGGAAGGGGGAACAGTCTCTCCCGAGACGGTTCCGGTGGCTATTTTGGTAAATTAACCAAGTCAATGGTCATTTCCGTAATTTTCCCTAAAACTTTGACAATAAGTCAACAATAGTCCCTCTAATTGATTATGTAAATAAATAACCCCTTGACTCTTTTCTAATTAAATTAGGATGTTACACTAATACCGTTGAAGAGTCATCTACTCTAAATCCAATTAGGCTATATACTCATAGCATGCACAATGGTTAACCAGTCTAAAATTTCAACATGACATATCAAGTCACATCATTCCAAACTATAATAATTTCAAACCCACACCTAACACCCCACTTTTACATAAAATAAAATAATACTGTGTGTGTGTCACGGGTCCTATTGTGCAGGTTTTAGACCCGTCCAGTATGTCAGATCAAACCAAAGCAATCCAACACTACATCACCTCCTACAATGGTTGATTGGTTCGGAATTCCAAACTACCACTGTGGATGCTCTCACAAGAGTCTATTATTATAAATATGTTGCAAGACTCAACTATCATAACATTATTTTTAACATGGAACTGAAACCCTTACATCTTAATAAATATTAAATAAATTGATTGTGTGAAAAGACACATCCAAGATTTTTTCACCCTCGTTAATGTGTTAACAAATGACTATTTTAACGCTCTTAATTCCTAGGGGAGTGTCATTCAATGCCCTTAACTCCACATTGTAGTCGTTAAAAAAAACTCCAAATTGAATTTTTAAGACATGTTGGCCTTAGCGTCAACGGGGCACTCGCGACTACATGGATGGGGCTTCAAAAGCCACGGGGCTACACCGGCCCGTGGCATGGCCGCATGGGGCTAGGGGATGGGGCTTCAATTTGAGGCATTCTCTGGATCACGCGGCTTGTTTTTTAAGAGCATTTTTAAATTATTTTTTTGGGTGGGGACCATTTATTGGGGTGTGTGTCACTCCCATATCATAAAATACCAAACCGAAATTACATTTTACAAGTTTTATACAACGTGCAAATGTAACAACGATCCGAGTATTTTCTACGCAAATGTAACAACGATCCAAACCTTTGATAACTTTATAAAAGAAGAATGTAACGGAGATGTGAGGACAAAATGATATAAAAAAATTATAAAGAAGTGAATATACATAGTTTGAATACTTCCCAAAACAACCAACATTTATACCCAAAACAATATAAAAAATGATTGGTGGAGCTCCATATTTATACCCAAAACCCAAAATTTGAAAGGAAAAAAAATAGTGGCTATAGACATTTCGGAGAAAGTGAGCCGAGCCGTTTGGTAGGTGGCTCAAGCCATGAGCCGAGAACAGCTGGATTAGTCTCCCACGTCTTCGGAGCGGTCATGACGGCGGTAAGACGTCTCAAGACGTTTTGGAAGATTGTCAGACACGTGGCAACCTATAACTGGCTCTTTATCTCAGATGTCTTCGGAGTCGGCTCTGGTGCCTCAGGAAGGGGGAACCGTCTCTCCCGAGACGGTTCCGGTGGCTATTTTGGTAAATTAACCAAGTCAATGGTCATTTTCGTAATTTTCCCTAAAACTTTGACAATAAGTCAACAATAGTCCCTCTAATTGATTATGTAAATAAATAACCCCTTGACTCTTTTCTAATTAAATTAGGATGTTACACTAATACCGTTGAAGAGTCATCTACTCTAAATCCAATTAGGCTATATACTCATAGCATGCACAATGGTTAACCAGTCTAAAATTTCAACATGACATATCAAGTCACATCATTCCAAACTATAATAATTTCAAACCCACACCTAACACACCACTTTTACATAAAATAAAATAATACTGTGTGTGTGTCACGGGTCCTATTGTGCAGGTTTTAGACCCGTCCACTATGTCAGATCAAACCAAAGCAATCCAACACTACATCACCTCCTACAATGGTTGATTGGTTTGGAATTCCAAACTACCATTGTGGATGCTCTCACAAGAGTCTATTATTATAAATATGTTGCAAGACTCAGCTATCATAACATGATTTTTAACATGGAACTGAAACCCTTACATCTTAATAAATATTAAATAAATTGATTGTGTGAAAAGACACATCCAAGATTTTTTCACCCTCGTTAATGTGTTAACAAATGACTATTTTAACGCTCTAATTCCTAGGGGAGTGTCATTCAATGCCCTTAACTCCACATTGTAGTCATTAAAAAAAACTCCAAATTGAATTTTTAACACATGTTGGCCTTAGCGTCAACGGGGCACTCGCGACTACATGGATGGGGCTTCAAAAGCCACGGGGCTACACCGGCCCGTGGCATGGCCGCATGGGGCTAGGGGATAGGGCTTCAATTTGAGGCTTTCTCTGGATCACGCGGCTTGTTTATTAAGAGCATTTTTAAATTATTTTTTTGGGTGGGGACCATTTATTGGGGTGTGTGTCATTGGTGGGTATGATAAAATGGCGGGGTCCTTGGTATGGGGCTACTTGAGGCTTGGGCATTTCCGGTGATGGGGCTTGTGCCCCCTCCCTTGGAGTATACTCCAAAGCCTTGTATAACCTAGTTATTAAGATGGAATGGACACTATTACTCCGTATGTTTTTTTTTTTTTTTTTTTTTGAACAAAAACTTTCATTAAACACACAAGCTAGCCCTCAAAACGAGGACCGCCCAATTACTTACAAACATACAACGGGTTTTTAACCCAATCAGACCAAACCAAAGATCTAAACTTGGATCTACATTTAAGCCATAAAAAGGATCTCGACTTCACCTCTGCCACCAACAAACTCGTATTTTTCAATTTTTCTTGGAAAATCCTACTGTTTCTGGCGTTCCATAAAACCCACCCAAATCGTGATCATAACTATACCGCGAACAATCTTTTTTCTCCATTTCCCTCCATGGACACTCTTGTAAAGCAAAAGTAAGTCTTCAAAGTCATAGGCAAAAAATGGAGATAAGCTGCACCAAGAACAAATTATGTACCAAAGCTCATATGAGAATTCGCACCTCACAAACAGGTGTTGAACATCTTCTGCAGTATCGTCACAAAAAACACATTTATCATCCGCTAAACTGATTCGTCTCTGAACCAAGGCAGATTTAGTAGGAATTTTATTGAACTCCGCACGCCAACTCAACAAATTAACCTTGATCGGCACCCAGTTTTCCCACTTCATCTTAAAAATCCTTGTACTACCTCGATCCGTTATCAGCAGTCTCTTAACATTAGCAACAGAAAAAACATTCTTCAACCCATCTTCCCAAATCCAAATGTCCTCCGAACCAGCAGCCATAACCGTCCTCAACAGCCACTCCAAATCCTGCATTTCTGAAATCTCAATAACAGAATCGAGGGACCGTTTCCAGCTACCTTTGAAAGAAATACCAACAACAGACTGCCTGACCCTATCCTTAACAGTGCAATTCTTCTCTTTTTCTAACCTGTAAAGCCCTGGCCATCTATTCTTTAAAACAGTATCGCCGAGCCATAAGTCCGTCCAGAATCTGACATCAGTCCCTGTACCGACCCTGTATCGGATAAACTGACCCAACCCTTTACCATGAACCAATAACGAAGCCAGAAAAGAAACTATGGCCTTCCAACATCCAGCCAAAGCTTTTTTAACTGGCAGAAACACCCAAGCCCCCTACCCCCGTGAATGGAAACGATAACTGAACGCCATAAAAAACTTTTCTCCTTATAAAAACGCCATGCCCATTTAGTAAGTATTGCAGAATTAACATCAGAGAGCCTAGAAACCCCCAAGCCACCATCTTTCTTCGGCAAACAAACCACTTTCCAAGCCACCCAATGAACCTTCCTTTCTTCACTCGTACCCGCCCACAGAAACCTCTTCATTAAACTCTCTATCATCCCTATTACTTTCACCGGAGCTTTGTAAATAGACAAATAATAAATAGGGATACTAGAAAGAACGGCTTTTATAAGAGTTAACCGCCCGCCACCCCATAGAGAGCGTTTTCGCTTTCCAAGAACTGAGTGTATTCTTAACTGAATCAATTACCGGGCTCCAATTACACACTCTATTCATGTTCGCACCCACTTTAATCCCCAAGTACTCAAATGGCATCGCACCCACCGTACACCCTAAATTCTCCGCCATCCCCTCTACCTCTCCATGACTGACCCCAACACCAAATAACTGAGACTTATGCAAATTTATTTTTGTAACACCCCAACCGATGGCGGAAACATCGAGGTGTCACGTATGAATGATTGTTCAGTAGCTCATGGTAATACATATGTTCAAATTATCCTTTAAATCATTACAATAATGAATTACATTAAAGTCTACATCAAATAATCAAACAAAGCTTAAAACTTCAAATATCTCCTCATGCTAGCTCTAGACTTCAAGCATCAGTATTTCCTGTTGAGTTTGGAAAAATGGGGGGGGGGGGTCAACTAGAAGTTGGTGAGAATACATAAGCCAAATCAAGCAATAAGTTTTAAAAGAATAAAAGTTTAGCAATTCATATGTCTAATGTAAGTTTAAGTCTACATGAATAAACAATAAGTATAGTATGCACATAATCAATCCTCCGACAATGTTTAGGTCCATCCCGCATCCACGGTTCTCCTTATAAAGTTTAGGTCCATCCCGCATCCACGGTTCTCCTTATAAATTTTAGGTCCATCCTGCATTCACGGTTCTCCTTATAAAGTTTAGGTCCATCCCGCATTCACGGTTCTCCTTATAAAGTTTAGGTCCATCCCGCATTCACGGTTCTCCTTATAAAGTTTAGGTCCATCCCGTATTCACGGTTCTCCTTATAAAGTTTAGAACGATAACAATCACCCGCGCTCCCCATACAAGATGGTCAACGAATCTAGGTGGGGTTGTCAATCCAATAGATCTATCATTGTATACCGCCGGCTTGATCAGGGTTAATGATTATGCAAGTTGAAGTTTAAGTCTAATAGTCTTTGTCTAAGTCATGAGGCATTAAAGTTTACAACTAGACATGTATGTAGAATTGCTTAAGTATAAAGTTTCAAGTATAAAGAATTGCATAAACAAGGTTACGTAAACTCACCTGAATTTCACTGTGCAAGTACTAGCAAGTAGCAACAAGTCTGAACTTGGATTAATTGAACTCTTGTATCCTATTACAAATAACGATGCCTTAATTTCTAATGCAAATAAACTTGTTTCGTTTTCTTGGTTTTAAAGATAGTTTATCCAAATACCTAGACTTGTATTGTAATTAATATGTGTCCCAATGTGTGTATAACTTAACGAACCGATAATATTTTGATTTGGTTTCTAGAAAATATATGGGTATGTATAATTATATATATATTTATAATGTATGCTTTCAGATTTTCGACTTGGAACTAGTTAGAATGAAACATTTGAGGTAGTGAAAATAACGTATGTGTAACTTGACTTGAGTTTAATTCGTGTTGTAGATCGGGTATTATACACTATTTATATCTACATTTTTCTAGTATGACAAAACAGCGTTTTAGATCTTATTGTCACAATACTAATTTATGAGGTGCTTTGCTTTTGGAGAAAGCCTAGTTGTAAAATGTAGTTTTATTTTGTGTGTGCTAAAAGGATCGACAAATCAACAAAGAAATGATCAAACAAGTTTGATTTAGGTGCAGAAACCCTAAACCAATCACAAAATGATAATCAATCAGATCAAAACAAGTAAATCATCATTCAAAGCTTTTCTCATTAATAATCAAGACTCAATTACACGTTAAAAAGATCAAAACATGAAAGACACAACGTGAATTAAGTTTACAAAAACACTAGAAAGACATACTGAACTTGGAGGGAATAATAATGCTAAAAACTACATTCAAAAATCAGCTTGACCTATTTATAGGCTGCCGTTCGCCCACAGTGTTCGTGCGAACGTGCACATTCGACCAAATAGACTGGTCGAATGAAGCAATACATAACTAACAAAATCTTCCTTCGCCTCCTGTGTCTCCTTCGTATAATATTCTTCCTTCGCACCTTCTGATTTCTTCCTTCGCCCATTCGACTCAAACTATTAACATATGTTTATTGTAAATCCAAAGCATTAGTCGCATAAATGCATCTACAAACTCCCCCTCGACTATTGCTTGGATTGTTTAACTCTTCGTTCCTCATCCATTCTTTTGTTCATCAGCTTGATCCTCAAAAGTTTCTTCTGTTCTGACATCATCACCTTCTCAAACACTTGCTTCGGCTTTTTCTTTTTCTCTTCAGAAATCTCTTGAACTTTCACAAACTTGCCAAGCTTTTTGTCATAGTCGCATCCGGCGTTGATATCATGAGCAAAACACAAAAATACCACTCGCTGGTATTTACTAGCCTGTTTAGCATCTTTAACATCACTAAAGATAGGATTGTAATACAACATTATGATGTCCTCATGTGAGCAATTCACTAACCACATGGGATCAAAAATGTGTATTTTCTTGAAACTTTTATCACCATCCTTCAGAACAATCACAGCTTCTGCGATCTTCCAGTCGTAATACCACCAGATAAAGTCTTTGGCAAAGTGTTAAGGAATCTGCAGCAATGGAATGTGCCTCAACACTTTCGGTGGTTTATACTTTAAGGTCACTTTGGGCAAACCAGTTATATCGTCAATAGTCTTTTTGTGAACAATCCTTTTTGGATATTGAGGTTCAAAGAGGTTCCACTTAGTCCTACTCTCCCTAGCCATCTTCTCAGCAAAGTAAGCAATCTGACCATTTGTCGTTCCAGTCATCTTGTATCGACAAATGTCACGAATTGCCCAATATGGGAGAGTCTTCAAATCATGGAATCTATTAAAGTATAGGATCCCCTTCTCCCACTTCACTGCTACACATTTCAGTTGCTTTATAAACTTCCATCCCAACGCTTTTCCTTTGAACATGTCGTTGTGGAATTTATAAAAGCTACCTTGAATCTCAGGTTTAGGACGATTCGCCTCTTTTTCTTTTAACTCCCTTAATAACTCTTTCAAGCTGTCGGATTGTCTGATAAACGGTTTCTCATGCCCTCCGAATATCTCATTAACAAATATATCACTTTTCTCTCTTGCACGTCTCTCGGCTTCCTTTAACAATTCATCCGTGAAAGCAGTAAATCCAGAATTCTTGACTCTTTTGAAATATTCTGGATACTCTTCACTCGTCACATCTTCAACTTCTATATCTTCGAAACCAGGTATATCACGATCATCTGAATGATCTCCAGCTTCCTTTTCAGTTAGATTAGGAATCTGGTTATCAGCTAACAATTCTTCAACAGTTTTGCCAACTTGTTTCGCCAGACCTTCAAATATCTCTTTTGCCATCGCCACCGAGACTTCACCGTCTTCCAAATTTGGATCATTGTATTCTAGTTCAAACATCCTGTCATGAGATTCAAAGATCTCAGAAAATCGGCTAGTCATGTCAATCGTCCAGACTCGATCAGTGAGCATCTGGCGATACATCTGTTTGTCTTCTTCTGACATTGACTTCAGTTTTTCGTTCCAAAAGATCATATCATCATCTACTGATCCTCCAGGTGATTTAGAACTAGATTCTCCTTCTTTTCCAGATTCTCTCTTCTCATACGTATTCCTATCTGTATCATCATCATCATTGTCATCATCATCAGATGCAGAGCTGTTATTTTCACTAGATCCATCATTTGAACCATCATCATCATCATCCTTCTTCTTCTTAGGAGCTTTACCAGCATCTTCATCAAGATCTGCATCATCCTCCTCATCCTCATCAGATAGTTCAAAATCGACTTGCTCCTCTTCTAACTCCTTATCTTCTTCACCTTCTTTCAGCTGAGGAGCTCGAGAATATAAATCCTTGATCAAATTATCCATGTTTTTGTTACTCTCTTTCAGCTTCTTGTTTTCATCTTTCAAAGCTATTATCCGTCTGGTGTTTCTCTGCTCATGTTTTAACAACTTTTTATTATCCCTCTGCAACTTCTTGATCTTCTGTTTCAACTCTTCATTATTCTCATGTGTTGAAACAACTACATCAAGCATCTTTGAGTCATTTTGTTTCAGTTGGGCAATCTCAGTCTGCTGCTTGTTAATCAGATTCATCATTTCAGTAAGTCTCCGGTTCACAGTATCCATCACATCACTATCAACTGTAACCTTTTTCTTTGAGACTTCAGCAACCTCTGGCAGTTTACCCTTCTTAATCTTCTTCAGAACGTTATCTAATGCTTCATTGAATGCATCAACAGGTAAATCAGCTTCCTGTTCTGTACCTGAAGTAGATGTGGTTTTCTGCTTCTTTGAGGCTGGAGCAGCGACTGGAGATTTCGAGCTAGTAGCAGGTGGTAACTTCTTTCCTGCTATCAGTGTCTCTATCTCTCTAGCTCTCTTTTCTGCGGGTCTTACAACCTTTTCTTTCTTCTTATACTGGGGCTTCTTCGGTTTCTCCCCCTGAACTGGCGAACTAGGAAAGTCTCCTGTTCCCAGATCTAAATCTTCCTCCTCTTCGTCTAAACGAATAGGAATCTTCATTCTTTGCTCTTCAACCGATCTGTTCAAACTAACAGACTCACCAGCCACAGTGGCCTTGGGCGTGGTAGTCTTCAGCGTTTCAGTTTCAGAATCCCAGTGTTCATCTTCTTGCGTCTCTTCAGAATCAATCGACGCCTCATCCACTATGTGCAAACCCTTCTTAGCCATTGTCTTGTTTCTTCTTGGTGTACTCATCTTCGTAACAGGTTCAGAAACAACCTCTAACCTGATCTCTTTTTCCTTACCCTTTCCACTCTTAGCACCAACATTAACAACCTGTCGCTTACGCTTCGCATCTGGGTCAACAGGATGTAATGGGTTATCTTGATCTGAATCACTGTTAGCATGTCTCACTAGCCCTTTACCTGGATCCTCTTAGTCAATCCTTGCTAAATGTCCAAATAAACGTCTAACAGGTGGACGTTCATTCACTGACAGACCTTTATAAGCTTTCATCCTAGCCAGTGTATTGATTGACATATGTTCTTGAACGACAATGTGCTTAGGATCCCTCTTCAAACTTTTGTATTTATGATCAAACACCATCTGGAGGAATCGAGGATACAGCAAAAACTTCAGATTTCTCGTGCCATTCACAGGCTCCAACAAATGTTCCATCAGCATCCCTGATACATTGAACGGTTTGTTCAATACCAGTGCCACCATCATCGAGCTAATACTCTTACGCATCAAATCATATCCTCCAGCAGCTGAACCAAAGACGTGTATCAACACATGTGCCAAGTATTTGAACTGTGGACACAACTTTCCCTTATGCAATGAACCATCAGTGATCGGTCCATTGTACACATCCTCAGAAAGCACTTTCGTTGATCCATAAGACTAAGCTCTCTAGGATCAGTCTTCTCATCTTGCAGATTCAAGGCTTCTCTAATATCCTGCTCAGATACAATCACCATCTTTCCTTGGATCTTGCTAATCACAGACGATTCGCAATTCCAGAAATCCAACTTCGCTTCAGTCCAGAATTCTTGTATCATGTCTCTGTAAATAATGGTAGGTGTAGCAATCGCGTCTATCACCCGACTTCTCTTCAAGAACTCTATGATCTCAATAAACTCAGTATGCTTTTTAACCTCTCCAAGATACGCACAGCAATTATGCGCATTCTCGAATGTTAAAAGCTCTTCAGTCACTTTCTTTGTAGGCTGTGAGGATGATCCTGCTTGTTCAGTAGGCTTTTCCTGTTCAGACATGGTTTGATCTGCAAAACAAAACAAAGAAACATGTTAAAAATCGACAAGATATTCAAAATTTTGAAAATTTGATATTTTATCTTCTCATTCGCCCATACGGGGGTGCGAATGAGCAAAACTTGTTGCGAATGTAAAAATGTAAAGGTACGAATGTAAGGGTTTTTGATAAAATGTTTCATTCGTCCAAAAATTGTTCATTCGCCCAGTTTGTGATACCCCGCAAATTCAGGTTCTCACTTTAACTAAACTCTAGTTACGTTCCTTGCATTATACTTAACTAGGGTTAACTAGATAGGATATAGGTGCATTGTTGTGAGTTAATATCGGGTACATGATTAGTGAACCTCGGACGTTGGTGAATAACGAACTTATGTGTCTCTGTGATATTTGATGAACTTATGTGAAAACCATACGTGATTATGTGAACCTAAACCGAATACGTTAATAAAAATGACTAAAAGTGGAGTATGAGGTTGATTAGGGTCTTAACGCATGGGGTTGCACTTGTTACGGTCCGAAATAACGAAAACGTCAAAGGATAACGCGTCGGGTGACGAAACAAGACACGAACGAGGGCCTCGGGCCTGTGAGCGGCCGCTCACAGAGCCCGAGCGGCCGCTCGCTCGTGTCTGACGGGTTTAAACCCCCTTAAACTCCTATTTAAGCATCCTTAACCCCCATGCAACCCCTAAACTCAACCCTAATCGCCCCCTTACTGCCCCACACGAAATAATAACCCTAAAGCTCCTGCTAAGGCTCAAGATCATCAATTGGGAAGCTCCAAAGGCGCACGGTTGATCGAATCGAAGAGCCAAGGGTATAATCTTTGATTCTTTACGCTTCTATCTTGTGTTTTTATTATAAAAATCATGTAACAAAGTTTGTCCAGGTCTGAAAGTTTTTAATAATCATTAAAACATGAAGTTTTTGAAGATTAAACGGATCAAACATAATAATAAACGATTAGTAACATCATAGGATACTTGTTGCGCAAGTTATTGATGTTTTGGTCTTTAAAGTTGTGATCTTTGAATGTTTAGTAGTAGAATCTGATCATAATAAGTATTAGGGATGTTTGGTAATGATGATTGATGTTTGTTGATTGTTGTTATGCACACGGTAGTCGATTAAAGTATGATTTAGGCGAAACTAAAATCTGGACAGAACGATTAGACGAACTTGTAGGGGCTGTAACACGGTCTTAACATAATGATTTTGGTATTTTCTTTGCATGGTTGAGTCACACTTGGTCTTAGCTTTTCATAATGGGTAAAATCAAGTGTTTTGGACGTCGGTTGAGTCGTTTTTGGAATTTTCATTGAAAATAGGTCAGGTCAGAATTTCGGGTATCAAACTGAGTCAACTTTGAAACATAATAACTCAAGTTTTATAAAGAGTTGAGTTGTGAAATTTTTACAGAAGGTTAATATTGGAGTAATATCAGTTTTCCAAGTGGATTCATCCCGTTTGGATGAATACACAATTTTTGGGAATTTATCTACCAAACTGACCTGTTAGGAAGGTTTTCTGAACATAGCTGAATTAGACGAATTTTAACTATTTTTGTGTTTGGATTTAAGACAAAACAAAAATTTGTATTGTTGAGTAAATCCCAAAGAAAATTCAGGAAAAGTTTGGGAGGATAACTCACTGATTTACTATTTTAAATAAATTTGTTTTGATGGCGCACAATCTGTCCTGAAAACACAGATTGTGTATTATGTGCTTATGTGATTAATTGAGGTCTTAAATGGTATGGAATTGACATGTAACTAAAGTACACTTGTTTGAGACACATATGGAATGAAGAAACTAATTGTAACCAATACATTCACCAACGAGTCCGTAGGGTTTACTATTGCATGTAGAGTCACTAGGCGTCACATATACACTTTTGAACGTTTAAAACGCCTTGGACAAACGAGTTATATGGTGTAATGATATTACGCCTATACTCACATAGTGACACTGTTACAAGGGGTGTCGGTAGCATATTTTACTTGCGGTTCGGATCTCTTTTGCTTGCACGTTAAGGTGAGTTTCACTACTCTTTTTCTCAAAAGCATGCGTCTCGGATTAGAGACAACTTTGGTAAACGTTTTCTAGTCCATTTGGGACTACTCAGGTATGACTCCTTGTGTGGGTCTGGTTTTGACTCCTTGTGTGGGTCGGTTTTACGATTCCTTGTGTGGATCGGGTTTTCGGTCAGTTTAAAACTTATTGGTCCTTTGTAATCTAAACACTCTATCATTGAAAGTCCTTGCATATTATTGGGTTAATCGCTGGAGGCGAACGGGGTATTAGTTGATAGCGCTATTAGGTTGATGCAGCAACCTCATGTCTGAGGTGCTTGAGGCACGGGCATGAACTTCTGACCACAATTTCCGACTGGTGTTGATAGACGCCAGTCATCGAGGCAAATAACTATTTTTTTCTGAAGGTTTCCCAATAATCTTGTTTAGTTACATTGAGTGGGCTAGCTACCCCTGACACACTTAAACTGACAACTCTTTATCTTTTTGGTCTGGAGGACCTACGTTATTACTTTACTTACGTGGTTTTTGGAAAACCAGCGCATGTGCATATTAATTTACTTACTTTGTGAACTCACCAACTTTATGTTGACACACGATAGCATGCTTTTGCAGGTAACTAGGAACGGAGCACGGTTAGGTCATGCATCATTTCGTGGGTCTTAAACATTTAAACTATTTTGCACAGTTACTATTTATTTGGTTTTGGGCGCGGTGTTTTGCGCAGACTTTATTTACTATTTTTCATTCGCTTCCGATATACTATTATTGGTTTGGTTAAAACTTTAAAACTTGGTTTATACAATAACGAACTAAATGGTTGGGCATTTAGAGTCGTTCATGTGACTTATGGCTATGGGGTCCTGGTTTGTTATGCACCTCGCGGTATAAACCCCGCAGTGGAAATTTGAGGGTGTGACACAGTTAACCATCTCCTTCGCCCATTCGAAAGGTGCGAAGGAGTTGTTCTTCAAATTCAAATTTTTAATTTTGCATTTTATTGATTCTGAACATGTAATCTTGATTCAATAAGCTAGTAACATCACCGATTAATGTTTCCAAAACAACAATTTCATCAATTAATCATTATATCAGTGTTTTCTACTTAAAACTAGGGTTCGAATAAAAGTGATGATCAATTGATCAATCTGATGATTTAGAATCCTTGGTTTATGAATTTTCTCCCCCTAAAACACAGATATAATGAATCCCTATCATCAATAAAATCAATGAACATGTTTTTATAAGTGTTTAAAAATCTAGGGCTCAAAACTGAAATCAGCGATTAATCCGTGAATACTTGATATTAACCTGTAAGATTTAGTGCACAATGATCACAAGAACAAGACGAACACAATGATATATGGCAAAACAACAGGGCAACAAGTGGACTTCACTTCAGAAATTTTGAAAAAATTTTGTGAAGGTTCGATTGAGACAGAACAGTTATATATAGGCATGCTCCTTCGCCCACATACACTGGTCGAATGAGAAACTTTTGGTTCCTTCGACCCTATTTAAAGGTTCAAAGGAGACAAAAGGGTTCAAATGTGGAATGTATTCAAGAACACTCTCATTCGCCCAAACATACTGTACGAAGGAACAACAAAAATTCCACGTTCGACCAAACGAATGGGCGAACGAAAATTGGAATTTTGACAAATTTTCTAAATCTCAAATACGAGTCCCGTTCCAATTATTTTTCAACTTTTAAGAATCCAACATTCATATTTTCACATTTAAAAGATTACAAAGCTCAAATGGTTCATCAAGGTGTAGAAAATTGACATCAACCACCATCAGCTATCAAAAAGAAGATGGAAATGTAAAATCTTTTTGAATTTTCTAAAGTTTATGCTAAAACACACCTAAAATCTTTTTGAGTTTTGTAATTTTTGATGAGAAATAAAATGCAAAAATGTAAATGAAAAACAGTAAATGTTTTGTGATTTCCGGTAAAGGGATCATATCAGTTATTGAGAAATCTGATCACACCGTTGATCTTTTGAATTATTATCATTAAAGACAATGTGTGATCTGGAACTGCTGATATTGTGATCCACATAAACTCACATGCAGACTTTTGTGCAATGCTTTAAACTGATACTGTTATTTATAGTATAAACATAATTGTCTGTGGTTCCCACGCACACGACATACTCCCGTATCAAGAAGTAAATGCACAAAGACTCATTGTAAAGCGTGATTATGCTTTCGTCATCTGTAATATACAAGGTATAATGCACAGAGGTATACAGGTCAGCAATTTAATGCAGCAAAGTAACATGTGCACCTTACCAGGTTGAGGACTGATATTAATCATGATATGCATCAGTGATTAATACGATGTAATAGATAATCTTTCATCATCATAAAACATAGAAAGTTCCTCAATTCGGTAACTTTAGGATTTGGTATAAAGCTCTTTTATAAAGACACCCTGTCTGATCTAGGTCCGTAATGACTTACAGCAGCAGATCATAGAGGCTATCCCCAGGCAACTAATAACATAACGACCCTAAACCTTCGAGTTTTGTACAAATACCCTATCAAACGAAATTACGGTACTAAAACCATATGCCCATGAGGAGTTCATCCACACATCAATTCGTTTGATATGTGTGTATCAGGCACGCAGTAATAGGTCTACGAAGCCTATCAGCACATCGCACAGACTCAGACACACGCCTTATATAGCATTACATTTCTTAGAATGTGTCAGATCCCCACTGATGTACTATCATTTCCCTTTTTTTCCGGGAAATCATTTTTGGTTTTTCTGATTTTTATAAATTTTTGAATTTACTGATCCCAAGGATAAGCTGGAGCATTTCAAATATGTGACTGCCCAGATATCGTTTGTTCACAGAAAACTAGCGGCATTAATCTAAGGGAAGAAGATATAGCAGTCAGCAAAGAAATTTTCTAATTTTTATGGATTTTGAAATTTTTCTGAAAAAAATAAAAAAAAAATTAAAAAAAAATAAAAATTAAACTAAAAAGTGACAGACTGAGGTGGTGATCAGTCTTGTTTTTCTTTAATACCATTAGCTTTTAAAAGGTAATCAAATCTCGATTTGTCAAAAGCTTTGGTAAAAAGATCTGCGCGCTGGTAATCAGTGTGGATTTTGACCATATCGATCACCTCTTTAGCATAACAATCACGGATAAAATGATATTTAATCCGGATATGTTTAGCCTTTGAGTGATTTACTAAGTCTTTTGTTAATGCGATTGCGGCTTCATTATCACAGTAAATAGGGGTTTTCAGAAATTGCAAACCGTAATCCACCATCTGTTGTTGGATCCAAAGAACCTGTGAGCAGCAGCTCGATGCTAAAACGTATTCTGCTTCACATGTGGATAGTGCAACTGCGGTCTGTTTCTTGCATTGCCAGGTCACGAGCCTGCTCCCCATAAACTGACATCCAGCCGTTGTGGATTTGATGTCTTTGTCACAGCCGCCCCAATCTGCATCACTAAAAGTGATTAGGTCAAAATTATCATCATGAGGGTACCAAAGTCCTTTCGATGGACAACCCTTCAGATATCTAAGGATACGCTTGACAGCTACAAGATGACTTTGTTTCGGCTTCGACTGATATCGTGCACAAAGACATGTTGCAAACATTATATCTGGTCTAGACGCTGTGAGATACATCAGAGATCCGACGATTGCTCTATATGTAAATGGATCAATCAGCTCCCCCTTAGCGTCAACTCCAATCCCGTGGTTAGGTTGTATCGGGGTATCCATCGGCTTCGAATCATCCATCTGGAATCGGCTCAAGACTTCAGAAACGTATTTGGTTTGGTGAATAAAGATCCCCGTTGGTCTTTGCTCCACCTGCAAGCCTAGGAAAAACTGCATTTCTCCCATTGCGCTCATTTCGAACTTTTCCTGCATAACTTTTTCAAATTCCCTGCACAGAAGTTCGTTAGTAGACCCGAAAATAATATCATCAACATAAATTTGTACAAGAAGCAAGTCATCTCCTGCTCGTCTCGTGAACAGTGTGCAGTCTACCAATCCGCGTTTGAATCCTTTCTATAGAAGATACGTGCTCAGCTCCTCATACCATTGTCTCGGATCTTGGTGCAACCCGTAGAGAGCTTTGTTTAAGACATAAACCTTATCCCGGTGAATAGGGTCCTCAAAGCCTGGTGGTTGACCTACGTAAACTTCCTCTTTGACCACACCGTAAAGAAATGCGCTCTTTACATCCATCTGATACACCTTGAATTTCTTCCAGGATGCAAACGCCAGAAACATTCGTATAGCTTCCAAGCGTGCAACAGGTGCATAGATTTCATTGTAGTCGATTCCCTCAACTTGATGAAAACCTTGAACAACCAAACGAGCTTTGTTTCTCACTATAACTCCTCTATCATCCTTTTTACACTTAAAAACCCATTTGGTTCCGATCTTCTTTCTTCCCGGGGGCAAATCTGTCAGCGTCCAAACTCCAAGTTTCTGAAATTGTAACAACTCTTCTTGCATAGCTTCCACCCAAGCATCATCCAAAAGAGCTTCCTTGTACGTCCGCGGCTCTACCTGCGAAACATAACAAGCGAAAGACCAGTCATTTTGAAAACCAGATTTTTTGTATTTTGGCATATAAAGCAAGATTGCCAATATTCTCTGGTGCTTGAGCATTTCTCAATTGCCCTCTTGTCATAACACTGCTACCAGGATCACCAATAACCTGTTCAAGCGGGTGTATTCGATGTATCCGAGATTCCGGATAGTCAGGTACTTGCACTCCCGTTTGAGTCGTCAAATTCTCTGTAGAAACCAGATCATTACCCACATTCGATGTTGAAGCATCAGTTGTAGTTGGGTTCACTGGTGGTGTCATTGTAGCATTTTCCAGAATAGCTTCACTTGTAGCATCATCGTCTTCATCTTCTGAATCTGATGAATTAAGCGTTGTTGAAGCTTCTTGGAACACCTCTTCTTCCATCACAGGAGCAGTGGTATCATTAGAAGCTGCTTGAGGATTTACAGTGATCGGACGCACTAACGGTGAAGTCACTGCGTTTTCGACCTCGTAATATAAACGGGGTACAGCTTCTTCAACCATGCTATCTAGATTGAATGATTCAAAGAAGTCTTTGAAATCAAACATCCAGTCTGGACCGCCTCCCTGTACATTTTGAGTGTATCTTTGTACTTCGACGTTAGTCCACTTTCTAGTTCTTTTGTTGAATACCCTTTTTAGTGGAGTTGCATATCCAACAAAATAGCCTTCTTCAGCCTTTGGCGCGAACTTCTCCGAAGGATTAAGCATTGTACACGGGGCTCCAAACGGTTCTAGATACTCTAGATTCGGCTTTCGTCGGTTCAACAGCTCATAAGAAGTTTTGCCAAACTTCTTCACTGTTAAAACACGATTTAGAGTGTAACATGCTGCGTAAAAAGCTTCGTTCCAGAACATAACTGGAAGATTTGAGTCCGCAAGCATTGTTCTCGCCGTTTCGATTAGAGTCCTGTTCTTCCGTTCTGCGACACCGTTCTGCTGGGGTGTATACGGAGCGCTGTATTCGTGATGAATTCCCTTTTTTTCACAAAGATCATCTATCTGAGCGTTTTTGAACTCCGTCCCATTATCACTCCGGATTCGTTTGATCTTTAGACCATAGATATTCTCCAGACGAGTGAACAGAACTTTCAGGTTGTCAAACGTGTCGCTTTTCTGGTGTAAGCACATAACCCATGAGAATCTTGAATAATCGCCAGTCACCACAAGACAGTACATTTCCCCAGCATGACTTTTACGCTTGACTGGACCAAATAAATCCATGTGCAAACGCTCAAGCGGTAGTTCAACAGAATTGACTTTCTTTGGTCTATGGGTCTGTTTGTGCTGCTTACCCTTTTTACAACTAATACACTTGTCATTCAAATGGAAATGTTTCACATTAACTCCAGTGACAAGTTCATTCTTCACCAACTGGTTCATCTTTCTCAAATGAATGTGTCCCATTCTCCTATGCACATGATAGATTCTTTTTCTGTAGCCTTAGAGAGGAAACATGTGACTTGGCCATGGGTGGTCATAGCTTTGGACATATCGAGAATATACAAGTTGTTTACTCTCGGTGCCTTTAGCATCACCCATTCTTTTGGAAGTTCAAAACCCGGTTTCAGGATGTAGCAAGATTTGTCATCAAAATAAACAGAGAATTGCTTATCACAGATTTGGCTGACACTGAGTAGATTGTAATCTATCTGCTTCACATACGATATCCGCTCAAATGTCACTACCCCATTGCTAACACTACCCTCCATCGTAATGTAGCCTCCTTTATTTCCTGCAAACGCTACGTAACCTCCATTTATGTTATCAAAAAGTAGCGTGAGATCCCCTGTCATGTGGCCAGAAGCTCCACTATCAACAATCCAGAGACTGCTAACAGGGCCAGCTGGAGCTCCCTGCACATATCAAGTAAAGCAATTAGATCTTTTGGGGGACCCAAGCCTGTTTGGTCTTGGGTCTTTGAACTGGTTGTTTCAAAGATTCATTAGATTCACAAACATCTTGGATTTTATCAACCCCTTTCTTTTCACACTCAACTTTTGTTTTCTCAGATTTCACACTCTGTGAAGTTGAAGCACCCTCAGACCCCTTCGATGACCAAGACTTTTCAGACCATTTCAAGATCCGGATCTGAGATTTTGAGGTCTCAGCCGGTTTCTTTACATCGTCTTTGAATGCTACCTTCTGGTTACCTTCTCTGATTTAACAGAGACAGGTCCAACTACTGGTTTGACATCAGGTTTAGCAGGAACTTTTTGTTTTCAACAGTTGTGTTCATCAATGGTTTCTTCAATGGTTTCTCAGTGGCTATCCGGTTGCGTTTGTCATAAGTCATCGGACGATTTTCCCTTTTGTTGTAAACATTGTTTTGGTTATAATAAGGTGCTGGTTGAGGGAAAAACCGTCTTTGTGGATAACTGTAATTATCAACCGGATAATCATGTCTTTGCTTCATCTCCACCTCGTGCCTCTTGTGTCGTACATACGGGCAGGTGGCAAGTAAATGTCCCCTTTCCCCGCACTTAAAACACGCACGGTACTCTTCATAGTTCTCCTTGATGTTCGACTTGGAAAAACTTGCAATGGGATATTGATCAACCATGCACTGTTTTCTCAAACTCTCAGGAGCTGGTTCCTTTGAGTAAGTCGGCTCAATAAAACTATTTGACTTGTCTATTGGCTTAACGAATTGTGTGACATTGACCTTTGCGTCTTTAGAATTATCCGAATAAATTTTCTTTAAAATGGCTGGAGGAATATCATTGGTTCGTTCATGTTTTAGGAACCAAATTGTACTTTCCTGCCAGATCTTTTCAATTTTGGAATAGATCACAAATTGAATCGGATATTCGTCATCAGACATAATCTTATCGAAGCCTTGCATTCGATAGAAAACTTTTACAGGTTTATCACATGATTCGTTGTTCATTTCATTTGATTTCTCAGTTTTAGTTTCAATTTTCTTATCAGCAGATTTAATCACATTTTTCTCAACTTTCTTAACCACTTTCTTTTCAACATTTTTATCAACAGACTACTCAACTTTCTTAGCAACATTCTTTCTGTGAGCATTAGCCATGGGATGGACAATCTGAGATGGTGAGACTGGTTCAGTAGTGATTATATGATTTTCATTAGGAATATCACTTTCATTCTCAACAACTATCTCAGACTATTCATCTTCTTCATCAGAATCATCTGCAGCTACCACACCTTCATTGTTTCCCAAAACAGGTCTCACATCAGAATACGGGTCTCCGACACTGGATGTGTTGGACTCGTTATCTGATGTGGAGTCAGATTTGACTAGATTCTCCGGTGCTATCGCATGTAAATTATGATTTTCGAACAACACCGGAGATGGGACAGCTTTGTAGTTTGCACTACTTGACTGCGAAGGTTCTTCGATGATGTGGTCAACTACATAAGCAATGTGCTTATAGCTCTCTAATTTTTTATTCACTTTTTCAGCGAAGCACTTGATGGTTGCCATTTCTAACTTTGTGTTTTCCATTTCATTTATATAGTTGTTAATGGCAAGTTTCTTTAAAGACAAAGTCTTTTTCAGTTCAGAAACATCCTTTTTGTAACCATCAAGTACTTTGTTGAATTCTTTTGATTCTTTTTGATAATTTTGACAGTTTATTTTAGCACTCTCAAGTTGTACCTTGAGTTGCTTATTTTCTTCTGTCAATCTATCAAAATCAGAACATTTAACACAAACTTTAGATTGAGATTCAGTACTTACCGGTTTAGGTGGTTCTGTCATTGCCATCAGTGCGAAATGAGCTTCCTTCCCTGCAAAGAATTTTGAATAATCAATCTTTGTGCAGGCATCATCCACCATGCACGACTTGTGGGTCATAAGGAAATCTGCTTCAGCTAGCAACTGATCGATATCATCGTTTAGTGAGTTCACACTAGCTTCCGAGTCAGAATCACTTTCCATGTCTGAGTAAGCTGAATCATATTGCTCTCCAACATCTGTGACAGAATCAAGAATCATTCCAGACTTCTTGTCTTCACACTCATCATTCACATCCTCATTCAACTCTTCTATTTTCAACTCCGTCAATTTTTCTGTCACAACATCTTCTTCAATCTCCACATGTTCATCCAAACTCATCTTTTGTGCTACACAAGCCACATTTCCTGCAGTAATCTCTTCCACTCCTAATTGCATACTGATGTGTGTAAATGTATATATAAAAATAACACAAGCTTTAATTAAAATGACTCACCTAAAAACTACACACGCACGGCAAGTGTACCGGTCGCAAAGCAGTAAATAGGTAAGACCGAGTATCGAACCCAAAGACGCGAATGCAACTCTAGATCACAACCTCTACCGAATACGAGCCTAAATAAATATATACTTATGTGGGGGGGGATACTTTAAACTAATAATTATAAACTTAGAAGGAACTAAATATAAACAAGATAACCTCAACTGCTTATAGGAACTAGGAACTTGGAGAAATCGGATAGGAAGAAGGCTGGTTACTTAGGTAAAATCCCTAGACACTAGCAATAAATCCTGAATCTAGTAATTAACTTGAGACCCTATTCTTATCTAATGCACCTCCTGTCAGAGATAGCTCACTAGACTTAAGGCGGGACAAGTGTAGAAATGCTAAAATGGATCCGGATCGCCCTAGCGTACCAAAATCCCACAGAAATCAGATTAAAACCTCTCCTGGATTAAAACCCTCAAACTATGAAGCAGACTTAAACTCTACTGAAGAAAACCTAGGAAAACTCTAAACACGGACAAGTAGCGACTCCCGCCCTAGCGCTTGCCAACTACCGAACAATGCCTAGTTAGTTACCTAGCAAACTCGAGTTAGATTTCTCACCCTCAAGAATGGACTGCACGCCTTAGTTAATTTATTATATTAGTTTGTTATACTTGTGTCGTACTCCAACTCCAAATACTAGCACGCTAACCTAAGTTGACGAACTAGATTGATTTCAAGACCTAGGGGGTATCTCTACATGCCTAGCTCCACAAAACCAATAAACAAACTTCAAATAAAATTAACACCAACACACATATATCAAATCCAACAATAAAATTAAAGTCATGTAATCCTACACATCAAAATTAAAAACCAAGAATCATTAAAAACTGCAAATTACGTGTCTAGTTCATAAACCTAAGCAACCATAAAAGTCTAGCTACTCATAATATTTAGAAACATAAATTCAAAGTTTATAAAAAACAATTTCATCATGTCTATAAAAATATAGAGCGAAAACTAAACCTAACCCAAGGCTCGTTGGCTATTGATCTTTAACGTGCCCGTGGCCTTTTCTCCTTCCGTGCCCTTCCGCTCGTCACCGCTTATGGCCGGTTCCTTTTGTCTTTTTGCGAAAGCAATTGGAATTGTAGAATGAAATTCTCTTCGCTGCTCCGCCGCTATGCCTCTATATATCTAAAACCTTTTCTTTTTTTATGATTAAAATGGTTCTTATTGGCCAATTGGGCTTTGACTTCTTTCTTGTTTGTTTTGTTTGCTACGTAAGTCCACACCAATATGGACTTCAAGTCCATTAATATTATTATTATTATTAATTATTATTATTATTATTATTATTATTATTATTATTAATTATTATTATTATTATTATTATTACTAGTAGTAGTAGTAGTAGTAGTACACTTCAAGCTCGCATCTCGGGTGTTCTTGGCTCGACCAAAATTCCTCATTTATGCTCCAACGTCCATGAACACCGGCTTTCAAGTGCTCGTGTTTCAATTAAAATTCTTTCTTTTTAAGCTCATTTTCCACGAACACCTACAAAAATATAAAAACGAGTACTAAGAGTACCAAAAACTAATAAAAACTATACAATGATAAAAATAGGCCAACAAACGAATACACGCCTAAAATTACTAAAAACTATATACAAAAGACTCAATTTATAACTCAAAATACATAGGAGAATATATGTGTTTTACAACACATCAAACATCCCCACACTTGACTCTTTTTCGTCCCTGAAAAAGAATTATGCTATGGAATCACAGTTAGGTTTACATCCAGTTTCAAAACATAGGTTACTTAATTAATAATCTACTAACGTATTGATTGCGATTGCAGGTATATTGATCCTCTTAAACCCACACCGGTTTCCAAGCCCCTTTTTATTTATGTTAAGTTCATGTTGATTAGTCTATCTAGGGTCTCACTCGAAGGAAGCCACAGTTCCTCCTAATCCCGCCTCAAGCTTATGAAGCTAAAGGAACGACCAATTGACCATTTCCCAACCGTCTTATGTAGAAAACCAAGAGAAATTAAAATCACTTTTTTTTTTCTTTTTGCATACTTAACTCAGAGGGTGTGACCAATCCAAGTCGCTATCCCAGTGGCCAGGCACCTTAAGCTTCAGCATTTTTTTTTTTCATCTCAGCATACTTAACTCAGAGGGTGTGACCAATCCAAGTCGCTATCCCAGTGGCCAGGCACCTTAAGCTTCAGCATTTTTGCTTTGATTTCTAATAATTGTTTTAAGTGATTAAAAATTTTAACGATTTTCTACTTATAACGGTGCTTCTTATACTATTTTGGCGGTTTTGGTCTCCCCGTTTCTCCTAGATGAGAACCCACAAAATAGCCTAACATAATTAATTTATTACTTTTCAAAGGAAACCTTTCTACCGGCCGAGCCTACCCACATATCCCAAATCAGACACGTTTTCAATCAATTTTAATCTCTTATTATACATACTATTTGAAAACCGGACACCTAACTTTACCTATCATTTTCCATATTTTATATAATGCAAACTTCAAAATCAGGGACTTTTTTTTCATTTTTTTTTCGACTTAAAATGACTTTATATATAGACTAAACGACAGTTTCCCATCCCCACACTTAAACTCTACATTGCCCTCAATGTAGGAATAGAGAACGACTCAAAATAAAAAAATAAATTCCGAATACAAAAAAAAAATAAATAAATAAAAATAAAAAATGAGGGCAAATTGGAAATGACTTAGCTGGTTAATTAACGCGTAAGCTCCAAATACTCTAGTCAAATCCAGCTCGATCGTATAGCATTTTGGTCGCAATCGGCTCTGACACAATAGTAAACTCTGGGCTTGCTTTGATAAATGATAACAGCTCCGGAATCACCCGAATGGAGATTGAGTACGGGCGGTGCAATCCAAACATGCGCAAAACGAAACAAACAAAACCCGAGCATAATACCGAACCATACAAAAATAAAAGTACTCAAACTACTAACTTAGACTCATAATTTAACAACAAACAAGAAAACGTACCTGCTTGGTAAAATGGCGGTGAATGGTGGTAGAACCAAATGGGTAGAAAAGAAAAAAAAATCTGGTTCTAGCTCAACGTGAAGGACACTGGTTATCACAACACGCGTTACAAGAGAAAAAAAAATATAACTTTCCGGGGTAATAGCCGGTCGCATAAGGCGAACAGGTCAGCCCAGACTCCTCACATTACGTGAAAAATCTTTTTTCACAGAAAGTTAATTAATTTTTTTAAGAAAAAATCTCTTTTATTACCCAAACCTTTACCAAAACTCCCACTCATAAAATATATATAAAGATAATACATGGGATCCGCTCATTGTGAAATTTCCTCTACTTAAGCAAACACGCAAACCTGCTAACTGACTCAAAGACACAAAAAACAAAGATAAAATAGAAAGATAAAAACCTACAAACTACTACCAAAGAACGACCACAAATAAAAAAAAATGAAAAGCTAGAAAAAAGAAAAAAAAATAGGTATAAATATAAATTTACAAACTCTACAGAGCCTCCCCACACTTAAACTTAATCAGGGGGCTTCTCTTTTATCTGGACCCGATCCAACCCATTTAATTCCACCCGGTCCATATTATTTAGAAAAATTACATTAGTGGAATTTAAAAATATTTTATCAAATTTAAATGGGTCGGGCCACCAATATTTAAATTTACCTGGACCAAACCTGATTCTTGGCATGTAATGAGGGGACTTGTTATCTCTACAACTCCTGACCCTCACCTTGTGTCGGTCCAGGTGCCTCTTCGCCTTCTCCCGTGGTGGTGGCCATGGTGGTGGCACTAGTAGCAGTGTTATATCCAATGCCTGCACGGGCCGGCTGTGGTGTTCTTCTTCTTCCACCACTGCTTGTTTCTCATCTTCCTTGTTTGGTGACACTTGGTCAAAATCTTTGTCCACTTCTGGAGCTGACAAATCAACTAACTCATCACCAAACTCTGCTTCCCCATCAGCTGCTTCTTCAAGCAGGTCAGTGGTGTCTTCCTCTTCCACCACTTCTTCCTCAAACAGCCAGCCTGTGGATTCTGAAAAATCCATATCTTCCTCAGCCTCCCCTATCTTCTCCATCATGGCTTTCCTATGCGCGTCCCAGGCTATCCTTTCTATCTCCTCATCATCACTCCAGACATCCGCCTCCCAAGGATATGCTGCTGAACTAGAGATCTGGCATGGCTGCTCATCCTGCTGAACCAAAGGTGGGACTAAGGCGTCCATTATGGTCTCTGGCTCTAACCCTGAATCCTGCAAAATATCATCCTCACAAGACAAGTGTAAAGAATCATATGGGTCAGTTAAATCATGCACAGAATCAGATGAGTAAGGACAAACAGTTTCAGTAACGGGACTAATACAATCAGGTAATCTAAGTGTTACCATCTCGTCTGGGTCATCATATGTGAAATTAACCTGCTGAACTGGAGGTGGGACTTCAACGTCCATTATGGTCTTCAGTTCATCCACCTGAGCCTCTAGCCTTTTAAGTGCCGCATCTTGTTCCCTCAAAGAGTCAGTGCGCTTGGATAGCAAAGAATTGATATCCTCGAGCATGAGCTGTTGTTTAGCAAGTAAGGCGGCAAAATCGGGTCTAGTGTGAGACGAGACATCCCGATAATCGGGATGTTGATAAAAATGTTGGCTAGGTGGATACTCTGACGAGCTCCCACCATGCCTTTCCTCATACATCTTAGCTTGTAGACGATCAGGCCGACTTTTTATTCTATCTAGTGACTCAGATGTTGCAGGGTTAAACCACCGGTTAGCCTGTGGATGTGAAGGCTGGTATGACTGATATGGCTGCGGCTGCAAATACGTGTTAGCATAGTAATCTGCGGAATACCCCGATGAATTTGGGCATTTTATAGTAAAATGGGGCCCTCCACAGATCTCACACATGTTAAAAAAAATATATATTACGAATAAAAACAAATAAAAAATAATAATTACAGGAAAAAACAAAAACTATTTACAAATTAAAAGACCAGACAAACGGTTTGGGAAGTTATCCAGAATGCCAATTGCGTCCCCGGCAACGGCGCCAAAAACATGATGTGTGTAAATGTATATATAAAAATAACACAAGCTTTAATTAAAACGACTCACCTAAAAACTACACACGCACGGCAAGTGTACCGGTCGCAAAGCAGTAAACAGGTAAGACCGAGTATCGAACCCAAAGACGCGAATGCAACTCTAGATCACAACCTCTACCGAATACGAGCCTAAATAAATATATACTTATGTGGGGGGGATACTTTAAACTAATAATTATAAACTTAGAAGGAACTAAATATAAACAAGATAACCTCAACTGCTTATAGGAACTAGGAACTTGGAGAAATCGGATAGGAAGAAGGCTGGTTACTTAGGTAAAATCCCTAGACACTAGCAATAAATCCTGAATCTGGTAATTAACTTGAGACCCTATTCTTATCTAATGAACCTCCTGTCAAAGATAGCTCACTAGACTTAAGGCGGGACAAGTGTAGAAATGCTAAAATGGATCCGGATCGCCCTAGCGTACCAAAATCCCACAGAAATCAGATTAAAACCTCTCCTGGATTAAAACCCTCAAACTATGAAGCAGACTTAAACTCTACTGAAGAAAACCTAGGAAAACTCTAAACACGGACAAGTAGCGACTCCCGCCCTAGCGCTTGCCAACTACCGAACAATGCCTAGTTAGTTACCTAGCAAACTCGAGTTAGATTTCTCACCCTCAAGAATGGACTGCACGCCTTAGTTAATTTATTATATTAGTTTGTTATACTTGTGTCGTACTCCAACTCCAAATACTAGCACGCTAACCTAAGTTGACGAACTAGATTGATTTCAAGACCTAGGGGGTATCTCTACATGCCTAGCTCCACAAAACCAATAAACAAACTTCAAATAAAATTAACACCAACACACATATATCAAATCCAACAATAAAATTAAAGTCATGTAATCCTACACATCAAAATTAAAAACCAAGAATCATTAAAAACTGCAAATTACGTGTCTAGTTCATAAACCTAAGCAACCATAAAAGTCTAGCTACTCATAATATTTAGAAACATAAATTCAAAGTTTATAAAAAACAATTTCATCATGTCTATAAAAATATAGAGCGAAAACTAAACCTAACCCAAGGCTCGTTGGCTATTGATCTTTAACGTGCCCGTGGCCTTTTCTCCTTCCGTGCCCTTCCGCTCGTCACCGCTTATGGCCGGTTCCTTTTGTCTTTTTGCGAAAGCAATTGGAATTGTAGAATGAAATTCTCTTCGCTGCTCCGCCGCTATGCCTCTATATATCTAAAACCTTTTCTTTTTTTATGATTAAAATGGTTCTTATTGGCCAATTGGGCTTTGACTTCTTTCTTGTTTGTTTTGTTTGCTACGTAAGTCTACACCAATATGGACTTCAAGTCCATTAATATTATTATTATTATTAATTATTATTATTATTATTATTATTATTATTATTATTATTATTAGTAGTAGTAGTAGTACACTTCAAGCTCGCATCTCGGGTGTTCTTGGCTCGACCAAAATTCCTCATTTATGCTCCAACGTCCATGAACACCGGCTTTCAAGTGCTCGTGTTTCAATTAAAATTCTTTCTTTTTAAGCTCATTTTCCACGAACACCTACAAAAATATAAAAACGAGTACTAAGAGTACCAAAAACTAATAAAAACTATACAATGATAAAAATAGGCCAACAAACGAATACACGCCTAAAATTACTAAAAAACTATATACAAAAGACTCAATTTATAACTCAAAATACATAGGAGAATAGATGTGTTTTACGATACATCACATACCCATCCAATCAAAACCTTCATCTTTTTGGATCACAAGTGCTTGGTTTTGATTTTCAGTTTGGGTTTGGGTTTGAGTGTTAGGTGTAGAGATAGGAACAATGGTTCAGTTTGGATTCTGTTGTGGTTGGTTTTGTTGTGTGGATTGTATTGGTATTTTGTTGTGTGTTTTGACGGTTCTGGTAGTTGTTTTGAGGTTGAAAGCTAGAGATGTTGGGACTGTTGTATGATACCTGATTCTGGTTTTGGTTTTGTTTGTTTTGGTAGCTTGAGTTGAACGGGTTTCGATTACCTTGCTGAGCCGGCTGTGTACACTCTCTCTTGAAATGACCCTTCTCACCACAATTAAAACATGTAACCTTGGCTTTGTTGAAGCCGTAAGTGGTGTTTGGTGACGTCGAAAGGTCAGTTCTCCCTGTTTTCTGAATAAAATCAGTGGCTCTTCTCATGATGCTAGCAAACGCCCACTGTATATCCATAAGCTCCATTTCCTCTTTATCGATTTGTGCATAGTCCTCATTGGTTAGATTGTTGTTCCAATCTGACTAGCAACTAAACCGTTATATGATGCAACCATAGCAGATACTAATGCTACATGATGTTGAGCAATCTCAACAGTAACATTGTTAAGGTTAGAAGTCTCTAACACAATCGGACTTTGATTTTATTGTGTTTGAGTGATCTGCATTTGGTTCATGTGAGAATTATATGGTTGTTGTTGAGGTTGACTGGCTGTGTAACAGGCAGCTTGTTGCAAAGGTGAAAAAGGTGGAATGAAATTTGGTGTTTGATAAGATTGTGGTGTATATGATGAAGTTTGGGCAAGATAGTTGATTGGTGCTTTGGTGGGTTCAACAACATTAGATACACAAGCAATATGAAGTGCAACACTTGAAGTAGAGCTAGAAGTAGAAAGAGAAGTAGATGTACCACTCACATACAACTCTGGGTTCTGTGGAATCTGTGCTCTCTTTGCTTTCCTCTTCTCCTCCATTTCTTTGTTCTCCAGTTTTTGTATGAACTCATTGATAGTCCAATACTGGTATGCATCTTTTTTCTTTCAACACTTCAATGTGTTGGTTCCAATATGGTGGTAAAGCATCAGCAAATTTATCCACCAGTTCAGACATCGGTATACTAATCTCGTAGCTCGAAAGCCCTGTGAGCAAGTGGCAATACCTTGGAACCAATTCTTTTAAAGTCTCGTTACCCATGTAACTAAAGTTCTCGAACTCTTTACGAAGCTCTTCCATTCTCAGCTTCCTAGTCTTCTCATTACCATCATGTCTGTTTCTCAGCATATCCCACAATTGTTTTGAAGTAGTACACGATCCAAACTGATGCAGCAAGTCAGTGTTGATCGCCTGAGATAATTGAGAAAACGCCTTTTTCTCGATCGCGAACTTCTTTTTCTCATCATCAGCCAAATTCTCCAACGGTATAGGTTCACCAGTGTTCTCCAGAATAGGAGCAACATAACCTTTCACTATCATTTGCCATGCCTCAGCTCCCTCTAAGCCTTGTCCCTCCACATGTATCTTGAACTTTGTCTTCCATGTGTTATATTCCATCATATCCATGAGCTTTGGTGGACGATTTCCACTGCCTGATGATAAATCATGAATGAGTGTAGATATGGCATTGGTAGTCTGTGAGTGAACGGCAGCTGCTGCTACTCCCCAATAATCGCCAATTGGTTGCTGTAATGGTTGCACAACTTGCTGAGGAGTAGAACTAGTCATAGCCATGTAATTGATTGGCTGAGTTGGTGGACTAGTCTTCTGAGCTGCAACTGACCATGGATCTCTTGTTGTCTGCTGCTGTGGTGCTTGATTAGGTCTTGGCGTAGTTGGAAAGTTCCACATCTTAACCTGTAATGTTCAAACACGAAAAGATTAGAAAAATTTTAAAAACAGGTTTTTCCTTCGCACTATCGTATGGTCGAATGAGGAAATTTCTTCTCCTTTGACCGTTTTGAAAGGTACGAATGTGAACTATGACAACACACAAACTCTTTCGACCGTTTGTTCTCTCTTTCGACCATTTTAACCCTCCTTCGATTGTTCGATCAGTCGAATGAAACTCTGATGGACGAATGTATACAAATAAGCTATGAAACTCTACGTTCGACCACAAAATCAACACCTTCGACCAGAAAATCACTCGTTCGACCAAATTTACTCACACCTTCGACCGTCTCTCTAGGTTCGACCCCTGCTATTTCAAAAACGGTTATTCTTTGAAAATCAGTTAATTTTGATCATGTTTATCAAATGTTGATAGATTTTGATGATTTTAATCAGGTTTTGAATCGGAATTGATTTGGAACAAGTTTATCAAAGAGAATTATCCATTTTAACCATGAAAACAAGTTGTAATCAATCAAAAACTCATCAAATCAGTTTGTTCTATGAAAACATAAACTTTTTGACCAAAATTGGGTCCAAATCAACTGAAAAACTATCAATTTGTGGTTGTTTGATCCAGAAAGGGCTCTAATACCACTTTGTGTGTGCTAAAAGGATCGACAAATCAACAAAGAAATGATCAAACAAGTTTGATTTAGGTGCGGAAACCCTAAACCAATCACAAAATGATAATCAATCAGATCAAAACAAGTAAATCATCATTCAAAGCTTTTCTCATTAATAATCAAGACTCAATTACACGTTAAAAAGATCAAAACATGAAAGACACAACGTGAATTAAGTTTACAAAAACACTAGAAAGACACACTGAACTTGGAGGGAATAATAATGCTAAAAACTACATTCAAAAATCAGCTTGACCTATTTATAGGCTGCACGTTCGCCCACGCTGTTCGTGCGAACGTGCACTGTAACTCCCCAACCGATGGCGGAATCATCGAGGTGCCACGTAGTGACGATTGTTCAAAAGCTCATGGTACTAAAATATAAATATTTGATTATTGAATATTGTTTTACAACGTGTGAAATTCAATACAATCCAACAAAATAAACATAATTGATTGATTTAATCTAAGTCCAAGGTCCTATGTGAAGCGTCAAGCAGCTTATCCTGAAACATGCACGAAAATAATTTTGTCAACATATGATGTTGGTGAGTACTACTTAGTTTTGTACGTATAGTATAAGTTTTGAAAAGTAGTACAATTCATGTGTCTAGCATCACCAAGGCATTATGTAAACACGCAAGTAACCACACAAGACAAAGATCACATGTAAAGTTGTACAATGAATTTGATAATGAGCACCATAACACCAAGTTATGTCTGTATGTAAAGAGCACCATAACATAAGTTATGTCTGTATGTAAAGAGCACTATAACATAAGTTATGTCTGTATCTAAAGAGCACCATAACACAAAGTTATGTCTGTATGTAAAGAGCACCATAACACAAAGTTATGTCTGTATGTAAAGAGCACCATAACACAAAGTTATGTCTGTATGTATGATTCTGTATGTAAGCTACGTTCATGTTCAAGCATAAGCACAAAGATAATTAAGACACGTATATGAATTGTAAATGAATAAGAATGTATGTGTAAATGAGTATGAAAGTTTTGAATAGTTGTGCATGAATCACCCCAAAAATTGTAAAAGCGAAAAAGGGGATAAGTAATACTCACCTTAGCAAGGTGGTAAGTCTTGTGTAATTGAATAAGTATAATCCAACGTTGCCAAGTATCACCCTATGTATAATGTAACAAATAAGTCTAAGTCTATCTAGTCTATAAGTATTTTCTAGGGCTTCGAATTGGGGATAAGTATTTATTTGGTTAATAAATTAAACGTTTAATAAATAAGAGAAATTTGGTAGACAAATAAACAAAAAGTCTTTGAGTAAACTTTAAATCAAATATGGTCACAATATAAAGTTTTAAGTGTGAAAATAATTTTTATAAAATTATTTTCTTGAAAATAGAATATTTAATCTATTTATTTCAAATTGTAAAAATATGATTTTAATATCTAAAAATATTAAAATTAAAGAATTCTTGAATTAAAAATTGTATTTCTGTTCTAAATGAATAGAAATAATTTATGTAAAATTTTGGTGCAAATATGTTGAAAAATGAATTTATTATGATTTATTTATGATTAAAACTAACAAAAATTAATTAAAAATATAAAATGGCCGGTTTTTCTGAAATAAAAATATTTTCTGGAATGTTTAAGAATATACAAGTTTAGGATAATTTTTGTGAGATTTAATAAAATCGTTTAGATATTTTTATAGAATTTAATAAATATAAATGAATAAACTTGTATTATTAATAATATATGTTAAATAAATTATTTTTGAAAAACTAAAAATTGGGTGATGAACTTTATCATTTAGAGATCATATAATAATTTTTGTGGAATTTATAAACCACTTTTAGTATTTAAAAACTATTTTAAAAGATTTAACATATATATATATATAAATGTAAAAAAATGTTTGTTGGTTATGGGGATCGAACCCGAGCCTCTGGCCGGTTCGGGTTTTATCACAAGCGTGGCCACCAACTGAGCCACACCCTGAGAACGAGTAAACTAGGTTCATAATTGATTATATAGTATATGTAAATCTGATTTTTTTATAAACCTTTTAAAGAAAAGAAAAAAAAAAGTTGGATGTGGGACTCGAACCTGGGTTCAGTCCGGTTCCCACACCCTATCATAGGGGACTGAAACCATCTGCTCTGAATCAGATTTGGTGATTAGTTTAGTTTCGAAATATATTTATCTTATCATACACGCGAGTCATCTTCCCCATTTATACTTTAAAAAAAAACCCTAGTTTCTTATCCGATTCAATAGGCGATTTCAACCCAATTAATCATAGGGTTGTTACTTAAGAAAGAATGATAAAAGAAACGACAGCAATGAAATTTAAGTATACCGTTCGTGAGGTCTTTCAAGAACGTGAGTCAACCAAAAGTCAACAATCTCCAATTTTGTGAATAAGAGAGAGAACGAGAGAAAATTTTGATAATGTAGTGATGATGTTCGGTCCAGTTAGATTGTAAAGAAAGGTTCAATTTATAGGAAGTTGTTGAAATAGAAAGTTTTTAATTTTTTTTTTTTTGACCATGGCTTGGTCAAACCGATTCAATTAAGCTCCCAATGAGTTGGAGATTTGCAATTAAAGGGTGGGTTATAATTGGAATGGTTGTATCAGCCTATATGCGAGGTCAATTATAGAATAGTTTCCAAGATCTTAGCTTGATTATATGGTCAAGGTTTAAGGTCAATGGTCAAAAGAAAAAAAAAAGGAAACTGAATGTTGTTCCTGTTCTTCGAGTAGCAGCAGTCAAGGAAAAAAAAAAGAAAAGTGGGCTTGAATGGGCCGATTTATGGGCTCAGGTTCTCAACAAGGAAAAGAGTTTGGGCTTGTTGGGTTTCAAGAGGTGGGTTTGGTTATGGTTTGTTTATGGGTTAGTCTAGACTAGTTTTATTATTTACCATTATTATTATTATTATTATTATTATTATTATTATTATTATTATTATTATTATTATTATAAAAATATAATGAAAAAGTGACGGATGTCACAGCATCCCCTACTTTTAGAAACTTCATCCCGAAGTTATTAGAAACATAGGGTTATGGATGTTTGGGTAAAAATTAAGGTAACCGTGGTTTGGAAAATAAATATAAAAAAAAATTTGAATGATTTGGATAAGAGGTGAGTTAAGGATTGGATTATGTTCGTCTCGAATAAGAAGGAGAATAAGAATCTAGTAAGACACTAAACTTCAAGTTTTAGGACTCCTAAAATAATTGCATGAGTTGATTGGCTATAGGAAGTCTAAATGAACTACCAAGTAACTAGAGTTTGTTCTTGGTCCGACTTCCAGTCTCACTTTCAATGCATCATTAGTGTTTGTACACAGGGTGTACCGCAGCTAACCCACCACACCTTTGATACCTTGAAAACGTACTGGACGTCTACCCAAAAACTCTAATAGAATTCCACACTACCCTAACGCACCTGTAAATTCATGGTTACGTTCCGCACCGGAATCATCAATTTACCTTACATTAGGGTTTTATGTCCTTCTATGATCCTAATCTAACACACATTACAGCAAAAAAGTTTCACAAGAAGATGACACAACAAACACGTTGAGTTACAATGAGATGTTATCAATGAAATGAGGCCATGTAATAATGAGGTCAATTGCATTGGTTTGCAATGACTTGTAAGCATAACTGTATTTAAGTATGGGCTACCACTCGTCCGAGGAGCCCTTTAAATGAAATGTTTATCAGAATTGCATGGATAATACACACGTGCAAGCAAGTTTGTAAGTACTGCAACCATTAAGTATCATGAATAACTAAATGTTCAATAGATTGTCAAATTAAGGGAAAAATTCAAGTTTCATATAACAAACAATGATGTTTTTAGAAAAGCTCTGTAGGATCAAGTATTAAGTTTTTAGTAGTTTGATTTTCATGGAAATCAAGTCCAAATGTTTCAATAAAATGTAAGGTAGAGTCTGAAACTTATAAAATAAACGTAATCGAATATGATAAATTTCCAATCTATGTACGTACACAATAGTATGCAAGGAAATTTCTAGATGTTATATGCCTATGAGTATGACATAATTGGGTACAAAATGATAATAAGATCAAGAAAATGAAAAGACGAGTATCATGAATAATTAATTGTCCAGTGAATAGTCAAATTAAGGGAAAATCAAGTTTCACAAACAGTGATGTTTTGGAAAAATCCTGTAGAATCAAGTATCAAGTTTTTAGTAGTTCGATTATCATGGGTAACTAGCTCATGTGTGAGAAGGTGAAGGATATGAATTTAGTTCTTGAGAGGATGATGAAAAATCTTGAAGCAGAAATCAAGGTTGTGAGAGATAGTGAATGTGAAGTTAGTTGATAATGAGTTTATTTTATAGTAAGGAGATTATGTAATAGTGTAAATTTTGGGATTTGGATCAAAGGTTATAATCAAGGGTATAAGAAAACATGATTGTGGTATATGCCAAATATTGTAAAAATTTAAACAAGTTGAAAATGAGTGAGTGTCGATGGAGAATCTAGAGACTAGATATTATTCCTAAAAAAAATATTATTTTCAAAATTGGTTTTGTACATAAAGCAAAAGTTGTTAAATAGTACAAGCTAAGTAGGCTTTGTAATAGTTTAAAACATTATATAGAAAATCGTTTGTTACGTCAATAAATAATCAATTGAATTTAAGTTCGAGGAAAATATGTACTTTGTAAAGTTACTAGGTAATACAACAAGTTTTAGAAATCTTTAGTTTGTGCTAAAGTATGAGGTTATAGTTTTTAAAATAAATAACATGTGGAGAAATGAAATAATATGATTTGGGTAGGGTGTTGAAAAAAAATGGCTAAGATGGTAAGGTGAAGTGCGATTGTGAAATCCATAGATGGTTATGAAAGTATGAACTTGTAAGCAATATATGGAAATCGTGAAATACAAAATATTGTATATGAATCGAGAGAGTATTATTGAAAAAAAAAACTTGCATAAAATGCTTGGAGTGCCCTTGTCTAGCTGTAAAGCCCAACAAGAACGTTGACTTTTCAAAGGAATTGAACCCAATGGTGATCAAAGAAGACATGCTTTAGCCTATAAGTGGACACTCACTCCAGGAATCCCCAGGTAAGCATAACAGGTCCATAAATGGATTTATGCGCTATGCTTGCCTATGCCAGAAAACCCAGTGTACAGGCATCCACCCTTCCAGATTGCACGTGTCCTTATCACACTCATTAAAGTTCAACATCTTTGAAGGAGCAAAAATAAGAGTAGGCATTATGCCTAAGAGTGTCTTCAAGAAAGGTACTGCTCCCGTTCCATGATTGATGTAAACTTTCCACTCCCTGTAGGACATCATCTCTATGCACCATGATGAAAGACGAGGAGGAGAAGAGAAAGATAGAAGAAGGAAAGTAGAGGGAATGAGGGTAAGGCAATTCAGGAGATATTATGCATGAAAGTTGGAGTTCGGTTATAGTCTAGGCCATTTTATCTAATAACCTAGTTCCCTATAACCTGGCTCTGATACCAATCTGTAACACCCCAACCGATGGCGGAATCATCGAGGTGCCACGTAGTGACGATTGTTCAAAAGCTCATGGTACTAAAATGTATTTGATTATTGAATATTGTTTTACAACGTGTGAAATTCAATACAATCCAACAAAATAAACATAATTGATTGATTTAATCTAAGTCCAAGGTCCTATGTGAAGCGTCAAGCAGCTTATCCTGAAACATGCACGAAAATAATTTTGTCAACATATGATGTTGGTGAGTACTACTTAGTTTTGTACGTATAGTATAAGTTTTGAAAAGTAGTACAATTCATGTGTCTAGCATCACCAAGGCATTATGTAAACACGCAAGTAACCAAACAAGACAAAGATCACATGTAAAGTTGTACAATGAATTTGATAATGAGCACCATAACACCAAGTTATGTTTGTATGTAAAGAGCACCATAACATAAGTTATGTCTGTATGTAAAGAGCACTATAACATAAGTTATGTCTGTATGTAAAGAGCACCATAACACAAAGTTATGTCTGTATGTAAAGAGCACCATAACACAAAGTTATGTCTGTATGTATGATTCTGTATGTAAGCTACGTTCATGTTCAAGCATAAGCACAAAGATAATTAAGACACGTATATGAATTGTAAATGAATAAGAATGTATGTGTAAATGAGTATGAAAGTTTTGAATAGTTGTGCATGAATCACCCCAAAAATTGTAAAAGCGAAAAAGGGGATAAGTAATACTCACCTTAGCAAGGTGGTAAGTCTTGTGTAATTGAATAAGTATAATCCAACGTTGCCAAGTATCACCCTATGTATAATGTAACAAATAAGTCTAAGTCTATCTAGTCTATAAGTATTTTCTAGGGCTTCGAATTGGGGATAAGTATTTATTTGGTTAATAAATTAAACGTTTAATAAATAAGAGAAATTTGGTAGACAAATAAACAAAAAGTCTTTGAGTAAACTTTAAATCAAATATGGTCACAATATAAAGTTTTAAGTGTGAAAATAATTTTTATAAAATTATTTTCTTGAAAATAGAATATTTAATCTATTTATTTCAAATTGTCAAAATATGATTTTAATATCTAAAAATATTAAAATTAAAGAATTCTTGAATTAAAAATTGTATTTCTGTTCTAAATGAATAGAAATAATTTATGTAAAATTTTGGTGCAAAAATGTTGAAAAATGAATTTATTATGATTTATTTATGATTAAAACTAACAAAAACTAATTAAAAATATAAAATGGCCGGTTTTTCTGAAATAAAAATATTTTCTGGAATGTTTAAGAATATACAAGTTTAGGATAATTTTTGTGAGATTTAATAAAATCGTTTAGATATTTTTATAGAATTTAATAAATATAAATGAATAAACTTGTATTATTAATAATATATGTTAAATAAACTATTTTTGAAAAACTAAAAATTGGGTGATGAACTTTATCATTTGGAGATCATATAATAATTTTTGTGGAATTTATAAACCACTTTTAGTATTTAAAAACTATTTTAAAAGATTTAACATATATATATATAAATGTAAAAAAAATGTTTGTTGTTTATGGGAATCGAACCCGGGCCTCTGGCCGGTTCGGGTTTTATCACAAGCGTGGCCACCAACTGAGCCACACCCTGAGAACGAGTAAACTAGGTTCATATTTGATTATATAGTATATGTAAATCTGATTTTTTTATAAACCTTTTAAAGAAAAGAAAAAAAAAAGTTGGATGTGGGACTCGAACCTGGGTTCAGTCCGGTTCCCACGCCCTATCATAGGGGACTGAAACCATCTGCTCTGAATCAGATTTGGTGATTAGTTTAGTTTCAAAATATATTTATCTTATCATACACGCGAGTCATCTTCCCCAGTTATACTTTAAAAAAAAAAACCCTAGTTTCTTATCTAATTCAATAGGCGATTTCAACCCAATTAATCATAGGGTTGTTACTTAAGAAAGAATGATAAAAGAAACGACAGCAATGAAATTTAAGTATACCGTTCGTGAGGTCTTTCAAGAACGTGAGTCAACCAAAAGTCAACAATCTCCAATTTCGTGAATAAGAGAGAGAACGAGAGAAAATTTTGATAATGTAGTGATGATGTTCGGTCCAGTTAGATTGTAAAGAAAGGTTCAATTTATAGGAAGTTGTTGAAATAGAAAGTTTTTAATTTTTTTTTTTTGACCATGGCTTGGTCAAACCGATTCAATTAAGCTCCCAATGAGTTGGAGATTTGCAATTAAAGGGTGGGTTATAATTGGAATGGTTGTATCAGCCTATATGCGAGGTCAATTATAGAATGGTTTCCATGATCTTAGCTTGATTATATGGTCAAGGTTTAAGGTCAATGATCAAAAGAAAAAAAAAAGGAAACTGAATGTTGTTCCTGTTCTTCGCGTAGCAGTAGTCAAGGAAAAAAAAAGAAAAGTGGGCTTGAATGGGCCGATTTATGGGCTCAGGTTCTCAACAAGGAAAAGAGTTTGGGCTTGTTGGGTTTCAAGAGGTGGGTTTGGTTATGGTTTGTTTATGGGTTAGTCTAGACTAGTTTTATTATTTACCATTATTATTATTATTATTATTATTATTATTATTATTATTATTATTATTATTATTATTATTATAAAAATATGATGAAAAAGTGACGGATGTCACATGCACATTCGACCAAACAGACTGGTCGAATGAAGCAATACATAACTAACAAAATCTTCCTTCGCCTCATGTGTCTCCTTCGTATAATATTCTTCCTTCGCACCTTCTGATTTCTTCCTTCGCCCACACAAAATCTCTTTCGCCCATTCGACTCAAACTATTAACATATGTTTATTGTAAATCCAAAGCATTAGTCGCATAAATGCATCTACATATTTAAACATAATTATATATTTAGACGTTTGGTATGTTTCTTTTATTCAATAAAAATTTGGGCAGAGTTTCCTCTGTTTTTGTAAGAAACCAGACAACACAAGTCGTCTATTTTTATCCCAAAAATTAATCACCCAATATAGTTCAACTAAAGTTAATCAAGTCTTTATATTAAAACAAGTGGTTCGAGTTATCAATGCTATAATTATAATGAACGAGTGGTTATACGTTTGTTAAGTGATACATACATTTATAGTTCGCCATTTAACAATTCTAATAACAATATGTATTATCATAAGCTAGTCGTTATTCTATTCGCCAAGCAAACCAAACAAATAAATAGTTTTTGTTACAACTCGGTTTGGTTCGTTTAGATTTTAGAATAAATATTTAATTACAATATACATGAAATGAATAAATTAAAGTCGTGGGGTGCGTGTTATACCTTCCCGAGTCGCGTATTTGTCTCGTAACCCGTGTTGCTCCGATATGGACCTGAGCCGAAACCAATCGGGTGTCGTACTTGTCACAGACACCAACACCGTGGCCAGTAATGCTCACGACAACAATCTGACCCGGAACCAAATCGAACTAAAATCACCAACCGGAATAACGACCACCCGGAAAGCTCTCTGTCGCTGCTCTACCTTGTTCTGGAAACCACCACCTTTCACGACAGGGACCCTCAACTGAGAAATGGAGGGGCGTTGTCAGGTTAGGGGGATAGGTGCGGGCTCGATGCCTTATATACGCTGCCGTTTGTTGCTGCTGCTGCCGCCGGCGACGCCGTGTGCCACCTCCGGCCGGCCGTCGGTCTTAAGGGGACAGAGGGGAGGGGTTGAATGTTGGATGGAGAGGGGTGTCTTAGCTTTGTTAAAAGGATGCGAAGAGGGAGGAAAAGAAATAAGGAGGGTAGGAGGCTTGAGAGGTTATGGGGGCTAGGGTTTGAGTTGGTGAAGAAGATAAGGAGGAGATGAGAGATTAAATAGGTAGGGTTTGCTAGGTGGGTTAGATGGATGTGAACCGCGTATACAAACCCGTTAATGATTGGCATCTCGTTTTTTAATTAAATTCATTTAATCGGTAGAATAATTATTTTATGTAATTTATTTATATTACTCGATTCAAAACGAGTATTTGGAATGTATATTATATTTAAATTTGTTAGATTTAGAATCGACTAGTCGTTTAATATCCGATGTATTCTCACTGCGTCACTATATAACGTAATTAAGAAATTTAAATTTGTTGGTGAGTAATAATAAAAAAATATTTCTTGTTAATTAGGTATTATCGTGAAAGAAAATTCAACGGTTGTGCGAATATAATATATATATATATATATATATATATAAAATAGCGGAATGTTACAATTTTCAACCCCGAGCATATGTGAAAAACCCGAAGAATCCTCGCCACATTTTCTATATTCTGTTTTGACCACTCCCCGACAATCAATGCATCGTCAGCATAATAAAAGTGAGACAAAGAAGTAGTGTTATCACCAAACACCACCCCTTTGACCTCTCCCAACTCTACGGCCTTATTAATTAAACAATGAAGAGCTTCCATCACTACTAAAAACAAAAATGGAGACAAAGGATCACCTTGACGAACCCCTTTCTCACATTGAAACTCAAACGTAGGAGCTCCATTTACAAGAACAGCGGATCTGGCCGATTCCAGAACACCCCTCACCCACTTGCACCATCTCCCCGGGAAACCCATTTGACCCAGCATAGACAATAAAAACTCACAATTGACATTATCATATGCTTTTTCAAAATCAATCTTCAACATAAAACCTTTCTTTTTGTTCTTCTTCATCCAACCAATCGTTTCATTTATAATAAGGGGACCATCTAAGATGAAACGACCTTTTATAAACGCCGACTGTGAATTTGAGATCACCTTCTCCAAAACTGTTTTAATCCTCGTAGCCAATACTTTAGAAATAACTTTGCTCACAATTCCTATCAAATTTATAGGGCGATAATCCTTTAATCCCAAAGGCGTTTTCGTTTTCGGGATTAAAGTAATAAAAGACGAGCTACAACCCCTGCTGAATTTGCCCTCTATAAAGAATTGTTCCAGGATATTCACAAAATCATCCTCGAAATACCCCCAAAAACCTTTAACAAACTTGAAATTAAAACCGTCTGGGCCCGGAGCTTTATCTGACCCACAGTCAAAAACTACCTCCTTAATTTCTTCTTTAGAAAATCTACGAATCAATCCCTCTACGCTTAGAGCATCGAGCCTTTTAATGTTACTGCATATTAATCCCGGTCTTCTTTTCATGTTATCAGCAAAATGATTCCTAAAGTGTCGCAAAACTTCTCTTTTAACATAAGAAGGTTTATCAATCCACTTACCATCAATCAATAACCCCGGGATCGCATTCATAGCCTTTCTACCATTGATCACACCATGGAAAAAAGCCGTGTTATCATCACCTTCCATCGCCCATTTCACCCTAGATTTTTGTTTCAAATCCTTTGTCTTACAAATATTCAATTGGTCCAAACCCCTTCTACATTCCTCTCAAACCCATATTTCTTCCTCTTCCAAATCTCTAACTTCCAAAGCTTTTTCCAATCGCTCCCGTTCTTCCATCATCATAGCATAATCGTCCCCTTCTTTTCTCAAAATCCCATCCCACCAATTTTTTAAAACATTCCTCAGCAATTTAAATTTAGACTGCAACACTACATCCGCCGACCCTTGAAAACCACAATTCTCTAAAGCCGATTTGACCACGTCTTCACACCCATCTCTATCCAACCAAGAATTGAACCATCTAAACGGTTTTGGGCCGTAATTAGAGTCAACTAAAGATAATACCAACGGACAGTGATCAGAAGCTTCTCTAGGAAGAGCCCGTAAACAAGCTGTAGGCCACCTGTTAAAGAACTCCTGACAAACCACCACACGATCAATTTTGCTCATTTTAACCACATTATCTCTCTTTGTTAATCATGTGAACTTATTTCCTCTCATCATATATTCCTGAAGCCCCACCTCATCGATAAAAACATTAAAATCAGAAGCAACCACCTGATTGAAATTTGAGTTTCTTCTTTCTTCCGGGAATCTGACTGCATTAAAATCTCCCAGAAGAATACCCCTCCCATTACAGCCCCTAATAGATTCAGTCATATCATCCCATAATCACTTCTTTCCCCCGCCCTTTGAGGCCCATAAACATTAAAAACATTTAAAACAGAACTAACTTCCACCAACAAACCAGTGACTAAAAGAAAAAAAAATTTCTTCACCATCGAAATTTTCTTAAAAACCTTAGGATTCCACAGACTAACCAAACCCCCCGATTTTCCTGACGCATCAACCTGTTCATGCTCAAAACCCCCATCACCCCAAAAATTAATCAATTCACCCCTAACCAAATCAGGATCTTTTGACTCCTGAAGAACTAAAAATTCAACCCCAAAATTCTTTTTCAATCGCCTAACCCACCTGTTTTTACCACATCCCCTAACCCCTCTAATATTAATGCTTAAGAAATTCATTTATACACTACCTGTACTCCTTGATGACCCATAGCTTCCTGAACGACACTTCTTTGATTTTCCAGTTGGGCTCCCAAAAGAACTCCCAACCTGATCGTGTTACTGATTTCTTCATCTGCACTAGAACCGTGATTCTTTTTGCTACCTTCTCCGCTGAAATCAACTGCTTCCGTCTCAGACTCACAGCATTCCGTATCACCTTCCACCTCATCTTCCTTGTCGTTTAGAATATAGGTACCGTTTGTGTTCTCCTCAGCTAAAGAAATCCCATTACCATTACCAAGCGAACTTTCCTGATCCATACTTAGGCCCACCCCATCAGAAAGCCCATCTTCATTTACCTCTTTGGGCCTTTTACAAATCTTGTCCTTTTCCAGGCTACTAGAGTAGCTAGGATTGGGCCAGCCCACAACAGACATGCCTTGTTTCTTTTTTCGTTTATTAATTTGAGGAGTATGGTCAATGACATTAAATTCAGTGCCCTCATTATTTTCAAATACAAATTCGTTTCCAGGAATAAACTCCTCATCATTATGAATTCCCATTTGTAACTCCTCATTCAACTCCACATTAACTGCCTCACTAAGACTTTCCAAATTGGTTGGAGTTTCCAAAATAATGTCCTCACCGGCGTTTCCTGACCTCCGATCATTCCCACCCTTCGGCACCACGTCTTCCATGTTATCAACATTACCTTCTGCCTCCGTATATACTTTATCATCCATGTCCTCCCCCGATGAATGACAAGATCGATCAACTCCATAGAAATCCGGCTGCCACTCCCCATTATCTTCAGCAACCCAGATTACGTATTTCCTCTGTCTCCAAACCACCGTCACCTCTTCCGCCACCTTTTTACATTCCCCGGTTAAAACTCCCACACAATCATATGACAGATTAAATTCGTCCTCTGAACGATCCGGACAATGAATTATTTTGCCAAATAATCCACCCACTGCTTTGAGCACCTCTGTTGACAACAGATGAAGTGGGATACCCATAACCTTCAGCCATGCCAAGCGCTCATACCCGACAGTTTGGCCATCCCAAACATCAACCGAAGAGAACTTATCCACCATCTGTTTAGCCATCGCCAGAATCTTCACCGCTGCTTCATTATCTTCAAAAGATAGCAATACTGGTAGACCTCCCAAGGATTGTATCTTGCCAAAACCAGGACTCAAATCGTTAAGAATAACATATATACTTTTCAGTGCGTCCAGATCACACATCCTGGCAATCAGAGCCTTCCCGTGTCTTTCCTTGTAGACCTGAACATCATCATCTACCATCAGCACCTTATCAGGTTTTTCACCACCCTGTCTTCCAAGAAACGTGTCCTTGAAAGACCGTCCCCCAGATGAGAAAAAGGACGCTTTGCCCTCCTGTTGATTCGCAGAAAAACCTTCATCCATCTTCTTAGATTTTTTCTTCTCCATACCATCGTTGTTACTACTATCCCCCTTCATCGACATTTAGGATCCTGCCACACCTCCCCCTCCTCTATCGTAAACCTGGCCACGTTCGCCTTAATACAACACCCCCCCCCCCCCCATCCGAATCTGACACATCAACCGAATCAACTCTTCCCTGTCTTTGACATCCAAAAAAGACACAAACCCAAACCGATTACCAAACTTGTCTCTTTTTCTCGCTATATAAATATCATAGATGTCCCCAATATTACGTATAAACTCAGAAGGATCATTCCCACTACACATCTCTGGAAGATTCGTGACAAATACCTTGGTTATGTATCAGATTTTTTTAGCTCAGCTGAATTTTATTGCCTGTCACATAATATAACCTGATTTTTTTTCTCTTTTGAACCCCCATTTTACTCTGGATGTCCAAAAATGGCATATAATAAAATCCGTTTTATTAATATGGTTACGATAAGAGAAATATATATATATATATATATATATATATATATATATATATATATATATATATATGCATTTTTATCGCACTTGTTACATCTTGTTCCTTCCATACAATGGGTTGTTTCTTTTGTTACATCAGAGTTTTTTTAGTAAGAAGACGGTATTATTATTCATCTCAACACTAGTTTCTTCTTTAATGATAAAATGAAATCCATGGATAGTGTTCGTCCATGATCAAAGATTTTAATCTAGTCAACAAATCCCAACAAAGACTTGTTTAACTTTTTGCAACACGTAGTCTACTGTGGGGACCGAGAAAGACTACTTTGATCAATAAGCATTAAGGCCTAATTAAATAAAGATGGTGGATATACACTTTGGTGATCTTATGATTTAAGTAGTATCATGTATTTTTAAAAACAACTCAGTTGGTCTAATTTTAGTACATTAAAAAAAAAAAAAATTTCTAAAAAATAAATACGCATACGAGTGAAATTAAGAAAAAATGAAATATCAACCCTTAATTTCGTGAAAGTTAAGTGACCTTTAAAGAGTTAAAAATGATGATGTGACTACTTCTTTCGTTGTTATATGGTCTTGTTTAAAGTAGTCAAAGTTGACAACCTCATCAAAAGAGTTCACATGTTACCCATGTTACCCATGTCAATTAAAGATCATACGGAGTATATATACAACTAGTTTCCTACCCGCGCCACACGCCGGGACGTATTCAACACCACCGTTCTCCAACCAAAAAACTCAACCCCGACCAAGAAAATGCTCTCTCACGACGCCATGCGGCAGTTCTTGATAGCATTAAGTAATATAATACACAGAAGCTAAGTTGATAAGTTTGAGGTTTCTACCATATACAAAGAGAGGTGCTAGGCTTTGTTGATAACTTCTACCATAGGCCATGTTTATGTTTTACACAAACTAAAATTCGAAAGAAATAGATAACAATTTATATATACAAATTACCTCTAGGAACATACGGTTGTAAATTTCACGAAAGGGGAAGGAGGTAGACACTTCCAAACATAACCAACCGTATATGTTTCTTTCATCGACAACCACCAGCGTTTTGATTCAAAGAAGACGTATTTCATTATATATGCTAGCTTCTTTCATCTTAATATCGCATGTTGTAGTACAACTGTATAGCAAATTTTCATTCTTTAAGCAATAACTACTTTTTATCTAACTCCAAGATAGCCCAAAGCACCTATATAAAATGCATCCAAATATCATTTTACTCAACAAAGCAAAGTTAGTCAAATATAATAATATAAATAATAATTTTTAAGCAAACAAACAGCTACTGTTAAAACTAAATCAAGGGTTGCAAAAACTGAGCTCAGAATAACAAAATGAAGGGTATACCATGGCTGCGGAGCGGGTTGCAGGTCAAGACCTAGCATCCCCCATCGTCACAACGCCAAGGCAACATGATCATCCAATTTGAATTCATCATTGCCCCAAAACCAATCAAAGGTGATACATGCAAATGCATAAATAATTTGGTAGAGGCTCAACAGCCTCGACACACAGGATGACCACCTTCACCAATAACAAAAACAGGCACAGCGACACGTTTGCTCAATCTCATATATTATGTACATCATTCCAAGGCAAACGAAGGCCATGAAGACTCAGATAACTATGAAGCCATTATCTAGAATGCTGGTCAACCGATGAACTAGGTCTCATATAAGCCAGAGGTGATCAACAATCGGAAACACTGTTCAATCAACCCTGGTGCGCCAGGGACAAAAAACAATCAAACGGTAACTACGATATCAAAGTTGCCCACCAAACAATTTAACAAATCACACAGACCTCAACTACCAATCGTATAAACAGAAGTCAAAATGCCACACAAACCAATTTCAGCCTCATTAACTGACAATACACTAAACCTAGATAAGCAAAAACCAAAACAAAATCTAACTTGTGGAAGGTGGAATGGAATCTGTGACCCCGCCACTTAGCCAGGGCAAAATCCGTATACTCTCTAGTCAACGTTTAATTTTCCATGCATTATTCATATCATTTTATAAGCATAAGTCCCCCGAGACAGTCTAGCAATGTCCGAACGGGTATAATTTCACCCATATCAACGAATCTTGGTGACACGAATTTAAACGATTACGAGCTATTTTCCAAAATCATGTATATGTGCTCATTTATTTAATAACACGATGGGAAGCATTAAAGAATTCATGTATAAAGAGTAGTATTTGTCCAACTAACATACCTACACCTATGTGTACATGTCCACGACACACATACATATATATATATATATATATATGCATTTACATATATACAAGAGGCTAGTAGACACATTAATAACTAGCTCTTACATATCCTTTTGTTCCACTAGTGGGTTTACCCGCGCGTTGCTGCGGGGTTTAAATAAGACCCAACGACAAAGAATACACACTGGCTAATTTTCTTAATAAGATGCTTGTAACTCCTTTATAGTGCAAAGAATGCGCATCATGGTAAATTTACATATAACTCCTTTTGTTTACAAAATTGAACAAAAAAAATCATATTTATTTTTGTTAACAAACTATAAGCAAATGTTGTAGAAGCATAGCAAAATACAACAATAAGAACGAAAATAGTAGACAGAACATGTTGTAGAAGCATGGCAAAAAAAATAACAATAAGCATAAAAAACTGTAGACACAACTAAAATAGTTCCTTGTAAAACATCAATACCTGATAGAAATATTAGAACCTACATCAACATTAAATCACAAAGACTTGGTTACCTGTTAAGTAAACCTGAGGCATGAGGAAGAAAGCAGGCACATAGAAGAGGAATGGAAGCCATTGAGTAACAAATTCATCTTCAAATGCACTGAAAAATTAAAAGACATGAATGAAAAATTAGTGTTTAGGAAAAAGAACAATCGTAATTTGATCAAAGAACATTATGCTTTTAGTTGAGAGTCTATGAAGAGGAAGCACAATAAATAGGTAGGGCAATTGAAGGAGAATGACATTCAATAGTAGTGAATGCGACTGAATTGAGAAACCATTTAATTGAAAGACAATGAAGGGCCTTGAGAAGAAAATGAAGAGAACAATTTTGGTGACATAATGGCAAGTATGGAAGAAGTTTTTATGTTTTAACTATAAAACCATGATCAAATTACTATCATGCCCTTAAAAACATCTTAATTGTGACAAATATTCTTATTATACCCTTATGAATTAAGGTTGATTCAATTGTACATGTTGCTTTGGTACTTAATAAGATAGTATAATAGATAAGAGAATGATATTTCAAGTTATCCATTCATGTGCAAATCATAACTTATTGATTAGTTGGTGGGTAATAATGGAGGACTATGAAGTGGTTTATAATAATGAGGGGTTTCACAAAGTTAATGTGGTCATCCAATTATCTATAAATGGGGGGTTACATGTTGGAAATGATATTAAGTGTGTATTACACACATATACAATAAGCATGATATGTTATACACAAGGGGCAAAAAGGGAAGGAAATAATCAAAAAATAGACATTTGTGAAGAGTCTATTCAACTCCCATCTTAAAATCATGTTGAAATTACCTTATTGGACATGTCTGGTACTTAATAATAATAATATAATATAATAGAGTAATAAGGTAATAATAAAATAATAATAATAAATAAATAATAGAGAAGAGATATATGTATATCCATATGTAGAAAAAAGTTTTAAAAAATCTATGTAACTAAAAATTAATTAATATTAATATTTATTTCAAGAGATAGCAAATTGTTGAAGCTTTTTTAGCTTCTCTGACCCAGTAAGTGTAAGACGACGTCGTTGCGGAGTCTGTGTTTTGTTTCTCTTGTGACACTATACCACCTCCTTCCATCTTCAAATTGAATTGAAAAGTTGGGGAGAATAAATGTTGTTTAATCAGAAAGAGAAAAAGTTTTAAGGTGAGATCTGTGTTAACTTAAGAATGATGCTTAATGAATACTCAATGGAAATAAAAGTTGATAAATTTTATTTTAAAAATTAAAAACCACTTAATAAAATAATGAAGCATTCTGTATTTAAGTGACAATACTATGAAGATCTTTCAAAAAATCAAACTTACCAAAAAAGATAAAATCTTAGCCACCTCAAAATTTTATATATACATAAACATGGAAAAAATAGCTATAAAAAATTAAAAAAAATAACTTAACATTAAGTAATATATTTAGATGAAAAAAGGGTTTATAAAATTAGTTAAACTCATTACTATTAGACTATATGTTTAAGAGTTGAAGGATTAAACTGGAGGATTAATATCATACATTGAATCTGGCAGCTGGTTATAGCTCCAAAAAGCACCATAAGATCAGCAAAGAGTCTTGATCACATTTGTAACAACTGAAACTGTCTTTATTGCACTCATTTTAAACAACTAAACTCTGCAAAAATAACAAAATTGTTAAAGGTATACATTAAAGATAAACTTGGAGTGGTTTTCAACCAGTTCGAATCGACAAGTAACACTGTAACACAATGTAATAATCAACATGTAGTTATAGATTAACAATTGTTAGACAGAATTAGAACCAAGAGAAGAAACCTGGACTACTGGGGTCCCTCCGGTGCGCGCTGATCATCATAAACTGCTAGAAGCATTAGCGTCTCAACTAAACGAAGATGCAACAATCAACACTAAGTAACATTGAAACAAAAATCGATAACAATACCTTATCTACAAAGGTAGAATGTGAATAGAAAAGAGACCAGTAAAGAGATAACAATGAACAGAACATGTGCATTGAGCTTGATAGAAACTTATTAGAGAAAGATAGAAGGTGAATAGTAAAGAGATAAGGGCAAGAACTTACATACATTCCTGCCATTACTATCAATGGAAGTTTCATCATGGAATGGAATAGAATTTGTTATGAATGATTAATATAAATAAAACATAATCAATGAATAATTGATTTGGAGAGCTCTTCATATAGCCTAACAGGGAAGGTGAAGGGAGTTAGGGGTACTATAGGAATGATATTTTAGCTTTTAACTAAAAACAAAAGATAAAATTACTCTACTAACCCTCTAAGTGTCTTAATTGTCCCCAATATCCCTATAATACCCTTATAAAATAAGCTTTATTCTCTTATACTTGTTTCTTTAAAAATTGTACCCATGTCAAAATTCCAATATGGTACATCACTCCTCCTATAGAAATTCTATGCGGAAGCGATTTTGTGTTTGGGTTGAGTTTGTTTGTTTCGGCCTTGCGGCCGGAGGCCGCTCGGTTTCTAAACAACGACTCTCAAACCGGCAAGTAGATTATTTGTTTAGATGGTATGGAGATGGAACAAGTGTTTATTATTGATAGAGATGTTAGGTACATTGAAATGAGGAGATAACATCCTCCTTAAATACAAGAATGAATATACATAAAATAAGTAAAGAGCTAGACTTGGGGCACACACCATGGAGGCACATATCTTGGGCATAATGGATGGAGGAAATCATGGTGGATCAAGGTGGAGGGAAACATGGAAAATATTTTATCTCCAATACTCCCCCTCAAGTTAGAGCGTGAAGGTTACGAATGCCCAACTTGCCAAGTGATATTTCTTCATTTTCAAACACTCCCCCTCAAGTTGGAGTGTTTACTCTTCTTGCGGGGTTCAAATAACCCTACTTTTCTTTTTCTTGCTGGCTCAAATAACCCGACTTTTCCTTTTTTTTTTTGCGAGTTTAAAAAAAACCCGACTTTTCTTTTTCTTGCGAGCTTGAATAGCCCGATTTTTCTTCTTCTTGTGGGTTCAAGATTTGAACCCGACTTTTCTTTCTTCTTGCGAGTTCAAAGAACTCGACTTTTCTTCTCGCGGGCTCAAAGAACCCGACTCTTCTTTTTCTTGCGGGTTCAAGATTTGAACCTGACTTTTCTTTCTTTTGCGAGTTCAAAGAACTCGTCTTCTCTTCTTGCGAGTTCAAAATTTTGAACCCGACTTTTTTTCTTACGGGTTAAATACCCGACTTTTTTTTTCTCGCGAGTTTAAAGAACTCGACTGTCACACCCTCAAAATCCACTTGCGGAGTTTTACCGCGAGGCGCATGACAAACCAGGATCCAAACCAACGATCACAATAAACAAGTCTAAATGAACATAAATGCAATTTCAAAACATAGTTTAAAATCCCCGTTTACAGCGGAAGCTTATTTAAAAACAATATCTCAATAATGAAACAATAGTTCAACGTTCAAAAGACCATGCAACCCTATTAAGACGCCGTGCAGACGCGTGCGCCCTAGTCCAGTCGTGCTACCTTAGCGACCTGAGAAAACATGTAAAAGTTTACGTCAGCACAAAAATGCTGGTGAGTTTACAGGTTTTGTATCCAAGTACCAAGTCCACCTGTCCATACTATAACAAATAGAAAACCAGTATACGCTAGCTAGGCGTACGTTTTGTTACTACCACGATTGGAAAACCATTACTAACGCGAATACCAAAAGTATGCCCGATGTAGTTCCTGTTGTTCCTGTTGTTCCTGTTTGAGACAATATGCACCCGCCGACCCTCCAAGTCGACGAGCGGGGTTGGTCACTCCCAATAGCGCTATTCACATTTCCCCGTTGTGCAAACCCGCACATTCATGGTTCCCCCCGGGACTTCCAAAGATCGTGTAGTACACAATAGAAACCCATAGTATGACAGTAGTTACCAAATAATCGTTTTAACACATGTTTTCTCCCCCGAAAGTATAAAACCAGTTTAAAAGAGGGGCCGTAAACTCACCTTAGGTTGCGTTACTCCTTAACCCGAGTAAACCCAGCTGCTATGCTAGTCCCGTAAGCGGCGACCTAACATACGACAGTTACAAGTACTTAGACTAATAACCCGCAGGTTAATTAGTCCCTAGATGTCCAGACCATAACCAAGTTCGTTTGAAAACACCGTGACTGTTTAACCGACCCAAAGTACAAGACTCGACATCCCATTGGTGACCCGAGACTCCCCGTGTTATGTTTACGCTCCAAAACATACAATAACGCAAGTACACTTAACATACGTTAACGCACAACAAGTTATAGCACATAGTTCACGTATCACCGAAATACATCCAAATATATGTTACCAAGTTATAAGACATGTTACGGGGTTCCTAGCATGTTACTACATGTTAAATCGGGTCTCGGAATGCTAATTTACACTTACAGCAGCAGTACACGCGATTAGGAAAAGTCAACTAGCATTTAGGTTGGTCAACTAGCAATTAGGAGTCCTATTCGCCCCTATTATAGGCGATTAGGGGCTACTCCCCTCTATTAAAGGCGATTAGGGGCTACTCCCCTGAACTTACTAGTGATTAGGGCTAATCACCTGAACTTACTAGTGATTAGGGCTAATCACCTGAACTTACTAGTGATTAGACCTCTACTCGCCTGTGTTATAGGCGATTAGCATCCTACTCGCCTATAACATAGGCGATTAGGAATGCTACTCGCCTGTAACCTTGCTGTTCCGGTTTTTCGCGCGTTTAACGCTCCAAATCAGATCCAGAACGTGTGTAACCACCCAATATCATCCCAAACACTATCCTAAACATGTTTAACCCAAAATCCTTCGTTCAACCTCGTATAATCAGTCCTGCATGCAACCAAGTAATCCAAACACCAATTCACATAGCATGCAACATCATACTAACACGTGTAATCATAACCCTAATATCCAATTACTGAGATTCCTATTATCATAACATCAATACCAATACTGATCTATCATAATAACATGTCAAATCATCATCATGAATCATAAAAATCCTATCTTTCTAATCATACACACCCATAACGCACGTATATTAGTTATAATCCGATTATCAACCCTTATTGACGATTTTCAGAAAGCTTTTTCGTTTATGAACAGGTCTGGACCATTAGGGATTGATTAAAAACGTTTACAAAGTGTTATGGATGAGAATCAAACCTTAGGATTATGAAAGAATGATGGTTAGACCTTGAAACCTTGTGTTTTTGATCAAAATCGCCTTCCAGAGGTTGTTTATGTGTTTGGGGCGGTTATGGGACGACTAGGGTTGATATTAGGAAGTTTAGGAGGTTAAGCATTGTATTTATAGGCGTTTCTAGTCGTCCAGCCCGTTACTAGCGAGTATGCAGCAGTTTCAGGCGATTAGGGCTTGTAATCGCCTGAATGTTCATGTGATTAGGGCCTACTCGCCCTTAGCTACACACGAGTAGGGGCCTACTCGCCCTTAGGGCTCCCTACTCGCCTCCCCTATAGGTGAGTAGACCTCCTACTCGCCTATAGGGGTTGGTTTTGTGCGTTTTGCGCGTTAAACCCCGTTTTAACATATGTTAATGCATATTCACGTACCGACAAGTCATATAATGATTGTAAACACATAACACAAGTAAATACACATATTTACACTCGTTCACCAATTCCCGGGACTCGAGACTCGTACGTTCCGTATGCCCTGACGATCCTACCGATCGTCACCGTTTGTACACTTGGTTAAGGACCGACATCTAATGAACCTCTAGACCAACATCCAATGATCCTCTAGACTAAACCAATAGTTCCCGAACTATAACCCGACTTAACTAACCCAGTTAAGTACAATATACGCGTGACTCGCTAAGGTAGACTTTCATCTAGACAACGTTGTTAACCAGAATTTGCCGGGTGTCACATCATCCCCACGTTAAAAGAATTTTCGTCCCGAAAATTGCACAAGTACCAAAAGAACAAAAGAATAACGAAGGAAACAAACAAAAAGATAGAAACCAAAAGAGAGATTTACCCGAGTTGTCACATCATCCCCACGTTAAAAGGAATCTCGACCCGAGATTCATTCAGCTGCCGAAGAGACATGTCTCGACTCGAACGCTTCCTTAGGAAAGAGATGAGGATACTTAGACTTCATCTGATCCTCCCGTTCCCATGTATATTCCGGTCCCCGGTCCGAGTTCCACCGAACCTTAACGATACGAATCTTACTGTGACGCAGGCTGCGAATCTTGTAATCAAGGATCTCTATAGGTTCTTCCACTATCCGAAGACGATCATCAACCTTGATCTCTTCCAGTGGAACGATGAGAGACTCGTCAGCCAGACACTTCTTCAAGTTTGACACGTGAAAGACGTTATGTACGTTACCGAGCTCCGTCGGTAGATCAAGTCGATATGCCACCGGCCCAATCCGTTCCAGGATCGTAAATGGGCCGACATATCGCGGATTGAGTTTGCCACGCTTCCCAAAGCGTATGACGCCCTTCCACGGTGAGACTTTTAGAAGTACCTTGTCATTGACTTGGAATTCCAGTGGTTTGCGACGCTGATCAGCATAACTCTTTTGCCGGTCCCGTGCCGCCGCCAACCGATTACGAATCTGTACGATCTTTTCCGAAGTTTCGTACACTAGTTCAGGCCCAGTGAGTTGACTCTCACCCACTTCAGCCCAACAAAGAGGAGAACGGCATTTCCGTCCGTACAGTGCTTCGAACGGAGCAGCTTTGATGCTCGTGTGATAACTGTTGTTGTACGAGAATTCTACCAACGGCAGATGAGCTTCCCAACCCTTGCCAAAATCGATCACACATGCCCGCAGCATGTCTTCTAAAGTTTGAATCGTACGCTCACTCTGACCGTCAGTCTGTGGATGGTAAGCCGTACTCATGTCTAGTTGGGTACCCAAAGCCTTGTGCAAAGACTTCCAAAAGTGAGAAGTAAAATGGGAGTCATGATCTGAGATAATAGAAACTGGTACCCCGTGCTTAGAAACAACTTCTTTCAAGTAAAGACGAGCCAAACGATCCATGGTGTCGGTCTCCTTAATAGCAAGAAAATGGGCTGATTTCGTCAACCGATCGACAATCACCCATATCTTGTCGTTCCCGCTTGGTGATTTAGGAAGTTGTGTGACAAAATCCATAGTAATCCGTTCCCATTTCCATTCCGGAATTTCAGGTTGTTGCAGGAGACCCGACGGTTTCTGGTATTCCACCTTGACCTTAGCACAGGTCAAGCATTTGCTCACGTATGAGGCTATGTCCGACCTCATGTTTGGCCACCAGTAAAGCACCTTTAGATCTTGGTACATCTTATCCGAACCAGGATGAATAGAATACCGGGACTTATGAGCCTCATCAAGGACAAGCTCCCGTAGTCCCCCGAACAAAGGAACCCATATACGTTCTGCGAAATAGTGCAGACCATCAGACCTTCGCTCTAGGTGCTTGTCGGCACCGTGCATAGTTTCAGCTTTAAGGTTTTCCTCCTTCAAAGCTTCCAATTGGGCAGAACGGAGTTGATCAGGTAACGATGAATGAATAGTGAGCTGCAACACCCGAACGCGACGAGGTTTAGTAGATTCCTTCCTGCTCAAGGCGTCTGCTACAACATTCGCCTTGCCAGGATGGTACTTAATAGCACAATCATAGTCGTTCAAAAGTTCGATCCAACGACGCTGCCGTATGTTCAAATGTTGTTGGTCGAAAATGTGTTGGAGACTCTTGTGATCGGTGTAGATGGTGCATTTGGTACCGTACAAGTAATGTCTCCAAATTTTCAACGCGAATACCACGGCACCCAACTCCAAGTCATGAGTTGTGTAGTTCTTCTCGTGCACTTTGAGTTGACGAGAAGCATACGCAATCACTTTCTCGCGTTGCATCAACACGCAACCGAGTCCATCAATGGAAGCATCACAGTAAACAACAAAATCATCAGGACCCTCAGGTAAAGACAAAATAGGAGCAGAACACAGTTTGGACTTCAGTTCTTCAAACGCTGACTCTTGTGGTTCACCCCAGTCGAATTTCCTATCCTTCTGAGTGAGAGTGGTGAGGGGTTGAGCAATCTTCGAGAACCCCTGAATGAAACGACGATAGTAGCCCGCAAGGCCTAGGAATTGCCGCACCTCAGTTGGCGTCTTTGGTGCTCCCCAGTCCTTGATCGCTTCGATTTTAGCTGGATCGACATGAATTCCTAGTTCATTAACCACATGTCCTAGGAATTGAACTTCGCGTAACCAAAAGTCACACTTTGAGAACTTGGCGTAAAGTTGTTCCCGTCGCAAGAGTTCCAAAACTAACCGCAGATGTTCCCCGTGTTCGGTCTCGTTCTTGGAGTAGATCAGAATGTCATCAATAAACACAATGACGAATTTGTCCAAATATGGTTTACAGACGCGGTTCATCAAGTCCATGAAAACCGCCGGTGCGTTCGTAAGACCGAAAGGCATGACCAAGAATTCGAAATGGCCATAACGTGTTCGAAAAGCAGTCTTTGCAACGTCAGCCTCCCTGACGCGCAGCTGGTGATAACCGGACCTCAAATCGATCTTGGAATAGTAACTAGAACCCTGAAGCTGGTCGAATAGATCATCAATACGTGGAAGAGGATAACGGTTCTTGACGGTCAATTTGTTCAGTTCTCTGTAGTCTACGCACAATCGGAAACTCCCATCCTTCTTCTTAACAAATAAAATCGGGGCTCCCCAAGGGGAAGAACTTGGCCGGATGAAACCCTTGTCCAAGAGTTCCTGTAACTGACTAGACAATTCCTGCATCACGGGAGGTGCAAGACGGTAGGGGGCCCGAGCAATAGGAGCAGCCCCTGGTACAAGATCAATACCAAACTCGACTTGACGATGAGGAGGAAGACCAGATAAATCATCGGGAAAAACATCAGGAAACTCGCGTACCACCGGAATGTCATCGATCTTCTTTTCATCCACAGAGGAAACAGATAAAAGCGCCAAAACAGCTGGATAACCCTTTCGAAGACACTTAAGGGCTTTCATGCTAGAGATGATGTTTAGCGGAACACCACCCTTGATACCGTACACAGAAAGAAATTCTCCATCAGGGAGAGGAATCCGAATAACCTTATCGTAACAGACAATCTCCGCGCGATACAAAGATAACCAATCCATTCCTACCACAACGTCAAAACTACCCAAAGGTACCGGCATAAGGTCGATGGGAAACGATATACCCGACAATTCTAATTGACATTCCCGAAGAACACTAGTAGCTTCAATCGTTTTACCGTCAGCTAACTCAATAATATACTTGGTTTCTAATGGTACGGGTACTACATCTAGCAGTCGACTAACATCCATGGATACAAAACTCTTGTCGGCACCAGAATCAAATAACACGCTAACAGAACGATTATTGAGAAGAAACGTACCGGTGACTGTGTCAGGGTCCTGCCTAGCCTCAGCAGCTCCAATGACGAAGGCACGTGCATTTCTGCCGCCGCCCCCGTTGTTACCATTCCCGTTGTTCCCACCCTGCTTTAGTTTTGGGCAATCCTTCTTGTAATGCCCGGTGTCGCCACAGTTGTAGCATCCTTGTTTCCCTGTAGTCCCCTGAGTAGTCGGAGCTGAGCTGTTAGTCGGAGCCTGAGTCGATGGAAGTGTAGCACGACAATCCTTAGCATAGTGCCCTGTTCGCTGGCAGCGGTGACAACGGTTACTGTCGCAGTTCCCTTGGTGATGGCGTCCACACTTGTTGCATTTGGGCAGTTTTCCCGCATAACCACCCTGCTTGTTACCCGAAGAAGATGAACCCCCATTATCAAACCTTTTACCCTGCTGTGCAGACCCAGATCCTTTCCCGTCATTTTCCCACTTGCGCTTGTTGTTCTCTGGAGCCTTAACAGTCGAACCTTTCGCAGGCAAAATCCCCTCATTCACCTTTAAGTTAGTCATCCTATGGGCCGATCGAACTACCTCTGCATACGTAGGATGATTTCCAGCAGCCACCAACCCTGCAATTTCTGGCACTAACCCTGAGACATAATGTTCAATCTTATGATACTCTGGCACGTGCAGATCGGGACACAGCACTGCCAACTCATTCCTCCTCACAGTATACTTCTCGATTTCCGACCCAGTCATCTTGAGGTTCCACACCTCATGCTCCAGCTTCTGTACCTCTTCCCTCGGACAATACTCACGCTTCAGCAACTGTACAAAGTTCTCCCATGGCATAGCATATGCCTCCCCAATACCCATGTTCTGGGTGATACCATTCCACCAAGTCAATGCCACGTCTTGAAATAACGCAGCCGAATACTTTACCCGGTCTTCTGGAAGACAGTTACACATCAGAAATACCGACTCCACTTTCTCCAACCACCTAAGCAAGCTAACCGCACCCTCAGTGCCAGAGAATTCCTGGGGCTTACAGTCCCGGAACATCTTGTAGGTGCACATGGGTGGGGGTGGGTCAACAGGACCACCTGAAATGAAACGTATGAGAAACCACGAATAACGTAAACAAGGCTCACCAATGAGGCAAAGAAAATGGATAAAACAACTTACCACCACTGTTGTGCCCTAACTGGAAGGCAGCTTGGAGCAAGTTGTTCAGATCAGCCTGTGATAGGTTAATACCTCCACCACGACCACCAGCACCAACGCGACCACCACCACGTCCACCATTGCGACCACCTCCACGTCCTCCTCGCACTCCAGACATGATTCTGGTAGAAAGAACGAGAAAATTTAGTTTCGCAGTTAAAGATAACCACTAATGTTCACAAGATCAAAGCCAGATCCAATCCAGGACTATCCCCTCAAACCCAGAGCTCACTAGGGCTTCCATGCATTTCGGTTTATGATTTTGTGTGCACCCAAAATGATAAACCGCTCTACATGGTCCTCCAAGTGTTCTCCTAGTTCAAAGTTCAAATCACCGAACATAGACTCTTAGCTACACACCGTAATACTACGGTAGTTTATGACAAGTGTTTCTATTGGGGTGCGAAAGGGAGATGTCCGAGCCTTGGACAAATCTCAAGAGTACACGAGTTACTCCAATAGACTACACTGCCTAGATAATAAGTAACCCAACCTAAGATAGAACGGATGATGTAACGTAGAAAGACCAACAATTTAGAGACACCCCGACAAGACCATACGTAAACCACTATAACGTTTAGAACCATGTGATCGTCTAGTGTGTGCGACTCGGCTATAGACTAGACTCTACATGCAGTCCTAGTTCACTATAACCATTGGCTCTGATACCAATCTGTCACACCCTCAAAATCCACTTGCGGAGTTTTACCGCGAGGCGCATGACAAACCAGGATCCAAACCAACGATCACAATAAACAAGTCTAAATGAACATAAATGCAATTTCAAAACATAGTTTAAAATCCCCGTTTACAGCGGAAGCTTATTTAAAAACAATATCTCAATAATGAAACAATAGTTCAACGTTCAAAAGACCATGCAACCCTATTAAGACGCCGTGCAGACGCGTGCGCCCTAGTCCAGTCGTGCTACCTTAGCGACCTGAGAAAACATGTAAAAGTTTACGTCAGCACAAAAATGCTGGTGAGTTTACAGGTTTTGTATCCAAGTACCAAGTCCACCTGTCCATACTATAACAAATAGAAAACCAGTATACGCTAGCTAGGCGTACGTTTTGTTACTACCACGATTGGAAAACCATTACTAACGCGAATACCAAAAGTATGCCCGATGTAGTTCCTGTTGTTCCTGTTGTTCCTGTTTGAGACAATATGCACCCGCCGACCCTCCAAGTCGACGAGCGGGGTTGGTCACTCCCAATAGCGCTATTCACATTTCCCCGTTGTGCAAACCCGCACATTCATGGTTCCCCCCGGGACTTCCAAAGATCGTGTAGTACACAATAGAAACCCATAGTATGACAGTAGTTACCAAATAATCGTTTTAACACATGTTTTCTCCCCCGAAAGTATAAAACCAGTTTAAAAGAGGGGCCGTAAACTCACCTTAGGTTGCGTTACTCCTTAACCCGAGTAAACCCAGCTGCTATGCTAGTCCCGTAAGCGGCGACCTAACATACGACAGTTACAAGTACTTAGACTAATAACCCGCAGGTTAATTAGTCCCTAGATGTCCAGACCATAACCAAGTTCGTTTGAAAACACCGTGACTGTTTAACCGACCCAAAGTACAAGACTCGACATCCCATTGGTGACCCGAGACTCCCCGTGTTATGTTTACGCTCCAAAACATACAATAACGCAAGTACACTTAACATACGTTAACGCACAACAAGTTATAGCACATAGTTCACGTATCACCGAAATACATCCAAATATATGTTACCAAGTTATAAGACATGTTACGGGGTTCCTAGCATGTTACTACATGTTAAATCGGGTCTCGGAATGCTAATTTACACTTACAGCAGCAGTACACGCGATTAGGAAAAGTCAACTAGCATTTAGGTTGGTCAACTAGCAATTAGGAGTCCTATTCGCCCCTATTATAGGCGATTAGGGGCTACTCCCCTCTATTAAAGGCGATTAGGGGCTACTCCCCTGAACTTACTAGTGATTAGGGCTAATCACCTGAACTTACTAGTGATTAGGGCTAATCACCTGAACTTACTAGTGATTAGACCTCTACTCGCCTGTGTTATAGGCGATTAGCATCCTACTCGCCTATAACATAGGCGATTAGGAATGCTACTCGCCTGTAACCTTGCTGTTCCGGTTTTTCGCGCGTTTAACGCTCCAAATCAGATCCAGAACGTGTGTAACCACCCAATATCATCCCAAACACTATCCTAAACATGTTTAACCCAAAATCCTTCGTTCAACCTCGTATAATCAGTCCTGCATGCAACCAAGTAATCCAAACACCAATTCACATAGCATGCAACATCATACTAACACGTGTAATCATAACCCTAATATCCAATTACTGAGATTCCTATTATCATAACATCAATACCAATACTGATCTATCATAATAACATGTCAAATCATCATCATGAATCATAAAAATCCTATCTTTCTAATCATACACACCCATAACGCACGTATATTAGTTATAATCCGATTATCAACCCTTATTGACGATTTTCAGAAAGCTTTTTCGTTTATGAACAGGTCTGGACCATTAGGGATTGATTAAAAACGTTTACAAAGTGTTATGGATGAGAATCAAACCTTAGGATTATGAAAGAATGATGGTTAGACCTTGAAACCTTGTGTTTTTTATCAAAATCGCCTTCTAGAGGTTGTTTATGTGTTTGGGGCGGTTATGGGACGACTAGGGTTGATATTAGGAAGTTTAGGAGGTTAAGCATTGTATTTATAGGCGTTTCTAGTCGTCCAGCCCGTTACTAGCGAGTATGCAGCAGTTTCAGGCGATTAGGGCTTGTAATCGCCTGAATGTTCATGTGATTAGGGCCTACTCGCCCTTAGCTACACACGAGTAGGGGCCTACTCGCCCTTAGGGCTCCCTACTCGCCTCCCCTATAGGTGAGTAGACCTCCTACTCGCCTATAGGGGTTGGTTTTGTGCGTTTTGCGCGTTAAACCCCGTTTTAACATATGTTAATGCATATTCACGTACCGACAAGTCATATAATGATTGTAAACACATAACACAAGTAAATACACATATTTACACTCGTTCACCAATTCCCGGGACTCGAGACTCGTACGTTCCGTATGCCCTGACGATCCTACCGATCGTCACCGTTTGTACACTTGGTTAAGGACCGACATCTAATGAACCTCTAGACCAACATCCAATGATCCTCTAGACTAAACCAATAGTTCCCGAACTATAACCCGACTTAACTAACCCAGTTAAGTACAATATACGCGTGACTCGCTAAGGTAGACTTTCATCTAGACAACGTTGTTAACCAGAATTTGCCGGGTGTCACATCGACTTTCCTTTTTCTTGTCCTTCGATTTTCTCCATCTTGCTTCCACCTCTCATTGCCTCCCCTTTTTTAATTATTATTATTATTATTATTATTATTATTATTATTATTATTATTATTATTATTATTATTATTATTATTAATTTTAATCACCTCTTTTAAGAAAGGTAAAAAAAAAAAATAATTCTTGTCTTCTCTGCTAATCCAACCCTGCCCCTTCTTTTTTTTAAATTATTCATCCCCTAAACTCAATACCTTTGATCCTTTGAGTGGTGTTATTGCATGTTTTGTGACTGATGATTATCAGTGTTTGTCAGAGTTGATAGCAACGGTCAAGGGGAAGTTTGTTGGTACATTTGTGACCGTCACTATGCAACTCATGTGGGCTTAGTTTTAATGTATTAGAGTGAGGGAAATATTGTGGTAGCCCAGCCCAGACTTACATATTCATAGCCTATATATATGTGTGTTAGGTTTAGGGTTTCTAAGAGAGAAAGAGTTGCAACAGTCTCTAGGAGAAGACTACTGTGTGTGGTCTAGTCCAGGTTGGCCTGAGGTTGAGCTCACCTCAGGCCGGCGTCCCATTCAACAACGTATGTATGTGTGTATGTATGAAGCATTTGTGCCGACTTGTTTATCATATATGAAAGTAAGATTCTTGGATCTACATATATATTATTTATTTATTTTTTCTATTCGGTTTGACGTCTTGTGAAGATAATCAGGAGCGATTGGTGATGTAGTATCTGTCCTACACGCTTTAACAGTGGTATCAGAGCATGGTTACGAATCGAAAGGTCTAACCGCCTCTCGATTCACGATTGCTCTTGATTTTGGGTTTTATTTCCGCAAAAACTCATAGTTGACGTGATACCGATTTGGTTTAAGTGGTTCACAGCAGGTTATATTGGTGTAAATATCCATGTTTTAGTGGTAGATTGGTTTTTGTTTTATGTTAGGCTATAAAATCTTTAAAGAACGGATGAAGAGCACGAAGTCCATATTCACATTAATCTCAATGTTAAATCGGTTTGTGGTATGTTATTGGAATAAATATGGATGGACATTTTAGGTTGGTGATTGATCCGAAAAAAAAAATGGTAAAATTAGATGTGCGAGATTTTGTTGAAATATTTTTGCAATGAAGCTGGATGTTCGTTACTGATTAGTTGAAGATTGAACCTTATCACATGCCAGTTACTTGGGTCCTTTATTAATCAGGCGTAAATTCTTCATAGGAGGGAAGATGCAGATTATGGTGGATATAAAAGTAATTTGGATAGATTTACATTGAAGGGGAGATTGGATTCGAAAGGTTTCGAGTATTCGGTGGATTTGTGAAGATATCAGACAGAGTCAGACACAGTTGATTGAGAGACGAAGATCAAGTCTTATCAGAGAAGAACTGAAATCATCAGCCAAGGGGGAGTTTGTTAGTGCATGTTTTGTGACTGATGATTATCAGTGTTTGTTAGAGTTGATAGCAACGGTCAAGGGGGTGTTTGTTGGTGCATTTGTGACCGTGGCTATGCAACTCGTATGGGCTTAGTCTAATAGAACTAGAATAGGGGCAATTGTAGTAGCCCAGGCGACATGCCTGAGGCCCAGCCCAAGTTTAGTTAATTAGTTATCCTATATATTTATGTGTAAGGGTTTAGGGTTTCGTGGAGAGAGTTGCAACACTCTCTAGGAGAAGACTACTACGTGTGGTCTAGTCCAGGTTGGCATGAGGTTGAGCTCACCTCAGGCCGGCGTCCCATTCAACAACGTATGTATGTGTGTATGTATGAAGAATCTGTGCCGACTTGTTTATCATATATGAAAGTAAGATTCTTGGTTCTACACATATATTATTTATTGTTTTATATATATTCGGTTTGACATCTTGTGGAGATAATCAGGAGCGATTGGTGATGTCGTATCGGTCCTACACGTATTAACAAGTGGTTTTATGAAAGACATTCAACCAGCTGATCTATTGATCAATGTTTTTATGAACCCAAATCAAATTTTAAGATCAATTCTACCAAAACCTCATCTTCCCCATAATCACCCAAACCAGACCGTCCCAAAACCCAAACAATTTATACGAATTCGAAACCAACTCATGGGTTATAAAGCCCACTGATAACGACCAAAGCATACGAATCTATTGCGGCATAACGTACCCGACGCGAGAAACAAAGCAAAGAATAGAAGCATAAAAAACGGTTCGGCTCTAGCGACGAAACAGGAGCAAGCTAATAGGCGATAGGGGCAGGTTTGATTCCGAAGGTTTAATGCCAAGAACAAAGCGTACAGATTGGATTCAAGCGGATTTAACGCGTCGGTCAAAAAGTTTTATGTGGGTTTGAAACGGAATGGCTAGTAGGGGCATATAAAGGGTATACCAAAAGTCGACGAGTTAAAGATCGAAAAGAGAGGTGGTCGGCGTTTGAATTCCGGTTAAGATCCTATGCACCGCCGAGAGAACTAAAGGTAGGATTTATGAGTGGGTTGTGATTTCGAGTTGGTTATGAGTCGAATTATGCGTTGAATATATATAAGGAACGATATGTAACAGGTTGGTTACGGTTGGAACTATAACTTCGAGATATGGGGGTTTGAGATAAGGGTCGGTTTTTGGGAGATAATTATAAAATTGAAACCAAATTCGATAATAATAACAATTCCTTAAACAAATTAGTCGATCTCCCAATAGATATCAAAATGGGGTAGATATATCAAATCTAGGATTGGGTTGACTTTTATAATAATCAGATTTTATGATAGGTTACTTTAATTATGATAGGCTAATATAGGTTTTATTTTTTTATAACAAACCTGGACAAAATTTAAAATAAAATTTTTAACAATTCATAACTATGTATAATATGTACTGAAGCATAATCTATCTACGTTCATAAATGTTTTTTTTTAGTATACAAGTATTAAAACTAAATGTTGTAATTTGATATTTTAAAGTTAAACCAATACAAAAAAAATACATAGATTGCCAAAGGAAAATTAAGTAATCAAAAATAAATCTTGAAATTTTATTAAATAAATAATGGAAATTTTAAATGATTGGAATTGATTGGAAAATACGGAGGGTTACAGTCTCCCCTACTTTTGGAAATTTCGTCTCGAAATTGAGGTGAAAAAGATTTTATGCTAGTGAAATCTAGATAATAAAAAGACTACAACTCAAACAAGGGTTATTCCTTGGTTCGATTCCCTGTTGCATTTTCGATGCACCATTAGCGTTTATATATAGGGTGTACCGCAACTAACACACCACGCCTTCGGTGTTTCTAAAACGTACTGAACATCTTCCCAATTAACCTAAATAGAATTTCACACCACCTTAACGTACCTGTAATTTCATGATTACATTCCGGACCGCAATCACCAATTTACCTTACATTAGGGTACTATATCATTCTATGATCCTAATCTACAACAATATATCAAAGCAAACATAAGTTTTAAAAGAATGATGCGTCTATGTGGTTGTGAAGACAAACACATTGGGTCACAATGGTTTGTTATCACAATGATGAGACTAATGTGGCTGTGAAAACCAACACGTTGGGTTACAACGTGTCACTTAACACAGAAATGAGATTATGTAATAATGAAAACAAACATGTTTGGTAACAACAACTTGCAAGGATACGTAAAGTTAAGTATGAGCTACAACCCAAACGGGGAGCCTACTGAGTAAGATGTTTGCACATAGTATACAAAGATGATTCCAACTGATGAGCAAGCAAGAAAAACCTCTACCAGACGTGGAGTAGGAACTTCTACCGATTGTTGAGCAGGTACGATGGCCTCTGCCAGTCGTTGAGCAGGTTATTAGAACCTCTACCGAATGTTGAGTAGGCATGATGACCCCTACCAATCGTTGAGTAGGTTATTAGGTACTCCACTAACTGTTGAGCAGGTAATTTATCCTCTACCAGTTGTTGAGTAGATAAATGTAGCAAATGTAATAATAATTTTTATTTCCAGTTCAACAGGTATGTTGCAAATCGATAATACACACATACAAGCAAGTTTGTAAATACGACAAGTATCCAAGTATAGAATGTGACTTGCATTTGAGTTACCATAGACAAGGTTATTGAGCCTAGGTGTGGTTTCACTAGTTGATGGTTATAACAAACAATTCATATTAGCTAGCCATGTTTTCAAGTATCACGCATAATTAAATGTGCAAATAAAATAAGTAATCAAATACTCATGTATCAAGAAGAATCAAGTTTCATGCAACAAACAATCATTGTAGGATTAAGAATCAGAGATCAAGTTTTCAATAGTTTGGTTATCATGGAAATCAAGTTCATGTTCAAAAGGCAAAGAATATGTGTTTAATCCTTGAGAACATGATGAAAACCCATAGTATAATAAAGGTTGTAAAATAGTGAATGCAAACTAGTTTATACACAATTTAGTTTATAGGTTAAGGAAGATATAATGTAGTCATGTTTGTGATAAAATTGAAATGTGGATAGTCGATCCAGATTGAGGCAAAAATATATTACGGACTATGTGAGCTGATAAAGCTTTCGTTCAATATTTAAAGATGATTTTTTTACGATGCTAATGTGATTGATTTATTGAGGATGTAACTAACTCGACCGAGGTTGTAGATCTTAGAAAACATGGATTTTGTTTTTCAAAATTCAAAAATTCAATTAAGCATCTAGTGCAGAAATCCTAAACAATTATTTGGGAAAACAAAATACTTTTGTGAAAATCTGTCAATTAAAGCATTAAAAATGCCATTTGAAAAGGGCTAGGTTTGTAAAGTTGGATGAGATATTTGTTTTAATAATGATTGTTTGCAGAATTTGTGAAAATTTTGACGACAACAGTAATTGCTGATCAGGGTGCATTCCATGCAAGGGGTAGGATATAAATATTTGCAGTCCAATAGTTTTTCAAAATAAGATTCAAGTATGTGAAGTTGAAATCAATAGGTTTTTAAACAAGGGGACACAAAAGGTAATAAGGTTACAATGTGTAGGTAAATTTAGAGCAAGGCTGGAAATAGTAAGACACATGTGATGTAAGGGATCCTTCAAAAAAAAGGCAAGTTTGGGGTAGACACAAGAATCATAAAAAGTAGACTAGGTGATATCGACAAGCGGGGAAATGGATTTTATAACTCAGGAATTAACACAAAGTATGAAGTTAGGTTAAAGCTTCATAAAATAATATGGAGCTCAATCCTTTGAAGGAATTGAAAATCAAAGAAGTAGGCGTCAAGCTTAGTAAAAGTCTTTGGTAGATTCCATTTCAAGATGGTGCATAGTAATTCCACCATGGATGATGTTGAAGATTTTTAGCATTAGGAAAAGAGTCAGAGAGAGAGAGAGAGATAGAGAAGCAAGAAAGGAAGCTCAAAATGTACTAAAGAATTCACATAAACAAATAGCATGCAAGAAAAATGTCAATCATGTTGGACTCTTAAGGTTATAGTCTAGGTCATGTGTCTAATAACCTAGTTCCCTATAACCATGGCTCTGATACCAATCTGTAACACCCCAACCGATGCCGGAAACATCGGGATGCCACGTAGTGATGATTGTTCAATAGCTCATGGTGAGTAATAAATGTTTCGATAAATTTATTAATTAAATTACAAACATTTCCATACAAATTAAATAAGTTCAAACAACAATAACAAGTTCAATTTAATCGAATCTAAGGCTTCGGCTCCTATGTGATTCATAAGCAAATGCTAAAATTTCCAAGCAACTGAATACCTGAAACATGTTAAGTTAGGAAAATAGAGGGGTCAACTATAAAGTTGGTGAGAATACATAAGTTTTCGTCAAAACGTAGTATAGTATAAAAAGAAGTGTAAGCATACAATTCTGTGTCAATATGTAACAACTAGGGCATACATGTGAAAACAAAACTACAGCAAATTGGGGCATAATCAACCCTATGTTGACAAAGTGTAAAGGTCCATCCCATAGATATGGTTCACCTATGTTTAAGTTGCAGTTCCAATCACCCGCGCTCCCCATAAACATGGCCAACGAATCTAGGTGGGGTTGTCAATCCAATAGATCTATCATTGTTACCGTTGGCTTGATCAAAGTTAATGATTATGCAAGTATTAGTTGAGTTTACTTAGCAAGTTTAAGACACATAGCACAAAGAATCACACGAGACACATAGTTGAATTGCATAAGTTTAAAGAATAAAGTTTAACATGTTTCACCCCAAAAAGCTTTGAAAAACTGTAAAAGAGCTATATGTAAACTCACATCAAGCAAGCAAGCAAAATCCCAAGTATGCAATAGTAGGTAAATATTTCCAATGAAATCAACCTAGATTTGGCATTATAAAATCTAAGTGTCATAAGTCTAATAAGTATACATTTTTAGGTCGATCGATTAGGGTTTCCTAGTTTTGGGAAAAGACGCTTAAATTTATATGATAAAACTTTAGGACAAGATTTACAAAAAAAAAAAAAAATAAGTGTCAACATTTAAGTCACAACAAAATACGACTACCATTTAATTATTGGTATAACATAATGTATATGTATTAAAATAATATAAGTGAAAGACATTCAACCAGCTGATCTATTGATCAGTGGTTTTATGAACCCAGATCAAATTTTAAGATCAATTCTATCAAAACCTCATCTTCCCCATAATCACCCAAACCAGACCGTCCCAAAACCCAAAACATTTATACGAATTCGAAACCAACTCATGGGTTATAAAGCCCACTGATAACGACCAAAGCATACGAATCTATTGCGGCATAACATACCCGACGCGAGGAACAAAGCAAAGAACAGAAGCATAAAAAAAATGGCTCGGCTCCAGCGACGAAACAGGAGCAAGCTAATAGGCGATAGGGGCAGGTTTGATTCCGAAGGTTTAATGCCAAGAACAAAGCGTACAGATTGGATTCAAGCGGATTTAACGCGGCGATCAGAAAGTTTTATGTGGGTTTGAAACGGAATGGCTAGCAGGGGTATATAAAGGGTATACCAAAAGTCGACGAATTAAAGATCGAAAAGAGAGGTGGTCGGCGTTTGAATTCCAATTAAGATCCTATGCACCGCCGTGAGAACTAAAGGTAGGATTTATGAGTGGGTTGTGATTTCGAGTTGGTTATGAGTCAAATTATGAGTTGAATATATATAAGGAACGATATGTAACAGGTTGGTTACGGTTGGAACTATAACTTCGAGATATGGGGGTTTGAGATAAGGGTCGGTTTTTGTGAGATAATTATAAAATTGAAACCAAATTCGATAATAATAACAATTCCTTAAACAAATTAGTCGATCTCCCAATAGATATCAAATGGGCAGATATATCAAATCTAGGATTGGGTTGACTTTTATAATAATCAGATTTTATGATAGGTTACTTTAATTATGATAGGATAATATAGATTTTATTTTTTTATAACAAACCTAGACAAAATTTAAAATAAAATTTTTAACAATCCATAACTATGTATAATATGTACTGAAGCATAATATACCTACGTTCATAAATGTTTTTTTTTAGTATATAAGTATTAAAACTAAATGTTGTAATTGGATATTTTAAAGTTAAACCAATACAAAAAAAAATACATAGATTGCCAAAGGAAAATTAAGTAATCAAAAATAAATCTTGAAATTTTATTAAATAAATAATGGAAATTTTAAATGATTGGAATTAATTGGAAAATACGGAGGGTTACACCAAGTCATCCTCTAAGTTCAAGACTCACTAGAGGTATGAACTACTAATTATATTATTGTTCTTACATTTAACTTATAACTTGCAACATACTAGTGTTCACCCAACATATTAACCTCACTAGAAACATGAGCCTAATGTAGAAAACAAGTATGTTACCTCTAGGATATATGTATGCTTGTATATATAACATGAATGTAGTGGCATTTCTTTCAAGTATTTATGTATGCGTGGGTATATATACATAGATGCCTAGTAGTTGTGAGCTAAGATGATATTATGTTTTAACAATAATGTGTAGGATATGTAAATGTATGTACAAGGCAAGATCTATGTGTGTGTTCCCTACCATGTATATGCGCGTGTATATATAGTGTGTATGTAAGTGTATAGCAAACTCATGGACATAGATATTGATGAGTATGAGTGTGCCCAAGTACATACATATATGGGTATGTGTGTATAAGTGTACACCTCATAAACATGGACATCTATGGTCATGTATTGAAATACATGAACATAGATACATATATGCGTATGTATACATACCAAGTACACACCCAAGGAAGGCTTTTGTGTATACATAACAAGAAACATGTGTAGTTGAACATAATATAGCTCTTTTTCAAATAAAGAACATATGTTTTATAATGAAAACATGTGTTAGAAACTAGAATCTATTTTCCTACAAAAACTACTATTTTCAAGCAACTAAGATGTCGCCAAGTAAGTCTAAACCAACTATACCGCTAGAGATTGGGTGAACCACGAGTACCATGGATTATTTTTGTTGGGCTAGATTTTAGAGGTTTGTGTTGTCTTGGATTAGTTTGTTATTGGGTTCGGCCTGTGAAGCCCATGTAGGGGTGACCACCTATGTTATGTATAAATAGGGGTCTCATAGTTTGTTTTTGGGGTTGCTTGTCTTTTATTTTGTTGAACTCGCGTGTACCAGACGGTTCTTTGAAACCATGTGCACTTTGATAATCAAATCATTCTATTTCAAGTTTCTTCTTTGTTCTTTTTATACAATCATTGTTTCCGCCTTTAGTTGTGTGTGTTTTGATACCCGCTAGAGAGGATTCTGGACTAACAATTGGTATCGGAGCCTAAGAAGTCTTTCGAAGGCTCGGTTTGGTATCAAAGGAAGAAGATCAGAGAAGTTCTGGCTGCGAGAAGGTTGATTTTAATGTTTTGCTTAATATTAATTTCATAACTATATGTTTTATCACTAATCAGTCTGTTCTGTGCAGCCTTGTTTTGATGCTTTAGTTTTGATCATAAATTTTTATTTCGTTCAAAAATTTTGAAGAAACATCTTGATTTGATCCGATTTGGTTGAAAGTCAACTTGTTTGCTAAAATTAAGGAGATAAACTTTTTAAAAAAGGAATGGTTTTTATTGATTAATAATCTCCTTAAATTTTTTAAAAATCTTCGAAATTCTTGGAAAGTTTGTTGCTAATCCTTGTAGGTTACCATATCAAGACGTGTCCGAGTTAAAGATGGTGTCCGACCTCAGCTTGTGTCCGACCTCAAGACTGTGTCCGACCTACGCCTGTGTCCGACCTCAAGACTGTGTCCGACCTCCAGCTGTGTCCGACCTCCAAGCTGTGTCCGACCTCCAAGCTGTGTCCGACCTCAACACCTGTGTCCGACCTCCAAGCTGTGTCCAACCTCAACACCTGTGTCCGACCTCAACTTTGTGTCCGACTTTAAACGTGTGTCCGACCTTACAACTGTGTCCGACCCACACATTGTGTCCGACCTTACAACTGTGTCTGACCCACAAACTGTGTTCGAGTCACTCACAGCATTGCTTCAACTGGACTGAATTTTAGCAAACTTTGGACTGGAATTTGGACCTTCTAAGACTAATTTAAACAATTTAAAACTGGACTAATAAATTTAAGCTTCTTTTCAGAAATGGATCAAATTGTTAACCAGTCAAATTTGAACGGACTAAATACTGACCAGCTCCTTGTGGCTGCTCAAGTGGACAAAGCTATGGAATCTGTCATTGGGACTCATCAGAAGATACATGTTCTTCAACTTGGAATGTCCTATTCTGAGTGGAAGTTCTGGTTCATTCAAGTTATGAAAATAAAAGATGCAAAGGCTCTGAGATCTATCTTGAACGGACCCTGTGTGATCACTTATGTGGTTAACGAAATAACTGGAGCCACTGGTATCAAACCAAAGAGTATGTACACTGATGAAGATCATGAAAAGACTGATATTGATAAAAGAGCAATTGCTTATCTTCATCAAGGACTTTCACCTGAAGTATCGATTCGAGTTCGTGACAATGCCACTGCTAAATAACTTTGGGAAGCTCTTGAAAATCTGTATGAGGGAAATGAAGAAATGAAAGAAAGCAGAAGGGAGATGTTAAGTCAGAAGTTCAATGCTTTTAATAATATTCCTGGAGAATCACTCGAAAGCCAGATCCAACGTTTTGTGGCTTTAGTGAGTGAGATGAAATCAAATGATATGGTGGTAGATAACTCCGTTATGAACAAAAAGCTGCTAAATACTCTTCCAAGGAGTTGGGATTCAAATGTAACCCTTATCAAGAGAACCAAAGATTTAGCTAGACTCACTCTCTCTGAAACCATATCCTTAATCAAGTCCTATGACCTTGATGACAGGCAACGTTACATGACTCAGACTGCTAGTTATAATAATGCAATCATTGCAACTCCCAGCAATGCCCTAATGTCTCAGCAAGAATCTCAGCGTCCCTCGTTGTACTCTTACACAGCCAGTGGATCGTCGTATCCACCTATGTTTGCACCCAGTGCATCAAAAGGCTCCCCCATGACTCCTTCCTCTGCGGCCACTTCTGCTGGACCTTCGTCATCTGCATCACTTTCTTCAGTTGCACCTCAGTCAACAGTCAAAATTCCAAAGGAGCTTGAAAGTAACTTAAGTTTATTTGCTGGATTCATGAATTGATATAATGCTTTTCTAACAGGTCAACTTACTGCGAAAGATGTTGGAGCATGTGACTTAAACGATGTTAATCAAAATGATATTGAAGAGATGGACTTGACTTGGCAGATAGCTATGGTGGTGCATAGAGCGAATAAGTTCGTAAAGAAGACTGGGAGAAATGTATGGGAAAACCCAACAAAGAAACTGGGTTGGGATAAAATGAAGATGCGCTGCTATAACTGTGATGAACTTGGACATTTTGCTCGTGAGTGCCCCAAGACAAAGAAAGAAATAGACAACTCTGCTCCTGTAGCTGCTTCTACCGCTGCGACTCCGGGAAGTCAATCATCTACTACTCACTCTGGATCTGAATCCTCTAACTCAAACAAGGCCATGGTCGCTCAATCAGGAGGTGGATGGGATTGGTCATCTCAAATGGAGGATCTAAAGATTGTTGAAGATACTGTGTACAAGTCACTCATGGCACAAATGGATGACGATTATGTTCCGTCAGCGGCTGAGGTACATTCTGAAACTTTAGCTGAATCATGTTGCACTGAAAGGTGTAAACTTAAAATTAAGGGTTTTAGAGAAGAAACTCTCTCTGCATACAAACAGCTTGAATATGAAAAGATGGCCACTTGGGACATTAAAAAGAAATTTAACTCCTATAAAGAAATGGTCGAAAAAAAAAACTTGATATCAAGCGTTTGCATCAGGAGGTGAGTGATCATAAATGTCGATATTTAAACTTCACATGACTGTCTGACACTTTGACCACGGAATTGATCGACTTAAAATCTAAATTTGAAAATGCAGATTTTCATTTCAAAAAATTCGATTGTTCTAGTCCTAAAGTTGAGAAAATGATCAGTACCCGGTTAAAGTACAGACCAAAGGAAGTGAGAAATAAGGCCATTGGTTTTGTGGAAATTCCTCCACCTTTCAATGAAAATTATTCCTCAATTCCTATGTCGGATGAAGAACTGTTGGCTCTTCCTGTGAAAGGATATGGTCCACCAATAAAAGAGCCAACCAGTCGACCATCAAGGGATCAAGTTGAAGTCACTAAACTTGAGTCAACCCCAATTAGAATCTCTAAACCTAAACAAAAACAATCTAAGCAAGAGCAGGCTCCATCAAAAACCTTTGTCAAGTCTCAAGATGCTTCAAAGCAAACTGAGACATTAAATTATGAGAAAAATAAAGAGGTTGATAGAGTTTTTGAGGTTAGCAAATATGAGGTTCCATCCTCATCTGAGTCAAATGAATCGTTGTATGTTTCAAAAGAGTCTAAACTTGAATCCATACAAGTTAATGAACCTATTCCTGCTCCGATCACCCAGCAAAACTCAAGTGCAAACTATGAGTTTGATTTCATGAATAAAATTCGGGAGCTTTGTCTAAAGCAAAGAGCAAATGGTGAGAATAATCTAACCGATTCTAAATCTCACTCAGATGATTCGTCAGTGACTGAACCTGAGTCTGACTCTGATCCAGACTCAGGAAAGACCGACTCATCTAGCTATCAGTCATGTGAAACCACCGAATCATCTGAGGAGATGTCCAAAGTGAATGAATATGTTTCTGTGTCTACTCCAAACTCATTTGATTCAGAAAAGGCGTGCTCAATGTCTTCTGAATCTCCTATAACTTCTGTGGCTGAAAACTTCTCTACAAAAAATTGCTATGATGTTACTGATGATGTGGAAGCAGCCTCTCTATCCTTATGGGTAGAGGTAAGGTGTGCCTACATCTCACCCTCCCCTAACCCTACCAATAGTTTCTACTATTCGTGGGATATACTGGGTATGATTGATTGATTGATTGATTGATTGATTGATTGATTGATTGATTGATTGATTGATTGATTGATTGATTGATTGATTGATTGATTGATTGATTGATTGATTGATTGATTGATTGATTGATTGATTGATTGATTGATTGATTGATTGATTGATTGATTGATTGATTGATTGATTGATTGATTGATTGATTACTGATGAGGTGAATGTTACTAATTTGGTTGATTCTTGTGCAGAAAAGGTGATTGTTGAGGATTGGGTAGATGATGGGGATGAAGTCGATGACTCTGATTCACTTGCATTTAATAATAAAAATCAGAGAAACAATTTATCAATTTCTGCTAAAGACAAAAATATTTGTGTGGGCTCATTTGTTTTGAGCATAAAACCTCGTCATATATCGTCTGACTCTTTGTTTGATCATTCAGATTCTGTTATTTTGTCAAATGCTTGTGATACAACAAAAAAATCTTTTGGTTAAGCAATCCAGTACGGGTAGGACTAGGAAATATCTCCCACCAAAACATGTTTTACCAAAATATGAAAAAACAGAATTTTTCAAATCAGGGAAAACAGTATTTCAAAATAGCATCACACAAGTATAGAGATGTAAAGAAATCTCTTGAGTCTGAAAAGTCTGGAAAATCTCAGGGGGGTCCACATGTAAAACGTCAGATATGCTACACATATGGAATCCCAGGTCACATTGCCAGAAATTGTAAATCAAATCTGAAAACTTTTGCAAGCTAGAAACATCAGAAGGCTCCAAACGGGAACCATGCTTATTCCAAGCCAATGAAGGTTGAGAAGCCTAAGGCAATGCAGAATGACAAATCCAAGGTGAAGCCTTCTGGTGGTGATTGGAATAGAAATAAAAGGCTCAAACAGTCTGGTCAAAGACTAAATTCTCAGACTAAAACTTACAAGACATCATCCAATTCAAATGAAGAGATGGTTTATCAAAACAAATTTCATTGGAAACCAAAATATTCTATTCCAATCTCTTCCCCGTCTGGAGGTTGTTCTTTTTCTGTGAATGATATATTTGATCTCTGTGCTAATGTTTCAACTGCCAACATGCACTGGATGAAAGTTCAGTATATGGATACCAATGGTGTACCCAAAACAACTATGGCTTGGGTACCTATAACTAACTGATCCTGCATCATGTGCAGGAACGGCTGTGGAGAACTATCATTCGTCTCTGGTACATTGATAGTGGTTGTTCAAGGCACATGACAGAAGACTTATCCCAACTTACCGATGTGGAATTTTTAAATGGTGGATTTGTCTCCTTTGCAGGAGGTGAGAAGGGTCAAATAACTCAAAGGGGAACGGTAAGAAATGGTGCTCTTTAGTTCAACAAGGTAAACTATGTTCCTGAATTAAAGCATAGTTTACTGAGCGTGTCACAAATATGTGATAATGGCTACTTAACTCATTTCACTGACAAAGGATGTTTAACATTGAAACCTGGAGTTGTAATTCCAGACGAATGGGTGTTACTAAAATCTGAACGGCGAGGTGATGCTTATGTCATTGACATGAACAAACCTCCCTCTGATAACGTTACTTGTCTTTTTTTCAAAAATCTCTCAAAATACTGCCATTCTATGGCATCGTCGTCTTGGACATGCAAATGCTAAAAACTTGAACCGGGTGGCTAAATTGGGATTGCTAAGGGATTTGCCAGTCCGTGATTTTATAACAATTGAAAAATGTGTTGCATGTGCCAGAGGAAAGCATCATAGAAAATCGCATTATTTCAAGTTGGTAAACACTATTGATTCTCTGCTGCAGTTACTTCATATGGACCTTTTCGGCCCAGTGAATATTTTCAGCATTTCTCGTAAAGCATATTATTTAGTAATAACTGATGATTACTCACGTTTTACTTAGGTTTTCTTTTTGGCTAACAAGAGTGAGACTGCAGAAATAGTGAAACAGTTTATCGTATTGATGGAGAATCAGACCAACTTGAAGGTAAAGGGCATTCATTGTGACAACGGAACTGAATTCAAGAATGCAGAGTTAAACTACTACTGTGCTTAGAAATGGATTGCACGTCAATTCAGCTCAGCAAGGACGCCATAACAAAATGGAGTCGCAGAAAGAAGAAATCAGACCCTGATTGAAGCTGCTCACACAATGCTGTGTGATTCCCAGCTCCCGACCTTCTTCTGGACAGAAGCTGTTAACACAGCCTGCTATGTGCAAAACCGTGTTCAAGTCAACAAAGCTCGAATGAAAACACCCTACGAAGTGCTGCTTGGTTCTAAACCCTCCGTCAAACATTTTCGTGCTTTTGGTTGTCCGTGTACCCTGTTGCATTTGGACTCTACACCAAAGTTTGATGCGAAAGCTGACGATTGTGATTTTGTTGGGTATGCCGGCAAGACTGCATATAGGGTTTACAACAAACAAACTAGGCAAATCGTAGAGTCGTTTGACGTGCGTTGGCTTGAAGAAAATGCAACATATGCTAGAGTGGGTCCAGACTGGTTTATGAAACTCTCATTCGATCTTTTCGTATCTTTGACGATGTTTCTAGTGGTGTGAATATAGGTTTCACAGATTCCTCAACATCCGCTACTGGAACCTCATCCTCCTTGATTGATGATGCAAAGGATGAGGGGATGCTATACCTACATCTCCATCAACACAGCCACTCTCAGTTTCTGTCGAACCATTCATTCCCACTACGGATCCTGTGCAGCAGGCAGATGACGAAAATTTGTCTTGTGATACTTCAATTCCTGTATTCCATGATCCCATACCTGTTAAATGCACGGTGGAGCATAATGATGCGGCCGAAGTTGATTCTGATACTGTAGAAGAGACTGCAACGGGTAGTGGTGCGATTTTACCTAGAGATTCTTCAGTTCCAGACAGAGCCATTCCTACAAGCGTTCAACGAGATCACCCACTGGAAAACATCATTGGTCCAGTGGATGCAGGTGTTCTAACAAGGAGCCAAACTGGTGACATCAACAGATGCTTGTACTCGTGCTTCATTTCACAAATTGAGCCAAAGTCTACTGCTATGGCCATGCAAGAACCAAGTTGGGTTGATGCGATGCAAGATGAACTAAATCAGTTTGAGAAGCTGAAGGTTTGGAAGTTAGTTGAACTACCTACAAGAAAACGACCTCTTGGCACGAGGTGGGTCTATCGAAACAAAAGAGATGATAGTGGGGTAATTGTAAGAAACAAAGCTAGATTGGTTGTGCAAGGGTTCCGACAAATTGAGGGTTTAGATTATGATGAGGTATATGCACCGATTACGAGGTTGGAAGCAATCAGAATATTTCTTGCCTACGCATCGTTTAAGGGATTTACTGTCTATCAGATGGACATCAAAACAGCATTTCTGTATGGAACTGTGAAAGAAGAGATCTATGTTGGTCAACCACCGGGTTTCACAAACCCAAAATATCCAAAGCATGTGTACAAACTAGACAAAGCTTTGTATGGCTTACATCAGGCACCTCGTGCTTGGTATGCTACCCTGACTGAACACTTGCTTGATAATGGATACACCCGTGGTGTTATTGATCAAACTCTATTCGTCAAGACAGTGAATGACGATCGAATTCTGGTGCAAATTTATGTGGACGATATCATCTTTGGTTCCACCAGTGATGCACTGTGCAAAGAATTCGAATAAGTGATGAAGAAGCAGTTTGAGATGAGTGCTCTTGGCGAAATGACCTTTTTCTTAGGTTTGCAAGTTCGTCAAAACTCTAAGGGTATCTTGATTCATCAAGGTAAATATGTGGATGATATTCTTGCAAAATTCAGCTTCAAGGATGTAAAGCCAGCCGACACCCCAATGTCCGAGAGACCGGGTCTCACTCAAGATCTAGAAGGAGAAGCCGTAGAAGAAACACTTTATCGTTCAATGATTGGTTTGCTAATGTACCTGACTGCTAGCAGACCAGACATCATGTTCGCTGTGTGTCAATGCGCACGTTATCAGGCTAATCCTAAAACTTCTCATTTACATGCTGTCAAGAGAATCATTAGATACCTTAAGGGGAAACCCAGATTTGGTCTTTGGTATCCTAGGGATTCTCCCTTTGAATTACATGCTATTTCTGACAGCGACTTTGGAGGTTGTGACATTGACAGGAAATCTACTTCTGAGGGATGTCAATTCTTAGGCGATCGGCTTATTGCATGGCAATGTAAGAAACAGCAAACAGTCTCCATCTCAACAGCGGAAGCTGAATATGTGGCTGCCTCAGCATGCTGTTCTCAGGTTATCTGGATAGAACATCAGTTGGTAGATTACGGTTTGGATTTCTCTCTCACTCCTATTTATTGTGATAATGATGCTGCTATCCAAATTGTGAAAAATCCAGTTCAATTTTCAAAAGTAAAACATATTGCCATAAAAGAACATTTCATCTGAGACTCTTTTAACCAAGGTTTAATTGTGCCTACACACATTCACACTGACAACAATGTCGCAGATCTTTTTACAAAACCTGTTAATCGATCTCGCTTTGAAGCTCTCTCTGAACTGCTCAAAATGGTCCATTTCGAGGACTGAACTGGTCTTTCAAGTTAAAAAAAGGGGGGGTCTTTTGGTTTTTCTTAGTTTTAGGTTGTAAATTTGTTCTTTAAACTTTCAATTTTAAGCATAAATTTAGGGGGATGTGTCCTAAGAAAAGAAACATTTTTGTTGTCAAAAACGAGAGATGAAATGAACTTTCACAACTGGGATTAAGGCTGACTTATGTAAGACGTGTATCGAAACAGTTTGGCTCTAGTGTGATATGTTGGTAGGCTTGGTCCTGATGGCTGAAATGTTAATGATCTTGTGAAGCACTTAAAGAAAAGACACGACCTTAGTAAGGAACATCACTTGGAATCAGGTACAAACTCTATATTAATGCTTGTGTGATGTCCCGAAGCATAACACTGTGGTCTAGGTCTGAAACCTTTTCTGAAAAAATCGTGTATCTCCTCTGTTTTGTGTGAGCAAAGACCTGGAGATGCTAGGCAACGAAAGCTTCTGCTGCATCCAGATATATGCTGACCTAGTTTTTTTTGTTGTCGTGCTATAGATCATCTTTAACCTAAAAGAGACCTCAGTGTCCAAAGATGTCCTGGCTGCTCCTCTGCTGCATCCAGATATATGCTGACCTGGACATAGTCAGGATGTCATAAAAGAGACCCTCTAGAGTCCAAAACCCAAAGCCCTTGTCATTTGAGAAATCATCTGACTTGTATATTATCCTAAATCTCTTATTGATCTATTCTTTTCTTCTCTCAATCCAGTCCCAGTCAAGGTTTCAGAATTCTAGAACAGATACTGTGAAAAATATGCGGTGGCGAAACTACTTGCATGATACCACTTGATATTCTAGGATTTGATTGTGACTTGCTTGAGTGTTCGTACCAAATATACCACAACATGATAAATAATATCACAAATCGTCATACGAGAAGGCCTAAGGAAATAAGTTTAAGGGGACAAATATACTGGCAATTGTCAAGACCAACTGAAGTAGATTAGAGTCGATAAGTGTAGCTCAACCGAAACTCAGTGATTTGATCTCGTGACAAAAACATTTTAATTTCTTCGTTCAAATATTTTTAGTTAAACTTGGACCCGCTTGCAAAATACACCTCAAATGTTTTTCACATGGGCTTGGGATCCGAGTTGGGCCCACCACACATTTGGTGGGCCACACAAATCTCGAATTAACACAAAAAGGGGGGCGGCGATGGTTCACTTTCAATCATCACAAAATCAAAATCACTTTTTCTCTCTAAAAAAACACCATCGCCGATTCAAATCTCTTCACTTTGATCAAGTTTTTCAAGAAACAAGAAAGGTGAGCTCTTGTGTTAGCCATTTGTTATGATAATCGTATATGTTGAGTGATTTGCAGGTACGCAAAGAGGCTGGAAGGCAAAGGAAGTGTGTTAAAAGTGGACGATCAGGGAGGTGCTTTGCTTCAGACGGCGGCGCGTGAACCTCACGCACCTGGGAACTCGAACTAGAGTGGCGCGTGGACTTCACACGCCTGGAGTTCGAACTCAACCAAAGAAAAATTACAATTCTGCCCTCGGACACCCATGGGTCTTGACCAGAATACCCTCGGACACCCCTTGCTCACTCGGACACCCATGGGTTCTGACAAAAATGCCCTCGGACACCCCTTGGCCACTCGGACACAACTCACCACTTGGACACACCTGATGCCACGTCACCTCGGACACACCTTCTGTATTCGGACACTCATGGCAATTTACTGTTTTACCCTCGGACACACCTTGCCCTACTCGGACACTCTGTCACCACTCGGACACTCATGACTCTTGACCATTTTACCCTCGGACACTCTCATTTCATTCGGACACTCCTGATCTTTTACCTATTTGCCCTCGGACACCCAAAACTGACCTCGGACACAACAATTTTTGGGTTGTCTCGTGACCTGAAGCCCATTAGGCTATCTGATTTGGGCCCGAACATGATCAAGATGATTAAAAGGGGGGTTCATTAAGTTGTTTAAATACTTTGATAATTTTTGATAAATGTTGTTGACTGATACAGTTCGTGTTTGTGCAAAAATGGCTGGTCATGTACCAAAGTTTGAAAGGGATCACAACATAGTATGTTCTTTATCTGACCCACCCGAAGACCATATGCAGGAGTTCAAGTCACTGATCGTGGGGCTTAATACTTGCAGAATTGCACATGCCTTGAGAGAGAACCCTGTCGTGCTTGCAGACTAGGTTTCTGAATTCTGGAACAATTCAACAGCGCGAAAGACAGATACTTTCATTCGTTCAAAGATTCGAGGAACTGAAGTGACTATTTCAGAACAAGATATTCGGGAGGTGCTGCTTTTTGGTGATTCTCAAGAAGACCCAGTCAGTTTCACAAGAGAGCAGGTTATTCCAACATTGAAGAAAATGGGATATAAAGGTGATCTACATGCATTTCCATATATCAAGAAACTATTTCCCAGCTACTTGAGAATGTTGATTCATATTTTCCTGGCAAGCTTGGGAGGAAACAAGAGTGTATTGGATCAAATGAATTTGAAGTACACCTCGGGAGTGGTAGCATTGATTGAAGGATGGGATTTTAATTTTTCGAGGTGCATTTTTGAAGATATGATGTTGAATGCGAAGACACTGAACAAGAAGTACTTTTATAAGTTTCCACGATTCGTGCAAATGATACTAGAGCACAAATATCCAAGTCTGGAAAGAACTATTGAAGCATATGATCAGAAGTGTATGGCTCCTCAGGCTTTTGGACTCATAAAGCAGAATCGTAAGGACGCCAAGCAAATGTTTGAAGGAAAGTTTCCATTGGTAAAATTCGGCAACTTTGCTGAAATTATTGAAGAAGCACAAATTCCTCCATCTGCTCAGGTAGCTGAAGAGCATGATGTTCAGATTGTCGAACCACCACCTACTGAACAGCATTCTCCTCCTGAAAACGTTGATTTGACTGAGGTGGAAAATGAAGATGATGTGGAAAGTGAAGATGAGGAAGAAGTGAAAGATGATGAGAAGACTGCAGGAAAGGACGAAGAACAATTTGAGAACTTTGATTTTGATGATCTGAATGACGAGGAGATAGATGACTCTATATTGAAAATGCTAAAATAAAGTCAGTGACTGAAGCTGAGAAGGGATTGATTGGAGAAGAGATTGTGACTGAAGCTCCCAACACTGCTGCTTCTGAGACCGTTATTCCTCAAGCAGAAGTGCTTTCAAGCATATTGAATACCGTTCGAGAAGCTGAACAAAGGATTCCTCCATCCGATGTTGCAGTTGAGACATTTATTAGTACTGAAATTTCTGAAGACCCCAATTCTGATTTGTGGCCAAGAAAGAGAAGTAGAAGAGATCCTAGATTGACTGTTACTGCTGATGTTTCAGTCTTTGTAGCTGAAACTATCTCTATTGCTGCTGATGCTGTCATGACTGATGTTGGTGCTTAAACTGATATTCCTGTTGGTGTTATTAGCTCTACTACTGTGCCTGCAATTGCAACCGAATCATTTTCTCAATTCATGAGCAAGGCACCAATCACATGGAGAATAAATGAAGAAGCTGGATCTTCTGGTGCATCTGGTTCGAGTAAGGTCTTGTTTGATGAGGAAGCTTTTCAAAGAGCTCAGATGGCTTTCTTAGCTGATAAAGAACAAGGAAAACACTATGTTGAATTTTTGATGACTGAAGAGAGAGAGGCTAGTCAGGAAGGAATTGACAGCGAAGAAGACATTTTTGTTGAGGTGGATGTTCACAAGTTATAGTCTAAAGTGCTGAAGCTGGAGACTGAGAATGTGTGGCTAACTGCTCAAGTACAGAGTCTGATGGAGACGGTCACTGAAAAGAATCAAAAGATTGCTGAGTTAAGTCAGGATTAGGCGATGTTTCAGTCAGACTACTCAACTTGACTCAGAAACTGGAGAATAAGTTTGGAAAAGAGTTTTCAGAGACGTCACCATTTGTTGAAAAAGTTATGACTCATGCTGAGCGTGAAAGATCAGAAAAGGAACATGAAGAACATATGAAGAAGTATTTTGAATATCAAGTTCCTAGAGTGAGAGATCGTCGTCCTAGAAGCACTTATGTTCTTAAGAATACTGCTGAGCCATCTATTGATCCCATGGAGGAGCATCCTGAAAGATTTGTGACTATTACCAGAGATCGGTTTGATACTTATGGAAATCGAACAGGAATAGAGTGTTGGAGATATAATGATGACAAGGGAGTTTTTGTCGTGCACAGAGGAAATGGAGCTGTTGAGTATTATGCTTCTACTTCTGCCTTTAACTCCTGGACCAAGATCGATTTGGCAGAACTTGCAAGAGCTCCTTTCATTAATCAGACGAGAAATCCAAGAAATAAGATTGGTAGCACATTTCATAAGAAGATTTAGGAGCAAGCGAAGGTGAATTTTAGAGATATGAAGACTACAAGTTCATTATTGGTGGAGTATAAGGATGTGGTGACTACAGATGGAAAGCCATTCAAGACAGTTCAATGGCCGCCTACTGAAAAGATGAAGACCATTCCTTTTTCTAAGCCAATGAACAGGGGATGCTTGAAGGATATGAAGTTCTGGGTCTATGGTCCCACTTCTAGGTCTGCAGTGATTGTTTGTGATACTAATGAATTGAGAGTGTTTGATGCCAAAGATTTGATGAGTCTGCATTCTGAAGATATTCAAGTCCTTGTGAAACATCAAATTAAATGTGATCCCACGTATGAGGCTTGTGCTAAATCGTTCACTGGTGCAGTGGCGCAGATAGCAAGACTGGGATTAGAAGCAGATCGTCGAGGAAGAGTGGAGACTGGATTGTTTGGTCCATAGGTTGGAAAGTCGTCGGAAGAGTGGAAGAAGGCATTGGAGAAAAAGAAGAAGAGCTCCAAGAAGCGCAGCAAGAAGCAGTAAAGACACACCAAGCCAACACAAACCTAGGGGGATATTGTTGGGCTAGATTTTAGAGGTTTGTGTTGTCTTGGATTAGTTTGTTATTGGGTTCGGCCTGTGAAGCCCATGTAGGGGTGACCGCCTATGTTATGTATAAATTGTGACAACCTGCACCCTTGACTTTTCATGAATGTGCATAATTTGTCCCTCAACTATTTCAAAATTTTCATTTTTAACCCTCCTATTTTAATAGGACCAAAAGTCACAATTTAATAAAACTTATAATTTTTATAAGTAAAAGTATTGCACGTTTTATACTCACATCTACACCCGAGCACGTATGTTTCACACCTTGATACTCAAAACCCTTAATTTTCGGTCCTAAAACAACTTAGAAACCGAAGGAAACAAGTCCAGAACTTAAAATTGATTAAATTAGAAAATTTGATTTTTTTTTAGTTCTCGCGGTCTGCGAACACAGTCAAATAGTCAAAGTCTTGGTCTTAGTCAAACAGTCAAAGTCCTAGTCAAAGTCCTGGTCAAAGTCCTAGTCAAAGTCTTAGTCAAATAGTCAAGTCCTAGTAAAATAGTCAATTCATCATAAAACCTTACTTTATGGTGTTGACCAATTTTAATGGCTAATTAAATCCAAAACTAGTATAAAAACCCACCTATGACCCATTACACTTGGCACTTCTAAATCGATTGTTTCAATCCGATTAAACTTTCCCTCATACCTTTCTTCTATAGTCCCTCAATCCGATTACCTACGTTGTTGAGTCTTTGGGATTCGCCTCACATACATTCACAACGCTTAGAGGATAATTCAGCTTAGCGAATGTGAGTTTACATAGCCCCTTTTTTTGTTTTACATTTTGGGGTGAAACATGTTTAAACATTTTATACGCTATCATTTACTCATTCTTACATTGTTGAAACGTATGATTCGATTACACTATCATTTACTTATTCTATCATTTGACTGTAACAAAAAGACACAGTACAATCATTAACATTGATCAAGCCGCCTGTTTAGATTATAGCGCTATAGGTCTGACAAACCCATCCCCCCGCATAAATTCAGGGATGATCGATAACAGTTACACTTTTACTAACTTTCGAGTTAGGTCTCAGTCGACACAAGGTTTGATTGTACAAAAGACGCATTGTTACATGTCGGACTCATATTCTATCATTACTCATTATTATACTTCAATCATGATTGCTATACAACATATTTTTTTCAATTATATGCAAAACCTATGTATTCTCACCAACTATTTATAGTTGACCCCCCCCCATCTTTCCAACTCAACATGTTTCAGGTTTTTACGTGCTTTTGGAAGTTGTACAAGTCTTGGATCACATAGGAGCTTTGGATGTAGTTTATGTAAATCAAGTAGATGTAATTATTACATTGTATGACAAATTGTAAATTGTTTAGTAATATTCAACGTCCATTTAGTACCATGAGCTATTGAACAATCATCATTACGTGACACCTCGATGTTTCCGCCATCGGTTGGGGTGTTACATAAATAGGGGTCTCATAGTTTGTTTTTGGGGTTGCTTGTCTTTTGTTTTGTTGAACTCGCGTGTACCAGGCGGTTCTTTGAAACCGTGTGCACTTTGATAATCAAATCATTCTATTTCAAGTTTCTTCTTTGTTCTTTTCATACAATCATTGTTTTCGCCTTTGGTTGTGTGTGTTTTGATACCCGCTAGAGAGGATTCTGGACTAACAATTTTTACTTGGATCTAAGGTACCATGTATGTATATAGGACATATAGGTCGAGATACCTAGTTATCGGACATACGCTCTTGCTAGACTACACGCGGACTTGAGGTGAGTTCCCACGGCCCCTTTTTATTGTTTTCTATTTTGGGGAAAAGCATGCATTGTTTACTAGTTTTAGAATGAATTCCTAGCCGACCGGTGTACATGAGACGATATGTTTAGAGTACTCATCAAAGCCATCGTTTATTAGTTTATCATAACCATTAGCTATGGACATAGCCTAGAAACGCTTGAATAGATCTATTGGGTTGACACCGCTACTCTTTGTTAGTCGCTCTAACCGGATTTATACGATATGAGAGTGCTTGCATTTCTTTTATGACGATTCATTACCTTTATTGTGCAATGTGCGAGGCACCACTCGTCGAGGTTTGGTTATGGACTCATGATGGTTTATCATCATTGTTCTTGCCTAGACAATGATGGGTCATTCAAGGATTTCATTAAACTTTACATTTGGTTTACAAAACCCGTGAACTCACCAACATTTTGTTGACAAAGTTTTTATGCATGTTTTTCAGATAACTAAATCATGGATGGAACTTGGGTTATGATTAGGCAATCATTCACGACTACCATGTATCGTGTCATCAAAACTTTTGACCCCGCGAAGGGTTTTAAAATGTATCTTGTGAAATTGGTTGTTATCGAACACGTTTGGTACTTTTATAAATAAATAAATATGAAATATTGCTCATATCTTGTGCTTGAATACCTTTCGTGGTTACATCCTGTGTTTCCGCCTAGGCGGGGTGTGACAGATTGGTATCCAAGCCCAAGGTTATAGCGAACTAGTTTTCTTTAAATACTAAACTATAACTACAACGATTTTCAAACGAAAAGTTTTCCTTGCATGAAAAATGTTTTCATCACGATGCCCAAGTTCCATGTCCTTTTTCTACATCGCATTCACGCGAGTATAGCACATGAGTTCTTAATGCTTATCGATGTGTATATGTGTACTTTGGATTTTGACAGGATCATGGCTACCCCTACTTATGTGATTGTTATTTCGGATTCGGAGGATGATTCCTTCACTGTCCCCGAGACGTCTAGTGATGATGATTTCGATGGTTACTTCGCCGATTCGGAGCTCGAGGAGGACGAGGATGTGGACATTGTAGGAGATAGCATGCAGCTAGATCCCGTCGTGTCGGATGATGAGCCTGACGTTCCTGTCGGTGAGGCTCAGGGTGATGCTGCGGACGCCGTGTCCCAACCCCTGTGGCTGCGGAGCCGCTAGCTGAGGTCCCCCGTGTAGTGGAGTTGCCCGCCAATGTGCCGGAGTCTTCCCGCTCTCGTCGTCCGATTCTTGGATTATAACAATCCAAGATTTGTCTTAGCGGTTTAAAACAAATAATTGGATTATAACATACTAGTAGTGAGGAAAAACTGAAGAAGAGAGTACGAGCCAACAGGTTCGGTTTCGGGTATCCAAACGTGATGAACAGAAGCATTCGTTTGTGGGTTTCAATGGAAGGAGGAGTAGGAGGGTATGAGGGACCCTCAACAAAAAGCATGCTGTCAACTCAGCGAATATTTTCTTTAAAAAAAACTATGACAATAGGGTATTGGCGTTTTGAAAAATAATGTCCTATGAAAAAATTATTGACGTTTTAAAAATTGGTGTGAAACTTGAAAAAAGTCAACAATTATGATGATGGACAATAATATCCTTTTGTCTAGAGACATGTGATTATTCCTTCTTACCATTTTTACAATAACCTTCTTTTCACATTAGCCTCTTCCAACTATTAAAGCGTTAACTCAAATTAAAATCAATGTAAAGTGTGCTAAGCCCAACTTCACTTATTCAATAGGTAAGTTTTTATCTGAGTTCTTGAAATATATTATGTTTATATTTTCATTTATTTTGTTTGTATACTGTGAAAATATATACACTTGCAGCATTAAAAAGACCCTAAAACTTATTAAATTTAAACTTGGAGCAAAATCATTTGCAAATTTTTACCACACGGGCGCCTTTTATAATTTCAACTACGATATTAGACTATGGGAGTGAGGGGTAACGTGAGCATGAAACGTCATGTAGTATTTCTGGGCTACACTTTTCACCCCTTAAAATAGTGAGGGGGGGGGGGGAGAGAAGTGGGCATAAAGTGACATGGGATATATCTTTTTCTTTTTATATAGACTAATTGAAAACCACATTAACCATAAAAGAATAATTAAAAACATACAAAAATACAAAAGGTGTTGTAAAACAACGGCCTACTAGCAACCCATACATGAACTATAAGAATGAAGATTATAAGAACAAAGATAGAAAGATATAATAGAGAATATAGAACTCTTCTCATTGATCTATGTATGAAATACAATGGCCACTATTTATAGGGCTATAACTTAATACAACTTAAATGAGATATGGGAAGTTATGGAATGTGGATAGTCACATAATAAAATATATTTATAACACTCCCCCTTGACTATCCACATGATAAAAGAAAATAATGTAGTATACGCTTGGTGATGCTGCCTCGTTAAAAACCTTGCCAAGAAAACCCAGTGGGACAAAACCTCAGCTAAGGGAAAAAGAGTGCAAGGCGTATTACCCTTCCTCATACTTCTAGATCAAGTATGTTGCCTCATTAAAAACCTTACCAAGAAAACCCAATGGGACAAAACTTAGTTAAGGGAAAAAGAGTGCAACGTGTCGAATACTCCCCCTCATTTTAATATGTATCATTTGAATGATGGTGTCGATCTTCTAAGAAAGTTGCTCAAAGTTTTGTAGTCAATGATTTGCGTTCTTGATCACTTGACATGAAAATCTTTAAGTTGAATCGTTGATGTATGATCTTCATTCTATAATTTTAGTCCATGCTCTCGTAAGTGCAATTCTTTAAGTTGAACTAATGTTGCCTCCTCTCGTAAATAAATGTCACAAGATCAACAAATGTGATGTGTTATATTCCCTGCATCTACAAGACTAACCAAACTTGTTTGCATGGGTTAGTGAAATATAATCAAATAATGCTCATACCTGAAGTATTTGTTTTAACTCATTCTGGTGTCTCCTTGCTTGACATATTATGATAATAAGTTCATGTGGAAGATATAATAATCATGCATAACTAGCAAGACATATACTAATATACATATATATTTAACTATGGTACTTGTAGAGTGAAAATCTCTTCTTTGGTAGGAGATGAAATGAATAATTTTCCACATCAAGTAATTGGACAACCTTTAATGCACTTTAAACATGAGCTATGTCCATTGTAAAATGTCCCACCATCTTTTCAAGATATACTTTGATGGATTGGTAAACATATCATTACATATATACTCGAATTGTAGATCAAGCAACAAGTGCACTATGTCAAGGACTTTCAAATATCCCCCTTTTAAAAGTTCTACAGAGTCTCTCGATAATGCTCAAACATTATCACTGTAAACTGCGAGTGAACTTTTAAAAGAAAACTTTTGATACAAGTTGGATAATACAATCAAACTTATGTTACTCTTTATCGGGATATCTCATGAGTTATAAAATGCTCAACCCCCTTATTTTAGTCCATACATATTAAATTACCTTTACATAATACTTCTTAAGGTATTGATATCAATGCTGCAGGCATCATCAATCCATCAAGGACTTTTCCATCTTGAGCAATTACGCAAGTGCATTAACTCTTCAATTGGAAGAACAATACCATCTATTTCTCCAATATATATTGTACCATTCTTATACATTAAAGTATCATAATCACCAGGTTCAATTTATCACTTGTGGTGCATTGGTGCACAATAATTACATCCTACGATGTTTCATATTACATTTTAAGCACTCAGTTGCTTTAGGATACTCATGAGGAGTTCCACTTATATTCAATTCAATCATATAACAAATAAAACATATTCAGAATTGAATCTATTTATTTCGATCATAACGTTCTCGAGAACTTACATTTCAAGATTTTGACACATTAAATCCTTCATCAGGTATTTTCATGTAAACTTTCAGTGTCAAGTAAATCATGATATTTATTAGACGCATTTCAATTCTCTCTTTGCATTACCAGACTAATAAAATATTGAAAAGTCATTGCATCCACCACTGGAGAATGTGTCTCCTCATAATCAATTACGGGTCTTTGCAAAATTCGTGTGCCACCAATTTTACCTTATATCGTTTTCTTTTCAAATGTTGATTCGCACAAAAGACCTTTCTACAACTTTTGTTGTATGGACTACTGGTCCAAAACTTTTCTTTTCAATAGAGAATTCAACTCTGCTTTATTTGCGTCTTTCCATTTTGGCCAATCATTTCTTTGTATTCATTCATAGGCAGATCTTAAATCTTGATCCTCATTTTAAGCGCTACATTACATAAAATTTATAACGACGTCGATTTTATTTCGATTCCATACATTTCATAGACATGATACTATATAACGAGATCTCTTTATTTTTCAGGTACCTGAGGTTCTTCTAGAACCATCATGTCTAATGTCTCTTCAGGAGACCTTTTTACTATAACCTAGACTTAACCATCTTTCTTACTTGCTCCAATTTCTCGAGGATTTTTATTCTTTGGAATCGACTAGTCTACCACGCTTCAGGCGTGCAGTAGGCTTATTCCCAACATATGATTGTCCTTCCTGGACACTCATCTTAAATTGTGACACCCGGCATGCTTAGGATAACATTTTATAAAACACATAAGTCTACCTTAGCGAAAAATGTTTTCAAACATACTTAACTAGGTCAGTCGAGTCGTTATGATGGTTCCGGAAATCATCGGGAGTCGTTACAATGATCCACGGGATCATTGGGAGTCGGTCCATAACCATGTGAACACGAATAGGTGATTTGTAGAATCATCGGGTTTAACGCACACACGTAAATCTCGGGTCCCGGGAATTGGTTAACGGATGGGAACGTGTTAGTTATCATGTATTATGTGCTTACAAAAATTATATGACTTGCCGGTATGTGAATACGTGTTTATATATGTTAAAATAGGGTTTAACGCGCCAAAAACTAGGATGCATAGACTAGGGGCGATTTGGACATGTGGGACAGCCCTAATCGCCAGATGTGTAATATTGATATTAGGTGTAATATTGATATTAGGCGTTTTGACCCGTTTGAATGATTATGAAGGATTAATGATGATATGTTGAGTTTTGATGATTGTTTAAGGTTAGGGTTTACTCTAGGATGATGCTAGAACGGTAGGATTATGTCGGACAACGTCGTTATGTGATGAAATCTGGATATTTGCTATTTAGGGTAAGTTTTGCATATTGATGTGATGCTTACATGCTAGTTATGCTATTTTGGGAAACCGCATCCATTCGGGACGGCTAGGGTGATGATAAATTAGGGGTTTTTGCTTGAAATAGTTGGGTTAATGTTTCGGGTTGGCTATTGGGTGTTTACACATGTTTCAGATCTGATTTGGGGGGTTAAATGCGCAAAAAGGATGGAACAGAGCAGTACTAGCGAATAGGAGTCCTAATCGCCTTCAGTATAGGCGATTAGGAGCCCTATTCGCCATTTTACTAGTGATTAAAATTCTATTCGCCATTTTACTAGTGATTACAATTCTATTTGCCATTTTACTAGTGATTACAATTCTATTTGCCATTTTACTAGTGATTACAATTCTATTTGCCATTTTACTAGTGATTACAATTCTATTCACTAGTTTGACTCTCCTAATCACCAGTTGACTTTTCCTAATCACATGTTTGATTCCTAATCGCACGTAATGCTGCCATATGTATATTTTAGCATCCCGAAACACGAATTGATGTCTAGGAACATGTTAGAAACCCCGTGACATGTCTAATAACTTGGTAACACGTGTTCGGACTTGTTTATGCGTTAATTGGGTGTTATGCTAGATAGGGTGAATGTTTGCGCATGCTAAGTGTTTAATTGCATAAGTTGCATGATATCTTGTATGTGGCTAACACGTGGGATGTCGGGTCACCAATGGGATGCCGGGTATTGTCTGATTTGGTCGGTTTAACGTTTAAACATGTTTTCAACATACACGGTCACGGTCTGGACAACTTGGGGACTGATTAGCCTTCGGGTTAGTAGTCATCACACTTATGTAAACTCATTGATAGGTCGTCACTAAGTTGGGTCATCATACACGTGTTGGAATTCTAAATATCTAAAGGCGCACTCTAAGGTGAGTTTCACGGCCCCACTCTTTTACTGGTTTTACATTTTCGGGGGAGAAAACATGTTGTATTCTTTAAACGTGTGTCAACTATGTTTTCATAAAAGGCGTTGTTTTGGTATTCACGAATTCATTGGGTTTTGGGAGTATTCATCATGTTTTCAAGTATTCATTATGTTTTGGAGTATTCATTATATTACTATGCGATCTTTGGAAGTCCCGGGGAGAACCATGAATGTGCGGGGATGCACAATGGGGGAAATGTGGATAGATCTATTTGGGCTTGACCGGCCCCACTCGTCGACTGGAGGTTGGACGGGTGCATGTTGTCTCTTAGGTATTCAGTATTCAGTATGCAATATTCAGTATTCAGTATTCACTTGGGCACGTATTCAGTATTCACAGTATTCGAGTCCAGTAATGGTTTTCCAATCGCAGAAGTAACAGGTATTCATATGATTTGCATGTATGTGGTCTAGATTGATCATGGGTATTCATTTGGGAGTTAGTATTCATTGGAGTCGGTATTCATTAAAAACCTGTGAACTCACCGGCATTATTTGTTGATGTTTTTAGCATGTTTGTCTCAGGTCGCTAAGGTAGCAGCTGTCGATAGGCGCACGGAGTCTCACGGCGTCTAGGATTCATGTGCATCTCATTTAGTATTTTCAGACTTTCGTACTTTTGATTTCGTGTTGAAATAAAAGTTTTACGCTTCCGCAGCGATGGATCATTTATGAAAACTTAATGGTTTGCTTATGTCATTTTTACGTATCATATAGTGTCGTTTATTGTGACCGTTGACTTGGATCCTGGTGTGTCACGCGCCTTGCGGTAAAACCCCGCACATGGAAATTTGAGGGTGTGACAGATTGGTATCAGAGCCAATGGTTATATTGAACTAGGACTGCATGTAGAGTCTAGTCTATTGCCGAGTATCACACATGTTAGACGGTCACACGTAGTTACGATTCGTGTCATTTGGTAAACATACTAACCTTGTCGGGGTGTCGGTGTCCTCATCACACAGTGTCATATTATCTATCATTTGACTATTTCCACACTTATTCTATCTTCTTCTTCGGGTTTGAAGATGAAGAGGCTTATCGCTTATACTTGGCAATAGTGTACATTGGAGTGGCTTCGGCACATTCTTGAGGTTTTTCCGGGATTTGGATATCTCCCCTCTATGCTCTAATGTACATACTTGCCCACACACACTATCCTGCACTAGTACTTGTCATAGTACACCCTTGGGTGATTGTTCACTTTGGGGGACCTTCGTGCGATAACGGTTTCTTTTAGGAATGTGGGTGTCGGGTGGTTGGAAGTTCTAGCTAGGAGCACCCCTAGAGGACCATGTAGAGCGATTTGTTATTTCGGGTGCACATGAAATCCTAAATCGAGATGCATGAAAATCTTGGTGGACTTCGAGTTCGGACAGATGATCATGCTGGAAACCCGTACTAAATTCGTTGGTCACTAGTAGCTTGATCTAGTAGTGATGCTGAGTATCTTGTTTGTGTTTTGGCAGAACATGTCTGGTCGTGCTGGTGGACGTACTAGGGGACGCCGTGGTGGCGGTGGGGTCGCAATGGCGGTGGACGAGGTGGTGGGAACATCACCATGACTCAGGCGGAGTTGGAGCACATGTTACAGCAGCAGTTGAACGTTGCGTTGGCTGCTTTCCAGGCTGCTCAGTAGACCCTGGGAAATACTAATCAGGTGCAGTCTGGGTGCACCTACAAGAAATTCATGGACTGTAAGCCCCATTTCTTCAGTGGGACCGAAGGGGCAGTGGGACTACTTCGGTGGTTGGAGAAGATCGAGTCGGTGTTCGCTATGTGTAACTATCCCGACGCTGATCGCGTCAAGTATGCTTCTGCTACTCTTGAGGGACACGCTTTGACTTGGTGGAACTCCACCACTGCGAATCTTGGCCTGGGTGAGGCCAATGCTATGTTGTGGTCCGAGTTTGTTCAGATATTGCGAGCGGAGTATTGCCCAAGGGACGAGATTATGAAGTTGGAGCATGAGTTTTGGAATTTGAAGATGGTCGGGTCAGAGATCGAGGAGCTTACTGCTAGTCACAACGAGTTGGCTGTGATGTGCCCTGGGTTGGCTACACCGGAGTACCGGAGGATTGAGCACTACGTTGCTGGGCTAGTGCCGGAGATTGCTGGACTTGTTGCCGCTACTGATCACACTACCATGTTGGCCACTGTTCGGGCAGCTCACAAGCTGACCAACATGAAGGTTGCTGAGGGCGTTCTACCTCCGAGGGGTGCTGCTGTGAAAGCCCCTGCGGACAGCAAGAGGAAGTGGCAGAGTGCTGGAAAGAACATTAGGTCGTCTCAACAGCAGGTTAAGAGGCAGGACGTTGTGGGAGCGTCATCTGAGCAGAGGACTGGGGGTTATACTGGGAAACTCCCGAAGTGTGGTGAGTGTGGATTTCATCATACGGGTGATTGTGAGAAGTTTCGCTGTCGTCGGTGCCAGCGTTTTGGTCATCATGCTAAGGACTGTAGGACCACTCTTCAGCTACAACCGGCACAGGTCACTACTGCTACTACCACTGCTACTGCTCCTCAGGGGAGGCAGGGATGTTATCACTGTGGAGAGACTGGACACTTCAAACGGGATTGTCCCAAGTTGAAGCAAGGCGAGGGTGGCGGTCGAACTGCTCTGGCTCGTGCTTATGTTATCGGTGCTAGGGAGAACCAGGAGGATCCTGATACTGTTACTCGTGAGTATTCTTTTCTTGACTCTCGTTATGCTTGTATTCATTCTCATTCACATTGTTTGGCGATTCGTAATCATTGTGTACATTCAGTTTGGTATTTGGTCATTGTTTTGCATTCATGGGTCTGATGTGGGTCCTTTAGAGATGCTACTTGGACGGTACCTGTGTATCATTTATACCGATCACAGTAGTCTCTAGTAGGCCTTCGATCAGGAGAATTCATTGTCTTGTATTCACTTTGGGGAAGGCGGTTCCCCGGCATAGAGTATCTGTTGACATCATCTTTCTTCATGATTATCATTTCGTTTGCGTTCTGGGAAACGTTACTTGGGTTAGGTCGACACTCATCACTATCGAAGAGTGAATCTCGGGGCGAGATTCCTTTCAACAGGGGGATGATGTGACGACCGGGAAAAATTTTCTTTTTATCGCTTCGTTCTCTTTGACTTCGGGAAATTTTCGGGACGAGAATTCTTTCAACAGGGGGATGATGTGACACCCGGCACGCTTAGGATAACATTTTATAAAACACATAAGTCTAACTTAGCGAAAAATGTTTTCAAACATACTTAACTAGGTCTGTCGAGTCGTTATGATGGTTCCGGGAATCATCGGGAGTCGTTACAATGATCCACGGGATCATTGGGAGTCGGTCCATAACCATGTGAACACGAATAGGTGATTTGTAGAATCACCGGGTTTAACGCACACACGTAAATCTTGGGTCCCGGGAATTGGTGAATGGATGGGAACGTGTTAGTTATCATGTATTATGTGCTTACAATCATTATATGACTTGCCGGTATTTGAATGTTAAAATAGGGTTTAACGCGCCAAAAACTAGGATGCATAGACTAGGGGCGATTAGGACATGTGGGACAGCCCTAATCGCCAGTATAGTAGCGAATAGAAGAATCTTATAGGTGAATAGGGGTTATTCGCTAGTAACTACTAGCGATTAGCAGCCCTAATCGCCTGTAGCAGCCCCGTACTCGCCTGAACTGCATTTGACGACTAAAAACGCCTATAAATACCACCCTTATGTTTCAAAACATCATTTGTGAAACCCTAATACACCCCAAAGCCACCCCACACCTTATCCAACCTCTGCAACACGTTTTTGAACAAGAAATCACATTTCCAAGCTTTACACCTCATAATCTCATCATTTCAAGGTGTATTCTTCATCCAAAACCTTTGTAATGATATTGTTTTGATCCCTAAAGGTCCAGACCTGATTTCTAAACATTTGTGTCTTTGAAAACTCATTAAAATCAGTTTCAAAACAAACCCAAACCTCTATACTTGTTATATGTGATGTATTCATGCAAGATAGGATTTTTATTGTTTAAACATGATTGTTCTTGTGTTATTATTGTGTTTTTGACCTAAATGAGTTAATATGATGATAACCTAGGAGTTTGAAGGTTCATAGATGTGTAATATTGATATTAGGCGTTTTGACCCGTTTGAATGATTATGTAGGATTAATGATGATATGTTGTGTTTTGATGATTGTTTAAGGTTAGGGTTTACTCTAGGATGATGCTAGAACGGTAGGATTATGTCGGACAATGTCGTTATGTGATGAAATCTGGATATTTGTTATTTAGGGTAAGTTTTGCATGTTGATGCGATGCTTACATGCTAGTTATGCTATTTTGGGAAACCGCATGCATTCGGGACGGCTAGGGTGATGATAAATTAGGGGTTTTTGCTTGAAATAGTTGGGTTAATGTTTCGGGTTGGATATTGGGTGTTTACACATGTTTCAGATCTGATTTGGAGGGTTAAACGGGCAAAAAGGATGGAACAGAGCAGTACTAGCGAGTAGGAGTCCTAATCGCCCTCAGTATAGGCGATTAAGAGCCCTATTCGCCATTTTACTAGTGATTACAATTCTATTCGCCATTTTACTAGTGATTACAATTCTATTTGCCATTTTACTAGTGATTACAATTCTATTTGCCATTTTACTAGTGATTACAATTCTATTCACTAGTTTGACTCTCCTAATCACCAGTTGACTTTTCCTAATCACATGTTTGATTCCTAATCGCGTGTAATGCTGCCATATGTATATTTTAACATCCCGAAACACGGATTGACGTCTAGGAACATGTTAGGAACCCCGTGACATGTCTAATAACTTGGTAACACGTGTTCGGACTTGTTTATGCATTAATTGGGCGTTATGCTAGATAGGGTGAATGTTTGCGCATGCTAAGTGTTTAATTGCATAAGTTGCATGATATATTGTTTGTGGCTAACACTTGGGATGTCGGGTCACCAATGGGATGCCGGGTATTGTCTGGTTTGGTCGGTTTAACGTTTAAACTTGTTTTCAACATACACGGTCACGGTCTGGACAACTTGGAGACTGATTAGCCTTCGGGTTAGTAGTCATCACACTTATGTAAACTCATTGATAAGTCGTCACTAAGTTGGGTCATCATACACGTGTTGGAATTCTAAATATCTAAAGGCGCACTCTAAGGTGAGTTTCACGGCCCCACTCTTTTACTGGTTTTACATTATCGGGGGAGAAAACATGATGTATTCTTTAAACGTGTGTCAACTATGTTTTCATAAAAGGCATTGTTTTGGTATTCACGAATTCATTGGGTTTTGGGAGTATTCATCATGTTTTCAAGTATTCATTATGTTTTGGAGTATTCATTATATTACTATGCGATCTTTGGAAGTCCCGGGGAGAACCATGAATGTGCGGGGATGCACAACGGGGGAAATGTGGATAGATCTATTTGGGCTTGAGCGGCCCCACTCGTCGACTGGAGGTTGGACGGGTGCATGTTGTCTCTTAGGTATTCAGTATTCAGTATGCAGTATTCAGTATTCAGTATTCACTCGGGCACGTATTCAGTATTCACAGTATTCGAGTCCAGTAATGGTTTTCCAATCGCAGTAGTAACAGGTATTCATATGATTTGCATGTATGTGGTCTGGATTGATGATGAGTATTCATTTGGGAGTTAGTATTCATTGGAGTCGGTATTCATTAAAAACCTGTGAACTCACCGGCATTATTTACTGACGTTTTTAGCATGTTTGTCTCAGGTCGCTAAGGTAGCAGCTGTCGATAGGCGCACGGAGTCTCACGGCGTCTAGGATTCAAGTGCATCTCATTTAGTATTTTCAGACTTTCGTACTTTTGATTTCGTGTTGTAATAAAAGTTTTACGCTTCCGCAGCGATGGATCATTTATGAAAACTTAATGGTTTGCATATGTCATTTTTACGTATCATATAGTGTCGTTTATTGTGACCGTTAACTTAGATCCTGGTGTGTCACGCGCCTTGCGGTAAAACCCCGCACGTGGAAATTTGAGGGTGTGACATAAATGGAGCATTAGAAATTGGTATATGTGACTTGATTAGCTATTCATCATATTTAGGTCAGTTAATGCGTCTGGTAATTAATTCGCTAATCTCATGTGAATGAATTATCCTTTGAACTTTTGGTTCACATTGTTTAGTACGAGGATCAATGATATTTCATTCTAACTCATTTCTATTTCCAACTGCCTTTTATCTCCCCCTGATGTTGGGAATGTTGATTCATTGAGATGGATATCAATTAACTGAGATGTAAATAAATCTCTTGTTGAAGGCTCTATAAACCATCATATATTCCCAATCATCATCATATATTCCCAATCACCTTTTAAGGTCCCATCTCCGTGCGTCATGGTGGATCAATTTCAATATATGTCGCACCACAAAATCTTAGATGGGCAATATTTGGTTCCTGGCCAAAAACCAACTATAATGGGGAGAAACTATTACCATGTATTGGCTTGATGTGAATAAATGTTACTGCATGTAAAATCAAATGTAAACATGTACTTTTGCTTTCATGATCATTGACATTGCAATCAATAGTAAACGTGTTAGTGATCATCTCAATGAAAGCAATATTTTTATGAACATAAGCTATATGAAGTTCAACACTTATTCCAATGATCATTATTATCTTGGGAATTGATTAAATATGCCAATATAGAATAATATGCTTGTTATCTTATTAGCTAATCCATAAATGAAGCAAACTTCAGGTTGCAAACTTGATAACCATTTAGACGATGCATCGATTTTAAATACTAAATGGTATCATGTTAGGATATGCGTATCCTTTAATCAATTCCAAAATATATAATTTTGCTTAAGAGCAAACATTACATGCTTTGTATCAGATGGAAGAATCTTTAAGTTCTTCATTATGTTCACATCATCATCGACTCGGTGTGGTCTTACCGGTCATGCCAACTAATTAAATAATTATGATCCACAAACTAAACTTCTAGTTTATGGTCGAATATGTATTACTTGCACGTACATAATACAAACGTAAGATATGAGAGTATGTATGAAATTTTCGAACCATCATCTCATTATTAACATGACCATCATTACAATTCCAAATGGTCGATCTCATCATTACAAATGTCTCAATGATGTCCATGATCATTACCTTTACAATGATCAATATGTAGTCACATTTACTTCAGGGAATGGAGTATAAGCCAAACAAGCTTCATAACTTTTCATTATTTACTCGATCACAAGAATATGAGATGATTTCAAACTTTTCATACTCTCTTAATGATATGGTTACTTCATGAGCACATCTCATATGTGACAAATTATTAGACATGTTACACTCTTTCTTGTCTAATACACGACAAGAAATACGAGAGAATAATATATCTTATTCTCTTATAATTACTTCCTTAGTGTGCCACTTCTTGTGGTCGATTTCAATATTAACATCGTTGATCTTATTATCCACATGATGATCATTAAAATTTCCTCATTCAGTATTAACAGGGCTGATCTTGTTATGAACATGATGATCATTACAACTTTCTCATTTACTATGATCATAACTTCTATAACGATCATTTTGTAATCATCATATTATCAACAAAACTGATCTCATTAACATGAGCAACATAACAATTTTCACAATTACCATAATCGTGATTTTATTATAGCATCGCATTCACTTCAGGGAATGGATTATAACCACAAAACTTTCATGGTGGAATCATTACAACTTCCTTAGTTATGTACATGATCTTTAACCTTTATACCGATCATTTTTCATCACATTCACTTCAGGGAATGGATGAGAACTACACCACTTTCATGGTGGTCATTTCAAACCTTATATATTCTTTAATAATCTTGCTACTTCATGAGCATATTTTAAGGTTTGACAAACAAACAAAATTTGTTTTATCCAATTTCCGTCATATATAAACTTTTCTTCACATAACAACCATGTAGAAGTAATTATATGTCCAAGTCATATAATATTATCGGCCCAACATCTTACGGCCTTTTATAACATGATAATGAGATTCAAGGTGTAAGACACGTTGGATGTCAAATGTAAATCCTTCATGAGAGTGATAATAAACCATAACTTTATTTTATTTGTTCTGTTCAATGCTAAGTAAATGATAGCGTATAAAATACATGACAGTCAATTGTATACATAATTCAACATCTGATGTTATAACATGTTACCAAATAAAACAAGTTATGATACAATCTTTGTGAAATAAAGTGTTTCATCATTTAAAAGAAAAACATATAATTTATGTATTAGTTTATCACAATATAGCATTTTCATCATAAACATTTCAAATATCAAAATATAAGCATGAATTTAACATTCACAAATATCCATAGAAACTATATACAATTTCAACATTTTAGATACCATAATATAAAACAGTTATATGCTACCCATCTATTATGTGATTGTCAAAATCTTGAAATAAGACAACTAAAGTCGTTATTAATAGTCTTGACGTCTTGTATCACCAAAAACTATTAATGTTTGAGCTTAAACCAAAGAAATTGAATAAACTTTATTAGCAACTAATGTCTCTTTAATTCCACAATGGTGTTTCATGTTTAAGAGATAAATAATATTATTATAATGACAATTAATAGCCTATAATGACCATAAAACACGCTTTATGATTTTTTGACATCAAATTAATACATTAGGCAAATTAGACATTCTGTATAAAAGATAAGTTAATACATATGAAACAAATTATTTTATGAATGAAAAATTAAAGATAGGCTATCATTTCATTAATCACCTCGTTTTCGTTTCTTTCTTTATCGTGTCACAAAGATGTAGAGACTTAATTATGTAACATGCCATGATATATAATACAAATTAATAATATACCAATTTTACTTAAAAGAGCACAAGTATTTTTCAGTTTTATTAATACGCTTTTCAATGTGTTAGAAAATCTCTTTTTTTAGAATTCTTATTTTGATAGTGAAGATTTGTCAAACAAGTAAACAACACATCCGCATAATTTTTTATCTAAACTTATAGGAATTGCAATAGAACTAATGTTTGGCAAATGAAAAAAAAATCTCTAACATAACCCAATATTGTATGAATTGCGATATGGATTTTGTTTGAAACAAACTCGAGTTACCTTATCATAATATGATCCACTTCAAAAGCAATTCGTGCTGATAACGTATTATAAAACAACGGCCTACTAGCAACCCATACATGAACTATAAGAATGAAGATTATAAGAACAAAGATAGAAAGATAGAAAGATATAATAGAGAATATAGAACTCTTCTCATTGATCTATGTATGAAATACAATGGCCACTATTTATAGGGCTATAACTTAATACAACTTAAATGAGATATGGAAAGTTATGGAATGTGGATAGTCACATAATAAAATATATTTATAACAAAAAGTAAATTTATTTATAATAAATCTATTAAATTTAATAATAATATTTAAATATTTAATAAAAAATAATATTCAAACGTATACTTTTTCCAATGACTACTTTTAAACGGCTGCTGTTGAAACAGCTAGTTTTCTAACCCTATAAATATAAGATAGAAAATCAAGAGTCAGTCACAATTATCACTAACAATTCAATCTACACATAAACAATCAAATATATGGGTGGTGGTTTGGAGTACACTAGGATTGGGATAACATGTCTCCGTATGTGTGTTTAAGTAATTTAGGTTTAATAAATGTTTTAATTTACGATTGTGTAATGTTTTAATTAATGTTTTTAATTTAGGACTATGAAATGTTTTATTTTAAGTTTATGGAATGTTTTACTTAAAATTAATGTAATGTTTTAATATATAAAAACGGTTTATGTTAAAAAATTATTTTTATTATTTTTTTTTATTTAATGAGGGTTAGTCTTTTAATATTTAAAAAAGAAATTTAACACCCCTTTCACGCCATCTCCTCCCCCCCCCCCCCCCCCCCCCCAAAAAAAAAAAAAAAGCAAACCCTTCCCCTCTTGGGGTAACGTCGGTTTTCACGCCCTCAGGGGGCGGTGTAGGTGGGGTGAAACCCCTTTCACGCCATCTCCCCCACCCTCACCCACCCACACTTAAAACTTGATTTCATGCTAAGATCACTTTTAGTTTCAAATATGTATTACAAAAGCCAAAACCGTTAAACCAAACCGTTGGTAATGTTTCGGTTTGGTTCTGTTTAGTTTTTCAACGATTCAGTTTTGGTTTTCGATAATCAAAACTGTCACTAACTGTTTGCTCACTGTTTGACATAAAAACTGTCAAAACTTAACCATGAGCACCTATAGCTTTTATAGTTAGAACTATACATGTAAATTACATGTGATACATGTAAGATATGTTGGGTTTTTTTAGATAACATGTAATAGATGAATAGCTGATAACCCAAAATGTTTGCAAACATTAAAAGAGGTTTTTTTTTTTTTTTTTTTTTTTTTTTTTTGAACGGCAAATTTTATACCACCTTATTTCCATCTAACCTTGCATTTGCAAGGATTTGAACCCACAACCTCACATTTATAAGGAGAGAAATCATACCACTAGACCAAGAGGTCATAGGCACATTAAAAGAGTTAATAGGTAAAGAATTACAACACGTTGAGTTAATTAATAAAAAACCAGATACATTAAAACATTAGAAAATAATGCAACGACAACCTAACTATGCTTTCATTACACATGTACCAAAGTTTATGTTATTGATGAAGGTTCGCCACATGGCCTACATTTGGTCTACACTACTATGCTAACTTCCAAACTAACTATATATTTTTAATTGCCCATCTTCCATTATTCTAATTAAAATATAAAACAACATAATTACCCTCACAAATAAATAATTATACAATTATTGACAATGTATCATGTATGATCTGGCTTATCTACATGCGTGACATAAACAGACTATCGACTAAGTCACCAAGAAATTAAGAATGCACGTTACATATACATCAATACATATGTATATGTATATAATATAATCTAAAATGTGTGCAAAGCAATAACGGGTGTATAAAAACCAATATGTTGTCAAGTTTACGCGATGACATTTTATAAATTGCACAAAAAATTTTAGCGTCGAAGTTGGAAGGATGGGTATTTACGTCCGTTTTATTTGGAAACTAACCACTAAACACGTGTGGAAGGCATATATATCAACGAAAAATAATGGAATTATCGAAGAAATTTGGTCCCCGTACAAAGATAAGCATGCCTAATTGGCTAATTGTTTGTGGTACCTTAAATTCGTATTATTTAAAATTGAAAACTTCATTGCGTTTTTTATGTTCATTATGTTTTGTTGAAGGTTAGGATTCAAAATCCGACGTTCATACATATGCTCAAAGAAAAGTAGTGTTGATAACGCATTAAACAATTTAAGTTATTGTTGATTATACCTTTTAACAATTAGGGGCTGTTTGCAGGGGCGGATCTAGGCTTTAGCAAACGGGTTCCCGGGAACCCACTCGGTTTATAATTTTTAGTGTTAATATATATACAAAACTGAAAAGGAACCCATAAGAAAAACTAGAAAGGAACCCATTACTAAATGGTAGAGCTGCTCTAGTGGTTTAAACCTGCCATTACATTCCCAGTGTTCCAGGTTCGATCCCCGTTTCACGCGTCTTAGTTTTTTGGTTAAATTTTTTTTTTTAATTCAGAACTAGGGTAAAACAAAAACCCAATGTTGCCCCTTTCAAACAAAAACATACAAACAGCCGAAACCATCCTCCTATTGACCTCTGCTCCGCTCCTGCCTTCCTCCGCCGCCCAGCCGCCTCCTGCCCTCCTCCTCCTTCGATCTGTAAGTTTATTTATCGATTTATTCAACTGAATCTTCAGTAATATGACATATTAACATCTTTGGTGGTTGTAGCTGTTGTGAGAGGAAAAAGCTACGGTCCTACGGAGGTGGAAGGCTAGGGTTCCGATGAACAGGAACGTTTCATTCGGACTCCGACAAGTCTCCGGTAAGACATACTTTCATTGTAATTCTTAAAATAGTTAAGTTTGACTTGTTTGGTCGAATATATTTTCCACATCTTCTAAGTTAGACAGTGAGGTAGCCATCAATTTAACATGAGTGACCAAGTGAGTTGAATGATTGAAGTTTTGTCAATATTATTGTTACTCTTTTGATTAAGTGTAAATTCTCCATATCATCTAGAGTACAAAACCCAACATTAATGGATTTCTTTTGCTTTTGTTATATGTACAAAGCCCAACATTAATGGATTTCTTTTGCTTTTGATCAGTAATGAAACTGATATGACAATGCAATTGAGCTAGGAAATTAACAATGGTTTGGTCCCTGTGGGTTTTTTTTATGATGTAGACAAGAGTGTCTAATATGAATCAGTTGATTAGGAGATAATGAAGAAAGAATAGGGATTTTTTTTTTTAGTAACAAGATTTATCAGTTATCTATCTAATTTTCAGATAGTATGCAAGTTTATAAATTGCGGATTTGTGGTTAATTTCTTTTAGTAGGTTTGCTATTCTTTTGTGATTTGTGGTTAATTCATATAAATGTTTCTTTATTATCTTATTATTCAGTGAAATATAAGGAACAAAGTTTTTAGCAATAATCGCATTGAAGTCGATTTGTGCCGGAATGAGTTGGTCTCTTGCTATGGTAATAGACATAGTTGAGCATGCAATTAAAGGTATGTAAATGCTTACAACCTTCTAAATTCTTATAGGATGATTGTATTAGTTATAGTTTGGTTATTAACATATTAGGTATTTTAGGGATGTTAAATTTTGACATGTTGAAACCTAAACTGACCCGAACCCCTAAACTGACCCAAACCCTTAAAACGACCCGAACCCATGTACCGACCCGATTTTTTATGTTTCGTCATATGAAATTAGTGCATCTAAAAAGGAACCCAGTGAAAAAAATTCCTGGATCCGCCACTGGCTGTTTGGTAGCCTCTTAATCAGCCTCTTAACCATTCAGGTCGGAATCATTCAGCATTTAGACTGTTTGTTTCAGCATCTGAATGGAATGATTAAGTGCTGAATCATTAAGCTAATATGGAATGCTGAATGATTCAGCTCTTAACCATTCAGAGCCTCTTAACCATTTAGACCATCTTAATGATTCAACACTTAATCAACCAAACAGCCCCTAATGTTATGTATACTTATTGTACTATTTCACACTCCAAGCAACCTTAATTTGTAATATGGAGCACAAACAAGTGTAATTAGGGACATCCGGACACATGGAGTTTAAATCTATTGATAGGAACATCTAGCTAAGTGTTCTAATACTTTGATTTGATTCTCACGGTTCTTAACATAACATAGGTTATGAAATAAAGATGCATCCTTCGTTACGAAACTATGACAAGAACCGCAAATCATATAAACATATTAAAGATACACTAGGTTGGATAACTACGCTATGCATCACATATAAAACAAACATGATGAAAGTTGCAATAAATAGAAAGTGGGTGTGATGTTAAAATAGCCGAAAGCTACTGGAAAGCCGGTCGAGTGCAAATTGAGACCATACGTGATTGCCATAAGCCTTCCTAAAATTCCGGTCAAATGTCCCTATTACACGGTCACCGTCATCAATCCAACGGCTGTTAAAAATACTTTTTTTTATTCCCAAAATAATCATTAACATTCCCTAATAATAATAATAATAATAATAATAATAATAATAATAATAATAATAATAATAATAATAATAATAATAATAATAATACCCTCAAGCCCCCACAAGCATAATTTTTAACACCGATTACTAAATTTAAACTTTTTAAGATAAATCCAAACAGTTCTATATTTTGGTTATTGAGTGCACCACTTATAACTACACCATCTAGAGGCTGATCCCGGTATTTTCAGTTCATACTGTAAATTTTCCGTTAGATTCTATATGTATTGAGACTCTCACCCCACATTAAAAAAAAAAAAAAAAAAAAAAAAAAACAAATCCTAAATTTTCAAGGATAAATAACCATACTCTCACTAAAAAAAAAAAAAAAAAAATCCTAAATTTTCAAAGTACAGATAAATCATACTCACCCATTTTTCAAAGACCGATTCTTAAATCTATCTATACATATAATAAACCAAAGCCATTTTAATGACATGACACTCAAAGAGTCATTCTCTTCCTTGAGTGTGCCATGTGTCATCCCATGTGGCATTGAGATATTTTAGGAAAAAAAATAATTTAAAAACAAAATTGGATTTTTCACCCTCATGTTTCCTCCCATAATTTTTAAACGTTAATATCTTTAATATACAAGATTTTTTAAAGAAAAAAGTTACACCAAATTAACGAGCGTTTTATTATCTTTCCAACGAGTACCATAGTGCTATATAAAAAACGGAGAAATTTTTGTGGGGTTTTGTTCATACAGGAAAAAAAACACATAGTGTTCAGGTAAATCATTAATCATGTATAGACAAGTCACTAATTATGTTTAAATCAGTAAATATGATTTTTTTTTCCAACCAGAGCCGAATAGGTTAATAGAGTTATACGTTGTTTTAAGTTAGGTATCAATATCAGTATGTTAGAGTTGTACATTTGTTTAATCTTTAGAATATGTGTTAATATTAGAGTTACATTAAAGTTCTACATTCATTTATGTTAGGTGTTAGCATTGGAGTTGTACATTGTTAATTTGTTTTAGGTTAGATATTAATATTAGAGTTATACATCAGTCTATTTCATATGTAAAATTGATGTATCATATTAAATTTCTCAACCCGGAACGCTCCCGAGGTATAATATAGTTTCTAGAATAAATAAAGGGAAAATGACCAATATAGCCCGTTGACCGGGCATTTTGCACAACTAGCCCTCTCCACCGTCTTTGGAGAGACGGGACACGGCTCCCAACCAGCCTGAACCGTCTCCCGAGAGGCTTCCCATTTCAGCCAACAGAGGACCGCCACGTGTCGTCTCTGATCCCGAGATGTACCGTCTCTCTCCAGACGGGTCAGAACCCTCTCCCAGACGGTTCACGTTTCCCAAGACGGCTGACCCTTCGGTTCAACCGTCTCCCAGACGGTTCACGTCTATCAATGCCGGCTGACCCTTCGGGTCAACCGTCTCCCAAACGGGTCACATTTCCCAAGTCGTCTTAACGAAATTTGTGATACCGTCTGAACCGTCTCACGAGTGTATATAAATACCCCAATTAACTTAACGAAATTTGCACCCACCCCTCTCCTCTAAGCTTTCATCTTCCATGCACCCACCCGTCTCCTCTAAGCTTTCATCTTCCAATCCAATGACGTTTTTTTACTTTCCCAGCCGAAGCCTTTTTGACTTTCCCAGCCGAAGCCTACCGGCTTCGGAAAATATGTCCCGGTTACTTGGATTGTTGTTTCATCTGCGTACGGCTACTTGGATTGTTGTTCTATCTGCGCGTGGTTTGCAACCCGTGTAATGGATCGATGATGTGGTGGTCTACATTTTAGGCAAGTTCGTTCGCTTTCCGAATTTATGTCTCGATGTTCGACGTGTGCTCACTGAGAACTATTGTTACATAAAACGAGGAAACGTTTCGGACTTGTCTGTGTAGAGCACATACACCATTCGAAACAACGTCTATGTAGACCACTGCTACTACCGCCGCTGTGGAGGACAAAACATCTAACACTAAGATGTAGTCCTCAATAGTTGGTTAGACATTACTATTACTTCAAACAAAGTTCCTAGTTCTGGAAGTAAATTTGGGAAGTTTGTTGTAATAGTGTAGTTTTTTACTTGTTGCTTCTTAGTTTTCACTTGTTGCTTCTTTATTCTCGGGAAGTTTGTTGTAATAGTGTAGTTTTTTAATTGTTATTGTAATAATATTTATTGTTTATTTGTGATTGTAATAGTATAGTACGTTTAATGAGATATTTACCTTAAATATAAAAACAAAAAGACAAATTAAAAATATAACCAACTATTGCATTAAAAATATAACCATTACAAATTAATAAAAATATAATTACAAATTACATAAGACGATGTCTTATCATTTGCCAAACGGACACATGTTTAAACTCTTTACCCTCCCTGTTTTTATACTGCCTTAGACTGTGTCTAATTGCCACGTCTTCGGGAAAGTTTGAGGGTACGTCGTAAAGGGTCCGGTTATGGTGGTCGTTGAAGATTTGACACTTTGTCGTCAAATCATTCAACTTGCGGCTAAGGGACTCGGTGGTACGTTGTGACCCTCCAACGAGCCGGTTGTATTCATTCAGGATCCGGAACCATTTGTTGTTAAGGTGTGTGCTCTCTTCAACATGTAGCCATGCCGCAATCAACGCAATCTCTTGTTCTTCCGTCCATCTTTGAGGTGCCATTGGTGTTGTACGGTGGTTTGGACGGTGTTGGACGGTGGTTTGGACGGTGTTTGGACGGTGTTGGACGGTGGTGGTGGGGTGGTAGATATTGTTTGGACGGTGTTGGACGGTGGTCGTCGGGTAGTGGATAGTGTTTGGACGGAGTTGTACGGTGGTGGATTGTGTTCAGACGGAGTTGGATGACGGGAAATGGACGGGAGACGGGTATTTATAGGGCTGAGCCGGACAACCGAAGCGTCGCCGCTCATCGGGAACCACCGGCGTCGGTAAATGTGTACCGTCTTGAGAGACGGTTGAACCGAAGGGTCAGCCGTCTTGGGAAAGGTGACCCGTCTTTTTGAGACGGTTGAGCCGAAAAGTCAGCCGGCATTGATAGACGTGAACCGTCTGGGAGACGGTTGAACCGAAGGGTCAGCCGTCTTGGGAAACGTGAACCGTCTGGGAGAGGGTTCTGACCCGTCTGGAGAGAGACGGTACATCTCGGGATCAGAGACGACACGTGGCGGTCCTCTGTTGGCTGAAATGGGAAGCCTCTCGGGAGACGGTTCAGGCTGGTTGGGAGCCGTGTCCCGTCTTTTCAAAGACGATGGAGAGGGCTATTTGTGCAAAATGCCCGGTCAACGGGCTATATTGGTCATTTTCCCATAAATAAAGCATAATTTTACAGTCACATTGTCAGCATCACCAATCCAACCCAACGGTTGTTAAAAATACATTTTTTATTCTCCCAAAAATCATTGAAATTCCAAAAAAGAAAAACTATTAATATCACACACAAGTGACAACCCCTCAAACCCCACCCCACACATATAACTCAGCTCTTCAAACTCCATCCATATTTTCATTACATCTTCTCCTGCAAAAAAACAAACAAACAATTACAAAGATGAATCAAATTAGCAGAAAGAAATGGGGATTAAACATGAAGAGGACGATCATATGGCGGGTGGCGGTTCTCAGGCGATGTGCTCGATCAGTGTGGCGCCAAATTCTGGCATGTTGGATAGGGAAATCAATCCGGTACCGGCAATTGTTGAATTCCGGTTCCGGGCAGTTGATCCCGACTTCTCTGATGGAGACCGCTGCTGCTCCGTCTAGAGAAATGTCAGCTTCTAGTAGCGATCGGTTTGTATCAGGTGAGATGACGTCATCTTTTGGTGGTGATCAAGATGGTTCTGATTTAGTGGCGTTGAAGATTTGTTTGTTGGGTGATCAACAAATCGGCAAAACAAGCTTCCTGGTTAGTTTTTTTTTTTTTTTTTTGAATTTTAAGTTTTTTTTTTTAGAATTTTAAATTTTTTTTTCAATACACAAAGGGGTACTAGCGGCGCAGTTTGTGACCCGTTTACCTGCGTGCCTCCTTGTTAAAAAAAAGTATATAATTAAACGATCTTTTTCAAAAAAATAAATAAATAAATAAACTAATTTCAGTTTTTTTTTTTCTTGAAATATTGGAAAACAAAATTGGGGTTTTATTGATAGGATTTGTTATTTTTAATTTTAACAAAAAAAAAAAAAAGAATTTTTCATTTATTTATTGGCTATGTAGAAACTTTTTTTCTTTGGAGGTTTAGATGTTTACGGTAGGGGTGTTCAGAATTCGATTCGGATTCGAAAAATTCAAAATTTGACTTAGTTTGATTCGATTACGAAGAATTCGATTTGATTATTAAGAATTCGAATTCGAGTCCCGTAAATCAAATACGAATTTATGATTTTAAATTCGATTCGATTCGAAATTCGAATAAAAACTGTACATGTATATTTTTTTAATATACACACACACATACTCATTATTATATACACAAATTTACACATTGAAAAAAAAAACTTTAAATTTTGGTCAAATTCTAAGAACTCATAGTGTTTATAACTTTTACCATAACCATATTTTACAAGTTTACCTTATACATCACAAAACTTTAACAAACTATACTCTCTACTATTTTTACTATTCACGTATTTGACATATCATTGTTTATCAGTTTTGTAGATTTGAATTTTATATGTTAAAAATAATGAGTTTGTATTAGTTTTAAAACTAAAAATAAATCAGTTATTATTTATGGTGAATTTGAACTAAATCGAATTTATTCGAATTCGAGTTTCTTATTCGAATCAAATACGAATCGAATAAGTTGAATTTACGAATCGAATACGAATTCAGGTAAAAATATTAAAAATTCGAGAAATTCGATTCAAATAATTCGAAAATTCGTTATTCGATTCGTTGAACACTCCTAGTTTACCGTCCAGTTTATAAGGTATTTTTGTTTCATATGGATAGGTAATCGTTAGTGTCAGTTTTTTTAATTGTATGTTAAAACCAAAGAGTACGTTAAAAACATCTAACTTTTATACCGGTTGAAGTTAACTGAACCATAAACACCTTAACTTCGTTAAGTAATACGAAGATGATAAATTGAGAATATACATTTTTACATTTAGTTTTTTGTGTTTTTTTTTGTTTTTTTTTTCTTTTTCTAGATCTATTATATTTAACCACTTCTTTTGGCTAAAAATATATAGAAAATATCCTATTTTTTCTTGACAAACTCAAAGAAAAAAAATACTTGTTTTTACTAATTTATTGGATTACTTGTAATCTTTAAACTTTTTGCAATATTATCACATTGTACAAGTCTTCATTGCGGTAAAACACTGAAAAAACAAATTATGAATACTAATATTTACTGTTTTATTGGATTTTTTACATCTTGAAACCTATTGACCAAACTTTTTTTTAATTGAAGGCAAAATACGTTGGGAAAGAAAAGAATCAAGAAGGAATATTATCAGCTAAAAAAATAGATCATATGGATAAAACATTGTGTGTCAAAGGGGCCAGAATCTCCTATAACATATGGGAAGTTAGTGGTGATGCATTATATCCAGGTAAACAAGAAATCATATTTTTGTTTAATAATTCTCTAACTAATGCTTTTTTTTTTTAATCACGAGGACATGTTAACGAAAAACTAATCAATCTCTATTGGTTCACAGATGGTGATTCAAGGACTCTGATTCCTACAGCTTGTAAGGACTCTGTAGCGATCTTGTTCATGTTTGATCTAACAAGTCGTCGGACGCTTAACAGGTATACGAGTATATGATATATGTTTTATTTCTATATATTTTTAACTCAACTTTTTTGTTAAAATATTATTCCTTTTGTATTGTGTTTAGTGTTATCAACTGGCATCAACAAGCTAGGAACTATAATCAGGTAAATACGAATTCTGTCAAAAATAATATATACCAATTCATTTCGATCTCTTTATCGAATGTCTAATTGCTCATTTGTTTGAATCTTTTAGACCGCGATTCCAATAATGGTCGGGAGCAAATTTGATGAATTTGTTCAGCTGCCGTTAGATTTACAGTGGACAATCGCAAATGAGGTTAGGTTTAAGGATCCTTATTTTTATATCACATGAATAGTAATAACAACTAAAAAGTTTCAACAATTTAACCAAAGGTTTAAACTAAATAAAACAATATTAGATACCGTGTTAATTGTAATGATTAGATTTTATTTTTTGCTAAAGCATTATGTGTTCTAAATAATATAAATAATAAATATATTCCGGTTGGTGGTTTGTGTGCCCATGAGGTTTAAGTTTTGTAAAATAAATTAACCAAACTTTCATTATGGTTGAAAGGGACATATGACCTTTAAAGTCAAATTCAATTTTGAGGGGAACACCATTGACCTTTTCATGATGAAAGTGATAGGGAACCTATCACAAGCTTCTGAAAGAATGTTCTTTATCCCACCTCCAATCTTGAATATTGTCACGAGAGTCCCATCACAATAGGGAACTCACACCCTCTACTAAAAGTAGAAAGTTACAATGTGGATTATCATGTTTTTTAAATTATTTTATTTTTAATTTTATAGGCAAGAGCGTATGCGAAGGCTATAAACGCGACCTTGTTCTTCTCAAGCGCGTCTTACAACATAAACGTAAATAAAATCTTCAAGTTTGTTACTGCAAAGCTCTTTGATTTGTCATGGACTCTGGAACGTAATCTTACAGTTGGCGAGCCTATTATTGATTTCTAATGTGAGTCGTGCTAAGCATAGATTCACACCCTCCTTCGCATTCACGTTTATGATGTAAATATTAGAAAAGAAATATGTAATGATTGGGAGGAAGTGGTCGTAGGATCAATATCACATCTTTGTGAATCGTCTTTTGAAGGGTTTTTAATTTGTATTTATATTTCGTTGTTCACTTGATTTTGAGTGTAATGTGGACAGCTTGGTGGAGGTATCGAGGCTTCCCCGTCTTCATGTAATATCCGTCCTTTATTTCTAAATGGATTGCTAATTGCTTATAAATGCCCATAGTAACTTGTTAAGAAATGTTAGTCTGTTTTGAAATCTAAGTTAAAAGCTTGTGAATGCGAGTAAATTCAAGATGCAAAGGACATTGAACGATCTATAACAAATATTTGGGTTATTCGTATTTTGTGGTTCCAACGTGATAACACACGACGAGATTTGATGTGTTCTGCCGTTTATCTTCTCTCTTCTTCCATTCAATCAAACTAAAGAGCATAAAATGAACAAATGTTGAGAGGCTACTAATAGCTCATAAGTCATAACCATCCTTTCATATTAAAAATAAAAAAAAAAAAAAAAATGGTTTCTTTAGTAACTGTTGGGCTTGTAATATTCTTACTGCACTTTAGATCCAGCCCGTATTACTACAAGGTGATAAAATGGGCCTCTACATCTCTCTTCGTCAGTTCGTTGCTCAAAAAAAATTTGGTTTATAACTCTAAACAGGTTTAGCGAAATGGGTTGGGTTTGGTTTGACGCGTTTAACCCATATGTTTTTTTTCCTTCTAATTATTTTGAAACGTAATTTTATGTCATAAATTATAGGAAAAATGGAAATAAATAATCCCAACTATTGACTATTGGCCAATAACAGTCCCAACTACGAAAATTACCAATATTGGTCCCAACTTTCGACATATTGAAAACCAATGAACCCAAACTAACGGAGTCTAACTCCGTTAGTGTGATGCTGACGTGGCATGCCTAGGTGGCAAGATGATCCTACGTGACATCCTACGTGGCATGCCACGTGGCAAAATAATCCTATGTGGCATCCTACGTGGCATGCCACGTGGCAAAATGGTCCTACGTGGCATGCCACGTCAGCATCACACTAACGGAGTTAGCCTCCGTTAGTTTGGGTCCGTTGGTTTCCAATATGTCGAAAGTTGGGACCAATATTGGTGATTTTCGTAGTTGGGACTGTTATTGGCCAATAGTGAATAGTTGGGATTATTTATTTCCATTATTCCTAAATTATAATGGTTGGGTATCAATTTTTTCCTAGACCGGTTTAGGTTTTCTTCCCTTATTATGTCAAAATTTAATAAGTAAAAGAAAATTTAATACCATATCTTATAATTTAAGCGTAATTGTTTATATACATACTAGCTTATACCCCAAAAACGTCCCGGGTTGAGAAATCTAAGTAAAGTGAATATTATTATTATTATTATTATTATTATTATTATTATTATTATTATTATTATTATTATAAACAAAGCTCTGCCATAAGTTATCATATTCTAATATATAAAAAAAATGTAATTGGGTCGGGTATCACCTAATCCCAGGCCCGACCCAAACCCACAATTTTTTTTAAACTAATTCTAAACCTGACACAATACCTATCAGGTTACAAAAAATAGTTGTTTTTTTTCTCCGTTTTTTATATAGCACTATGGTACTCGTTGGAAAGATAATAAAAAATTTGGTGTAATTTTTTTTCTTTAAAAAATCTCGTATATAAAAGATATTAACGTCTAAAAGTTATGAGAGGAAACATGAGAGAGAAAATAATAAAGTTTTAATATTTACATTTAGTAGATTAGGTATTTAATAAATTATGTTAAATCATATTTAAACCATATTTATTCCTTTTTTTTAATTGGTCTAGAGTTGTCACATCATATCCTATGTGACATCTCTCAAAAGAGAGATTGCATAATATTATGACATGTCATTAAAAATGCTTTGGTTTATTATATACTAGATTATACCCCGGGAGCGTCCCGGGTTAAAAAATTTAATATGATACATCAATTTTACATATGAAATAGACTGATGTATAACTCTAATATTAATATCTAACCTAAAACAAATTAACAATGTACAACTCCAATGCTAACACCTAACATAAAAGAATGTAGAACTTTAATGTAACTCTAATATTAACACATATCCTAAAGACTAAACAAATGTACAACTCTAACATACTAATATTGATACCTAACTTAAAACAACGTATAACTCTATTAACATATTCGGCTCTGGTTGAAAAAAAAAATCATATTTACTGATTTAAACAAAATTAGTGACTTGTGTATACATGATTAATGATTTACCTGAACACTTTGTGTTTTTTTTCTAGTATGAACAAAACCCCACAAAACAATTTCTCTGTTTTTTATATAGCACTATGGTACTCGTTGGAAAGATAATAAAACGCTCGTTAATTTGGTGTAATTTTTTTCTTTAAAAAATCTCGTATATTAAAGATATTAACGTTTAAAAATAATGGGAGGAAACATGAGGGTGAAAAATCCATTTTTGTTTTTAAATTATTTTTTTCCTAAAATATCTCAATGCCACATGAGATGACACATGGCACACTCAAGGAAGAGAATGCCTCTTTGAGTGTCATGTCATTAAAATGACTTTGGTTTATTATATGTATAGATGTATTTTTTTGGTTGTATATTTGTAAGTTTAAAGTATTCATATGGAAAAAGAAAAGTAAATAAAACCGGGTTAAACACAACGTACAGGGCCGGCCCTAAGCATGGGCCATGTGGTCACCGGCTCAGGGCCCGAACATTTTTTTAATATACCTATATATACTAGCAAGAGCCCGCGCGTTGCAGCAGGACTGCACGTTGTTTGGTTAATCAGCTCGCTGTTTGTTTTCTGCTTGATTTAAAGCGTCGTGTAAACCGGTGAGGAAAGTAAGGTGACAATCTATGCCGGTTGATTAAAGCACCTAAGTTATAATATGTTACATTTGAGCCCCTACGTGTGTTTCTGGTACAAAATTTGTTTATGCGGGCGGGATATTGTTTTGTGAGCTCGCACGTTGCAGTGGAGTCGACAATTTATAATTTACAACAACGAGTGTTGCCGATCCTCTTTTGGTGAGCGTAATATAAACGTATTCTTTACTTGTTAAACAATCAAAATCCATTAACTAATTGTCAATGTACAAAAGTTAAACAACAAAAATCATTCTAATTCTAATTCTATCTAATTGAAGTTCGCACTCTAGCTATTTTTGGAAGGGGATAAAGTGCAGTATCAAAGAAAATGTAATAAAAATCACCTTATGTTTTTTAACATGGTCAGACATCCGGTCAAATCTATGGCCACTGGTTTATCAGAGCGACTCTTACATTTCAACGGAAGTTACTAATTCTTATTTTTTAACCAAGTTTGCTAACATGTATAACTCGAAAACATCACTCCAACCACAACTAACAGACATAATTAACTATTTTAAATCACAAAACATGAGAGAACTTACATTCCAAAGGAGCACCACTTGGAGCAGAAGCTCTAATAATTCCATTATTAGTATACACATCAACTTCAACAGTAGGAATTCCTCTACTATCAAGAATTTTCCTAGCCTTAACTTAGTAATCGCCGAAGGAACATATTCACTTAGGCTCTGTATCTGAATTTAAACAATTCTGTTTAGTTTTAAACATGTTTTATGATGTGTTAAACAAAGATTTCAGATTTGATTCCTCTACCTAACCAAACTCAACTGTTAATTTCCTAATAATATAAATGGTTGCTAATATCAATAACTAAGAATAACAAAACATCTGATATAAATTAACTAAGAAACTTACAATCAATATTTTGCTCCATATCTTGTCTAATACTGAAGAAGCACGGATCCTAGATCACCGAGTTAACGTTGATCTTGGTAGTGATTCTACGGGGTTTTATAAAGATGTGTGTTTATAAAAAATGTGTAGGTCTAAGGACAAGACCAAGGAGTTTAAGAGACTATAGATTAGAAGAGCTGAGCCTCTAAACGTTAGTATAATAAACAAGGGGTTAAAAAGGTACGAGGAGCTCGTAGTCTTTTTTATGGAAGTATAAGTGAATATCGGATGCCAATAAAAGGAGAAGGGATTCCTCCTTTTATAGTACCTCGATGTTCGACTTCCTCAGCCCATCCTCTACCCTTTTGTGGGGCCCGACCCAGGTAGAGGTGTTTCTAGATTTTCGGCCCAAGTCCTCAAGCCCAATTGGTGCAAGTGGCTTTGATAAAAAAAGATGAGAAAGGGGAGTTGTTACCGTCCTGTCGATAATACACGTGGTGTCCGCCTGTTGGCTACTCCAGGGCAGTGGACAATGATGTTATCTAGAAGCTGAGGCAAGTTATGTTGAGAAAGTCTCCTGTCAGAGATATCTTGGCTGGGGAGCTGCCACGTCGTCGTCCTTTTCGAGTGTCAGGCTGAGCGCAGCTCTTGATTGGTCGAGGACTCTAACATGCAGTCTGCTGCGTCAGGAACAGTTGTCCAGGGCAGAACTGCCCTAGGGTGTGTGTCTCGATGCTGCCCTGAAAGGTATATTTCAGTCGTATCGACGAAGTCTTGTCTATCTTGTTGAAGAAGCTTCGTAGGCGCCTGCCCCGCTGACGTAAAACGGGCGGCAGACAGTTCGTCCATTGTGTGATGGACGTATGCTACTCTGCTCACGTAAAACGGGCAGTAGGATGTGCGTCCACTGTCTGATGGATGCTAGCTGTTCCGCTGAAGTAAAATGGGCGGTAAGCCGTGCGTCCACTGTCTGATGGACGCTGCCTGGCCCGCTGACGTAAAACGAGCCAGCGGTAAGCCGTGTGTCCACTGTTTGATGGACGTTGGCTGACCCGCTGACGTAAAACGGGCGGTAAGCCGTGCGTCCAATGTCTGATGGACGCTGGCTAACCCACTGATGTAAGACGTCGGTGGAACTTTAGTCATGGTTTTTGCTAGGCGTTGTTTTGTAGGTTAATTTGTGTTATGGTATTGCCAGTTTTTGGTAACATATCCCATCAATTACCCTTTTTTTTGTTTAAAAAGTATATGCTATATGTGTTGTAACAAAGAAACAAACCCCTAAACAGAGAAGATTTCATGAAAACAGTAGCTAAATCAAAGCAATTACCACACAGTTAATGTATTCTTATTGCACTCCAAAAATTTGGTTCGTAGGACCTCTAAATTCAACCATCGGCTGTGGATACACGAACATCATCTGTGATTCGGCTTGTCTTCTTCTCAACTCCGTCCAATTGGTAAATGGACGGGAAAAATAAATTCCGGTTAAAACCGATTAGGGATATCAAAAGAAGCACAGTGATTGAAGATGTAATCAGTCGCACCCAATGGTGGTTTAAAGAGTGTGTTGATGGAAATGAGGTGAATATTGTTTATGCAATGAGGAACTGACATAGATGTGTGTATATACATAGTTAATGAGCATTTTAAAAATTAAAATAGTGAATTACAAAAAATCATTAAAATATGACCAAGGGGACCTCATGTGAGGGTATAGTGGTGGTGGGTGATAGTGTCGGTTGGTAAAGAGTGAGGGAAAGATTAAACTTAAGGGTGAGAAAAAAAAGAGTTGCGTGTGTGTGTGTGTGTATATATATATATATTATGTATTAAAAGACTTTTTTATAAAAAAATAGGTAAAAAGACTAATCTACCCTCACATGGGGTCCACTTAGCCATATTTAACAAGAACAGTTAACTGAGTTAGGGCATGTTTGGTTCTCCTTCTCCTTATCTCCTTAATCCCAAAAGTCACAAATTGTAACTTAATCTCCTTTTCCACTTCCTTTTCACCTTATTCAAAGCCTAAAACGTCCTTTTCAAACCATCACCCAAACACTTTTTTTAACTTATGACTTTTTGAAAAAGTCATAAGGAGGTGAAAAAATGGACATCCAAACATGCTCTTAGTGTCAAAGGACATAACATGTAAAGATTTGTAAACAAAAAGTACGTTTTCTGTAATTTGTGTTTCTAAAGGACATGGTTTGCAATTCGCTATAAACATAAAGGACGACTTTTGTAATTTTGTCAAATTAAAAAAATAATCGTCTTAAAAATTGCGTCATTGATATATATCAAAAACAAAAACAAAATTAATAAAAAAGATATTATAAATGAAATTTGACTTGTATTAAATGTTCGTATTAAATTTGTCTCACCAATCTAATGAAATTACATTTTTGCCCATATAAATAAATATGAAATGACGATGTTGCCCGTCCAGAATACACTATATAGTGTATATATATATATATATATATATATATATATATATATATATATATATATATATATATATATATTAGTGGGGTGCCCGTGCGATACGGCGGGAACACAACACTTAAAGGTTGAGTCGAGCTAAGGCTAGCCTGGGCTTGATATATATATATATATATATATATATATATATATATATATATATATATATATATATACTAGTGGGAGTGCATGCGCGTTGCCGCGGGTAAATATTGCAAGACGTGTTTCACGTAATTTATTTTTAAAACCAATTTGCTAATAGAACTAATATATCAATTTATGAAGTGCAATTAAAATGGATCGAAATGACCCATACACACTTACAAGGGTACAATTGTCAAAATACAATTTAACAGGATCAAACGGTGACGCACACAAACGTAAGGTTACAATAATCACAGTACATTTTAAATGGGTCAAAACTACCCATACCCACTTTATGTGGTTGTAATAATAGGAAAGGTTCGGCTCATGATGTTGCACAACAAAGAATCACTGAATGTCATGATAATTTATGGGTTACAATGAATCAAAGAGTAATATTTATATACTACATAACATAGAAACAAATTTTGACAGTTGCTTAAATAAATTATACATTTGCAAGCTTCTCTAAGAAGAAAAAGGTTGGTATTATTTCTAAAGATCTCGGCTTAATCCTTATGGTCATACAAACTACCTACCATATGTATGTGAGTATGTCAGATTCTTATATATTCTATGTTCATAAATTAGATAAGTATAACTATTACTAATAAGTAAGAATATACTTCAGCCATCCCAACTACACAACTTGACTTTGTTCCAAAGGATGCCCCTTAACATTGCTGCACACCCCATTATGGAACTTTAATGTTATAAAGACTGCAACTTTTCCACAAACCTGCAATCCTGCAACAATATGCGAGCAAACCACTTTTTCTTATTGAGCTAAAACCTCTCTCTGGTGCTATAAATCGCCGATGAGAGCAAACATATCACATAAAATGAATATGAATACCAGATTAATTTCACATCGCATGTCCTATATACGTAAACTTCGACCAAATAACCAAAAGAAACATTGTTCAACATCATGAACCTGTTATATACTTATATTTGTTAATGTCAAACTTTGACTTCCATAAGTCGAAAGCCAGTCCTTTTAAATCCATAATTCTCCCAAATTAACTCACACTTTTTTTTATTGGAATTCATAGTGTTATGTGACATTGTAGTGTAGATATCATAATCTGCAACTAAACTTATACGCGTTCTTACCGATTTGGAAGTTAAAAGTATTAAAGTATTATGTTTTGACTATAAAAGATGAAATTTGGACTACCTTGAGAAAACTGAGTGGGCCATGAGTTTTGAACAAGCCAGCTTCAGAACCATCAACTTCAAATGGAACATCAGGAGATGCACCAAACCGTTTCTGACCATTCCATTCTAGCATGAACCCAACTTGAATTACCTAAACTCGAAATTTACACATATTAAATATAAAGTTCAATCGTTTTTTTAATATCCTAAATGATTTGAGCTTGGGCCAATAAATACTAACCGAGCCAGTTGCAGATAAGATTATATTATCCAGCATAAACAAGCAGCTTAATCCCATCCTCTATGTAGATGCAGTTGTGCGACTAGTGTTTCGGATTGTACAATAAACTAGTTTTGTGAATTGTCGATGGTGCGAAGGAGAAATAATAGGTGCGAAGGAAGGTTTTTGTTTGGACGAAGGAGAATCAAGGGTGCGAAGGAGCAAGTTTTGGACGAATGTGAATATTGTTTTATGTATGGCTTGGTTCGACCAGTTGGTTTGGTCGAACCTGCACATTCGCACGAATCATTTGGGCAAATGTGCAGTCTATATATAGTCAAGCTGATTTTTTGAATGGAACTTTGAGTCATATTATTCCCTCCACTTTCTGATTCTCTCTCTAGAAGTTTATTTAGCTCTTTTCACGTTCTTACCCTATTTGTTTCAATCTTTAAACGTGTAATTGAGTTTCTAATTAATGAAAAAGCTTTTGAAATGATGATTTACGTGTTTTGATCTGTTTGACTATTATTTTGTGATTGTTTTAGGGATTCCGCACCTAAAACTAACTTGTTTAATCATTCTTTGTTGTTTATACGATCCATACATCACATACAAAGTGGTATCAGAGCCTTTCTGGATCAAACAACCACAAATTGATAGTCTCTCAGTTGATTTGGACCCAATTTTGGTCAAAAAGTTTCTGTTTTCATTGAACAAACTGATTTGATAAGATTTTGATTGATTACAACTTGTTTTCAAGGTTAAATTGGATAATTCTCTTCATTAAACTTGTTCCAAATCAATTCCGATTCAAAACCTGATTTAGATCATCAAAATCCATCAACATTTGATAAACATGATCAAAATTAACGGATTTTCAAAGAATAACCGTTTTTGAATTACGAGGGGTCGAACGTAGAGAGAACGGTCGAAAGTGTGAGTTCATTTGGTCGAAAGAGAGATTTTGTGGTCGAAGGTGTTGTTTTAGTGGTCGAACGTAGACTTTCATTGCTTATTTGTGTTCATTCGCCCGTTGGAGGATCTTTGTGCAAACAAGGGAATTCATCACGAATACAGCGCTCCGTATACACCCCAGCAGAACGGTGTCGCAGAAAGAAAGAACAAGACTCTAATTGAGACGGCAAGAACAATGCTTGCGGACTCAAATCTTCCATTCATGTTCTGGAACGAAGCAATTTACGCAGCATGTTACACTCTAAATCGTGTTTTAACGGTGAAGAAGTTTGGCAAAACTTCTTATGAACTGTTGAACCGACGCAAGCCGAATCTAGAGTATCTAGAACCATTTGGTGCCCCGTGTACAATGCTTAATCCTTCGGAGAAGTTCGCACCAAAGGCTGAAGAAGGTTATTTTGTTGGATATGCAACCCCACTAAAACGGGTATTCAACAAAAGAACTAGAAAAGTCGAGGAGTGGGCTAATGTCGAAGTACAAAGATACACACAAAATGTACAGGGTGGAGGTCCAGATTGGATGTTTGATTACAAAGACTTCTTTGAATCATTCAATCTAGATAGCATGGTTGAAGAGGCTGTACTTCGCTTATATTATGAGGTCGAAAATGCCGTGACTTCACCGTTAGTGCGTCCGATCACTGTAAATCCTCAAGCAGCTTCTAATGATACCACTGCTCCTGTGATGGAAGAAGAGGTGTTCCAAGAAGCTTCAACAACGCTTAATTCATCAGATTCAGAAGATGAAGATGATGATGCTACAAGTGAAGCTATTCTGGACAATGCTACAGTGACACCACCAGTGAACCCAACTACAACTAATGCTTCAACATCGAATGTGGGTAATGATCTGGTTTCTACAGAGAATTTGACGACTCAAACGGGAGTACAAGTACCTGATTATCCGGAATCTCGGATACATCGGATACACCCGCTTGAACAGGTTATTGGTGATCCTGGTAGCAGCGTTATGACAAGAGGGCAATTGAGAAATGCTCAAGCACCAGAAAATATTGGCAATCTTGCTTTATATGCCAAAATACAGAAATCTGGTTTTCAAAATGACTGGTCTTTCGCTTGTTATGTTTTGCAGGTCAAGCCGCGGACGTACAAGGAAGCTCTTTTGGATGATGCCTGGGTGGAAGCAATGCAAGAAGAGTTGTTACAATTTCAGAAACTTGGAGTATGGACGCTGACAGATTTGCCCCCGGGAAGAAAGAAGATCGGAACCAAATGGGTGTTTAAGTGTAAGAAGGATGATAGAGGAGTTATAGTGAGAAACAAAGCTCGTTTGGTCGTTCAAAGTTTTCATCAAGTTGAGAGAATCGACTACAATGAAATCTATGCACCTGTTGCACGCTTGGAAGTTATCCGAATGTTCCTAGCGTTTGCATCCTGGAAGAAATTCAAGGTGTATCAGATGGATGTAAAGAGCGCATTTCTTTACGGTGTGGTCAAAGAGGAAGTTTACGTAGGTCAATCGCCAGGCTTTGAGGACCCTATTCACCAGGATAAGGTTTATGTTTTAAACAAAGCACTCTACGGGTTGCACCAGGCTCCGAGACAATGGTATGAGGAGCTGAGCACGTATCTTCTCTCGAAAGGATTCAAACGCGGATTGGTAGACTGCACACTATTCACGAAACGAGCAGGAGATGACTTGCTTCTTGTGCAAATTTATGTTGATGATATTATTTTCGGGTCAACTAACGAACTTCTGTGCAGGGAATTTGAAAAAGTTATGCAGGAAAAGTTCGAAATGAGCGCAATGGGAGAAATGCAGTTTTTCCTAGGCTTGCAGGTGGAGCAAAGACCAACGGGGATCTTTATTCACCAAACTAAATACGTTTCTGAAGTCTTGAGCCGATTCCAGATGGATGATTCGAAGCCGATGGATACCCCGATACAACCTAATCATGGGATTGGGGTTGACGTTAAAGGGGAGCTGACTGATCCATTTACATACAGAGCAATCGTCGGATCTCTGATGTATCTCACCGCGTCTAGACCGAATATAATGTTTGCAACATGTCTTTGTGCACGATATCAGTCGAAGCCAAAACAGAGTCATCTTGCAGCTGTCAAGCGTATCCTTAGATATCTGAAGGGTTGTCCACCGAAAGGACTTTGGTACCCTCATGATGATAATTTTGACCTAATCGCTTTTAGTGATGCAGATTGGGGCGGCTGTGACAAAGACAACAAATCCACAACGGCTGGATGTCAGTTTATGGGGAGCAGGCTCGTGACCTGGCAATGCAAGAAACAAACCGCAGTTGCACTATCCACATGTGAAGCAGAATACGTTTCAGCATCGAGCTGCTGCTCACAGGTTCTTTGGATCCAACAACAGATGATGGATTACGGTTTGCAATTTCTTAAAACCCCTATTTACTGTGATAATGAAGCCGCAATCGCATTAACAAAAGACTTAGTAAATCACTCAAAGGCTAAACATATCCGGATTAAATATCATTTTATCCGTGATTGTTATGCTAAAGAGTTGATCGATATGGTCAAAATCCACACTGATTACCAACGCGCATATCTTTTTACCAAAGCTTTTGACAAATCCAGATTTGATTATCTTTTAAAAGCTAATGGTATTAAGGAAAAACAGGACTGATCACCACCTCAGTCTATCATTTTTTAGTTTAATTTTTTTACTGTTTTTCAGAAAAATTTCGAAAATCCAAAAACATTAAAAAATTTCAAAATCCATAAAAATTAGAAAATTTCTTTGCTGACTGCTATATCTTCTTCCCTTAGATTAATGCCGTCAGATTTCTGTGAACAAACGATATCTGGGCAGTCACATATTTGAAATGCTCCAGCTTATCCTTAGGAACAGTAAATTCGAAAATTTATAAAAATCAGAAAAATCAAAAATGATTTCCTGGAGTATAAAGGGAAATGATAGTACATCAGTGGGGATCTGACACATTCTAAGTAATGTACTGCTATATAGGGCGTGTGTCTGAGTCTGTGCGATGTGCTGATAGGCTTCATAGACCTATTACTGCGTGCCTGATACATACATATCAAACGAATTGTTATGTGGATGAACTCCTCATGGGCATATGGTCTTAGTACCGTAATTTCGTTTGATAGGGTTTTTGTACAAAACTCGGAGGTTTAGGGTCGTTATGTTATTAGTTGTCTGGGGATAGCCTCTCTGATCTTCTGCTGTAAGTCATTACGGACCTAGATCAGACAGGGTGTCTTTATAAAAGAGCTTTATGCCAAATCCTAAAGTTACCGAATTGAGGAACTTTCCATGTTATATGATGATCAAAGATTATCTATTACATCGTATTAATCACTGATGCAAATCATGACTGATATCAGTCCTCAACCTGGTACAGTGCATATGTTACTTTGCTGCATTATTTGCTGACCTGTATACCTCTGTGCATTATACCTTGTAAAATTACAGACGACGAAAGCATAATCACGCTTTACAATGAGTCTTTGTGCATTTACTTCTTGATACGGGAGTATGTCGTGTGCGTGGGAACCACAGACGATTTCATTTATACTATAAATATCAGTATCAGTTTAAAGCACTGCACAAAAGTCTGCATGTGAGTTTATGTGGATCACAATATCAGCAGTTGCCAGATCACACATTGTCTTTAATGATAATAATTCAAAAGATCAACGGTGTGATCAGATTTCTCAATAACTGATATGATCCCTTTACCGGAAATCACAAAAACATTTACAGTTTTTCATTTACATTTCTGCATTTTATTTTCTCGTCAAAAATTACAAAACTCAAAAAGATTTTAGGTGTGTTTTAGCATAAACTTTAGAAAATCCAAAAAGATTTTTCATTTCCATCTTATTTTTGATAACTGATGGTGGTTGATGTCGATTTCCTAAACCTTGTTACACCATTTGAGCTTTGTAATCTTTTAAATGTGAAAATTTGAATGTTGGATGCTTAAAAGTTGGAAAATAATTAGAACGGGACTCGTTTTTGAGATTTGGAAAATTTATCAAAAATCCCAATTCTCATTCGCCCATTCGGTTGGTCGAATGTGGGATTTTTCATGTTCCTTCGTATGTTTTAAACGGGCGAAGGAGAGTGTTCTTGAACATATGTTTCATTCGAACCCTTTTGGCTCATTCGAACCTTTAACTAGGGTCGAAGGAGACAAAAGCTTCTCATTCGTACGAGTAGAACGGGCGAAGGAGTATGCCTATATATAGTCATTCTGTCTCATTCGAACCATTGCAAAAATTTTTCAAAATTTTCACTCTAACCTCACCTTGTTGCCCTGTTGTTTTGTGACATACCATTGTGATCGTCTACATTCACTGATCCTTTTCCACTATCTTTTACAGGTTAACATCAAGAATCCAAGGATTAATCCCTGTTTTTGTGTTTTGAGCCCTATTTCTTAAAAACTGATTTTAACTAGTTCATTGTTACAATTGATTATGGGGTTTCATTATTTCTGTGTTTTAGGGGGAGAAAAACCATAAACCAAGGTTTCAAAAACAGTAGATTGTTCAATTGATTATTACTTTAGTTCGAAACCTAGGTTTAATAAGAAAACACATAGATAATGTGCAATTGATGAAACTGTTAGTTTAAAATGGTTTATCGGCATTGTTAGTTGCTATACAAATCAAAAGAACATGATCAGAAACAATAAATCTCAAAATTGAAAATTCAAAAATATGAACAGACTCCTTCGACCCTTTCGAATGGGCGAAGCAGATGATAAACTGGTCGAATGAAGAAATTGTGGGCGAATGAAATTTTTTATCAAAACTTTTACATTGGTACCATCAAATTTTCTCATTCGCACCTAGTTTTTCACATTCGCACCCCCGTTTGGGCGAATGAGAATGAAAAATACCAAATTTTCAAGGTTTGAAATTTTGTCGATTTTTAACATGTTTCTTTGTTTTGTTTTGCAGAATTAACCATGTCCGAGCAGGAAAAGACTACTAAGCAAGCTGGATCGTCCTCACAACCTGCTAAGAAAGTTCCTGAAGAGTCTTTAACCTTCAAGAATGCGCATAATTGCTGTGCGTATCTCGGAGAAGTTAAAAAGCACACGGAGTTTGTCGAGATTATTGAATTCTTGAAGAGGAGTAGGGTGATTGATGCGATAGCTACACCTACTATTATTTACAGAGATATGATGCAAGAATCCTGGTCAGGAGCGAAACTAGATTTCTGGAATTGCGAGTCATGTTTGATTAGCAAGATCCAAGGGCAGAGGGTTATTGTATGTGAGCAGGATTTAAGAGAAGCTTTGAATCTACAAGATGAGAAGACGGATCCTAAGGAGCTGAGTTTCATGGATCAGCGAAAGTGCTTCCTGAGGATGAAGTACAATGGACCGATCACTGATGGTTCATTGCACAAGGGAAAACTGTGCCCTCAATTCAAATATTTGGCACACGTTTTGATACATGTCTTTGGATCAGCCGCTGGAGGATATGACTTAATGCGCAAGAGTATTAGCTCTTTGATGGTAGCCCTGGTATTGAACAAACCGTTCAATGTTTCGGGCATGCTGATGGAACACTTGTTAGAACCAGTGAACGGCACGAGGAATCTGAAGTTTCTGCTATATCCTCGTTTCCTCCAGATGGTATTTGATAACAAGTATAAAGACTTGAAGAGGGATCCTAAGCATATTGTTGTTCAGGAACATATGTCACTTAATACACTTGCTAGGATGAAGGCGTACAAAGGATTGTCGGTCAATGAACGTCCACCAGTAAGGCGTTTATTTGGACATCTAGCAAGGATTGACTATACAGATCCAGGTGAAGGGCTTGTAAGACACGCAAACAGTGATTCAGATCCAGATAACCCATTACATCCTGTTGATCCAGATGCAAAGCACAAAAGACAGGTTGTTAATGTCGGTGCTAAGAGTGGAAAGGTTAAGCAGAAAGGGATAAGGTTAGAGGTTGTGCCTGAACCTGAAAAGAAGAAGAGTACATCAAGACGAAACAAGACGATGGCAAAGAAAGGTCTGCATATTGTGGATGAAGCGTCGATTGATTCAGAGGAGACGCAAGAAGACGAACATTGGGACTCGGAGACTGAAACGTTAAAGACCACCACGCCCAAGGCCACTGTGGCTGGTGAGTCTGTCAGTCAGACTGTTGAAGATCAAGGAGATAAGAGTCCAATTCCTGTTGATAATGATGAAGTGATTTTGAATGTAGAAGAAGATTTTCCTGGTTCTCCCGTACAAGCTGCAAAGTCAAAGAAGAAGAAACAGGAGAAACCAAGTCTAAAGAGAAAGATAGAGATTGAATCGCTCATAGCTGGTAAGAAACTTCCACCAGCTTCTAGTTCTAAGTCACCGGTTACTGCACCAGTATCAAAGAAACAAAAGACTGCAACGACTTCGAGCACACAACAGAGTGATGATATACCTGTTGATCAGTTTAATGAAGCTTTAGATAATGTGCTTAAGAAGATGAGGAAAGGCAAACTGCCTGAAGTTGCTGAAGCACCTGTGAAGAAGAAGGTTTCAGTTGATAGTGATATTATGAATGCTGTGAATCAAAGGTTATCTGAGATGATGAGTATTATTAACAAACAGCAAACAGAGATCGAGCAATTGAAGTCAAATGATCGAAAGATGTTGGAGGTCGTAGTCACATCCCATGATGATAGTTAAGTATTGAAGAAAACAATCAAGAAGTTGAAAAGAGAGAACAAGAAATTGCTGAAGCACGAGCAACGAAACACCAGAAGGATTATTGTCTTGAAAGAGGAGAACAAATAGCTGAAGAAGAGTAACAAGCACATGGATGATTTGATAAAAGACTTGTACTCTCGAGCTCCTCTACTTCAAGCTAGTGAAGAAGATAAAGAACGAGAAGAAGAACAAGTAGATTTTGAACCATCTGACGAAGAAGAGGATGAAGATCTTGATGAAGATGCTGGTAATGATTCTAAAAAGAAGAAGAAGATAGATGATGGAGATGATGGAGGTTCAGATGGTGGGTCGAGTGATGGAAACAGCTCTGCTTTTGATAGTAGTGATGATGATGATGACAACGCTGAGAAGTATACGTATGAAAAGCGTGATTCGAGTAAGGGTGGAGAGTCGAGCTCTAAGACTCCAGGTGAAAATGTTGATGACGATATATTCTGGAATGAAAAACTGCAGTCGTTATCGGAAGAAGACAAGAACATGTATCGCCAGAGGCTTACAGATCGAGTCTGGATGATTGACATGACAAGCAAATTTCCAGAAATATTCGAGTCGAGCAATAAGCTGTTTGAGTTGGAGTTTGATGATCCAGATCTTGAAGATGGAGAGGTTTCTATGGTAGTTTCTAAAGAAATACTTGAAGGTTTAGCCAAACAGGTGGGAAAGACTTTGGAAGAGTTGCTTGCTGATAATTACATTCCAAAGATACCTGAAAAGGAAGCCGGGAATCATTCTGATGACCGTGACGTTCCTGCTTTTGAAGAGGTTGAGATGGAAGATATAACAAGTGAGGAATATCCACAATATTTCAAGAATAATCAAGATTGTGGATTTCCAGGATTTTCTGGTGATGTGCTAAACCAGGCCGAGAAACTGGCTAAGGAGAAGAGCAAAATGTTTGAAGATGAGATTTTTAAAGGGCATGATAAACCACGGTTCGAGCAATCAGATAGTTTGAAGGAGTTTTTGATGAAATTGAAAGAGAAAGAGAATAACCATCCGAAAGCTGAGGTACAAGGTAGCTTTTATAAACTTCACAGTGGGATTTTCAAAGGTCGTGCATTGGCCTGGAAGTTTATTAAGCAACTGAGATGTATAGCAGTGAAGTGGGAGAAGGGGATTTTATATTTTGATAAGTTTCATCATTTGAAGACTCTTCCTTATTGGGCAATTCGTGATATTTGCCGTCACCGTTTAATGGGAGCGTCAAATAGTCAGATTACCTACTTTGCTGAGAAGATGACGAGAGAAAGCCGAACCAAGTGGGATTTATTTGAACCACAATATCCGAAACGAATTGTTCATAAAAAGGATATTGATTTGATTACAGGTATGCCCAAGGTGACATTAAAGTATAAACCACCGCGAGTGTTGAAGAAGATTCCTTTGTTGCCAATTCCACAACACTTCGCTAAAGATTTCATTTGGTGGTATTATGATTGGAAGATAGCAGAGGCTGTGATTGTGCTGAAAGACGGAGAGAAGAACTTCAAGAAGATACACATTTTTGATCCTATGTGGTTAATCAACTGTTCACATGAGGATATAATAATGTTGTTTTACAATCCGATCTATTCTGAAGTGAAGGATGCTGAACAAGCAGGAAAATACCAACGTGTGGTATTTCTGTGCTTTGCGTATGATATAAACGCTGGTTGTGACTATGATGAGAAGCTCGGAAAGTTTGTAGAGAAACAGAAGGTGCCTGAATTGAAAAAGACGAAGCCAAAGCAATTTCAGTAACCGGTTTTGACTAAAGAACAGAAGATTCAGTGACATATCAGATTGATGAACATCAGAAGGGACGAACAACGTCGACAGCAATCCAAGCAATAGTCGAGGGGGAGTTTGTAGATGCAGTTGTGCGACTAGTGCTTCGGATTGTACAATAAACTAGTTTTGTGAATTGTCGATGGTGCGAAGGAGAAATAATAGGTGCGAAGGAAGGTTTTTGTTTGGACGAAGGAGAATCAAGGGTGCGAAGGAGCAAGTTTTGGACGAATGTGAATATTGTTTTATGTATGGCTTGGTTCGACCAATTGGTTTGGTCGAACCTGCACATTCGCACGAATCATTTGGGCGAATGTGCAGTCTATATATAGTCAAGCTGATTTTTTGAATGGAACTTTGAGTCATATTATTCTCTCCACTTTCTGATTCTCTCTCTAGAAGTTAATTTAGCTCTTTTCACGTTCTTACCCTGTTTGTTTCAATCTTTGAACGTGTAATTGAGTTTCTAATTAATGAAAAAGCTTTTGAAATGATGATTTACGTGTTTTGATCTGTTTGACTATTATTTTGTGATTGTTTTAGGGATTCCGCACCTAAAACTAACTTGTTTGATCATTCTTTGTTGTTTATACGATCCATACATCACATACACTCTAAAAGGTGAGGAATAGCACCTTCAAGACTTCTCATCCAATCCATAATCATGGCCTGATATACAATAAGGATACATGAAAAAAAATCCATGTCGCCAACTCCTAGAGCCTCTTTAACAGATTTCTTGCTAAGGAGATTCTCCATGTCTAAAAAGTCGTAGCATAGGCTGCCCTTACACTGCTTTCGAATGTCATAGTGCTATAAAAAAACATTACAAGCAGATTATCTTAAAATATGTTCAAATATAGTTGACCAGAATAGAATATGATGTCAGATTACTTTACATTGATATTGCCAGTAATAAATTTAATTGAGCTAAAAATAGTGTTGCAAGCCAAGTATGCAGCCATACACGCTACTGTTCCATCAGAGCCTGAGACAGAAGCAGAAAATAATACAATTATCATAGATTCAATAATATAAGACATGGTTCTTAAGATGTAGGGGAAAATTACCACAAAGTTTAATTGTTGTGTTGCACACTGGTAGTCTCTTGTTAATGTTTTTATGATCAGACTCCATAATTATCCCCATATCCAGTGCATAATCGGTATACGCCTTGTATTGAACTAACGGATCTGTGAGGCCATTTCCAATGGCAAATCCCTGCATAACAGCTCAAAGTAAATACACCATCTCCAGTGATTAAAAATGTAATAAATCCTTTACATATTTGGGTAGGCCTTTCAGGGTTAAGCCTATATATTTCTCTGACCGTCCCAATGGACCAATGTATGTTTATATATAAAATCAAAACGCCAAGCCCTAACTGCGTTTAACCTTAATGGGCATAATTAATCTATACCATATTTTTTTAGTTTATAATAAAAACATTAAGCTAAAACGGAAAAATACCTTGAGGTTTATGTGGATTCCTTCTTTAACTTTCTTTCCTGCATGGACTCTAGCAGCAAATGCAGGAATGTAGTGACCAGCATATGATTTTCTGGTTATATAAAAATCATTTTTTGCAAAATCAGGATGCTCTTTGAAGAAGGCCTGAATTATAACATAAACAAAGTAACAGGTACTATGTATACATCTAAATTTTTTTTAAAAAAAAGCACACCCTTTTTAATGAAAATGTATAGTTGCATAATTACATATAACTAACAAGACAGTGAAGTAATCAAGTAGGGAACAAACCTGTAAGAAGTCATACAAGTCGTCGCGCTCACGCCCTGTTCATTGCGGCGAATGTCTCTTTTATCCGAACTGTAACTAAAGCCCGTTCCAATAGGTTGGTCAACAAACAAACAATGTTGAATACTTATATCACAAGTTCTTAAAACATACAGATCAAACAAAATATGCAAAACCACCAAATTCAATACATAATCTCATGGAGCTGGAATATTTATGGGCGGGGTGATGGTGGTGGACCTGGTGGTTGAGGTGCTGAGGGTAGTAGAGGTAGGGTAGGCAGTGCTGCGCGAATTGGAGCTGGAATACTTATTTTGTTCATCAAATGCAAAACCTACCATGAAACAAGTAATAACACAGTCTAGATAGTATAACTTAAAGTGACAATTCTACTTTGAAGTTTGAACAATTTCATTTTGTTCATCCTGAAGATATATACTTACATGTGTATGAAAGTGAGGAACAATAAGAGCAATTAAGATGTTGGTCAGGATATTTTTATCCAGTAGGGGGCATGCACTTGGTTTTAAAAAGCGCAAAGCGCACAAAAGCGACGAGGTCTAAAACCAAGGCGCAAAGCACAAAGCGCTAAAGCGGTGGGCTTTTCGTACGCGAGGCGCAAGACGATTATATATATTTTTTTATGTATGCTATAGGTTTTTAACATTATTTACTCAAAATATAGATACAAATAAGGTATATATATGATTTAACTTAAATGTACAACCTTTTTAGCTACATGTATAACAATTTCAAGCACAAAAACATCATGTGTACGAAAAGCGCACTTTTAGTGCGCTTTTTTGTTACACTTTTTGCGCTTTTAGGGCGCTTTTTGTACGAAATGCGCCTAGGGTTACATAAGGCGCCATGATCTGCGCCTAGGTGCGCCTCGCGCTTAAGCGCGCTCTAGGCGCGCTTTTTAAAACACAGGGCATGCATAACTACATTTGTGCAAGTTAGTTTACCACTGGGCGGGAAAAGAAATAGAAAAGAACTTTACAAATGTTGCCATCTATAGCAACAAAGTTGTATATACTGATAGTGTTCCATCCTATGTCAGTTATTTACACAATGGGTATCCACATCATCAGTTCCATACAAGTGGGACACTAAGCTATTTTGCGCATGTGACATCCCACGTCGTCATAATGTATCATTATTTAAACTTATACAAAACATTGGAAGACCGGAACAAAACTGAAACTTGCATGGTCAAACCTCATAAGAAGTTCAACGACCTATGTGGAACAGAAATGAACTTGATTCAGCTTAGTGCCATTTGCCTTGATAATCTTATAATCCTTTCAGTTTAGTGTGGAAGTATAACTTACTCTAGGCGAGGAGGAAATAGGTTCTCAACCTCAAGTTGTTTAGCGATAGGTTCGGGTGTAATGAATTACTGCTGTGAATCTTTGGCTACGGTAGCATCATCACTCAATGACATGGTTTCGTTTCCCACCGTTGGATTATTCCGTTAACATCTAGTAACGTGGTGGTGTGATAGCTCTCTCAATGGATAAAACTTAACCAAGAAATCATAACCTGAACAAAGTATTAAGAAGCTAGCACTTAAAAAATTACAAAATGTACGGCATAAACACATGATAAAAGAAAATTCTTTAGCTTGCCATATTGAATTACCCATTAAATTGGCATTGTGCTTGAGTTGCCAAACTCTCATTGCTAAAATCAACAAATGCACAGTTCCTCATCCCGCATTTATAGAACTTATGCCAATGTAATTAAATAAAATAACAAAATATAACTAAATAAAATAACAATAAGTCATGATTAACTTTACTCCACAAGTTAATTATAATTTGAGCCGACATGAACAAAAACGATTATTTGTGTCCAAACTTGACCAAAGGTTTTACTTTATCACAAACACACACACACACCGAGGGAGAGAAAGAACGCGTAGATATATAAGAAACAACGCCGACACTTCACATCAAAAGTATGAATATCAAATCAAAAGTGATTACCTATAAACTGTTATAATGGCTTTAGCAGGTGTGGGTTCTATCTCGATCCACTAAAGCCCCTCAAAAGATAACATTGCGATCATCACTGCCCCCATATTGTTAATCTCATCCACCTCACTTCGTCGTCGTCGTCGTCCTTCTGCCCTTGTGTGATTTTCCCTCCCTTTAACTGTCGATGGTGGTCGGAATCGGTTGCAAGAATCACATCCAAACACATCTGTATCGTAAGTTGTAAAGGTAATCTGAATTGGATTAAATTCATAAGAAATAAAAACTGAAACATGTAAATTGAGACATGAATGATATATATATATATATATATAATATTATTAATATAGAACATGAGTAGAAGAAGCTTACTGAGTGGAACAAATCAATAATAAGAGATTGAGAGCTTCAAGGATTGACCCCAACAAAGGCTCTCCAAGATTCTGCATTGAAAAGGGGAAGAAGAGGAAATGGTAATTAGATTTAGGGGTGGAAGAAGAGGAAGAGCATGAAATGAAAACGAATGTATACAATTAATGGGAGAATTGAGAGGGCGTCGATTGGCCTGGACATAAGGCATGGTAAGAAGGTGCAGGGCAAGAATGGAATGAAATGTTAGGTTATAACTAATATCAAAGGATAAAATTACATTAATAACCTTGTATGTGTCTAATATACCTCTAGTTGACTAATTTACCCCTATCAATTAAGCTTTATTAAGTTGTATATGTAGCTACAAAACTTGTACTCATAACAAAATTACTATTCTAGCAGTCACTCTTCCTTAATAAGATAATATATATATATATAGGGGTTATCTTGAGAACGCTAAATATTGTGAAAACCGTGAGAACAAGTAAAAAAATCCATCAAAATCAATTTTTTTAATACAAACCTCATTATAATCAAAATACAACATTAATAAATGAATTTTATTTCCAAATAATTCATCTTTTCTTGTAAAAACACTTTCAAATTAATTTTTTACACATGTGTAAATGAAACAGTTTACACAAGTATAAAGAGAAAATTTGCACATGTGTAAAAACAATTTATTTTCATATACGTTTGAATTTTTATGCGTAAATTGTGTTTTTGAGATTGTATTTTAATAATAAAGATAAGTGTAAAAAGAAATTTTGAATTTGAATGGTTTTAAATAGCGTTCTCACGGTTCGCACGAAATATAGGTGTTCTCAAATTAACTTTCCCCTATATATATATATATACTAGCTAGTGGGGTGCCCGCGCGATGCGACGGGAACACAACACTTAAAGGTTGAATCGAGCTAAGGCTAGCTTGAGCTTGACTTGCACTTCATACCGAGTTGGCTTGGGTTGACTCTAATTTAAAATCAAGTTGGAATCTTAAACTCGAGCTCGGCTTGATCAAAAATCGAGTTGGCTTGCTTAACTTGATTTGGTTAGACTTTGCAACTAACTTATCATGAGGGTCAAACATATAAATTATTCTTGCCAAAAGGCTAAAATTAAAATTTTACTTAATTAGCCAAAGGACCATGTATGTATATTACACAATTTATTAACTCTTGTATGGGCTTATGCCAACGGACTCTTTCATAGGAAACTGATACCCACCTTTTAATCTCTATTAATGTTTTGTTTCAAACATAAGTTGATAATTATGTCAAAAACAAATAATGAATTTCGATGTCTGCATTTTTGTTTAACGAAGAAGAAGTTGAGCCAATTTGGTTGAATGCCTGTTTATATTTACCTGAGATCCAGGGCGATGTTTGAATTGTCCCACCCATGTCGTATGTTGACCCATTGTGGGTTGGGTTACCTCTTGGGTCATCACCTACAATGCAACCACTACCTATGCTTATCATAATATATCTAACCAAGTATTATAGTTTATGAGTTGTAAAAAAAGGATGAAGATTATCAAACCGTTATAAGCTGTAAGAGTTAACAGTTTATGAAAAAATGTAGAGTAATTAAAGGGTTATAGTTGCTTTAAACTACGTTAATAAGATATATTAATATTATATATAGTAAAACTTGTGAACTTTCTAAGCATTTCTTTATATAAATAAAATATTAATTTTATTTGGTAATCTAAACCTAGATACGCAATGTGTATAGCATTTACATAGAGTTAGTATTGTCGTGTATTTATTATTGTTGTTTTGTTAACCTAATAACCTGTTCACTTCAATATAATTAGTCTTGCTTTTGTTTTGTTCTTTGTACATGACATGACGAAGAGAGCGTATGTAGGGAATTATAGTAACTTTTACTCATAATAAATGTAATGAATACAAGGAAAGATAATGCATTTGGCTTTGTAACAATAATATGAAGCCATCTGTGTTGTGACATTCTAGTTCAAATGGATGTGAATTAGATTAGAGATTCAAATTACAACATCAAACTACCACAAATTGTCCTAGATGCTAGAGTCCATTGTCACCAACATACATGCGAAATCAAACAAACAACGAGCTTAATCATATTACAAAACGAGAGTGATTTTATTTGTGTTAAGTCATTGACATGTGTCATGATGCACGAATTTTCCATCGTTGTCCACAATTTCCCTTGTAATACACTCTACTTCACGTCCTGCGTGTTTCTCGTTTAAGCTATATCTCAATGAGGAACATGAGTTGTTAAAGTTTATCGCAGCATAATATATATGTTTATAACAAAGAAATATTATAACAAAGAAATATTAATTATATAAACTAAATCCTCTTAGCGGTAGCAAAAAATGCCTCCTTTACTCAAGGTTAGTGATAATCTTTACCCCAAGCGAAGATTTAGGAACAAGTGGTAGGTATGAGCATAGGAAGTTTCATCCCACACACTTGTCTGGTTGGGATAAATAATGAGTGCTAAAATCGCTAAGGATAATCTTGAACTCTACCTAGTTAACACACAACTCTTTTTACTAATTTAGAAAGAATGTAACTACCTTAGATAATATAGATTAATGGTTTTTTATATATTCTTAGAACTTACTATTTAATGTAAAAACTACATTTGATCTTAATATTTATTAATGTTTTTTTTATTTGTATTCTCAAAACTTGATATTTTTTAATTTTAATTTGTTTCAATGATCATACAACTTTTAGGCTCTACGGTTACAAAGCAAGGAAAAGAATTAAAGCAATTCAATAATCTTAATTTAAAGTAATGCAAAATGAATGTGACCATAATGTATATAAAATAATTATTCATTATTCAATTTAATATTTATATGGAAAGACAATTTTGCACTCTTACTAACTTCATTAAGTTGTTGTACCATAAGCATAATATGTAGTATTTACTTAAATTTGGTTGGAATTCTTCTCAAATGCTTTATAATATAGTGTGTATATCTATATCTATACTGTATTATAATGCATGGGGGAGGGGTATTTTAAGATACCCAAAAGTTAAGAACTAATTTTTTATTAACAACCCTAAAATGAGGGTAAAATAGTCATTCATACATTATTTACACTTTAATACCCTATCTTATTTACACTTTAATTCCCTAATTTTTAGTTAGTAATTACATTTTCCTCCCCTCCCCTACAAAATTATAATTTCTTTTATTTAATTCTATCGTAACTTTAAAACTATTATATTTTAAAAACATTCGAATATACCATTACGACCGGCTCATTTTTGTCGACATGTCGGTGTTTGTCGTAGTCAATACCAATGTGTGGATTGAAATGTAGAAGGAAGAATGCCTTATGTACAAGTGATTATTGCATTTCATGTTTTAAATACTAACTAGATGAAATATAATATGGATTAATTGTTAATATGGATGTTGAATCATAACACCATTTCATAATCAAGTAAAACTCAAAATTGTAAAATTGAATTTGGTGTTAAATACTGTTCCACCCAATAATGAAAAATTCACATAAATCAAATGCAATGATTTAAAAAACCAAACAGTGCACTCGAAATCCACATATCAGCTTTGGTGATTCTTAAAATATGATAATGTTGTTAGACATTATGGTTTATCCTTGCTTTGACAGACAAATAATTTGTTACACGATAACAAAACTACAACACAAGACCGGGCTCTAAGAATGCTTTATTTCGTTTGTTACTGATAGCTTCAATTGTAGTACCCTATTTAAATAATCAACATTAGCAATGTATGCATATGTATATGGGTATGCATGCATATATTAATAGGTATACACATAAATATAATTAACTAAAAGAAATCTCATTAAACTTTTAAATATACATAATTAGCTAAATATATAAAACTTTAAAATAATTAAGTTTAGAAAAAATATAAAAATGCATTGAAGATATTAATTGTAGGTAAATTTCTTTTAAAAACCTCAATTGCATCAATTTGGTAGAAAACACATGATGCATATTATATATCCATGTGATATGAACATCTATGTTAATAACAACAAAACTCCCTAATTTGAAGGGGTTCTTTTTAACAAAGTTTTAAAAAAAGATAAATGCACTGAATTCGGTATTCACAGAAAACACAATAATTTTTTACACTTTAGTCAAATATAAACAAAATTTCATAATTTAAAGGGGTGGGAAAATCATGAATTTGAAAATTAAACCATGTGCTAACCTACTAAAGTTTATTCTATAAATACATACTAATGCACACCTATTTCATTTGCTAAAATACGTAGGCATTGATACTGAATTCAAAAGTTGAAGCTTCTAATGTTGGTTATTTGTTAGTTTATGGTTTCATTCATCATTATACCTTTTTTTATACATATCTTAATCATTTAAGTGTTAACTTCCTGATTTTGCAGTTAGATGAAAAACATACGGAGATGAACAAACCAATAGCCATACAAGCGTCTAAAGTAGCGTCTAAGGTTGTATTTATTAATGTTTAATTTTTTAATATTGACATGGCTATTATGTTATGTGGTATATTGTATGTGTTTTATTGCAGGATAATGGTGATAATAGTGTTGAGATTATTTGCTATGGTGCAATGTTTAGTCCCTACAAATCTGATCTTCAACATGAATTTAGTGAATAGGTAATATCAACATTTATTTCATCTTCTATTAACTTGTGTATTAAATATTTTTTTTAAGGATCAAATGCATGAAATTAATAGGAAGAGATCCAAGAGCCTCTCTTAATGGAAATGGAATCAAGTTATTGATCTAGACAGTTCTGATGAAAATGATAAAGAAGACATATTTAATGACACTTTAAATAGGAGAAAATGGAGGAAACTCATCCTTACCAAAAGATTTAATAATCAAACATGGAGATATACAAGAAATTTCAGTGATCGTTCTTGATGACGAGTGGTGGGCAGACAATATAGATGAGATTATGCAGACTTGGAACCTGTATGACTAAATTGATCTCATGATCCAAGTAGTTCACTAGCTTTTATTTTTCTCAACTTTTATGTTTATTAATACTTATTTTTTCCTTTCGTATGTTACTTTATTTTATCAAATGTTTCTTAAAAGTACTTTACAATTTAAATGTTAAATCTTTTTAGTTACTAGACATGTGTAACGCTTATGACGTATATCCACCGCAATGATGCTACAACAAATACTATACGGATTTGAAATAAGTACCGAAATAAAAAGTGTCACTCCCGCCGCATCGTGCAGGTTTCCTACTAGTATATATATATATGTATATATTAAATTCTATATTTAGGATATATATTTGTGTTTTATACATCAAAGTCTTGTTAGTGGAGTTGAAAAAATCATGCTAATTTAATGTAGAGAACTCAAGTTCAATCATTGGCTCTAGCACCATATTTTTTTAATTCATTCCTCTTTACAAAATTTTGGGCCCAAATATTTTTTTCGCCCGAGGCACAAATTTTTTTTGGTGTTCTCGGCCCTGACAACGTATTTGTGTCAAACTATGAATGTTTGGTTCGGGTTTACGTGTGTGACATAATTTTTGGCCTGTAATATATTCAAGCTTGAATTCGGTTAGTGTCGGTTGTTCGTATTAGAGTTCAAAATATCTTGTTGCAACCATTTAAGTTCGTGAAGCGCAATGTCCGCAGCTCATATCGGGCATGTCTTTTCTGTCTTTTGTTGTATACGGGCTTGTCTAGGTAATGAGTCTTTTGGGCTGGATATCTTCATGGGCTTCTTTTCGTTCTAGGCTTCTTTTGCGCATGTTATATCTGGTTCATTATGTTTAATTATCGAATTGATCATTGTTACATTCGAAACTAATATCTTCCTCTTTTATGTAACTGAACAATACGTCTAATATACAATAATAGCATTTCAATTTATGACACATAACTACAAGAAGCTAGCAAAATTCTTTAAGAGAATAATATATTTGTTGCCTAACTCCTTGAGTCCGGCCACTAAGGGTGTAAACGACTCAATATAGTCGTGATCTATTTGAAATTGGTATGCGAAAAGCTTAAACCAAAACAAGCTTAAACAAGCTCGAGACTAAATGTGAGCTTCTTTACTAGACAAGCTCGAGCCCAAGCTTCACACGCCTCGCAAGTCTATTATATCTATCAATATGAAATGTTTTTAGTTTATATGATAAATATATACTTACATACTAGTTATTACTAGTACGGAACCCGCGCGTTGCGGCGGGGTGAACAATTTACAAGTATAAGTTTAGCTGTATAGCTTATAATCCGGTGAGACGTAGGAATAAGTAACTACTTTAAATCAAATATTTGGAAACCCGATTCAATAGACCGTTTACAAGTTAAACCGAGTGTGTTTCTATAATGTAATAAAAGTTACCAAAGTGTATAAAGTAATAAAATCTATTAGCTTTATTTATAATGTAACAGATAAAAGACAAAATGCATAAGAATTCCTTACGTTGTCACTCACAAGCCGATCATTCATCGCGTAACACCTCCCGATAGACAACGTTTGAGGCGTATACTCCGTGTTGTTTGAAATGTTTGGTAGGATGTACTAATACCTTTGTATTTTCGTGTGAAATCCCTCTTGATAAAGCGACATAAAGTTGTCCATGCGAAAATACAGAATCCGGAAGATAAACACCAACATGCGGAAATGTTTGACCTTGAGCTTTGTTGATTGTCATGGCAAAGCTAAGTCGAATGGGAAACTATTTTCTTTTCAGCTTGACTGGGAACATGTCATCTTTAGAAAGACATAAAGGTATTCTTGGCAAAAATACTCTCTTTCCAGCATGTTGCCCGATAGCTATCTCTGCATCAATAACATTGCGTTGGAAGCCTTTACATATCAGTCTTGTGCCATTACACAGACCATGTGATGGATCGATATTCCGCAATAATATTATAGGGCAACCAATTTTTTAACGAAGTCTATGAGGTGGCAAACCACTAACAGTTAGTGAGTTTAAGTTATCTTTTACTCCCACATCCCCTTTGAAGTACAACAATATTTTTGAAGTGTATATATATGTAGATGTTTAGTTGTCTTTCTCTGTTATTAGAAACATCTTGTCCGGTAAATAATTTAATTTTGTAAAAATAATTGATAATTTAATCTTATAAAAAATCTTTGAAGTGCCTTTCAAAAGAAAAAGAACAACCACACATTACATGGGCCCAGCTAAATTTTTATTATATATAATACTAGGTTATGTACCCGTGTGATACACTGGTTGAATAATTTAAATTATATATATTATATATAAATTTTAAATATAATTAAGAAAAATTAGATTACGTATTTTATTTAAAATAAAAAAAGTTTCCTGTACAACCGTAAAAATATTAAATATTCATTAACCCCAAAATGATTTCTTGTAAAAAACATTTTTATTCACATAAAACTTTTTTCAAACATTCTAAAATATATCTTTCATACACAGCTATTACCTTGTAGACTGCAGGTACAACAAAACAAAACAAAACAGAAATAAAAAAGTAATAGAGGTAAATCTGTTTAGGCTAAGGTATAAAAAAATGAAATTAATTTAAAAGTATCTCCTCATCCGTTAAACCATCCCAATCGAGTATTGTTCATTTTGGAATTTGACATCAAGTTTCCTCAAAGCCAAAGTATTTCTAACCTTGAGTGTATAATCATTTTTTTTTCTAACATCAAAGTCCTTAAACATAATGACATTTATTGGTTCAGTTTGATTGTATTATAAAAAAAGATTGTGTAAATTACTAACTTGAAAATAAAGATTGAAACGAATTAGTAATGCAAAGGCTGTTTAGATATTGCATTTCTCTATTGAAGTAACTTGAAAAAACAAAGTCAATGAAAATTTCAATTAATGATTTTTCATATATAAAATGTATTTTATATATCAAGCTATTATAATATGAAAATAGCCAAACATATTTAGTTTTGTATTGAATCAAATATTTAATTAATGTGGATTGATTTGTTTTCTTTTATTTGTTTAGAATATTGTAAGAAATATAGTTTTAAACTTAGAGAGAAAAACCACATATTAAAAACACGTTTTTAAGGTACACGATTTAAATTTAATAATATATAAATACATTATCTTAAATAAATAAATAATTTTTAATAAAGATTACTTTTGTTTGTTCATAAAAAATTTTAAATTATGTCTATTAATTTATTTCTAATTTTGTATTAAAATATAATTATGTTAATTGATTTACAAAAACATATAATATATATATATATATTAAACTGAATTCCAGTAATTATATTAATAATTATAGTTGTAACAAATAAAAACTGAATAAGTAATAATTATTAAATAAAGAAACAAATTAAAATAAATGTATTGTTTGAAATAATAAAATGGGAGGCTTTATAATGGAGTTCTATGTACTCCACGTGCTGTCTTTTATTACTATAGATAAAATCGATTAATGTTGATTGATTTATTTTATTTATTTGTTTTGAACAATATAAAAGTCTCATAAAAAAGCTTGACTAATTGCATTGTGTTATTATTAATTTGTTTATTTGACTTTTGAACTATTTTAAGCATTTAAAATTAATATGTATTTGCTGAACATAGTTTAACATCTAAAACAATGACCAAAATAATAAAACTTAATAATCATTTGTCAAATATTGTAACAAAATTAATTTAAAACTTAGAATAACAGATTAATTTTTTTAAAAATGGGTTAATTTAAGGTACATGATTTAAATTCAAAGTTAATAATACATAAATATAAATATGTTATATAAAAAAGAATCACGTGTTTTCTTTTATTTATGATTTCAGTTACAACTATGATTATTAATATAATTACTAAAATTTAATTTAATAAACTTATATCATGGTTTTGCAAACCAATTATTATAATTAAATTTGAGTTTAATGTATTAAATAATAAAATGAGAAAATTCTTGAGGGAGTGTCATGTGTCACTCATGTGTTTTCTTTTATTATATAGTGTAGATGTAGATGTAGATGTAGATTCTTTTATTATATAGTGTAGATGTATATGTAGATGTAGAAGTGTAGATTTAAATTCAAAGTTAATAATACATAAATATAAATATGTTATATAAAAAGAATCATGTGTTTTCTTTTATTAATGATTTCAGTTACAACTATGATTATTAATATAATTACTAAAATTTAATTTAATAAACTTATATCATGGTTTTGCAAATCAATTATTATAATTAAATTTGAGTTTAATGTATTAAATAATAAAATGAGAGAATTCATGAGGGAGTGTCATGTGTCCCTCATGTGTTTTCTTTTATTATATAGCGTAGATGTAGATGTAGATGTAGATTTTTTGAAAGGGAAAAACAAAGCCACCACACAAACAGAACATACACACATCATGTATCTATCTCCATCCCCAATATTCAGCTGCAACTTCTATTGCCTTCCAAAAAAAAACTAAAGTTCTATCCTAATTAACAGTTATATAAGCGGACATATAACGAGTAGTCAGGTTTTCGACAATGGCGGTGATGACGGTGGAGGTTTGGTGGTGAATAAGAATTGTGTGAGCTTGTGTGTGTTAAACTTTCTTGTGTATGAACACTTCACCACAAATGCAATGAGATCGAGAGGTACGGTGGGGGAGGTATTACATTATTATATCGGGAACTGGTTTGTATTTATTGGCATTCATGATTATTTTAATTGACCCATTTAAGAAGGTGAGAGTTATGCACTGATCATGGATAGAAACTGAAGAAGGTGAAAAGGTGTTGAGTGGGTGCCTTATTAAAAGTAATTGCCGGTTATTGACATACAAACCGTTTTTTCTTTGGTGCCTCTATTTGACCCATAATATTATTCATTCAATATGATAATTAAAAGTAATTGTCGGTTATACTATTGAATATGATAATTAAAAGTAATTGTTGGTTTACTTTTTATTTTATTTTTTTTGAACGGCCAACGAATCAATTCCGAACACTCTCGGGCACCCTTTTGGCGAATCAGGTACTCGAGAGTACCCGGGCCACCAATTGCCACCAATCCCCGGGAAAACCCGACCACTCACCCGCCCGAAGGCACGACGGTGAAATAGTCGGTAAAACCGGTCGGGATCAGGACTCGAACCCAAGCCAATGGCCGGGTCATCCCTCATTTCCCATCCACCAATGTCCTCCAAATGTAGCTAGTGGGAATTGAACTCAAGCCTCCCATAGGAAACTTTAGGCCCTCAATCAACTGGGCTACAACTTTTATTACAAGTTGAATCTAAACATTGTTTATCCTATTATTATCTCTTGATCCTAACTCCTAAGGTACATTATATTATTAAATTTGTATACGTAGATTTTGATGATCCAACACTATAGTTGACACGGTAGGCCTATAGTGTGTGCTTTTATTATAAGTTGAATGTAAACATTGTTTCTAGTTATTATCCTGATCCTAAGGTGTCTTATAAGTTCTAACTTCAACTTTTGAACTCCTCCTTAAGTTTCAAAGTAACTTAATTTTAATAAATACCAAGTAATACATTAAAGAGTGTAGAAAAGATAACTTTGCCCTTAAAATAAAGAGTGTAGAAAAGACAACTTTGCCTCTAAAATAGCCTTATTTACTATTGCACCATAAGCATAAATACTTGTATTTTCTTAACTTTTGCGGTCATCCCTCCCTCATGCTTTATATATAGTATAGATGTATGGATCCTAAAAGAACCAACCCTTATTTGAGAACTGAGAGAACCATTCTGGATCACACATTTCTTACAAAGGCAAAAAAAATTGTTTTTAATTGCACGTTTTTATGCAAGGATTTTTTTTTCATTTATACATATGTGTATATTACATTTTCAGCTATACATATGTGTATATTGCAATTATACACATGTGTATACTGAAAAAAAAAACAAATTAAAAATAAAAAAAAATTCCCTGCATAAAAAGCAGCAATTAAAGCAAAAAAAAAAAAAAAAAAAAAAATTGCCTTAGAAAAATGTGTGGTCCATAATGGTTCTCACAATTCTCAATTTGACAAAAGGTTCTCATTTGAACCAATTCTTATTACTAAGTTATATAAAATTATAATTAAACTGAGTAAATAATTTATATCTCGTTATGAATAACCAGGTTTGGGTTCTGCTAAGGAACTACAATCTATTATATAATTTAAAGCAATAAATCCTACACGGCATTCAAAGAGACCATCATCTCCCTTGAGTGTGCCATGTGGAGTTAATTGATTTTTTTTAAAAACAAATAAATAAATAAAATTGATTTTTTTCTCTCTCATGTTTCCTCCCATAATTTTTAAACGTTAATATCTTTTATATACGATATTTTTTAGATAAAAAAATTACACCAAATTAACGAGTGTTTATTATCTTTCCAACGAGTATCATAGTACTATATAAAAAACGGAGAAAAAAAACGACTATATTTTTGTGGGGTTTTGTTCATATAGTAAAAAAACACAAAGTGTTCAGGTAATTCATTAATCATGTATAAGCAAGTCACTAATTATGTTCAAATCAATAAATATGATTTCTATTTTCAACATGTGTTAGCATTGGAGTTGTACATTGTTTTAGGTTAGATATTAATATTAGAGTTATACATTGTTTAAGGTTATGCGTTAACATTGGAGATACATTGTTAATTGTTTTAGGTTAGGTGCTACCCGAAACTTTTCTGCATGTAACTGTAAAGTGCATCATTCTATTTCATATGTAAAATTGATATGTCATATTAGATTTATCAACCCGGGACGTTCCCATGGTATAATCTAGTTAGGAATATATATTTTTTAAATTAAAAGATTTTTTATTCAGTTCAATAATTAAATGCACGATTAAATTTGTTAATTCTTATATTTGTTTCTTGGTTTATTTCTTGTTTTTGCATATTTGGGCTTGAAGCATGGATTGGTCTGGTAACTGATGCTAATGGTCTGGTTCATGTTTGGGCTGGACATTGTCCGACGCATCACACATGTGTTTTTGGCTGGCAATTGATAACTTGTGTAAGACATGATTAGACTTGTTATTTGTTAACTGAAAAATACACTATGCCATTTTTTTACTTTTGTTTATATAATTAGAATTAAGATGCAAAGATCCATTATTTCTCTTTTTCGGTACATAAAACATATAACTGTGTTATAAACATGGATATAAAATAGTTAAACGAGTCGTGTTCATGTTTAGAACTTTTGTTGTTTGCGTCGTCAGAGACCTGTTAAACCTATTAAGACACGATTTGCCAGCCCTATAATGTTGGTTATTATATGAAGCACCTCATGTTATGAGTTTAGGGTGATCTAGGTATTTTTCTCTAGTTCTTCATGTTAGCGTATACACAGTTAGATCTAGGGTTTTTTAGAATAAATCTCATTAGATCGTTTGATAGAATAAATCTATTGATGATATGATTCTGTAGTTAAGGTGTTGTTGAGAGTTGTCTGATTATTCGAGTTGTATGTAACATCGAGATTTGATGTTTAATAGTTTGAAATACTATTGTTTTTGACATTATATATAAGATTGAATGTTTAATAAACAATAAACTAGTCGAGTTCGAGGTCGAAAAATTAGTAACGACCCAAGCTTGAGCTTTAGACATTAAGCTCAAAGTAAGTTGAACTCGAGCTTGAGTTGTTGTGAATAAAACAAACCCCACTTGAGTTTATTGAGCTCATATTTACCCGTTTCAATTATAGCCACACAACCAACGCCAACCGCTTAGTGGAGCAACCATGGTTACTTGATATCCATAATTCCCGGTATATATTAAATACTTACCACCAGCAATCATTAAAGAATACATACTTGACATACTTTGACACAATTGCTTGTCCTAGGAAAATTTGAGTGGCGAAGGGTGGTTTATGGTGAATCTAAGTTGTGAAAAAGGAAAGAGCCATGGTAGGGTTGGGTAACTTGTTTAACATGATTGGATTAAGACTTAGCTGTTTTTACAAAGAATATCAATTGTGTTCGGCTTCGATCAAAATGCGCTCAAGTTGAAATGTGTTGTTCAAGGAAAAAAAAAGTTACTAAAAATGGTTCACTTGCTATATATATATATTTTTACATCTAATGGATGCGGTAGTGGTGGAGGAGGTGGCAGTGACAACGGTGGTACTGACATGGGTGGGGGTGGCGGCAACGATGATGTTGACAATTACGATTGTGACGGTAGCGATGGTTGTGGCAGCGCTGATGATATAATGGTTTGAAAAATGATGTGGACAACTTACAATTATGATATAATGGTTTGAAAAATGATTTCACCAAGCATATTAATTGTTGTACATATTTCACTAAACCAATTTACAAGTGCTTCACGTTCTTGTTTAAGCAACAATTGAACAACGGATTGAATAATTCTTTAAGCATAATGTATTCAAGTATTCTCATTCAAATTTTCATGTTTTTGTTACAACAATTTGTTATAGTACATTGAAAACTCTATATACACAATACACTCATTGTGCCTATTATTACACACACAAAAAAGAAAGAAAACCAATCATGGGAGCGTAACACAAACGTTGCCCGACAAAAAATTGGGATGTGTTTGGGTAACTAACCCCACTAGTTCCACTGTTATTCCCGCTTGTTTTACGTTACCTTTTCAAAAATATTATTGTTATTATTATTGCCCCGTCACTTTCACGCTTTAAACTACCCCCCACATGCCACGTTGTCTTCTTAACTCCCCACCTTACTATTTATGTGGATGCTATATGCTTTCATATGTTTTTGCAACATTATTGTACTTAAATAATTCAAACATATTACTTACGTTTGAACTATTCTGTTTATAATATAACTAGATATTTGCCCGCGTTGACACGCAGTTTACCAACGTACGATTATTTAGAGTAGTATAACGTATAAGAAAAATAAAGTAGAAACATTTTATTAAAATTTAAAAGCAACGAATACACATTTATTCAAATATCGCTGAAAATTTCCTTATAAACAACATTTTTTGTTTTAGTCATCACTTTCCCATCAGCATCCAGTATAAGTAACTTCACGCATGCCTTGCTTTTAACTCTTGATAATGCGACATAAAGTTGGTCGTGTGAGAATACAGGGTTTCTTAAATACAATCCAACCTTTGATAAAGACTGTCCTTGGCTTTTATTGATGGTCATTGCAAAACATACGCTTATTGGGAATTGACGCCTTTGGAACTTTACTGGAATCTTGATATCAGATGGTATCAAATTTATTCTTGGAATAAGAGTTTTGGTACCAATGTTTCCACCTGATATGATCTCGGCTTCAATAACACGCTTTGCAAGTCTGGTGATTCGTAATCTCGTTCCATTGCACAAACCATTATGTTGATCTATGTTTCGCAACAACATGACGGGTACACCAACTTTAAGTGCTAAACGATGGTTAGGTAACCCAGAAATTTTTAAACCATTAAGGACATCAGGAGAGTATAAGTCTTCCTGTGAACGGTTATTACCATTCTCAATCTGACATATACTATCAGAGCTCAGATACTCGACTTCATCTCCAGGAAACAATGCAAGAAGCCTTTCATTTATATCATGTACGACTTCATTTGTAGGTGCAAGTATTGCTCGTTCTCCAAAGTAATCTTTATCTTTGTAAAGTTGGATAAGTGAAGGGTAGACGAAGTCAATTAATCTAGAAATCGGATCTGATGTACCCTTAATAAGAAGATCATATGAAATGTCCACATCAAACTCATCATCATGAATTGACTCACCAACTTTACCCTCACCTAATTCAAGAAGCCAGTTTGCAAATGCCTTTGTTTCATCGGATTCAGACGTGTTGTTACCCAACGTTAACCTCATGTTTTTTGTTAAAGTGAGGACTTTGCAACTATTCCAAATAGGAGAAGAAGTTACTGATGCATTTAAAATATCTCTTCTACTACCATTTGGAACAACCGGAAGGATCTGTCTAAAATCACCACCCAAAACCATAACCTTACCACCAAAAGGCAAATCAGAATTAGGAGAAGAATTTGACTGCAGGACGTCTTTCATTGTACAATCAAGTGCCCCAAAAGCATGCTTGTGAATCATTGGAGCTTCATCCCAAATAATTAACTTAGTTTGCTTCAATAAATCAGCAATATCACTATTGGGCTTTATACCGCACAATGATTGTTCAGTAACATTCAAAGGTATACGAAACCTAGAATGCGTTGTCCTTCCACCAGATAACAGCAGAGAAGCAATACCACTGGATGCAACGTTCAAAACAATTTGTCCTTTAGATCTTATGGCAGCAGACAACGTTTTCCATAAAAAGGTTTTACCAGTTCCTCCAAAACCATAAACAAAGAATAGCCCACCTTTGTTACCATCAACCGCATGAATGATTTGATCACAAATTGAACGTTGCTCATCAGTTAAAGAACGTGAATGGGTATGAAATTCCTCAGCCAACGTACTTACTTGATAATTCAGCTCATCAAGAATCAAACGGTTATTTGCAGATGATATCGAATCATTATCCGGATAAGGCATAGAAGGAAACCTACGCAGGCTTGAGTTATTCCGAAGCAACTGTTTCTCAATTTCAAGCAACGTAAGGTTCTTTATTTGTTCATCAGGAAGAGACAAACCTAAAAACGAAAAAGTTTGGAACATTCAATTTAAAAGAAAAGGGACATTAAAAAAAATAAATTCATTAAATTTCGAAATTAAAATTTGTTACCTTCAATTTGGAATACGTCTTCGTGTCTACGCATAATACCATCTGACAGATACTTCCATGATTTTTCCCAAACATGCTCAGGCCTAGATAAGGTATTAGACAGCAACATCATCGCAAACAAATTACGAAGAGAATATCCAGAACCTGTATAATGAGCCTCTTCAATAGCTTCTACATATTCTTTGTCATCGTCTAAGAGGCCAAGAGCATAACATGCATCACGAAATGTTGGTAAGATTTCTCCATTGACCGTTCTTATCTCCTCAAATGATCTAGGGCCTTTTACTTTATTTAGAAGAACTCTCAAAAAATACGCCTCGCCCATAGATGGATTAACCATGTGAACACGACCAATTGCCTTACCCATCTTTCGAAAGTCCCATTTTTTTTCTTCATCTTTCCAGACAAATTTACTTGGGATTTCAATGTAACTTAGTTCACGTGCCACAGCTTCGTTTTGGTTCAGTTCCATCCATTTTAGAAACATTGTTGCAGCCACCGTTGGTTTGTCGAGCACATTTTGAATATTTTCTTTTGGACCATATACAACACTTTGCTCACCGGGCAGATGAAATGGAAGCCTTATAACTGGAGGGTATCTATAATGCACTTCATTTTTAAATATTCTCCACGAAGCTTCACATGCTGAAAGGAACCTACAATCAAAATGTTTTTTGATTTCATCTTTTTGCATCACTTCTTCACCTTCTCCATTATCCTCTACAAAAGCAACTTTAGCCATATCAGGTCCTTTATTAATGTATTTAAATAAATACTTAATTGAAGCAGCCTGGTTACACCATTCAACATTGATATGAGCTTGGTAACGCCTTAAAAGTTTTGCATTATAAGGGACCACATGTCTGTTGTCTAACGTAGCAGTTCCTTTTTCAACAAATATCCCTGACTCTCTTCTTCTATAAACCGGATATCCATTTGAATCTAACGTTGAAGCAGAAGAAAACTTCTTTGGAAATTTCTTGGAGCACTTACCGTCAAGCATGCACGGACAGTTCGGATATTCACGTCCACATGGTCCATGCATCATAAAGTCACTCACAAGACTAAACAACTCCGAATCAACATTCTTATCAGGGATTTCAGCCGAAACAAAACGATCAACGTGTTCAATTGTGGGTAGCTTACTGGCTTCTTTAAGAAACAGACAGATATGAGCATGGGGCAGTCCACGTTTTTGGAACTCTATAGTATAGACCGCTGAAACATAAAGTAAAACAATATAGTTAGAAAGATAGTTAATAAAAACACGCTACTATTTAGAAACAACAAATAAAAATTGTATTAGTACAAGTGAATAAAGATGCTAATATATGAATATATATTGGAAGTTTTTTTTTTCGTAATGAATTTTACCTGCTGAAGTTTTGCCCAATAGTGCTTTTTCACGTAAATCTTTCATGATTGAGTCTAGCTTAACTTTGAATAGTCTAGCTAAAATATTTGGCCTGTCTTCTGGATTTGTCTTCTTGTCTTTAAGAAACCATCTAATTTCAGGCCATTTTGGATTGCATGTGATTGTAATAAAAAAATCAGGGTATCCATGCCTTTTACAAATAGCCATTGCATCAAGATAATTTTCCCTCATGTAGCGTGCACCACCAGTAAAAGAAGAGGGTAAAATCACAGGTGTCCCTACTTTTGCCAAGTCAGTAGGTCCATTTTGGTTCAACGTTTGAAGATTAGTATAACTTTCACACCTAAGTTTACTTTGCTGGAAACGGGCATAAAATAAGCGCTCACTCTCAATCATTGTATAAACGTCAACCAAAAACTGTTGAAGAAGCCGCCTTGCATTCAAAATCAATGAGAACTTACCAACTCTGTCCTGAATATGATATGCAAAATACTCTCTCATTGAACACTTTGAATCTACCTTCTTTTTAGATTTCCTCTCTTCCCTATGTGGTATATCAACCCTATAACAATCTTCTCCAAACGGAATAAGCAATGGATACTGCAGGGCTAGATACGACGGATGAAGTTCAGATATACGCTGAAGTCCCTCTGATCTTGATTCCACGACAATATCTCTATTGTCAAGCTGCTCATCATTGTCTGAAAAAATAAGAGCAGCGATTTCTGACGAAGTTGGTAGGTTGTATGTTCGGCCATCTTTAGTTCTCCTACCAATAAGACGCAACTTAAGGGTAACTTCAGGATTTTCATGAAATCGATCCCGTACACTCCTATAACTTTTCACAAGCTGATTATTTGAGTCTAACATCGACTTCAGGTACTGAATGATTTCAATGTCAAGGAGGTCAGAAATATCCTTACACTTTTCCTTTTCCTTACTGAAATGAATGTAAAAATAATTTTTAATAAATTAAAATTTATATACAGGGCTAAAAAAAAGTAGAATAAAATTTTTAGAATATTACCTATAAATGTTTTTTCGGTTTGAAACTTCATTTTCAGTGTCATATATATATAACTGAGAAAACTTCGGTTTCGAACCATCATAAGGAAGAAGACCACCCATCGTGTGATAATTCTCACCACTTATTCTGTATATGAAGGGAGCCTTTCCACTATTGATATTTGAATCAACCTTCCCTCCCATTGAAGTAAAACAAAACATAGAATTGAAGCGGCGAATGTGCTTTAAGAAATATTTGCTCTTTAATTCTATGTTCTTGAAAAGGTTATGATAATCTAAATTGCTCTCTTTGAAATCTGGAAGTTGTACCTTTCCATAACCACAACATAGCATATAGCTTGTTCTTCCACCAACATTTACGCTTCTAAGAGCTTCTGACCTCCACAATTTTGCATTACACATTTGACATACAACCGTTTGATCACCATGATCCAGATAATCTTGCAAACAGAATAAATAAAATAACATTAACTTATAAAAGAAAAAAAAAAGCTTTTAAATGTTTTGTAAATTTAATATTTACCTTTAGAGACACCCTTAAATTGCAAGCCTTCAATTGTTTGAGGTTCCACATTTTCTTCGTCAGACAAACTAACCATTCGGACAGGTGAGATGCAACGTCGATTATTCCTTGATGTATTAATCGGTTCTCTTTGAGCAGAAGATGATGCAAGTGAGACCGTATTAACATCAGTAAGTCCACCTGTAATTAATCATAACATTTCAAAGTTAGTATTAATAAGATTCAGAAATTCATTACATTAATCGACACAAAGCAAATTGCACCAGATGGGGTTGGATAAGTAGGAGTTCTAAGCGTGTCATCATTTGAACACTCATGTGCAACAGTGGGTTGTTTTCGAGGTCTAGTAACAGAACCAACTTTACGTCTTTTTGAATCAAGTTGTGCTTTTCTAACGTTTCGTAACTCTGCAGATTTGTGTCTTTGGACTTCAGGCACGGAAACTATGGATAAAAATAATATCAGTTTGTATATTCAATGAACGTTTAGTGTTAAAATAAAGGACTAATATAAAAAAAAACTTGTATAACATAGAATTATGATACCGTTTGTAATATTGGACAAAGGAGTTCTTTGTGTAGAACCTGATAATACATAATGAAATAACAAAGAGACAGTGTTAGAGTAAAAAATTTGTCATCAATTTAAAAAGTAAAGCTATCGAATATTTAAATGTCATACAAATTTATTACCAGAAAAGGATGCGTTAAATGGGTTGTTGAAGGTTGATCTAAAGGATGACATATCGATTGAAACTAAAGTACTTCTGGATGTTGATGAGTTTGAATTTTGACATTGATTAGCATTGAATCTCTTAGCATCCATTTGTAGTTTTCTGGATTTTGGACACTCCGTTGCAATATTTTTATTGACTTCAAGCGTAGAAACAACGTATGAAATACTATTAGTTTTTATAATGCAGTCAATAAGAAATTAGGATATTCTTATACAGTAAAACATGTAGTTTAAATAAATAAAAATACCATTTGATAAAGTAAACAAAGGATTTTGTTGCAATTGTCCTATAAAAATAGACGAACAAATAAAATTGACTTAAATTATAAATGTGGAATGGAAGTTCAGACTGTATAGAAAGACTTAAAAGTAAAAAGTGTTATTCGTTGGTTTACCGGGTGTAGAAACATTCAATGTACTTTGGAAAGATGAGCTTTGCTGAATATAATGGTTGGAACGTTCAACGGAGTAACGATTAAATATTGTAGTTGGCGGCACATTTTGAATTCCATTATTATGATTGTTCACCTTGCATCTCTTTTCATCCAGTTGTAATTTTCTATATTTACGACACTCGGCCGCGTGCTTAACTTTTTCTTCATGGGAGATAACTGTGAAGAATTATGTATTAGTTACATAACTAAACGCTAATATAAATAAAGACATATATAACTACGAAATAAGTGTACCGTTTGAGATATTAGATAATGGCGTTCGTTTAAAAATCGAAAAATTAGATTACAAATCAAAAATAATACAAATAGAAATACATTGTATATTTATGCCAAAAAAATTACCATTCGAACTGTTAGATAGTCTTTTACGTCCCATTTCAACTAAAAGGAGGCAATTCTACATAAAATGGATCATAAGAGTTTAACAAAATATAAACAAACTTAAAATTATGGATGATAAGTTTATATATATGTAAACATTCAACGATACATAAAATGGATCATAAGAGTTTAACAAAATATAAACAAACTTAAAATTATGGATGATAAGTTTATATATATGTAAACATTCAACGATACATAATACTTAACTAACAATATATTATAAATCAACATAAACTACAAATAATCAAGTTATGCGAACTAAACAAAACATGTAGATAATCATGTTATGCGAAAATATGTAATATTGAAATAAAAGAATTACATACCTTCAACTTGTTTGATAGAACAGTAGAGAAAAACATGTAGATAACCATGTTATGCGAAAATATGTAATATTGAAATAAAAGAATTACATACCTTCAACTTGTTTGATAGAACAGTAGAGAAAACAGAAAAAAGCAAAGATGAACTCTTGAATATTTGAGTCTTCTGATTTGTTTGTAAGACTGAATGGATTACTTTATATGAAACGTGTTGTTTTGATTTAGAGTAGTAGGGTTTTATAGATTTTTCAAAATTAAATTTCTAGTCAAAAAACTTATTTAATATGCTTAATTACTTACCATGATTAAAGAAATTTCAGGATTTGAATTTTTGGTGTAATTACAATTCAAATTTTTCGAAAATTTGAATTTATGGAGATTTAACGTTTTTTATTTTTAGTAAGTGTGTAATTACAAAGAATTTTTAATTAAAAATGTTCATTAATACGCTTAAATACTTACCATTATTAAAGAAATACTATTTGAATTTTAAAGTAAACGAAAAATTCAACTTAATTATATTTATTTTTTTTATGTTTTTTTTATTAAGTATGTAATTACAATACACTTGTTTAATTTAATTGTACTATAGCAACTTTGTAATTTTAACATAATCTTTCGTTATAGTACTTACAATTTTATATTAAAGTAATTTAAAAACATTTATTTAAAAAAAATGTATAAACGGAATATAATTAAATTTTAGTCAGATTTTGTTGAATAATGTTATTGAATGTATTAGAACTTTATGTTTGATAAATTGTTTGTAAATAATATAAATATACTAAAAATGTGAATTATATATAGGTGGACTTATAAATAATGTTATGATTCTTATAGACAATTCAACATAACGTATAAATAATTAAAATTTATTCAACAACGCAACAATTATTTGCCAAAGGTAAGGAAAAAAACATAAATGTTCAAACCAACAATTAATTCAAATGAAAAATAGTAGCAAACATCAAACAAACCATAATAAAAAACAAATTGTCTCACACCATAAACAAACATCCAGAAAATATCCCCAAAAAAATAGTAAACAAACGGATAAATGTTCTTATTTTTCAAGCTTTGGGATCAACAGGGGATCTCAACTGATTTGTCCGTGCAAACTTTCTTATCACCCTTACGCACTTTGGTAGTAGACTCACTTGCATCATCTTCTAGACCGTAAACTTTGTCAAGGCTACGCTTCACTTCCTGCTCGTCATGGACCAAACTAACTCTGCAAGATGATTCTGGAGTGTTGTTATCTCCAACAGAATTTATACAAAAGTAAATGAAAGGTAAAAAGTTTGATAATAATAGCAATTTAAATTTAATTGCGTGAGTGATTTAAGAGGTGAAAAGAACCTTAAGAGAGACTGCATTTTGTGTAGACGATTCAACTCCATCCAAGCTTTCAAATCCAGGTTGATCCACCTAAAAACATTAAAGGATTTGTATGTGTCAGATTATATAGTAAAACAATAAGAATTATTTATAAAATCAACTTATAAAGGAATATAGAACGGGAATAAAAACCTGAATACCGGAGAACTTTTGTTCTAGTGAAGAAAGTATCGATGACTCATTCGTAAACTTACGTATACTATATCCGTCTAGGTGCTTGTCAATATTGAATTGACCCACTTTAATTTTGAACGCAAACTTTTTGTCTTCAAGAGCATCAAACTCAGTTGGAGTTGTTTTTTCTTCACCAGAAACCTTAATAACAAATGACATACATAATATAAAGTAAAATAAGTAACTTGTTTTGGACTGAATATAAACAACTTACCTGCTTAGATTTTTCTAAAAGTTGCATTGCTGACATTCCCAGCAATTTCTTTGCTTCACGATCAAACAAAGTAAGGGATGTAATACCAGTAAAATCCTGAACCCTTAAAGGTATTCTAAACCTACATTTACAAATTACAAAATATTATTAAACAAAATTAATAGTGTTTTACTTTAAGATGTACATATTTAAGATAAAGCCTACATTGGATCAGCAGAGACGATGTGCTTTGGACATTCTCTATTGGGGCAAACTAACACCTGTTTAAACGAAGTAACATCTGTTTCTTCATTATCATCAGGTAAACTTAAGGTCGGCTCCACCTTGTGATTACAGTGCTCACATCCCAAATAATACCACTCATCTTTATCATCGACACCCTTAATGGTTCCAAGAACAATGACCTGTTTGTTAACCTACAAAAGAAACAGGAATCGGTTAAAAATGAATTTTAAATAAAACTTGTATATAATGATATGATAAATCAATTGAGTCTTACCTCTGTTATCAAAGGAAGATCACGAATAGTGCTGAAAGGGGTTTTATTCAAGAATTCATCATTAATATTCATACTACCAGACGATCCAAGAGATCGTTGTACAGAAGATGATTCCGTAGAAAAAAACTTTTCAATATAACTGTAAATTTAAAAAAATTAATATAACATATATATAATAACTCAAATATTTAGATATATGTAAATAATTACAGGATAATTTAAACATATCACCTTTTCTTAAAAGCACGAATATCGTCAATATCTTCATTGATAAACAGTCGAGTTATATTGAACCCATTTTGCAAACTTATATTACCTTTAAACAAAAAAAAAAGCAAGCGTCATTTTTTTAAAAAAAGTAATAAAAATGTCAATTGTAATACAAACTGTAAGAAATGACAAACCTTTATAATTGGTAAAGCTACCAAATTGAACAATAAGAACAACATGGACTTTAGCTTCATTCTGCTTGATGTACTCAAACATCTGCTCACTATATTCATCCCACAAAGAACATGACATTTTTACCCCACTACATACAATACATTTTTTATTAGATCATTCATAAATTTCAAACATGTCTTCCTAAGTATTGATCGTAGAAATGACACATGAATATAACATCAAAGATTATGAGATAATAAATTATGATTCGAAAAAATGAAACACATACTCTAGATCAATCAAGATAAGGTTCATTTTCATTTTCAACCCAGCTTTAGTTTCGAGAGGCTCGGGTGGACTCCATTCTTCAACAAACCCAATGAAATCTAAAATATTTAAAATGTTATTTCAACTAATATATAAGAAGACAAATTATAAGAATAAATATATATAAAAGATTGAGGTTTCGAAAACTACCAATCCTTTGTTCCTGAGAAAGGTTACCAGACTTAATAGATTCAAAAGAAGAGAAATTAAAACCATATTGGCTACCATCAAATCTGTTACACTTTGTAAGATTTGTTTCAAAAGTAAACGATAATATGTCATTTTTAGAAAAGTGTTTAACAGATTTGTTATCCGCTAGTTGTGGTCTATAGATATAATATGCTTCATTTTCACGTAGAAATTTTTCATGCTTCTTCATGTATCTATTCCACACAATCGCTTGCATTTTAGAACCCTGCGTGAAAATATGTAATTAGAAAACATAGTTTGACCAGAAAAAATATTAAATGCAGTCGTGTAACATATATGTGACAAAGGAAATGATGATATCAAATCTAACCTGTTCATCCATAACAACCATATCAATGGCAAGAGTTTCACCTGGTATCTTTCGATTTGCTCTCTTCCAAAGTCTAAGTACCTTAACTTTGATTGTGTACTGACTCAGCCGCCATGTTATGTCATTCAAAAATGTGACATTATTTGGATCCATCTGCCTGCACGTGTGTAATATTTATCACAAATAACCGCGAACTAAAAAATGTTAGTACTTTTGTGATATATAAATAAACAATGTAAGAAGATTAAGTAGTATATGCTACCTGCGAAAGTGTAGAAGAAAAAGATTGAATGATAATGGATTGAGTTGTACATCTATTTATAATTTCGTATAGCTATCATAAATAAGGAAGAAATGTTGTATTTTTAGTATAGATTATATAAATAGAAACAAAATATAAAATGGCAATCTAATTGATTAAGTTTAAAGGTTTCCATAATACATTTTCAATCAACTTAAGTGGTCAAAGTTTCAGAAATTATGAAAATAAGTGTTGTTTCTGAAACCTTATTGTAAAAAAGTCAACGATTAATATTAGGATATGAAAATGCTAAATTATAGCGTGATTTATTTAAATTTTATAAAAAGTAATCAATTAGATATCCTTAATTTATTGTCTTTCCAAAAATCTTGTTTGTCAAATTAAAACGTTTTTAATTTGTAAATTATTAATTAGTTTTGACTTTAAAATATTAATAAACATTTTCTTTTTTTTTTTAAATGGTATTAGAAAACATTTAACATTTTCAAATAAAACGGTTGACTTTGTTAATAAGCATTCATATGTATTAAAAACAAACCATATCACAAATGTATTTCTCAAAAGACATATCAACACAAAAAACACACCAATGTATGTGACCACTAACAGTTAATCACCTTCCCAAAAACAACCATACCAAGGTGGTAACAGTTACACAGCAACACTATATTCAAGGAAAAAAGTCAACGACATAAATTAGGATGTCAAAAAGATAAATTATAGTTTGATTGTAACCATAAAAAGTAATCAATTACACATCGTTAATTGATTGTTTTTCCAAAAATCTTGTTTGTCAACATAAAACGGTTTGAATTTGTAAATTATTAATTACTTTTGACTTTAAAATATTAAAAAACATCTATATTTCTTTTAAAATGGTAGATATAAAAATTTGGAAAATTTTCAAATAAATGTTAAAATTTGACATAATACTTCATACATGGATCGTTTTTTACACTTTGTTAACCTATTCTTATACAAAAAGTTTTTTGTACGAAATTTAAGTTTGTTAATAATCAGAATGTTTAATGTTAATGTAATTTAATTTACCAAATTTAAGTTTTAATCAACAATATTAACAAAGTCAACAGTTAAAATCTAAACTTGTCTAAATTTTAATTCTCATTATAGCAATCACATCATATTAAGCATATTTACCTAATTCTAAAAAAAACATATTTCCCAAATCATTGCTAACAACTATTAAGCCATAGAAGATCATATGTCTTAAACACAAACCATATCACAAATATATTTTTCAAAAGACATATCAACACAAAAAAACAAATCAATGTATGTGACCACTAACGTTAATCATCATCCCAAAAACCACCATAACCAAGGTGTTAAGAGTTACCCACAACCACTATATTGATCCAAAAACCACCACCACTTAGGAGCAAAAGTATGTGATTCAGATCCAAAAAACTACCACCAGTAAGATAACTAATTACCATCAACCCTAACTACTTTAGAGAGCTTGAACAGACCTCGTTTTTCAAACCAACGGAAATGCACCTGATCACCAGCCTGCAAATCCATATCAGCAACAAACACAGACATACCTTTGATGTAGTAACGCTTACTGGATCCCCTGTCTTCAATACCAACAGAAACACCCCAGCTATTTTGCTCACCATCCTTAATTGTCAATGACCGCGACCTGTTCAAGCCATTGGCCCTCGCCCATTGTGTCTTCATCCGCTAAAACAATAACCATACATGAAATTTGTTAAAAAAAGGTTTATTTAGCATCAAAATGATTATAATATATTGCTTTAACATATAAGACTTACAAAATGCTTGTCAACCACAAACACAACTGGAACGGCCCAATCTTCTATATCAGATACATCTTCATCCGATTCAGATTCATCATCCTCAGCTTCCATATCATCTCCATCTGATTCCTCTTCTCCATTATCATCAGAAACAACAACTACTTCCTCATCATTATGGTGATCATCCTCGGGCTGTTCAACGTCCTCCCACAACTCGGGAGGCAGGGTCAGCTTGTTTTTCTCAAAGATGGACAACTCCAATGTTTTCTGTTAATTTTACAATGAAAAACATGAAAAGTGTACAAATTAATGATGTAAATTTCAAACAAAATTAATGATATTTATTGAAATTTAGAATCGACAAACAAACCTCGTTGTAAATTTCAAAGACCATCAGATGATCTTTTGTTATCTTAAACCTCTGTTTCATGTACGGCCATCCCTGGGTAATGAAAATCTCATCACCATCGTATTCAAGTTGTATCTGGAAAACATGCCCTGCAAGGGAGATGAATATGTAACCACTGTTATCATTATGAACATCAAGATTTAAAAAACTCTCATTATCTAACAAATAATTATATACATGACATTACCTGGAAATGAGCTAACCATAATCGGTTCCATTGGAGGGTTTCGATTGTACAAACCATGATGAACGAAGCAACTTATATGCTGGAAAGTTGAAAAACAATGTTGAAACATTACTACATAATAATTTATTTAATGCGTTATGTCATGGTTCTACACAGCATTTAAAAAACGTACCAGGCGATCACATCACTGAGTGGGTCATCAAGTTTGCAGTAGAAATACTTGCCTGGTGCAGCTATGGCATCCTGATGAAAAGTGTACATATTAAAACAGTTGAGCATTTCTTCGAACTCAAAAACAAAGTTACAACCACTTGGGTAATTTAGCGTGGTTATCATATACTTCCAGCCGTTGTAAAAAAACCATTTCCCAGCTATATTCATGACTTTAACTTCAAATGATCTCTCATCTAAAGTATGAATTCTGGTCATGCCAGTAGGGAAGCCATACTTAGTAATCCATTCTTTATATTCGCCAGGCAAGGCCTACAAATCAATACCAAAAACAGTTGATTATAATATAATGTATTGGATTTTCAGTTTGGTGTTCTCCATCCGATGAGCAAATTTATGACGATAAACTGAAATCCAACAAATAAATTTGTTGAATGATTTATGATACATATCAAATACTGTGCACTGATCAATGAACATATATTAACAACCAACGGATTTTTTACGCATAACAAAGGTCGCTTACCATACATAGACGTTCTTTGCCCTCTGATTTGACCCAAAATCCGGACACCATTCTGAGACGACCTTTAAACCACCTGTATTATCAGTAAAAACAAATTAAAACATGAATTCATATAACTAAAATTGCATCATTAGATGAATACATAAATGACAAATCTGAAAAATCTTAAAACCTCTTAATTTTTGAAAACAGATTAATGTCGCTGAAAGTAGAATTAGTGAAAAACTTAAATTGAAAACCACAAATCGAAATCTTTATACAATCGAGTCAGATTCACAATGTTCATACAAACTTGCATCAAAACAACATCAATCTAATCTTGTGAAAACCTAAGTTTGACCTAACATCATCAATGCCAAATCAACAAAAAACAGTGTCAGAGTCCATCCATATCCATTCAAGAACCCTAATCAAACAATCAAGAACCCAAATCAAGGGCAAACCAAGGTTTTCTTTGTCGTAACATAACACACAAATCGAAAGATAAATAATCAAATACAATGAAAACAGGGGAAAAAAAAAACTTCAATCGACAAAGATATGAGAAAAAAACGAAAAAAAACACAGAGAAAAGGAGAGATCAAGATGGATTCAATGAAATAAGAATGAAATAGAGATTACCTTAGATTGGAGATGAAGGATTAGTTGAATCGCCCTTGATCGCTCAGATTAGGGTTTCGCAGGGTTTCTTTGAAGGAGGTGACGATAATGACAATTGTTATGTCCGTGTCTTTTATGTTGCTATATATATTTTCTGTTTTTTTGTTTTTTTTAAATGAAAAATTTTATAAATTCTCACAATGAGACACTTGGCATTAGTTGATTGGCTATGTAATTGGAGGATGAATGTGGGAGTGCCAAGTGTCCTCATGGACTTTGTTTTATTAGATGTATAGAAGTAATTAATGATATAACACTTGTAGTCCAGTTGGTTGAGGGCCTAAGTTTTTTATGGGAGGTTTGGGTTAAATTCCCACTAGCTACATCTGGAGGACATTAAGAGAAATGAGGGATGACTCCTTACCTATGATCAGGAGTTTGAGTCCTGATCTCGCCCGGGTTTTACTGGTTCTCCACAGCGGGTCTTCAGACAGGTGGGGGATCGGGTTTTCCCCGGTTCGGAAACCTCGTGGGCAAGCCTGGCTACCCTGGCCCTTGCATAGTCTTGGGGGGGGGGGGTTTGGGTTCGCCAGTTTAAGGGTCCATGGGTAGTCGGGCAGAAACGTTTCGTTGGCCGTTCAAAAAAAATAATAATAAAATAAAGTGATTAATTTAATATTTATGGGTTTATGATTTTAATATAAGAGGAGAAAAACCTAGTTTAATTAACATGTATTTGTCATAATGTTTTGGGATATAAATACGATCTAACGTTGTGTAAGAAGCAGACACTTATCTTCATGTTGGTGCTTATTTACTCTGTCGTGTTGTATTGATGTGCGTAGTGACCATGGCCGGCCCAAAGCATGGCCAGGTGGTCACCGGCTCAGGGCCCGACCCTTAAATGGACCCGAACGTTTTTAAAAATACACACACACACATATATATATATATATATTAAATTCTATATTTAGGATATATATTTGTGTTTTATACATTAAACTCTTGTTATTGGAGTAAAAAAACAACTAATTTAATGTAAAGATCTCAAGTTCAATCATTGGCTCAAACACCATATTCATTTTTTTTTAATTCATTTATCTTTACAAAATTTTGGGCCTAATTTTTTTTTTTTTTTCACCTGAGACCTAATTTTTTTAGTGTTCTCGGGGATGGCCCTGGTAGTGACTAAGGTTTAGGTGCATGATTATAATTCCTTGAAAAAGAATGAATCGCTATAAGTGAAATAAATTAACCTGTTTGAGATCTACACTTTACCGGTTTAAAACTATGACTAATGGTATGAAGCTTGGTACCGACTGTATGAGCTGAACATGTCATTTAACCACCCATATCTTGTCATTCTAAATAATAATGGTATTATTATTATATCTAGAACATATAGGTATTCATAAGTATTGTGTGAATGAACCATATTATCACTTCAATGCTCATACAAACTAATGATCTTGAATATCAGCATATAAAAACGGTTTAAACAATGAACTTGTCAAAACCGTACCATTAAACTACTAAAATTAAATGATCCAAGTGTCTTCAGGAGTTCACCCTAATGTTTTTATTAAAACCCAACCTAATCAGTGTGATTTATGGTTTTATAGAAATGTAGTTAACGGTTCACCCTAAAGTTTTTATTAAAACCAATGGGAGTTGATTGTGAACCCCCAACGTAGAATGTAAAGATGTATATTTTGAACTGTGAAAATTGATTTGCATTTCTCATTGTTTACGCATGAATAAACACTTTTTGGTTGGATTGTCTCATTTTATAGTGCTAAGTCAAATGTTAGTTAGGTGACTTGGTGAACCACCCATATCTTGTCATTCTATATAATTTTAATAAAAATTTAATACATAGTGGTTTTGACTGTTTTCTTAATAACAATAATAAAACTATACATGTCACGAATCGTCATCTATAGTAAAAATTATTTGGACTAATATTTTTTTTCGACGTGCTAAAATTATAGGGGTAAGTGTAATATTCAAGTAGGAATAGGTTAAAATGAGAACTAGGTTGAATTGTGAGAACCACAAGAACTCATTTATTAACCACGTATTTATTTAATTGTGTAATGGATTTGTGGTTGTAATTAAACTATAATAAAACATTAATTGCGTTACACCGGTGTAGTCATTTTGTTGCACCGATGTTGGGACGATGAAATTTTTTTTTTCATTTTTTAGTTAGCCATTTTTAATTATTAGGTAAAAAAAATTAAAAAAATCACATTTTACGTCAGAGTTTTCACGGTTCTCACAACTGAAGTAAATTCTCAACCGAACCGAATCCAAGTAAAATTTAGTGTCAAATTTAGAAAGCCGGGATAAACCGAAAGTGAATATATGATTTGAGTTTGATTGTAAGGTTTTATTTTTATTTTATTTATTTATTTTTTTCCTTAGGTTTACAAACACAACATAAAGTAATAAACCTTCCAAAGACTAGAGTTATGAAGTCAACATAGAGGCACAAACTCAACCCCTCAAGAGGTCTCCGGCTTAGTTTATAGTAGGGGTGTACAAAATCGGATAATCTGAATTTCGGATATCCGAATTTCGGATAATCCGAAATTTCGGATAGTCAATATTGAGATCCGAATCCGAATCCGAAATTTCGGATATCCGAAACTTAAAAAAAAAATTAAAAAAATAATAAAAAATAAAAAAAAAACTATAAAAAACGTTCTCCTTTATGCCTAAAACGTGAACCTATTAAAAAAACAAAAATCAATGTTAGATAAACGAAATTTGAACAACAAATATATAAAAAAAAACTTATTATTTTGATGGAAGGGGGCTGTGGAAGTCGGATACGAGGTGGACGGGGGCTGTTATAGAGGAGAGAAGAGAGAGCAACAGCTATGGATTAGAGGAGTATGGACTTAGAGTTAGAAGGATTATGGATTTAGGATTGTGTATTGTGTTATGTAGCGTATATAATATTATATATTTATATATATATTTTTTTAATATTCGGATTCGGATAATCCGATTATCCGAAAATTTTCAAAATCAAGATCCGAATCCGAATCCGAAATTTCGGATAATCCGATTTTCGGATATCCGAAAATCGGATTATCCAAAATTTCGGATAATTCGGATTCGGATTTTCGGATTTTTCGGATTCGAATTTTGGATTATCCGATTTTGAACAGCCCTAGTTTATAGTAAGGACAAACTATAGATAATGGAAGTAAGCATTCGAACTCGGGACAAGGCTTAAGAGTCATTGTTCACCTTAAAAAAGGTAGCGGGTATGTTCGAAACTAAATGTATTTGCCATTCAAAAAAGAAAAAATAAATCTAATTTAATATTTATAACATCAAAACTATATTTATTATTTATTACATATGTTTGCTGATTAATTAACTCACTATAAAATATTATAGTATATTTTTTTAATATTAAAACAGTAAACACATCTTGATTCGAACTAGGGCTGTTCACGAGCCGAGCCGAACCGAACGGTCCTTTGCTCATGCTTGGCTCATTTACAAATCGAACCAAGCTGAGCGGCTCGTTTACAACCGAGCTGAAAAACGAGCGAGCATTGTTCGAGCGCAATTAGCGACGAGCGAGAAACGAGCGAAAAGTAATTTAGACAACCATGAAATTGGGATGTTATCTTCAATGTTTTCGTTGTCGAGTGACAACTAAGGTGTAACTGTCCGATGAGGACACTAATATTGAGGTCCGAGTGTCCAAGAATGAGGCTTAGGTTTAGGCAATGAGCATACTACAGAGAACAATTGTCGCTTTGTAACATAAGATGATATCAGTCGACGACTAGGGGTGGACGACTAATAACATAAAGAAGTCAAAGTTGTCATTTTACGACTTAAGGTTTTACTATTAAACTTAGTATTAAATTTTTATTTGATAAAGCAGGCTATTCATATTTTATTTGCATATATTGGGCCAAATGTTATGTATAAATCTGTAAATATTACTATGATTTGTGGGTATATATATAATTATATATTATATATATAATAAATAAATAATAATTAATTCGAGCCGAACCAAGCCGAGCGGACCTTTGCTCGTGCTTGGCTCGTTTACAAACCGAACCGAGCCGATAAGCTCATTTACAACCGAGCGGGCAATCGAACGAGCATTTTTCGATCATTTTCCGAACGAGCGGCGAGCGATCCACGAACGACGAGCGATTTGAAGAGCCCTAATTCGAACTCTCAAATTTTCAAAAAAACAATATAAAAAAAATAATAAAAAAAAAAAAAAAAATCCTTTCATCGTTCTCCTCACCTGAAACCTCCCTCCCCCCCACTCATTTTATGGATCTCTTTCTGCCTCTCTATATACTCTCTGCAACTATATCTCTCACACACTTTCTCTCTCTCTAACACACACTTTCTCTCTCTCTATACGTATACATACATACATTGTTTCCTTCTCTCTCTACAATACCTTGTAACTTACTCTCTCACTCACCAATCACACACAACACATTGCTCTTCACTTTATCAAAGCACCACCACGTGAACCTCTGACATATTCTAATATCTCACTTTTCATAATAATAATAATAATAATCATCAAATTCACTCAATAATGTCAGCTTCTTCATCATCTAGAGTAAGAAACAGTCCACCATTACACCATAAAAAACCGTCCAGTCCTTTCTCCTCTTCTTCAGTATCATCCTCATCCTCCTTCAAGCAGATCGTTCCTCGATCCTCTTCCAATACGACGCCGTTCGGTGCTTCCGGTAACGGTAACGGTAACAGATCCATCGTTAGGTCTGATTCCATGTATTCTAACAGAAGTGGTTACGGAAACCGGTCTCCGGTAGTTTTTCCGTCTCCTGATGAAATTGTTTTAGAGCCTGTTGATAATGTACCGAGATCGAGAACAGGAGATAGCATTTCTGTTACGGTTAGGTTTAGGCCTTTGAGGTAATTATTATTATTATTATTATTATTAATTGAATATGTTTTGGATCTGTACGTATTGCTGATTGTAAGTTGCCTAGGGTTTTGAGAAAAAAAAGTTACTACAATACTGAAATTTGGCTAAAACCAAAACCGAATACATTACTTGTATATGTTTTATTGGTAACAGACCTTTAAATTCCAGCCGAGTATTGTAATGTATAGTGCTGATACTGAAATTGAGCTGCAACTAAAACCAAATACAGGACTCATATGTTTGGTCGGTACTGCTACGGTACAGTACCTTTAAAGATGCCAACGGCTATCGTATTGCATAGTACTGAAATTGAAATTGAGCTAAATTCATTCCCGAATGCCATACGGTGTGTATTCGGTTGATTGAAGTTTCTCATTCCTTAAATTTAGTTGAAAATTTTGTGTGAATTGTTGATGTTGTAGCGAACGAGAGTATCGATACTGAAATTTAGCTAAAAACAAAACTGAATTGAGTACTTATATGTTTGGCCGGTACCAATATGGCACGGTGCCTTTAAAAATGCAGAACGAGTATCGTGCTGTATAAATTGGAGCTAAATTCAAAACCGAATGCCATACAGTATATATTTGGTCATTTGGTATTCGGTTGAAATTTCTTATCAGTTATCCCTAAAATTTAGATGATATTTTGTGTGAATTGTGACACTGTAGTGAACGAGAGTATCAGAAAGGAGATGAGATTGCTAGTAGTACTGTACCGCATATTAACGATACCGAACTTTAGCTAAAACCAAAAGAGTATGATACTTGTATGTTTGGTCGGTACCTTTAAAAATGCCGAACCAGTATTGTACTGCATAGTAGTGATACTGAAATTGAGCTAAATTTAAAATCGAATGCCATACAATATATATTCGGTTGAAAATTTCATTCCAAAATTTAGGTGACATTTTGTGTGAATTGTGGATGTTGTAGTGAACGAGAGTATCAGAAAGGAGATGAGATTGCGTGGTATCCGGATGGAGACAAGCTCGTGCGAAACGAGTACAATCCTGTGACTTCTTATGCGTTTGGTATAAAATCTGGCTTTAGTTATGAAGATGCAAGAATGTTTAAGTTGAGTGTTTCATAACTGTTAATTATTATGTGATGATGTTACAGATAGAGTTTTTGGACCGTCTGCTGTTACTCAGGAAGTGTATGAAGTAGCTGCTCGACCGGTTGTGAAGACTGCTATGGAAGGAGTAAATGGTGCGGTAAAAGCAGATTAGATTTAACAATTTAATTGCACTATGAGTCACAATGGATTGAATGAAAATCAAGTTGATTGAACGAGTGTAAGACTGCTGATGCAGGTACTGTCTTTGCTTATGGTGTTACAAGCAGTGGCAAGACACATACAATGCATGTAAGAGAAGTTTATAGCCGGGTTATGCTATTGATGTTTAGGGAGTGTTTGGGATTGATTATTCAAAACAGATTATGCGTTTTGTAAAAGCAGGGGTGGGGCTGCTTATAGATTATTGCGTTTTGGTAGCCTAAAAAAGTGATTATCTGCGTTTTCAAAACGCAATCCCAAACACTAAAAACTGATTATCTGCGTTTTCAAAACGCAATAATCTAAAAATCAGATTCAAAACGCATTCCCAAACACCCTCTTAATGATTTTCAATGTTATATATTGAACAATTTCATATTAAGAGGACAGCTATTGGAATTTTGTTAGCTATTTGGATTTTATAGACTTCATTAGTGATGTGAGCAACATTTAGTTATCTGAAATATGGGGTAGTACAGAACATACTGGAATTATGTTGCTGCTGCTAATACCAGTATATTCACACTAGTAAACTAATCCAGTGCATTTTATGCTTTTCAATTTTTCATAACTAATGAAGCTTAAGTTAACTGTTAAAGTACTTTAGTTGCATTCTGTAAGCCCCATCAGTCCAGAGCTATGATTCGCCCTCATTAGAAAGTAATCCCTTCAGTTAACTTGGCTGATATATCGGTTATCGATCATCAACCGAGATATTGGTACAAAATGTCGGTACCTATATTATCGGCTATATTTGACCGATATATCGATGTCAGTACCTTTCTTCTTTGTTCTTCCATTTGTCTTTCTTCTTATTGTTGTTATTAGTGTTTGAACTTTTAAGTCTTAATTGTTAATTGTTAGTGTTAAATATTAGCGTTTTAAGTCTTAATAAATTAAGTTCCCACTTGCTACAATTATTAGTGTTCTGCAAGTTGCAAAAGGTTTATTTTGTTAATGGTAGGAGAGTATAATGAATTGTTAGTGTTAAATTGCTATGTATATAAATTTTGCATGATATAAAAATTACCGATATCTCACCGCGATAACCTATATCTCAAATATCGGCTCTGACCGATATCCGATCTTTTACCACATTAATTGCTTAGTTTGTATGCCTGTATTTTGCTTACAATTTCATTTATCTGTTTTAGGGTGATCACCTTTCTCCTGGAATAATACCATTGGCCATAAAGGATGTTTTTAGCATTATACAGGATGTAAGTGTTTCACATAACCTCATATTTGGCTTTTGAAGTGCATGGCAATTACATACTTCGATAAAACATTACCAGTTTCAGTATTATGATGGGACAGTCACTCTTGCCTGTGAGCATGTCCTTTTGACAAATTTATTGTCGATCAATTGATCTCCCCCTTACAGTCATGCAGTCATGCACTGTATCTTATATGCATGCACACAAGTGCGTGTATCTAATATCTGCATGGATTTGTGCTACAAATGGTTTATTTTGACGTTTGAGGAGCATAGTTTATGAATTGTGAGTAATGAACTTCTTATAATCACATTGCAGACTCCAGGAAGGGAGTTTTTGTTGCGTGTGTCATATCTTGAGATCTACAATGAGGTTAGTGACACCACTTAGATGACTGCTTTTGAACTAATTATACACCAATACATTATACACATCATATTTCACTTCTCACTGCTAGAATATGCATCATTATAATATTCTTTATTTAGTCTCACATTGTGTATTATGTTCCTTACTCATATGGACATAGTATTCTATGCTACTTGTGCCAGGTGATCAATGATTTGCTTGATCCAACTGGGCAAAATCTAAGGATTCGAGAAGATGCACAGGTTTCTGCAGTAACCATACGTTTGATTTCCTGTCTTTAAATGTTTCTGCAGTAATCATCTTAGTATCTTATGTAATTGTTCGGGCTTCTCGTATCTTTATAAATAATAACGCAATGTGGTTTTTGAAAAGTTTTTTTTTTTGTATTTATTTATTTATTTATTTATTTTTTTTTTGGTAAATCTGATTTTTGAAGTTGAATTGTTTTAAATGTTTTTCCTCTTGTTTATGTGCATCTGTATTCTTGATTATGATCCCTGTTTATTCATAGGGTACATATGTTGAGGGTATAAAGGAAGAGGTTGTCTTGTCTCCTGGGCATGCCCTTTCTTTCATTGCTGCTGGTGAAGGTACTGCTTAATTGGACTGTGCTCTCTTGTTTGTTCTTGTACATGTTCATGTCATCTCCAGCTTGTTTTGGCTATTACCATTGCAGAGCATCGCCATGTTGGTTCAAATAATTTTAATCTGCTTAGTAGCCGTAGTCACACTATATTTACTCTGGTATGTATTCGTTATCTCGCTTGTTATTTCGACTCAGGGTATACTTGTGTTTATTCTCTCTTTCTTTTCCGTCTTCTTCTTTTTTTTTCTATTCAGATAGCCATGTGTCAACTTTTATGTTGATCACAAATGCCTGATAATAAATTTTAGTTCCAATATTGGAAATTTAAATCCTTGAGTTAAGGCTGCATGCTGTCTATAATCCGATCAAATTTGTTACTTGCTTCATTTGTAACCAGACTGACACAGGAGCAAAACCGGTGGTTGGGTAATTTTCTGTGCTTCAAAAAGGGTTTGGTTGGGCTGATGACACACCAACCCCATTTTGGCCTTCGCAGTATTGATAAATTATTAATATATTAAATATGGTTGACATGAACATAACTAAGTTAGTAATATTGTTATATTTTAACTTTATATATTTAGGATGTTGTAAGCAGTAAGCATTTGAATATTAGTTAAGACTACTTTTGGCGCATATACCCGCTCAATCCTTTTGACCCGTAACCCGTTTAACAAACAAGGACTGAAGGACGAACCAAGCTGAATTTCTTTTCATATAAACAGTTTGAAATTGCCACCTCTCTCACCAAGCACTATAACACTGGGCAGAACAGAGGTGTGGAGGTTTATTAGGCACATGCTTTACTTCAAGTCAGTTCAAGAATCTTAATTAAAATTGATATATAGCAAATATTTTGTCAAGTTATTGCCTGCACTAAAACATTATATGAAAGTCCCAACAAATTTAGCCTCGGATTCAGTTGGTTTTGCTTGCAAAATGTTGGCAGAGCCCCAGAGGTGATGGGAAGTTCCATTTAGATGAAATATTAAATTATATCATACCGGTGAATGCCGCTTTATTTTTCCAACTCTTGACACGGCTTTTGTTTTACTTTCAAGTGTCAACATTACTCAACAAGTTACTTGCTTTGTTGATAGTCATTGTGACAACCGTTTACAAAATTATCCTTAATATAATTAATAAATTTGGATGGACAGATGATTGAAAGCAGCGCTCATGGTGATGAGTATGACGGAGTTGTCTTTTCTCAACTTGTATGTACAATTTTTTTTTTCTAAAAATTCTTTACATGATGTTTTTTTTTTCTTTTGTATAATCTATTTATATCCTTCTCATATTTGTTCTAGAATCTAATAGATCTTGCCGGATCAGAGAGCTCAAAAACTGAAACAACTGGACTCAGGAGGAAGGAAGGATCTTACATAAACAAAAGCCTTCTAACCCTTGGAACTGTAAGTGATTGTAGATTTCTTACTGATATTACCAGACAGTTTATAAGCATTAAGTTTTACACATATCGTCGTATGTAGTATTACGGTATTACCTGCTTATTTAGTTGTAAATGAGTATAGATACATATAGTTAATTACTCATGTCGTATTATCATATATTAGATTATTGCTCTGTTATTTCTATGGTTATGTAACTTTTTGGGAAATTTATTTCTACCTGTATTATCATACAGGTAATTGGAAAGCTTAGTGAGGGGAAGGCATCTCATGTTCCATATAGAGATTCCAAGCTTACTCGACTACTACAGTCTTCATTGAGTGGCCATGGACATGTTTCAGTAAGTGTAAATAAATCGGAAAAACAACAAATATTTAGTTGAATAAACGCTTAAACGGGCTATCTGATGAATCTCTCTCTCTCTCTCTCTCTCTCTCTCTCTCTCTCTCTCACTCACTCACTCTCTTTAATATATCAATTTTTTTCTTTGCTTACCAGCTTATCTGCACCATAACTCCAGCTTCTAGTAATATGGAGGAGACACACAATACATTAAAATTTGCAAGCAGGGCAAAGCGTGTTGAAACCTATGCTTCCCGAAATAAGGTCTGCTATGAAATATTGTTTTATATATTTTTCACAAATTTGAAATTATACAACCAAGTTGACAATAGTGAAAACATTCATCTTCCAGATTATTGATGAGAAGTCACTAATTAAGAAGTACCAACGAGAAATATCAGTTCTTAAACAAGAGCTTGATCAACTTAGAAGGGGGATGCTTGTAGGTGTTAATCCTGATGAGATAATGAGCTTAAAACAAAAGGTATTATTTTATCTTTGGATTATGTTTCTGATGGCCGCCTATGTATTCAACTGTTTTCATTAAAGGCCACACACACATATAATAAAAATAAATTACAGGCAGCCTAAGTATGTGTCTGCTTTCGTTTATACCAATTCTGGCCAAAAGTATGATGGATGACGAAAACACCCTTATGAATTTAAAAATACAAAGATATCCTTATATCTACACAAAGCATGATCCGACATTCCGATGTAAAAAACCAGGCTGTTCTATTGATTCTGGCATGTTTTTTTTGTCGGATTTGGTATTTTTATGGATTATGAAACTGTATACATAATTTTGGGGCCTATAGTTGTAATCTGGTGGAAATATAACTAGGTTTAATACATTTTTCTGTAGTTATTTTTTGTTTTTTCTTTCAAATTTTAAAGGGATGATGTACGTGGATGATGACTGCCTCCTATATATTTAAATTAGTTAACATGCCACCCAAGTATGTATTTGGCTTCATTTATACCAGTTCAAGCCAAAAATGTAGGGCTGTGCAAAGGGTCCGGAACCGACCCGACCCGGACCCACCGTAACCGTATACCCTTTTATTGTTGAAAGTAGGAACCACGAACCGAACCTTAAAAAGCTATGTGGTTCCGGGTCCAAAAGGTTATGATGGGTCGGGTAAAAGGGTTTGACCCTCTAGAACCTTTTAATGTAATAGCCACTTTTAGAGGATTTACATATTCCTATTCTTTTACCATGCTCGTAAAGAAATTCCTCCATATGGTTCTAACAATAGCCCATGAGTTTCTTTTTTAAGTCACTTTTAGTTTCTCGACTTATGTTTTTGTAACAATTTTGTCATTCTCATCACTAAAAACATTATGTAAATCTGTTATGCATACATAATAAATACACACACACACACATCAGAGCGACATATATAAATATTTACTTTAAATTTGGATATAATATATATTATATAATATGGGTCAGGATCCTGTACAAAGTGTTTTTTTTGTGAGAAGTGTGAGAAGGATTAAAAATTGATACTTAGGCATCATTTTTTGAACTTAGTCGTGATGTTTTGGATTGTTTTGCTTATAAAAACACCAAACATAACAATTAAAAACCGAAAACAATGTATTTTAGGCTTAAAACTTAAAACACCATGCTAAGAACATTAGCAGTGTGTTTTAAGTGTTAAGTAGTGTGTTTTAGCTGTTTTTTAAATTTAATGACTATAATACATTGTGTTGTGTTTTAGATTGTTGTGTTTGGTGTTTTTCAAGTTAAAACAACCTAAAACATCATTCCTAAATCCAAAACATGATGTCTACATGTCAATTCTTAGTCCTTCTCACACTTCTCACGAAAAATGTACTTTGTACAGGATCCTAAACCTATATAATATATCACATCTATGCATATCCATCAATCCGAAAAATATTTCAAGAAAAATACATTGTTATTATTATAAATAATATTTTTAATATTGTTATTAACATTATATGAAATCGATTACAATAAATCGTAAAAACGAATAGTGAAAAGACTAAAAAAGATTATTTTTTTAATTAAAATACAAATGGTTTTTGTGGTTCTTATATTAGAACCGTGGGTTTGGAACCGACCTGACCCGGAACCGATAATTCATATAAATCTAGAACCGGAAACCGACCCATATATTTAAAAAGGTTCGGGTCCAAGGTTCCTGTGGGTCCGAAACATGAAATGCTCACCCCTACAAAAATGACAGATGATGAATGCTCTTTTTTGAAAAAAGACAGAAAACGCCCTTTTTGGTATATCAAAAAGCATAATCCAATGTAAAAGTACAAAAAAATGAACTGTGGTGTTCTTGTTCTTACTTAATAGAATTCTGGCATGTTATAGGTCTGATTAAATATTATGCTCAATAAGCAAGCTTTTTTTTTTCTTTTCAGTTTTACGTATATATGTTTTTATTTACCGAGTGGTATGTATTTAATAGTTAGAAGAAGGACAAGTAAAAATGCAATCACGGTTGGAGGAAGAGGAAGAAGCTAAGGCAGCTCTAATGAGTAGAATTCAAAGGCTCACAAAGCTAATACTTGTTTCTTCAAAAAATACAGTTCCTGGATTGAAAGATGCATCTGCTCATCAACGGAGTTTATCTGCAAATGAGGATGACGTAAGTTACATATGTCTACCATTTTCTCTAATCTCAATTTACTTCCTTTTTGGATCATGGCTTTTAGAACATTATTATCTGCATACATGTGTTGCTGGTGTAACATTTGGTATGAAACATAAATTGCTTTAGTTTAGATGATTTAGTTTATTTTCTTTGTCACTGCGAAACCTGGTTATGCAAATATCTGAACTTGTTCCGTCTGTGTTTTCGTTGATTTATGTACTGGTTAGAAAATGGGCCCATCGAGGGTTGGGGTTGGAACGTTAATTTGGCACAAGTCAAAATGGCTTGGGTTGATCTCAATATTTTTTCCTCTCTCTCCTCTCTTTTCTTTTAGTTCGGTAAATTTTAGATTTATTAAATATGATACGAAGACTACATTATAATAATGCTTATCTAGTTTGCTTAGTTCTTATCTGCATTCTTGTTTTGCTGGTGCAAGTGTAACATCTCAAAGTGGTTGTGTGATAGTCCTCTTGGTATGAACTTATGAACATGAACTGCTTAATTCTAGCTGCTTAAACTGACACTGTGAGAGTGAGACCTGGTTTTATGCATAATCTCTCAGTTGCCAATGATTTATTTATTAGTGACAAAATGGTAGATCATGTGGGTTGAATAACAGGTCAAAATGGGTAGTGTTGACCTGCAAAACATCTTATTCCCTTTTTTTCCCTTGAATTCTGTAAATAATTGATGTTTATCTTATTACAAAAACTACATTATGTTATTATTTAAATACATTTTTTTGGGAATAAAGCAGGTTTAGAGGTTATAACTTAAAGCATTTGTATACATTTTCAATCACTTACGACCCATTTCATTCTAAACAAATGTTTTAATTCCATTAGACTCTCTGGAGATACTATATAATCCTAATCTACCCATTTTTAGTTTAATGGATAGAAATTGTCACCTCTTGATTGATGTTTCTGTCCTGGATTTTTTTAAACTCCTGTTTGATTGCATTTTGATTTACGAGATATGAACTTGATGATTTATTTTATTTGCATATATTTCAGAATGGTTCTCTGCTCTCGCAAAGTGAGAATCCAAATGACTGCCCATCAGAAATATCTTATGAACACAAACACCGAAGAAATTCCAGCAATTTATCAGCAGCAGGTAGCACCGTCACAGAATCAACTCAAGTGGGTGACCTTATTAATGGTTCTGCCGGTGGTGCCAAACTGCCTACAGTATGTTTCAAGCCTTTGCATGGTTATTTGATAATTAATATCATCTTTGTTATGAATAATCTTATGTTTAATTATAGGGTGTAATCTCGATAGATGAGATGGATCTTCTAGTGGAACAAGTTAAAATGCTTGCAGGAGAGATTGCATTCAGTTCAAGTACAATGAAACGTTTAGTAGAGCAGTCTGCAAATGATCCTGAGAGCTCAAAAGCACAGGTATTAGTTATTTTTTCAACTGAATTTTACATGCTTTACATTCAAGTTATGGAAAATAGTTACTTAAGATTCTGCCTTACGTTTGGAGAATGTGCTATCGTTTATGCATTTTATTGTTTGTTGAATAAAATATTGTTACAATTGGTTTATATTTACAAGCTAGGTACTACCTAATGGCCGCCTAATGGCCAAAACGCCCAGAACTTCGACTAGGGGCTTATTCCTATATTTATGTCCGACTAGGGACTAGGCGACCGCCTAGCCCGCCTTTTACAACACTGCTAGGTAATATACATCAAGAATGATAGTTAATAACATTATCTATTATAATGACATTTACTTTATAAGTGCCTATGAAGGATACAGTAGATAAATAACTTTGTAAACTTTTATGAGGATGGAACATATCTAGATTTCTATGCTAACTTCAGAGACATATATTCCACAGATAGAAAACTTAGAAAAAGAAATTGAAGAAAAACGAAGGCAAATGAGGGTCATGGAAAAACAGATTATCGAAAGCAATGAAGCTTCAATTTCTAATACGTCGTTGGCTGATATGCAACAGGTAGTTTCTTTTTCAACATGCATTTCTGTTGTCTGTGGTATTTACGAGCCAATGATTTTTTATGTATTCATTTGCATGCCTATTAACTTGCATTTCTGGTTGTTTTTTAGACAATGATGAGATTGATGACACAATGTGACGAAAAGGGGTTTGAGCTTGAGGTCTGCATACTTAAATTACTTTTTATTTGTTTTAGCTGTAGTATGAGAATATTAAGTATGAGACTGTACATTATGCGATCAGTTTTTATTGTGTCAATTTGGTATTATTTACTGTTTAGCATTTTAAGCCAATTGTTATGATTATAGACAATCACAATAGTATACAAACGGGCTTCTTAATAGCATTCTTCATATTTTCAGCTCAAGACAGCAGACAATCGCATTCTCCAGGAACAATTACAAAAGAAGGTATATACGAATGTGGTTTGAAAATAATTACAAAAGAAGGTATATACAAATGTGGTTAAAACCACATGTGCGGTGTGCCTTTTTTGTTTGTGTTCTTTTCTTACATTCGCTTTGAATCATTGCTAAAAATGGTTTCGAAGTTATTTACGCATCACTGAACTGTTGCTAAAATCAGTGCTACACTGTTGCCATGTTTTCCTTATTTTGACATTGTTTAATAATATTATAGTGTTCTGAAAATAAGGAGCTGCAAGAGAGAATGATATTACTTGAACAACAGTTGTCTGCAGCCCAGAGTGAGAAAGCCGTGTCATCATCTGGACATCATGATTCTGAAGAATACATTGATGAACTAAGAAAGAAAATTCAAATTCAGGTGATTGTTATTAAGCTAAGGGGGTGGATGGGTGGGTTAGATAATTGGTCAAAACAGGTAAAATCTTGCTAACAGCTGTTTAGACCCAAAACACTTTCATTCATATTTTAAAATAAATAACTAGTGTTAGATGTGATAAACACAATTTTTATTATTTATATAAATTATAAAATGATTTAGGTGGGTTGGATTGGGTTGATTTAAAACATTTTTTTTGTCTAAATGCTTTTGTAGTAATTAATTTGTAAACTGCCAAATATGATTACAGAAATATTTTTTCAATAAATTTATTTTAAACAGGTTGAACTCGGGTAATTTTACTGTGTTGTGTTGGTAACTTTTTAAACCTTAAATTTTTATATAAATAGTTGGTGTTGAAAATGATTGCAGAAATTATCTTATTTCCTTATTAATCTACTTTTTTTCTCGTGTGTAAAACATTGTAGGAATTTTTATGCCTTAAAAAACACTTTGAATGACTTTCAATCCATTTGCTAAAAAACTAATTTTATATTTTACGTGTAACCTGCTAGAGATAAAGTATTACCCAAATAGATAAATTTAAAGTAAATATGCCAAAGTTGCTACCTTTGATTGCTTGTGCTAACTCTATGTTGCTCATATGAGTAAACATGACAATATACCAGATAGTGATGTGAATTGCTTTCTAGCTTCGTAGTTAAAATTGTGGCTTCTAATTGCAAGTCATTAGAAGTAATTGTACAATCTTGTATTATTTAATATCTTCATTGTTTCCTTGTTTGAGCAGGAAGTAAACTACGAGAAATTAAAGCTTGAGAATGTTCAAATTCTAGAAGAAAACAGTGGATTATCAGTACAGAATCAGAAACTATCTGAAGAAGCATCTTATGCAAAAGAGTTAGCATCTGCTGCCGCTGTTGAACTAAAAAATTTAGCCAGTGAAGTCACCAAATTCTCACTGCAAAATGCAAAACTTGAAAAAGAATTGGCAGCTGCTCGTGGCAGTAACCGCACAAAATCGGGTCGAAATGGACGGATGAATCGGGTCAACGATGAGTTTGAATTAGAAGATTTGAAAAGGGAGCTGCAGGCAAGGAAGCAACGGGAAGCAAGCCTTGAGGCTGCATTGGCTGATAAAGAACATACAGAAAATGAATACAGGAAAAAAGCTGAAGAATCAAAGAAAAAAGAAGCGCTTTTGGAAAATGATTTGGCTAACATGTGGGTTCTTGTTGCTCAGTTGAAGAAAGAGGTTAAAGAATCAAATGTGAATGGTGAAGGAGGACGTGGTGAAGTAATTGAAAATGTGGATGAGCTAAGATTCGAAGATGGTGATTTTAATAATTCGGTCGTTAAAGAAAGCCATGATTTGGATGTTCAAGAAGTAGCTCATGATTTGGATGTTAAAGAAAGTCATGTTTTGGACGCACCACAAGAAGAGCCACTTGTTGCTCCTCATGTTTTGGACGTGCCAAAGGAAGAGCCACTTGTTACTCATCATGTTTTGGACGTGCCAAAGGAAGAGCCACTTGTTGCTCGTTTGAAGGTAATTTCGTTATTTTGAGCCATCTTATCCGGTGAAAATATTGGTTGGTCAGGTCGGAACGAGTTCCCTTAGTACAAGGTAAAACGGTTAAACGGGTCGAATTGTTCCACCAATAGTTTTATTTGTGAGGGTTTAATTAATTTGTTAATTATGCTTACAATTTTTTTATTATAGATATATTACTATATCTAAATCTTTAAATAGAAGTTAAGGAGGTTGTGTTGTATCTATAAAAGAATAGACTTTTGGTGACTTTTACTCGTTTGACATGGTCGGCCCATTTGACTCCTTTTAGGCTTTCACTATTTTTTTATTTGGCTTGTTAAGATAAAGGTCATAAACAAAACCTATATCTAGCCACTCTTAAGTGGATTTAAATCGCCATCCTAACTTTTAGCCTTCTAGATTAAGGGCAAACATCTTTTTGACACTTTGATATACTTAGGTTATTATTTTTTTTTTGTTTTTTTTTTATTTTTTTACCAAGGTAAGCAATTTGATCACATCAAATGGTTAAGATAGGTAAGTATGTTGCATAAAGTGATGAGGGTAGGTGTTGAAAAACCCTATAGACTTTCGCATAATTTGTATTTAAGTTCTTGGAGTTTAGGGACTTAATCATGCGAAAAGACCTATTTCTTGGAGTTTATATATGTTTAGGGACCTAATCATGCAAAAAAAGGCCATATTTGTTAAAACGTTTGAGCACTTTCTCGATAAGATTCTTAAAGTTAGGGGGCATGTAATAATTTAAAATAAGTTTCATACTTAATCATCGTGTTCTTCAGGCTCGGATGCAAGAAATGAAGGAGAAAGAACTCAATTACAATGCACATAATGACATAAATTCTCATGTATGTAAAGTATGCTTTGAATCACCAACTACAACAATGCTTCTTCCTTGCCGCCATTTTAGCTGTAAGTCACTTCAAATTATCCCAACGCTATTTCAACATTGATTTATTAACAATTATTTAACTTGAACATAAGAGTCTTATCATATGTTCATATGTCGATATCTTACGTCTTTTTGCAGTGTGTAAATCTTGTTCAGTTGCATGTTCCGAGTGTCCAATTTGCCGGACAAAGATCAATGATAGAATTTTCGCTTTCACCTCTTAATATTTGCAGATCACCTCTTACAATGAAGGTATGTTTCAAAGCTCTTGTTTCTGATTTATTGATCACTGTTCTAGGGTCATTTTTGTAATTTTACTACTCCCAAATGTTACTGTCCCAAAATGTTTGCAAATAAAAAGCATAAAGTTTTAACTATGTACATTTTTGCAGTTAAGGTCTGTCTTAGTGTATTTAAGATATACTATATTACTAATTCGTCTAGAAAACTTTCACGCTTTTATGAATTATGATAGCTTTTACAAGGGTAAGGGAGCAAAAGAGTAAATTGTTACTTCCCATTTTTAAAGTCGACAATTCGTTTTCTCTTGAATTTATCAGTCACTTGACACAAGTATGTATTTTATTTCATTTATTTAACAATAAAAACATGCCGAACGCAAAACTACCTCTGATCATATGATGATGTGTAACAGGCTATCAGTGTGATTTTATTTATATATTATTTTAGTTTTTTTTAAATAAGGTAGTTTTGTCATTCAAACATGTTTTTTCTTTTAAAACTACCCTTGTGGGTGGGTTCATTCTCACCTTCCTAGATGTTGTAAATGAGCCGAACATGGGCTAAATGGCTTGTTCGAGCCCTATGCCTATATGTTGAGCTTAGCTTGCTAGTATTTTACAAGCTAGCGCTCGATTCATATCTTATTTTTAATTATTTTTGTTCAAATATGTTATAGTTAGATATTTAGATGTAACAAAAATATATATTATTTTGTCTTTATATATATTTCTGAGTAATAAGCTTCAAACTGAAAAAGCTCCCTTTATAAACTCGGCACTTTTTAGGGAACCGACTTTGAGTAGCTCGGCTTATTTACACCCATATTAATACGACCCAACTCAGATTAACATTGGATTTTGATATTTTATTACTAGAGATGTCATGTGCATATTAGTGATGTTTTGTTTGTTGTATGGGCTGCTGCAGGAACCATCCATCATTCACCTGCTGGTTATATTTTATGTCACATAGTGGGTGTCAATTCTTTAATTGGTCAAACTGTATACTACTACTACTACTAAAAAGGTATAGTACCATTTTGTCTAGTTCTTCTAAATGGATTGTAAAATTAGAAACCTTAAACAACTAAAAATAGAGAGAGGTACTTGTTTGATTCTAGTATTCTACCCTGTTGTATTTACCAAAATAGTCTTGTTGACGAATAATAAAGCTTATAAGTTTGTTTATCTAACAAAAATGTGTCACGTGTTGTACATATGTGCTACCTATGTGTTCAAGCCGTTGATGCCTGATGCTGCTGCAGTGTCCCAGGCGCGTGTGTACATGGCACTCATCATTTGTACTTGTGCGTTTAAGGGCACCAACTAGTTAAATTGCACCATATCTCATCGCGAAAAGCTTTATTTATAAAATTAGTTCATTCATTTGAATGATCTGATTTAAGCGAAGGGTGTCATTGTTGGAATAACCATTTAAACTTTGCAACAATTGCTTTTATTTTTATGTACATTCTTTGTTTAAAAAGTATGTGTCAACAAAAATAAAAAATCAAAAAATGGGGCCTGATACATGTTTATGTAGTATGTATGTATGCATCAATTTTATTGATTATAACTAATTATTAAATAATATTTCAAATTCCAATTGACATTTTTTAACAAACTAACAAGCATATCCTGTACTTTTTATCTTTAAAATAAGAAGGTATAAAGTTATTTTTATTATTATTTTTATGAAGAGGCTTAAGGTTATTACTTTTTTATCTTAAAAATGAGGTGTTTATCCTAAAATAATAAGATGTACATGGCATAATTAGTGATAAAGTCATAAAACTGTACTTTTTTATTTCTTCATTTATGTAGTAAGATTATTAATTTTTGTAGCACATCTTGTGTTACAAGCCTTAGTTATGATAAGCGGACATTATTCTTAAAAAAAATACATGTATATATATAAGATCAGAAAACGTATTATTGGAATAAGATCAATCCAAACAAGATGGATATAAACAGTTTTGGTCTTCGCAGAAGCCCATGCTTCTACATGCCAACTTTGTTTTCATGGATAAATACACATACATACACACATGTATAATGTAAACATTAATTTCAAATTTTATTAATAATGCTTGAAAATATTTACGTTATTTTTTGTTGAGGTTTAACCATAACTAATCTTGTTATGTTATTCAAATACTTGTCTATTACTACATTTTTAATTCCCTAATCTGTTTAACGTTTGGAACACGAAGTGTAAACATTAGCGGATCACTTGGGTTTGTTTCGATTTTCGTTAGTTCATTTGATTTGTTTAAAACTATCTTCTTCATTTGTATATAGTGTACTAGATTGTAATTGAACTAGTTATACCAACAGTCCTGAGTATTACAGTTTGAACAGGCTCATCTAGACGGTTTTCATAACACTGGTTTCGTTAGTTGTCACATCTTTAATATCAAATTAATAAACCATTTGTATCATTATATTATTTAAAAGAAATATATAGTATGTATTTTTATTTATTTGTTTATTTATTGAAAGGTGAAAATATGTAGTATGTATTAATTCGTACGCTAATAATAACCCATGCAAAGTCAATATGAGTATGTATTACACTCTACAAATGCTTAAAAGTTTTTTGCATCTACAAATTTAAATCATTAGTTGCTAACTTTGATTGTAAACACAATTGATACATATAAATACCCATGTATACTTTCAAGAATTTTTTAGTAAGCTAAATTCATCAGTAAAAGTATTTTAAATTTTAAAGAAAACATATATGAGTACACACTATAGGTTAAAATATCGAGTCTTCTACTCTTGATTTTCTTTTTGCCTTGGTTGCCTTTTACACAATTTCAAGTACGTCATATACTTAATAGTTAATAAGGATGGTCAGAGCACTCCACGAAGAAGTCCTGTGATGGCCGTGAAACACTGCCGCAATCACAGTGATCACGGTTTGTGATGGTTTTCGGTGTTGGTGGTCACGGTTGTGATGGTCCATATGAACGTTGTCACGTTGTGTAGCATTACCTTTGATCGTTAACTTCAAAATAAAGAAATACCCATTTCTAACTATATAAACTTGATATCCTTTTAAATTTTTTCACACATTTCTTCTCCTACTCTACTACAACTTAAAATCCCCTTATAAATAATAATAATAAAATCAAATGAAGGGTTCAAGCACATTATTTTCACCACACTCACCAACTTCTTCCGATTCTACTCTTGATTTTCTTTTTGCCTTGGTTGGATTTTACACAATTTCAAGTTTTAAATTTATAAACACGATAAGATACAATCACTTCTACGACATGTTAGGGCAGATGCACCCACCATTGGCGTAGCCGCGTAGTATAGCGAAGATAAGATACCGAGATCATTCAAGGACACAAGAACTTTTAGTATCAGAATGTTATCAACGTCTAGTCAAACCAAAATGTGAGTTTAAAAGGGTTTAAAAAAAAATTAAAGCAAATAAAATTAAATGAAAGCAATAAACAAGAAGAATCACTTTGATCCAACTTCCCAATAATGTCTCAATTAACTTATTATAAATATATTAATAGGCTAGTGATTTGAACAGTAACTTTGGTTTTTTACCCTTTATCACGTTTTATATAACATTGTTTCTGATAATCATTCAGTGTTGTGCTTTGTTTCAGTGGTTTTTGGTGCTATTTAAATTTCATTCAACCCGGGTTAGATTCTTTGGGGGTAAATTTTATTCTGTATTTTTTTTGTTCTTGCGAGGACATTGATTGTTGTGTGGTGTTGATGTCTTATTAGCCTGTTAGGGCGGTGATGGCCTCATCAGCTTTGCTAGACTTGCGTCAACCAATTCCTCTCTTCTTTCTTTCACAGTTCACCCCACCCCTCTTTCCTTTTTTTTTTCACAATACATAAACACTCACATTTATTTTCTGTGTTTATAGAGAGAATGAGAGTTTTAGACCTAAGAGAGAGAGATGAGCTAGAGAGAGGGAGAGAGGTGGTGATGGGAGTGGGTGCCGTCCTCCGGCTGGGCACCTAATTCAATGACGATGGTGGCGATTGTTAGGGGAATCACCGGCGTGACTATATCGGCAATGGTGCCGGGACCATTGATAGGACAACGATGGGTTTGGTCGTGAAAGGGAAACAAGTTTGGAAGAGATACTTACCAAGTTGAGATATGTTGATATTAATTGATTTACTTTTGCTATTTGTAGGGTTTTTGTGATGAAGGTTTCCTCCTCACTCAACGTTTGGTTTCATATTTCTTCAGCCGACTACATCAAGATCCAGTCACAGGTAATGCAAATCCGTTAATTGCTTCATGATTAATGGCACTGTAAAAAGATTTCTATCCATGTTTATTGACATAACAGTTTTGTGCTATTTGTTAGTTATATTGCTAAACATCAACTCAATGTGAATATGACCAGCTGGTAAATGTGTAATTATCCTCCAAGATGTTATGAGCAGCTACAACAGGATGAAGGGCAAATCTACCCTGGATTATGCTGGCATCGCGACTCAGGTTTGGCTGTCCCTAATGTTTTATTTTTCATGTAAAATTATATGTTTAGGTACAAGTATAGTGGTTCGTTTTGTGTGTTGTATTCTTAAAAACGATAAGCTGTAATTTTTTGTGACGTTTAAGCGAAGACAACTTATCGTTAGAGTATGAATTCTAGAGTTATCTATTTATAGTGTAATGTTATATTTACTATTGTCATAGTTTATGCATTTTGAATCTAATTTTTTGGGTGATGTTTCAAAATATTTTTTTATAAATATTTAAAAAATACTTGATTTGGTTTAATTATATCTTCTCGCATCCCGTTGAATTATCAACTACACGATTATACTTACACTTGTAGTCCACCCGTCGCATCGCGCGGGCTCCGCGCTAGTCATTAACATATATGCATTAATTTTTGTCTATTAAGCAACTAGATTATACCCCGGGAGCGTCCCGGGTTGAGAAATTTAATATGATACATCAATTTTACATATGAAATAGACTGATGTATAACTCTAATATTAATATCTAACCTAAACAAATTAACAATGTACAACTCCAATGCTAACACCTAACCTAAAAGAATGTAGAACTTTAATGTAACTCTAATATTAACACATATCCTAAAGACTAAACAAATGTACAACTCTAACATACTAATATTGATACCTAACTTAAAACAACGTATAACTCTATTAACCTATTCGGCTCTGGTTGAAAAAAAAAACATATTTACTGATTTGAACATAATTAGTGACTTGTCTATACATGATTAAAGATTTACCTGAACACTTTGTGTTTTTTTTCCTGTGTGAACAAAACCCCACAAAAAAATTTCTCCGTTTTTTATATAGCACTATGGTACTCGTTGGAAAGATAATAAAACGCTCGTTAATTTGGTGTAATTTTTTTCATTAAAAAAATCTCGTATATTAAAGATATTAACGTTTAAAAATTATGGGAGGAAACATGAGGGTTAAAAATCCAATTTTGTTTTTAAATTATTTTTCCTAAAATATCTCAATGCCACATGGGATGACACATGTCACACTCAAGGAAGAGAATGTCTCTTTGAGTGCCATGTCATTAAAATGGCTTTGGTTTATTATATGTATAGATTATATTTGTAGCAATTAAAATTTAAGATACCCATTCATGTAATCACTTTACTTTCTCTCATAAGCATCATATAGAATTCTTTATTCGTTTCTTGTAGACTTTTACCTAAAATGGTTATGTGTTAGACAGTAGAGTATATATTACAATATCAAAATTATGGTTATGGGTTACCTTCAAAGATCTTCATTCTTCAAAGTTCCAACCGCCCATGCTTCACAATCTCCTTGTGTCTAGTTTGGGGACCATTCTCCAAAGCAATAAAAAGATAAACTCCATATCCATGTTCCCACATTGGATCTCACAAGCATTAGATTTTCTAGTATCTTTTGGGTTGTCTCTTTTATGTCGTTATCTACTATGCTCGTTGCTTGTTCTATTTAATCATTACACTTTCTTTAATGATGTATGTATTTAGTTTGAAACAAAATTATGAATCAACTTACAATGTATTTGAAGTTTAATATATATTTTATTCTTAGAGCTTATAACGTAACTTATCTTATTGACATTAAACCATCATGAGCTTTATATATCCTTAGACTACACGGTGTGGTCAAAGGATGAAGAAGACATGGAGCGATATGTGGCAGCCACATCAATTCTTCATCAGCCAACCAATAAAAAAAAATACTCATAACCCATGAACCAACCACAATCATCCACCTCATCCTCACATTTTCTCCACACCCGTGGAAATCTCAACCCAACTTGCCCCACGCCACAGACGTGGTGGTGTTAATGGCGTAGAAAGGCTCTACATCACCTTTTCCACGCCTCCACACCGTGTAGCTTTATCGTGAAAAAAAGTTGTAACCTTCTAAAGTGATCTTAAAACTCATATTGTAACTTGTCTCGTTGACATTAAACTATAATGAGCTTTATCCTTATGGTGAAAAATAACATGCTAAACCAGTTATATAAGCTTTATTTACCCTTTTCCACATTTCATATGCTCAGGATTCAAACCCTTTTATTTTTATTTTTTTCACATAGATTTACAAGTTTTATTATATATAGATTCATTTATTCTTTTTTAGAGATCGGCAGAAACAAATGTAAATTTAAACTAAAGATTTTTCTATATATAGTTATTTGAGAGCATAATATTTTGAAGGGAAAAATAACATGTTATAAGTATTTATTTCATAGTGATTTGAAAATACACCTTCAGAAGAAATAAGAAAACCATTGTTCTAAAAGAAAACAAGAATATATAAACCAACTCATACAATCACAAGGAAAAAGACTGGATATATATAGTATAAGGTTATATTGGAAACCCTTGTTATATGGTAAACTCTGGAAACTCTAACTTCCCGACTTTTTTTTATATGAAAATTTTAGGGTATGTAATATACATGATTTTAAGCATTTTGAGACAAAAAAATGGAAAAAGCGCCGAGCCATTTTTTTTAAGACAAAATTACACTTTGTGTCCTTAATGTATCACTGAAATTATGAAACATGCCCTTTTTTATTTTATTTTTTGCATTTTATGTCCAAAATTTGCTTTTTTATTGTATTTTATGTCCTTTTTGACTAACTGAGTTAGATTTCTCAGTTATCCTCAAAACCATCAAGGGTATTATTGTCCATTCACCACATTAAGGACACAAAGTGTAATTTTGTCCTTAACAAACTGAAAAAAAAAACTTTTCAAAATTAAATATATTCATATTCAAATTAATTTCTTGAAATTATTTCCCCACAAAATAAAACCAAATAAATAAATAATAATAATAATAAAAATAATAAAACCAAAATAATAATAATAATAATAATAATAATAATAATAATAATAATAATAAACAAAAACTTCATAAACGCGTTTATTGAATAAACACACACACTGTTCCACCTCTCTCCATATTCTCTCTTTCCTCTCATCCCAAACACCTTCAATTCTAGGGTTAGGGTTTTAATATTATTATTATTATTATTATTATTCAAGAAACCCCCCAATTCCAATTAGATCTATCTTTTTCCTCCAAGATCCAATCTTTATCTAAATCCATCAAATGGGTCATCTCAATAACCCCTTAAACACAATCTTAACCCTCTCAATCATCTTAACTTCATCTCTCTTGGTTTCTTGCAATGATTCAGACAAATCAGCTCTGTTAGAGTTCAAGTCCTCTGTTTCTGATCCTTCTGGTGTTTTAACAAGCTGGGGCCGGGTCGAATCACAATTCATGGGTCGGAGACAGTTGCCTTAACGGGTCGGGTTCTCGGATTGTAGGGATTAATATCACTGGTGGAGGCAATATTGGTGAGTTTACTTGTTTAATGTATGATCAGTTTCCTTTGTAGGGGTTTGGGGGTTAGGAAAGATTGTGGGAATGTTATGTTAATGTTAATGTTAAGTTGGTTGGGGAGCTTTCGTGTGCCATCAGTAGGCTTTCCGAGCTTCGGGCTTTATCGCTTCCGTTTAATGATTTGAGTGGTGAGATTCCTGGTGAAATTTGGGGGTTGGAGAAGTTAGAAGTGATTGATCTTGAAGAGAATTTGATTAGTGGGAAGTTAGCGGGTCGGTTCGTTGGGTTAAGGAGTTTTCAGTTTGTTAATAATAATAATAATAATAATAATAATAATAATAATAATAATAATAATAATAATAATAATAATAATAATCGTGTGGTTTTCTGTAATGTTGATGGTGAAGGTTGAAGATGAAGTGGTGGTGGGTTGAGGTTGAAGATGAAGTGGTGGTGGGTGGGTCCCACAAATAAAAGTAAAATAAAAAAGGACAAAATTACGCTTTGTGTCCTTAATGTGGTGAATGGACAATAATACCCCTAATGGTTTTGAGATTAACTGAGAAATCTAACTCAGTTAGTCAAAAAGGACATAAAATGCAATAAAAAAGCAAATTTTGGACATAAAATGCAAAATAAAAATAAAAAAGGGCATGTTTCATAATTTCAGTGATACATTAAGTACACAAAGTGTAATTTTGTCTTTTTTTTTTAAAAAAAAAAAAACCCGTCTTCGGGTAACAAATGGTTAACACGTGTTAGTTTCGCTTAACATGTGTTAGTCAAAACTTTATTTATTTTTTTTAAAAAAAAACTACTCGGTGTTTTTTATTTTTTTTTGCTAAAAATGCTTAAAATCATGTATATTACATGCCCTATTTTTTCAAAAATTAAAAAAATTAGGAAGTCAGAGTTTCCAGAGTTTACCATATAACAAGGGTTTCCACATTATCCTTTCCCTATATATATTATAAGGTTATATTGGAAACCCTTATTATATGGTAAACTCTGGAAACTCTAACCTCTCGAATTTTTTTTATATGAAAATTTTAGGGTATGTAATATACATGATTTTAAGCATTTTGGGCCAAAAAATGGAAAAAGCGCCGAGCCATTTCTTTTTAAAAAATAAAAAACCGTCTTCGGTTAACAAATGGTTAACACGTGTTAGTTTCGCTTAACATGTGTTAGTCAAAACTTTATTTAAAAAAAAAAAACTACCCGGCGTTTTTTTTTTTTTTTTTGATTTTTTTAGCTCAAAATGCTTTAAATCATGTATATTACATGCTCTATTTTTTTCAAAAATAAAAAAAAAATTGGGAAGTCAGAGTTTCCACATTATCATTTCCCTATATATATATAATTGACATTTTACAATTAAGACCATGGTTATCATTATGTTGGTCAGTGGTCACTTGATGATTTCCCTTTGACAAACATTCTCTTGATGAAGAATTTTGAAACGAATGCCCATATTGTGACATTAATGGCATGGCTTTCAGGATCATGTCCTAAATAGCAATATGCTTCTCACAAGCCTGTCCATTCATTAGAAAATAAAAATTGTTAGCTACTTCTTCAATGCATTACTTTCAATCAACAAAAGTACATAGTGACTTTGTACCTTCAAAAGATATTTCAAATCTCATATGCAAAAAAAGAACAAAAAACACAAAACAAGGTCACAAATCGTGGTTTTGAATTGTTTATTATTTTCATAACTATAGAAGAAAAGCTTGTCGTAAAGGGAAGTATCTGACGTTCGACACGTTTGGTTCCTTGGCATCGGAACCAATGCGGTTTTTGGCTCGAGTTCAGCGAGTACTGCAAAGCAACTTTTCCACCCGTTAAAGGTGAGGGTTTGTTTTTAGCAGTTTAGGATTTTCGATTCAAAGGGGTGACAGCGCAGCTTGTTGCCTGCCTACATATTATCCTTGTAATGTTCCTTTTTTTTTTTTTTTGAAGGTGTACTTCAGCGGTGAAACCAATCGATAGACAACCCCTCAACCCGAGTTCGAATCACTACCCACGCACCGGTGTCCACTTTGAAGTTATCTCAAACCGTTACAGGGAATTTTTTCGTGGTGTACAGGATTCGAACTCAAGACCAAGCCCGGGCGGGAACCCTCCGAAGAGGTAAACCCTCCCACCTCTCCTCAGCTGGGCTGGAGGTCATTGGCTTGTAATGTTCCTTCTAATTGTATGAAAAGTATTATTTTATTAAAAAATAATAATAAATAAAAAAATCATTAATATAAAATGTACCATTAGCATAAATTCATAGTCATAACTTTTGAAAACTTGGTAAATAATTAAATTTTAAAAACATGTATCGATCATATATAAAAAACTTGTTGATTTACAATAGTATAATTATTAGAATATTAAATTAAATTAAATGTAAAATATTATAAGAGTCAATGGTCTTTATTAGGTTGATTAGGAGAGTGAATGATCTTTGCTAGGTTGACTACGAGAGTCAATGGTCTTCATATGTTACCTATATTTCTCTCCCTGTATCTCGCGTATTTATCCTTATAAGAAGAGGGACATTGTACAAGGTTATTCGATCAATACAATCAATACCATTGACTTACAATAATAATTGTTCTTTTACATGTTTTTTGTTCTAAGACGAAAACTACACAAAATAAAAGCAATGCAAAATCTGGTATACCAACTTAGGTTATCCGTTATAATTTGCAGGATGGTCTCGGGGACACGCCACCTTGATTGGGAGGCATGGGAACACCACACCCCTCCCCTTTCCCCATCATTGCTTCAGTGAGATCATGGCCTCCATTTAGGGCGGCTGATGGAGGTGGGCTAGGACGACGATTCTAGGCCCGACACCCAAGAGGGCAAAAAGTTTTAAAAAGATATGTATGGAATTTTAAGACCCTAGAGAGATCGTGCCCTAGCGGCCACCCAACACCCCTCCTAGCTAGCTCTAAACATAGGTTTGTGGATACTAGGGATGATGTTGTGACACCGAGTTACCTAGGTGATGGTGAAAGAATGGAGGGGAAGAGGATTACCATAACACATAAAATAAATTACTTTACAAGTATATCCAAAACATTTACAACCTAAAAACTAAAATGACCAATTTTGACAAGAAAGAGCTACATTTTTTTAACAGCAAATTCCTTTATTCAGTCCAAAAAAAGTTACACGCCAAATGCTAGCAAGACGCTAGACAATACAACCGTCACCCATGTCTCTATACAATACACTTTGTGCCATTTGTTCGGCTACCACATTAACATACAACCGTTTTTACAAACCGCTTCACCTTAACATGCGTACGCTTCACTTTCTTTGTTTTGTTGAAAGAGCTACATGTCCACAAAGAAAAGTGTGCAAATTGCAACTTATTTTAAACTAAACGCTTTTTCAAAACTTACTGAAACCGTAGGGATCAAGGAACTCATCAACATTCCATTCAGGAAACGTTTGTGTCATATACTCAGATATATTCCCAACACCCATTGAACCATCTTCTTGACTCACACTACCACTCATATGATGATCATTATACGTCAAACTACTGTTTTGATCGATCATAGCTCCGAAACGATTCGTGCTTTCAATCGAACCGTTCGAGTTTGATGACGACGGAGTTTGGTGAGACGAATCAGCGTAACATGATAATGAAGCTGATAGTTTAACTCCGGTTAGTAGAAACCGAGTGTGATTTTGTGTGTGTTCGTTTGCTGTATGAATTGGTACGTCGCATTCTCTGCATAAAATTGCTCGGTCTTCTTTGCAAAAGAGAAACGCTCTCCGTTCCTGATTGATTTAGAAAAAAAAAATGGCACTAATAATTAAGATTGCGACGCAAAGCTTGTTGCCCGTTTAGTTTTCATTCTTCTAATGGTTTGTTTTGAAAAGAGACTTGATATGATTGGAAATCAGTAATATGTGCATGCATGGGTGGATCTTAGTTGGTACCGTACTTTTTTTTTTTAACGACCAACTAAAGTATTGCCGGGTACTCCGTACGCGGCCCCCATTGGTTAAAGGTAGCCCACAAGACGTATCTTGTAGCGGCCCAATCTGCACGCACGGAGCCCTCTAGCCCACCCGTCTCCTGTTCCAGGGAAAACCCGGCCGGCATACCCGCCCGAAGGTACGACAACAGCGAACCGGTAAAACCTGGAGGGATCAGGAGTCGAACCCCTGACCACAAGGATCAAGTGTCTCTCCCTCACTTCCCGGTACCACTCCACCACAAGGGTGGGTGGTACTTGGTACCGTACTAAACCGACACTAACCAAACAACATCAGTAACAACATCAATATTCATTTTTATGGTTTTCGGTTTCAATGTTTTCCGGTATTTCTTTACTACAAATACCGTACGGAACTAATACCGACTTAAAAACATATATCGATACCAGTACCAATATTAATTTTTATGATTTCGGTCTCTAAACAGTCGGTGCCAGTAGTATTTTTTTTTTTTTTTTTTAATCTTTACACTACACATACCGAACTACAAACTAGTACCGCACCATCATAATTTATATGGTATTCTATTTGTATTTTTACAAATATTCGGTTTCAGTACCTGACAAATATCGCAAGGAGGCGAGTCTTTGAAAGAAGGATGAAGGAGGGAGAAACGTGGATGTTTGTAGGCGAGCTTATTAGCGTGGTGCACACTGCGGTCGCAGGCGGAGCAAAGGGATGCTTCGTCGGCAGTGCAGAAAACAACAGCCTCCGATATTTGACAAACATCGCACTGGATTTTCATTGCTATTGTTATTGTGGGGTTTGTAGATTTATATATAGGATGTGATGGCCCTTGTGATAAGAAAGAGTGTGTGTATATATAATATATAACTATATGCATATATGGAAAAAAGGGACAAAGGGCATGGGGACATAGCTAAGCTGTGTGTTTTGATTGTGTTATATGTAAGGGTAGGGACTAGTGACAAATGAAAGTGAAAATGATATGGCAACTTAATTGGTTTTAAGTGTATAGAGTGACTAGGGACAAGATAAAAGTGGCAAGTTGGATCAAGTGGTGGGGAGAAGAGATGAGGGTGGGTTTTACATGACAAAATAATTAAATATATTTGGTTTTTTCGTATCAGTTTATATTATCTGAGATCCAGAGTTACTAGAAGCTTACGGGTTTGTTTGTGGTTGATGAGATGGCTTTTTTTTTTTTTTTTCTGAAAATTCATCCATCTTAATACTAATTTTAATTTAGGTATGATCAAATGTGAAGTTCGTCTCTTACTCATAGCCAAAACGCTAAAAATATGATAATGGTATTTGAGGTAATATGTTCCTTATAAGCTCGACGCTTTATTGTTCGCATTGAGGTTCCCTCATCCACGTTCAATGTGTAATTCACTTGAAGTGTTACGAATGATATCGAAACTATCTTTGGGCAAGGTTCACATATATGGAAGTTGTACATATAATGATGCAAATGATGTTATGTTTTGATTTGAAGAACATGTTGCAAATGATGCGAAGAATGCTATGCGTGTTATTTGTTGTGTATATTCTCATGATGTGTAAATGATTCATGCAAAGGGTTTCAAATTGTTTAATAATGAAGTCACTAGCATAGATAAGTGGTTATTAGTATGTACTATAAGAGATTATAAGTTATCTGGTTATTAGGCAAATAAGATCAAGGGATATATTAAGGATAATACTTATTAGGCAAATAAGATCAAGGGATATATTAAGGATAATACTTAATACCAATCAATATAATCCGTTTTAAAACATGTATTATAATTTATATCAAAGTGATGCATGACTCAGTGGTATGACTTAGTGGTATAGTGATATGATAATTTCCGTCCATTACAGTGATGTATTTAAATCCTTACAACTATAAAGTTATGTGATAGTTGTAGAAAAAGTCATTAAAAATTATATAGAAATTTATTTTTATGAAATGACTATTGCATACATCTTTCACTCTTGATTTTAAGGTTATAAGGGGTGGTCTAAATTTTATCACACCCATCACACTATCACACCTAATTAGATTTTGCCATTTCATTTCATCACATTCTATCACATTTCATCACTAAACACATGTGGTGGTATTCATTTTTCATCACATTTCATCACTATTTTTTTTAAATATATAAAAACATTACATTAAATAAAAAACATAAAAATTAAAAAATTAAGTGAGCAGTGGGTAAGGGTCCTCAAACTCGATATCTAAACCACCCACGTGTTCCGTTAGATCAAATCGAAGCTGATAGTGGGGTTGTTCATTCCGCAACTCCAAAAGAACATCATCGGGAACGTTTGTTGGTGTATCCGTATCCATAACGTAATCCGGAGATATTGCGCGCCCCTCTTCCTTTATGATCATGTTGTACAATATGACACACGCGTACACAACACTCCTTATTTTCGCTTGATCAACCAAACGCACTGGGCGATCTATTATGTGCCATTTACCTTTCAATACACCAAATGCCCGTTCAACGTCTTTTATCGCAGATTCCTGTAGCTTCTTAAACAATATTTCTTTTTCGATTGTCGGAAACGAGTAAGCTTTCACAAAAACCGACCAAGCGGGGTAGATGCCATCAACAAGATAGAAGCCACGTCTATATTGTCGTCCGTTCACCGTAAATTGACACGTCGGGGCGGTTCCTTATATCTCTGTATTGAAAAACGGTGATTGATGTAGAACATTGATGTCATTGTTTGAGCCGGGGGGGGGGGGGGGACCAAAGTACGCATGCCAAATGCATAAATCGTTCGACGCAACAGCTTCGAGCATTATCGTTGGTTTTTTATGGTCACCTCTCATAAATTGACCTCGCAAAGCCGTCGGGCAATTTCTCCATTCGATGTGGGTACAATCGATGCTACCGACCATACCGGGAAAATGCCATCTAGCTTCATGTGCGGCGTACAAACGTGTTATGTTGTGTCTAGTCGGTCTTCGGAGATACTCTTTACCATATAAATCAATAATAGCATTGCAAAAATAGTGAAGAGACTCGCTTGAAATTCTACTTGACATATTAAAATATTCATCAAATTCGTCAGGAACGTTACCGGTAGCAAGTTGACGAATCGCGGATGTGCATTTTTGTATCGCCGTAAAGCTTCTTTTTCCCCCTAGCATCATACCTTACTTGAAACCATTCGAACTTAGCTTTGATGTCACCGACAATCTTTAAAAATAATTCCTTTGATAAACGAAATCGATTTTTAAACATCTCGTCGTTGTACTTTAGGTTTTCTACAAAGTAATCGTTCATCAAAACTTCATTTTCCCTACCAATCACGCTGCACCATTATTTTCTTTGGGCGTTCCATATCTTCACATTGCGCCGCCTCGAAAACCATTGCAAAAAAAATCCATCGAAGAACCCGACGAGTCAGAAGAACTAGATGAGTCGAGTGGACACGAGGGGCCTTCTATTTGATATATATTGTTGAGGGTGAAAATCATCAGGATGATTTTACCTCACATCCCTGATATAGCATCCTCAAGATGTTGAAAGACTCAACTGACATCAGGATGTAATGGGACTTCAACATGTGCACATCCTGAGAATGGACTAACATATTATATTTCTTATATGTGATTGCGGGTACAATTAAGTTATAATATGGATTCCTATATTCTCTCCAACGTCTATATTATAACTCTCAGTCAAAGAAGTCAAGGATCAAAGAGTATCTCATGCAAGCCATAGTCCAAGATTGAAGATGAAGTCAAAGTTGTAACCGATATACATTTAATATCGACATAAGATAAGGAAAAAGTTGGAACATCATAAACATGACTTGAATCTTTTATCCAACAACTATATTCTGTTGAAGACCTCCAACGTTCACCTGAAACAGTTTCTACCAACATTAAAGGAGCTTAACTATTTAGCGGATATCGTGGGATTCTTTGTTTACTTCGTGTACTATATAAACGGGGGTATTGGACGAGTATATGACACATTGCTTAGACTATAGCTACACACATACACTTAGCTGATTAGAAACACTCACACAATCATTGTAATCTTAGTACACTCGTCCATTTGCTCATCCAAAGTTGTATCTTTTTACCAAATTAATATTAACAAACAAGGCAGGGGCCTAGTCTCCTCCCGAGGTTTTATGTCGGCGATCTACAACTGATCAAGGGATTTTCTCGTAGATCGAGTGTTGTTCTTTGTGTTTACTTCTTTATTTATTCATCACAAACAATTCCATCCCGAGGATATAACTGTCCATCCCAAAGCTAACCTAAGCCATCCCGAGCATAGTTGTCATATTTTTGCTTCTTTAGTATCCTGATACACCATTTTCAGAATATAACTGACTCTTTAACATATTTTCACACATTTAGCACTCTACCTCACTTTTACTAATTTGGAATACAAAATTATTTCTACTAGGTAATTTTTGACCAAAACATATATATACTTTTTTTTGCTCCAGAAACAACTACTACTCCCAGGATGGCAACCACCAGGGATACAAGATATACACCTGTGCCATCCCAAGGATATAACAATAACGGTAACAATTTAAGTTCTAGTACTTTTACTGCTAATGATGTTGCTTCTTTGCAGGATACAGGAATAAGCCCTCAGCTAGTAAGGGAGCTCCAGAAGATTAAGGATATGGTATCGAGTGTGCCAGGGATAGTGCAACCCATCCCTGAGGTATCCTCAGCATGCCATAGGGTGTCAAGATTTGCACCCTCCATATGTGATGCAGAGATTCCAAAACGGTTTCAAACTCCAAGTATGAAGCGATCTACAGATCCTAAGGAGCATGTGGCTCAATATAGGGAAAGGATGGAAATAAATCCAATCCCTGCCAATCTGAAAGAAGCGTGTTTCTGCAAGGGATTTGGTTCAACCCTCACTGGTCCAGCCCTGAAATGGCTCCTAAGTGTTCCACCCTATTCAATTACTTCTTTTGCACATTTAATTAACATGTTTAATAATCAGTTCTCTTGTAGTCGAACGTTCAAACGTTTGACAAGTGATCTATACAGGGTGACTCATCCACAGGGGGAATCACTAAGAGAATTCATTACTAGGTTTGGAAAAGAAGCACTTGACATCCTGAACCTGGATGTCACAACGGCAGTACAGGCATTCAAGATGGGTCTGCAAAGAGATTCACCATTCTATCAAGAATTGGTGATGAATCCATGCAGGAACTTGGATGGAGTCAGGAACAGAGCTTTAAGATTTATCCGACTTAAGGATGATAAGAAAATTCAAGAGAGGATAGAGTCATCCTCAAAATATAATCATCCTAATCAAAAGTCCACTCCTATATACGAACCATATAAGCATAAACCATACGCTAGGCCTGATAACAAGAAGGTCAATGTGGTAGAGGACGACGATGAGGATGACTGCCCTAAATTATCAGATCACTGTTTTTCTGTGGATGTAACAGGACTGATGTACGCTGATGTGTCGTAAAACACATCTATTTTCCTATGTATTTTGAGTCATAATTGAGTCTTTTGTATATAGTTTTTAGTAGTTTTAGGTGTGTATTCGTTTGTTGGCCTATTTTTATCATTCTATAGTTTTTATTAGTTTTTAGTATTTATTTATTTATTTTATTATTTTATAGGTGTTCGTGGAGAATGAGCTCAAAAAGAAAGAATTTTAATTGAGACACGAACACTTGAGGGCAGGTGGTCATAGACGTTGGAGCATAAATGTGGAACTTTGATCAAGCCAAGAACACCAGAGAGCGAGCCCTCAAACTGAGTAGTAATAATATAATAATAATAATATTAATGAAAAAAAATATATATGAAAAAGCTTGGGCCACGAGCCCAAGCCAAGAAGCAGACTTTTAGTTTCTTGGAGGGCACATTATTATGGAACAACATATCATTATTTTAAGGGGAGGACATTATCTTTGAAGAACAATAAACAAAAGGAGCGGCCGTCAAATTCACAAGGCCAATCCTTTGGAATCGCACAGCAAAAGACAAAAGTCAACCGGTCAACTACGGTGACGATCGAACGGGCACGGAAGGAGAAAAGGCCACGGGCACATTAAAGATCAATAGCCAACGAGCCTTGGGTTAGGTTTAGTTTTCGCTCTATATTTTTATAGACATGATGAAATTGTTTTTTATAAACTTTGAATTTATGTTTCTAAATATTATGAGTAGCTAGACTTTTATGGTTGCTTAGGTTTATGAACTAGACACGTAATTTGCAGTTTTTAATGATTCTTGGTTTTTAATTTTGATGTGTAGGATTACATGATTTTAATTTTATTGTTGGATTTGATATATGTGTGTTGGTGTTAATTTTATTTGAAGTTTGTTTATGGGTTTTGTGGAACTAGGCATGTAGAGATACCCCCTAGGCCTTGAAATCAATCTAGTTCGTCAACTTAGGTTAGTGTGCTAGTATTTGGAGTTGGAGTACGACACAAATATAACAAACTAATATAATAAATTAACTAAAACGTGCAGTCCATTCTTGAGGGTGAGAAATCTAACTCGAGTTTGCTAGGTAACTAACTAGGCATTGTTCGGTAGTTGGCAAGCGCTAGGGCGGGAGTCGCTACTTGTCCGTGTTTAGAGTTTTCCTAGGTTTTCATCAGTAGAGTTTAAGTCTGCTTCATAGTTTGAGGGTTTTAATCCAGGAGAGGTTTTAATCTGATTTCTGTGGGATTTTGGTACGCTAGGGCGATCCGGATCCATCTTAGCATTTCTACACTTGTCCCGCCTTGAGTCTAGTGAGCTATCTTTGACAGGAGGTTTATTAGATAAGAATAGGGTCTCAAGTTAATTACCAGATTCATGATTTATTGCTAGTGTCTAGGGATTTTACCTAAGTAACCAGCCTTCTTCCTATCCGATTTCTTCAAGTTCCTAGTTCCCATAAGCAACTGAGGTTACTTTATTTATATTTAGTTTCTTTTAAGTTTTTTAATCATTAGTTTAACCCCCCACATAAGTATATATTTATTTAGGCTAGTATTCGGTATAGGTTGTGATCTAGAGTTACATTCGCGTCTTTGGGTTCGATACTCGGTCTTATCTGTTTACTGCTTTGCGACCGGTACACTTGCCGTGCGTGTGTAGTTTTTAGGTGAGTCGTTTTAATTAAAACTTGTGCACATTTTTATATATACATTTACACACATCATACGCCATGAAGGATCTAGGGGACAAAGCAAGATGGCCAAGGAAAGAGAACAAGAGAGGATTGAAGGACAAGTCTAAATGGTGTGCCTTTCATGAAGATTTTGGCCATGTCACTGAAGATTGTATCGCCTTAAGGAAGGAGATAGCATATCTCTTGAGCAAAGGTCACCTTAAAGATCTCCTAGGCAAAAAGAAATCAAGGGCCCAGGATGGCACCAACATCCCAGAAAGAGCAGCATCCCCACCTAAGGATGCTGGTATTATCAACTTCATTTCAGGAGGGTCAGACATTTGTGGAACCTCATACTCAGCTGCTAAAAGACATGCGAGGGAAACAAAGTCTGAAAAGGGAGAAAGACCAACGAAGACGACCATCCTGACGACCTCTAAAGTGATCAGCTTCGAGGAGGAAGACCGATGTGACATTCGCCCCTTTCACTTTTATCATTTTACAACTTTAGTCCCCTTATTTCTTACATCTACATTTACAGTCTTGTATTCTGTAACATTCGTGATTTTTATTTTAATTACAATTTTAAGACCTAATATGACAAAAAAAAATATATAACAATAAAACTATACTAATCTTTTTGTTAATATGTATATATATTACAAAAGGGCTATGAATGATGTTCATATTTTTTTTAAAAAAAATGGATTAATACAAAATATTTAAATTACTTATAAGTTACATTAGTAACTTTGAATGTTAATATATTTAATGAAAACATGAATGATATTAATAAAAAAAGAGTTAAAGAAATGAAATAAATTGAGGGTACTTGAAACATCTTTTATGTAAATATATACCCTATAAATGACTCCTATGTTTTGTGTAGTCATACAAAAAAAAATATAAATCCTTTGTACATTACCAAGCTTCAATTTATTTGACTTTGAATCATCATATTAGAAAGTCCAACAATCGCTTTGAATCTTGGTCACTTTTTCTTGCTTGGATTGAAGGTATTCATGAAACTTTGTACAAGCTTAAGATTTTCTTTATTGCATAATTGTTACTCGTCGTTAGTAAGATAATATGTTCTCTTATTATTCCAAAATAATTGTGGTTCCGTTTTAAGTCGTTTTTTTTACTAAACCAATACACAAAGACGGTGACTTCGGAAGAGCCACCTAAAATATTTACAGTTTTGCTAGTTTTTTTTTAGTAAAAGTATTTGCACTTTTGTTAAACGAACCACAGATTCATATATTAACAAATTGTTTAAAATGATAGTTTGTGCAAATGAATTGTATCATATCTCAAGTATTGTAATCCTAGATCTATTTATACAAAGTTTGAGAAGTTAAAAATATTATTATTATTATTATTATTATTATTATTATTATTATTATTATTATTATTATTTTGGTATAAATAAAATATTAAGTTTTATATTGACACAAAACTATACTAATGTTATTTTACATACTAATGTATAAATAAATATTTGTTTGTTGTAATCACCTATTCGGAACTTTACGAGCAAGTCACTTAATTTTAGCTAATATTGTTATTTTGTTTACATAACTAATCAATTTGAATTACTATTATAAATAATTCTTTTTAGAATTTACGTTTATACTATATCATATGAAGTTAGTATTTGTGCTTAAAACAAAATATACCATAAACACAAATCATCTCAACTCATTTTCGCAATCCTAATCTCGAATAATATCTATATATAGGTTGTCCTAATTTTGAGAAAGACATTATAACACTTTGCCAATTCCGGACCGACCGTCTTAAGGGTCACAACATTAAGCACCCATACTTAAATCAAGAACTCTAGAATCTATGCAAGCCTTAAGGTGAGTATATCTTTCCCCTTTTTCATGTTTTACACTTTTGGGGTGACTCATGTACGCTTATTACTTCATTCACTTAATCATGGTTTATTCTATATTCACAATCGCAATTCTTGTATGTGTTTTACTTGTTGATTCGCTGATAGTGTGTACTTATGACCTGAATCATTAACCGCTGGGCGGCCTAGCATAGCAATAAATAGTACTTAATTATTGTTATGTGTGAACGATTATTTATCGCCTACTATGAGCGAATACTATATATATGTGACTCTTGATTCATTGAACGAAAGGTTTGATTTTGGGTAGCATTTGTACATAGCTTGAACACTAAATTGTAGACAGTATAACACGTGAATTGCGAAACATTTTTCTACTATATGTATTCAAAATAGGGTATGCTCACCAATACATTTTTGTATTGACATATACTATTTTCGTACATGTTTCAGGTTATTATTGAGACGTTTCTTTTAAGCTTTTGGATTTATATTTAAGCTTTGATTTCATTGTAATCTAGTTAGACTTGACGCTTTAGAATCATTGTACTTTGTATTTTTTTTCCTTTCAATGTAATAAACTATTTAATTCAATGTATTCAAATTTACACTTTAGTACCATGAGCTATTGAGCAATCGTCACTACGTGACACCTCGATGTTTCCGCCATCGGTTGGGGTGTTACAGATTGGTATCAGAGCCATGGTTATAGGGAATTAGGTTATTAGAATGCCTTTTAGCCTAGTCTATAACCAAGCTTACATTCACGAGTCCTCTCATGTATATTCCTCTTTATTCTTATATTTTCCTTTTAGGTATTTTTGCTATGATATTTTTTCTCGTTATTCTTTCGGTATTTTGCTTAGAAAAGAATACGCTCGTATTTCACAAACGAAACGATAGCGCCAAGTTAGGAGTGACATCCATACCTTGGTGATTAGTTTCACTCCTCTATATGTTATTTATCTTAGGAATGTGTCTTTGAGATAGGAGTGACATCCACACCTCAAAGAGTATTTCCTTCAAAAAAAAAAAAACTTAACCACTAAGCTGGGAGTGATATCCTTAACTTAGTGATTGGTTTCATTCCACAATCGTTTTCAAATTTGAAATACATCTTGGAGTTAGGAGTGAAATCCACATCTCAATGATTTATTTCTACATCTCGTTGATTATGAATTTTCTTAAATGTTGGTAATCTATTACATACTATAATCTTATCATTCACGTCATTTTAAATCATGGTCTTTTAGAGCACATTAGAATTACACATAGTTCATGAAATGGTTTCATTTTGCATTTTACAAACTTGTACTGCATATTTTAAAGGACAAATGTAACCCTTTGTTTTCATATGACATAACCAATATATACTTTCGAAAGAAACTAGCAACTAATAATAAGCCTTATAACATTTTTCAAACTTGACGTCTCGTATACACATGAAAATGTGTATTCGCGAAGATTTTTTTCAAATGAACCTGTTTTGAATCTAAAACACACATCGACTTCTAAAAAGTTATCCCCATGCATTACTATTATCCTTTCAACTATATCACAAAGTTCGAGCAAACTACGTTTTTGATAAACGGAAATTTATCTTATTACACTCGCACTCTTTCAGTCGCAAAACTTTTGGCCTAACAAAATATTGGACATATCCTTATCGAAATGTCACTAATTGTCTTTTATCACATAGTGCATATATGTAAAACTAACTAAATTTAAACCCTTATATCAGTAGACTATACGTCTGTTCTGCATACTCTCACTTATCGTAAAATTCATCATTTTATTCTTACACCATTTTATTCATAGTTATTTTTAACACATTATTTGTGATTATTTTCACATTGCGTATTTGCATTAATTCAACTCGTTTACTTTCATTTTGTGCAATTGTGCGATTTACTCAATTTATGTTATACAACTCTTTCACTCGGAATTTTATGCTATACTTATATACTTACTTGAACGCATATTTGGTATGCACATTTTCTTTCCTGTTTTGAGCAAAACCCTGTTATACATACTTTATTTTTGTTCTTCATCATGGCCAAGGAACATACTAGTTGATAACTCGTATGAGATCTAAGCCAGTGCCCACGTACGACTCGGATTAGAGTATTTCTTTAATCCGAGGGGAACAGTGTAAATCTCGGAGTTTACCAGTATAGGTGTTTTGAGCCCAACGATGTGAACAAAAGTTACGGTTAAAGGAAAAACCCGAAAGGGAAGGACCTCTAACCATGACATGATTAAACATTATTTCATTACAGTGGCTATTACATATTGGTTGCACACATTTATTTCATGTTAAGGTTATGGAAAAGCATAACACCTTAGTGTAAGGTAAATCGGTGATTACGGTCCGGAACGCAATCATGGGTTTACAGGTACATGGGGGTGGTGTGTAATTCTATTTAGGTTGTTGGTAGGCAATCAGTACGAGTCCAAAGTATCGGGAGTGTGGTGGGTTAGCTGCGGTACACCCTATATATAAGCATAAACGATGCTGCGGGAACGGACTAGGAGTCTGACCAAGAATCTACCCATTACTTTATGATTACCTCTTCGATAGACCGTTGACTAATAGCTAGAATTTTCGATAAGAACGTTCTTACGTGAGTTTCAATTAGTTGGAGCCTTCCTTGTTGACCATCTCTACTGAAAACCTTAAACCTTGTAAACTCTTACACTTCTGTTAGTCGAAATCCTGTTGCATGACCTTAATAACATTTAGTCAGAAACCTTTCTAAAGTAGGGGAGACTGCTTCATTAGTACCTCTGCCCTCACCAGTTAGACATTCCCAAAAGCTTTTTCATTTAAACTCTCAACTTTCTAACTTTGGGTCAACTGCCAAGGATTTTGAAACTTTTTTACTTTGGATATTAGACAACTACCTTGAATTTTGTCAAAACATGACTCATGCAATATTTAAAAAAAAAAAAAAAAACTACTTGACTTTTACAACGCCTTTTGTTTCATAGTAACCTCCACTTAAAAGAAATTTCGAGACGAAATTTTCTAAAGTAGGGGAGACTGTGACATTCGCCCCTTTCACTTTTATCATTTTACAACTTTAGTCCCCTTATTTCTTACATCTACATTTACAGTCTTGTATTCTGTAACATTCGTGATTTTTATTTTAATTACAACTTTAAGACCTAATATGACAAAAAAAATATATAACAATAAAACTATACTAATCTTTTTGTTAATATGTATATATATTACAAAAGGGCTATGAATGATGTTTATATTTTTTAAAAAAAAAATGGATTAATACAAAATATTTAAATTACTTATAAGTTACATTAGTAACTTTGAATGTTAATATATTTAATGAAAACATGAATGATATTAATAAAAAAAGAGTTAAAGAAATGAAATAAATTGAGGGTACTTGAAACATCTTTTATGTAAATATATACCCTATAAATGACTCCTATGTTTTGTGTAGTCATACAAAAAAAAATATAAATCCTTTGTACATTACCAAGCTTCAATTTATTTGACTTTGAATCATCATATTAGAAAGTCCAACAATCGCTTTGAATCTTGGTCACTTTTTCTTGCTTGGATTGAAGGTATTCATGAAACTTTGTACAAGCTTAAGATTTTCTTTATTGCATTATTGTTACTCGTCGTTAGTAAGATAATATGTTCTCTTATTATTCCAAAATAATTGTGGTTCCGTTTTAAGTCGTTTTTTTTTACTAAACCAATACACAAAGACGGTGACTTCGGAAGAGCCACCTAAAATATTTACAGTTTTGCTAGTTTTTTTTTTAGTAAAAGTATTTGCACTTTTGTTAAACGAACCACAGATTCATATATTAACAAATTGTTTAAAATGATAGTTTGTGCAAATGAATTGTATCATATCTCAAGTATTGTAATCCTAGATCTATTTATACAAAGTTTGAGAAGTTAAAAATATTATTATTATTATTATTATTATTATTATTATTATTATTATTATTATTATTATTTTGGTATAAATAAAATATTAAGTTTTATATTGACACAAAACTATACTAATGTTATTTTACATACTAATGTATAAATACATATTTTTTTGTTGTAATCACCTATTCGGAACTTTACGAGCAAGTCACTTAATTTTAGCTAATATTGTTATTTTGTTTACATAACTAATCAATTTGAATTACTATTATAAATAATTCTTTTTAGAATTTACGTTTATACTATATCATATGAAGTTAGTATTTGTGCTTAAAACAAAATATACCATAAACACAAATCATCTCAACTCATTTTCGCAATCCTAATCTCGAATAATATCTATATATAGGTTGTCCTAATTTTGAGAAAGACATTATAACACTTTGCCAATTCCGGACCGACCGTCTTAAGGGTCACAACATTAAGCACCCATACTTAAATCAAGAACTCTAGAATCTATGCAAGCCTTAAGGTGAGTATATCTTTCCCCTTTTTCATGTTTTACACTTTTGGGGTGACTCATGTACGCTTATTACTTCATTCACTTAATCATGGTTTATTCTATATTCACAATCGCAATTCTTGTATGTGTTTTACTTGTTGATTCGCTGATAGTGTGTACTTATGACCTGAATCATTAACCGCTGGGCGGCCTAGCATAGCAATAAATAGTACTTAATTATTGTTATGTGTGAACGATTATTTATCGCCTACTATGAGCGAATACTATATATATGTGACTCTTGATTCATTGAACGAAAGGTTTGATTTTGGGTAGCATTTGTACATAGCTTGAACACTAAATTGTAGACAGTATAACACGTGAATTGCGAAACATTTTTCTACTATATGTATTCAAAATAGGGTATGCTCACCAATACATTTTTGTATTGACATATACTATTTTCGTACATGTTTCAGGTTATTATTGAGACGTTTCTTTTAAGCTTTTGGATTTATATTTAAGCTTTGATTTCATTGTAATCTAGTTAGACTTGACGCTTTAGAATCATTGTACTTTGTATTTTTTTTCCTTTCAATGTAATAAACTATTTAATTCAATGTATTCAAATTTACACTTTAGTACCATGAGCTATTGAGCAATCGTCACTACGTGACACCTCGATGTTTCCGCCATCGGTTGGGGTGTTACAACCGAGAAAACATTCTTGACCCTCATCATGACGGTTTGGTTATTACTTTGTATATTGCTAACCACTTTGTTCGCAGGATTCTTGTAGATGGTGGAAGTTCAGTGAATATCATCCAGCTTGAAGCTCTCAAAAGAATGAACATCCCGGAATTTGAAATAGTTTCCAGGTCATTAGTTTTGGTAAGCTTTAGTGAAGAAACTAAGAGCACAGTTGGCGACATCAAATTACCAGTATATGTAGAAGGAGTGAACTCTATCCAGAGATTCTGTGTGATAGATTCCCTATCCTGCTACAATGTCATCCTGGGGAGACCCTGGATACATGACATGAAGGCAGTCCCTTCAACATATCACCAGTGTATAAAGTTACCTACACCTTGGGGAGTTATCAAAGTCAATAGCGATCAACAGGAAGACAAGGATCGTTATACAACATCTATGAAGGCTTCATCACGTCAAGCATAGCAATTATAGAAGGATGCATAGTTCCATCCTCAAGATGTCAAGGCACATCCTGAGCAGGATGTAAAGGCTGTTTGCCTTGATAACAATAACAAGGATATCACTGTGCTAATTGGTAAGAATATCCCTCATGACATTGAACAATCACTAATCTCATTTCTTAAATGCAGGATGTCTACTTTTGCATGGAAGCATGAAGATATGGCTGGCATTTCTATGGATGTCATTACTCACAAACTCGGGATTGATAAGAATTTCAAGCCCTTTCAGCAGAAAAGAAGGAAGTTTGCTTTGGAACGAAATGTCATCATACAAGAAGAAGTGGATAGACTTCTTAAATCCAAGATGATAAGGGAAGTAAAATTTCCAAGATGGCTTGCCAATGTGGTGGTAGTTCAAAAGAAGAATGGGAAGTGGAGAGTGTGTGTAGACTATACAGACCTCAATAAAGCCTATCCTAAGGACCCATTCCCATTACCACATATAGATTCAATGGTGGATGCTACAGCAAGCCACGAAATGCTGACATTCATGAATGCATCCTCAGGATTCCAACAAATTCAAATGGAACCAGACGATCATGAGGACACAGCATTCATGACTCCATCAGGTATATATTGTTATATAGCTATGCCATTTGGATTAAAAAATGTAGGTGCAACCTACCAAAGGCTAGTGAATATGATGTTTAAAGAAAAGATTGGGGACACGATGGAGGTGTACATTGATGACATGGTGGTTAAGTCCAAAAAGGCAGAGAATCATCTTCGAGATCTTAAGGAGGCATTTAACATCCTGGACGCCTATAATATGAAGTTGAACCCATCTAAATGTCATTTTGGAGTCGGTGCTGGAAAATTTCTAGGATATCTAGTTACCAAAAGAGGGGTAGAAGCCAGCCCTGAACAAATAAAGGCCATCCTTGATCTCAAATCCTCAAAAAATATCAAGGATGTACAAAGGCTGACAGGCAGGATAGCAGCCTTAAACAGATTCATTTCGAAATCCTCAGATAAGTGTAAAGAATTCTATGATATCCTGGGGAAAAATAATGAATTCGACTATGGACAGGAACACGAGGAAGCATTGAAGAAGCTGAAAGAGTATCTAGCAGTAGCTCCACTCCTGATGAAGCCTGGAGATGGGGAACCACTGAAGCTATATCTTGCAGTTTCTGGGAATGCTATAAGTGCAGTATTGGTAAAAGACTTCGAGGGGGAACAACATCCTGTCTACTATGTAAGTAAAACTCTACTAGATGCTGAGACCAGGTATTCTCATCTCGAAAAACTTGTTTTAGCTTTGATAATGGCATCTACTAAGTTAAGGCATTACTTTGAAATACATAGGATACACGTACAAACTAACTATCCCATTAAAAATGTACTTAGAAAACCAGAAATGTCATGTAGAATGGCTAAGTGGACAGTAAAATTAAGTGCCCTTGAATTAGTATCCGAGCCTAGAAATACAATCAAATCTCAGGCTCTAGCAGATTTTGTGGCTAATTTCAGTAGTGACATCCTGAGTAAAGTAGAATCTGAAGTCCAACAATTAAACGAAAACTTAGGAAAATGGATTTTGTATACTGATGGTGCTTCAAATGCAAAAGGAACAGGTCTAGGAATACTACTAATATCGCCACAAGGGGACAAAATACCCCATGCTATTAGATGTGCATTTCAGACAACCAATAATGAGGCAGAATATGAAGCTCTCATTGCTGGTTTGCAACTTGCTAAAGACATGCATATTATTAGTATAGAAGTATTTGTTGATTCTTTGTTGATTGCTAATCATTTTAATGGATCTTATTCAATAAAGGGTCAAAAATTAGCTCTTTATCTCGAAAAAGTTAAAAATTTATCAACTTCTTTTGTAGAATTTTCACTAACACAGCTACCTAGGGAAGAAAATGCTGAAGCTGATGCCTTAGCAAACCTAGGGTCCTCCCTTAATCTACCAGAAGGGTCCAAGATTCCCATCATCCACATTCTGAAACCAGCAATTGAAGAGTGGCATCCTGAGGATAGCCAGGTACATCCTGAGGATAATCAGGCACATCCTGAGGATAAAACAGTCCATCCCGAGGATATCATTGTTTTAGCCACTCAGGCACAAGATGATTCATCATGGATGACTTCCATAATAAGGTATTTACAAGAAGATGTCATTCCTGATGAAGAAAACCCAAAGACTTTTAGGATGAAGGTATCTAAATTTACAATTATAGACAATATTTTGTATAGAAAATCTCTTGCAGGTCCATATTTGAGGTGCCTCGACAAGGATGAAGCAAACGAGGTGCTCAAGGACATCCACGAAGGAGACTGTGGAAATCATACAGGAGGAGGATCTCTTTACTCGAAGACTTTGAGGACGGGATACTTTTGGCGTACTATGAAGAAGGATGCCATGCTATATTCCCAAAAAGTTTGATCCATGCTAAAGACATAGCAACATCCTTCACCAGCCCGCTGAACCACTACATCATGTTATTTAACCATGGCCCTTCATGAAATGGGGAATGGACAAAGTAGGAAAGCTACCCAAAGCTCCTAGAGGAGGTATTTATGCTGGTAATGACAGACTACTTCTCAAAATGGATTGAAGCTGAGGCATTTGTACAAGTTAGAGATAAAGAGGTGGTCTCATTCATCAAAAGAAACATCCTAACAAGATTTGGAGTACCATCTGAGATTATTTGTGACAATGGCTCTCAATTCATTAGCAAAAGAACAACTGACTTTTGTGAGAGTTTGGGAATCAAGATGGTGACTTCAACACCAGTCCATCCTCAAGCTAATGGACAAGCAGAGTCTTCAAACAAGATCATCGTCAAGAATTTGAAGAAGAAGCTTGGGGAAAAGAAAGAGAAATGGGCAGAAGAGCTTCCATTTGTACTCTGGGCTGATAGGACTACTTCTAACAATGCTACTGGTCAGACACCTTTCTCCTTGGTCTTTGGAACAGAAGCAATGCTGCCAATAGAGATGGTCATGCCTACAACAAGGAAACATCTTCAGGATGCAACTACTAATTCCGAAGCATTACTACAGGATTTGGAAACTGTGGATGAACTCAGGGATGCTACTAAAGTAAGAATGGCAGCATACCAACAAAGAATTGCTAAAGCTTACAACAAGAATATCAGGATAAGAAGATTTCAAGAAGGAGACTTGGTATTAAGAAAAGCCTTCCAAAACACAACAAAACCAAGCGATGGTAAGCTAGCTCCCAAGTGGGAAGGTCCATACTTGATCGATTCTGAAGCTGGTAAAGGAGCATATTGATTATCAACAATGGAAGGAGAGATTCTACCAAGGGCTTAGAATGCAATTCACTTAAAATACTACCATGCCTAGGGATGCATGTGACTGATCTCCCTAGAAGAGAAATCATGGTCCGAATCACAGGTGGGATGAAGGTGAAGGCTGATAGAGATGAATCATCTCCATATGTAAGTATTTATCCTTTATCTATTTCGATCGATTATATATTTACTAAACATGGTCTAGAAATAGTCCATCCTGAGAATTTTGCAGTACCATCCTGAAGATGGAATGCTTAGAAGACTAGGGGGTTGGCCACCCTCTCCTCCGTTAAGGTTCTGACACCTTCCTAAGGTTTAAAGGTTTTCACCTTTCACATTGGGTTAGCAACTCTCGCCTGGAGCGCACGACGCCCATGTATATTCTCGGGATGGTGGGACCAGTCCATGTAAAAGTGCCTGACAATTTCATTATCTTTGAGATATACGATGAAGCTATTAAGGTTTAGACATTTTTCAATGTCTCTTTCTTGTATTTGGTCTAGTCACCAGGGCCTTGTCGCCAGTTATTCCTAAAGGGCATTGTCGCCAATTATTCCTAAAGGGCCTTGTCGCCAGTTATTCCTAGGGGATTGTCGCCAATTATTCCCACGATGTTACATATTGGTCTTGTCACCATGATTATTTCAAAGGGGTTTGATCCCAGTTAAACCAAAGGCCTAAATCTCCAGTATAATAACAAAGTTTTCCTTTACAGGATCTTTTTAAGATTCAATTCTTTCTTACAAATGATTATAGACTTAAAGTCTATACTAAAGATATTACACTGGGGACATCCTCAGGATGCAAGACCATCCCAAGGATGAAGAAGAAACTGGGGACATCCTCAGGATAATGAAGACCATCCTGACGATGAGAAGGACTTATGAAGAATGTGACAAGATCAGGAGAATTACTCAACAAAGAAGATACAAAAAGTATTATTTTTATCATTCCTTTATACCACTAAATGTTTGCTAATGTTTGCAGAATGTCAAAGAAAATAAAGAACACAAAGATGTCAAAAGTTATTGATATATTATTCATAAAAAGATAATACCAACCCCTGGCTTCGTCCTAAACCAGGACCCATCCACCAGGGGTCAGCATTTCAAAGTCAGGGTTGAAAAAGAATTTGGGGCTTCGTCTTGAAAATCAAGATCCCTCCACCCTAAAGACTTTCTTTGTTCATACAGACATAAAAAGAAATTGCTTAGAATTGTTCACAAACTAACCAAATATTATAAAAAGTGGGCTCTGGCCTAGTCATCTCATCCTTCATTGCCCACCGGTTCATCAACCTGAAACTCCTTGGCTACACTAGCATCCGTCATCCCGGCCTCTGTCACCTCAGCTTCTTTACCAGCATCCTGAGGAACGACAGCAGGGGTGGACTCAGACGCCACTTCCTTTCCACCCAGACTGAGGATCTTTTCTTGCCAAGCTTCAACGTCCCAGTCTTCCATCTTAAAGTTAGGATCCTTAGCTTGCAATGCCATCCTCACCCTAGCTTGAAAAACAGAGATGGTGGCAGACTTTATCAACCCCTGCTTATACTCTTCCATCTCCTTTTGATGATCCCTCATGCTTTTGGCTTGAACAGCCTTCACAACCTTCAGCTCAGTCTCCACCTTGCCTACTTTCTTCTCAAGCTATTTGGTCTTATCAAAGGCAGATTTCTTCGCATCCTCAAGCTTGGACTTAGTGTTAGCAAACTCTTTATTCATGTCATCCAAGGACTTCATCAAGTATTCAAACCTTATTATATGCTAATAACAATCATAATGATCCTCAGGATGAACAACGTACCTAAAGAACAAATTGAGAGATTTTGCCTAGGATGGCATCATAACTGAGACCCTCGAAAGGAGAAGTCTCTTGAGTAGACATACTGTCAGCCTTCCTCTTCTTAGAAGAAGCTGGAGCTTTGGCCTTAGGGGCAGGGGGAGGACTTGTCATCCTGGAGCTGGATGGAGAAGTTATCTTTGGGGCCTTGATATCTTGACTGTCAATCTTATCAAGATCAAAGTAATCAGGCTTCTTTGCTAAAACAAGAAGACATACACAGGTTAACACAAGAGTCAAGAATAAGTATATCCTCAAAGATATGAAAAAACTCACCAGACATCTCAGTAGCACGACTAGTAGAGAAGCTTTCTTTTACCCCAAAAGTCCTTGCTGAAGCTGGTAGTTCTAGCACTGCCTTGCGTCTAATAAAAGCGTCGTCCAGGGGAGGAACAAGTTTTGCAAAACAAGTACCTGCAAAATAAGGATGATTTAGAATACTATTAACATCCTCAGGATGTGACTATCTTGTTTATATTTAACGTATTTACCACTCTTTAACCAGGACATGGGAATTTCATCACCATAAGGAATGGAATCCCTTCTTACAAAAAAGAACTTTGATTTCCAGGGACTATCAGATCTCACAACGTTATGCAGCAAATGAGGTTCTTTATCAATTAGTTGAAGAACATAACGGTTTGACCCGTGTGTCCTTAACTTATATATGTATGACCGGTCACCAATTTGAAGATGAATGCCGTGAGTCTGAATGATCTTGTCACGGACTATTAAGATCCTCTAGATCTCAGGCATAGCTTGGGCAAAAGTCATCCCTGTCGCATCAAAGAATTCTTTGATGAAATCTGGGAATGGATATTTGAGGCCAAGTTGGAATGGTAAAAAAAAAAAAGCTAACCCAGACAGAAGAGGCAAAGTCAGACTTTGCATTCAGATCAAAAGGCTGAATGACGGCAGAATCAGGAAAAGCCCCTGATTTCTTAAGGGCTTGAATATCTTTGTCATAAAAAGTACAAATTTCTTGATCAGGATCTTTGATCAAGTTTTGGGCTGTGAAATCCTTAGGGATTCCTACACTACCAAGAGCCCTTGTAAATTTCTTACTCATTCTAAAAAAATTGATTTGAGAGAATTTTTTGCAGGAATAAGAAAAAGAAAACGAGAAAGAAGCAAAGTAGTTACCTTTTTAAATAATCTCAGTTGATTATAAAGAAGGAAGAAAAGCCTAGATATAGGCGGCAGGATATGATGAGGCGTAAAGGTCATCACGAAGATTTAGCCTAAAAATAGCCGTTAGGGTCTTGGAACATGGAAAAGATGAACCCATTAATTGGAAAAATACTTTTACCATTAAAATAACGGTAACATATTTTTGGGGACAATTGTTGAGGGTGAAAATCATCAAGATGCTTTTACCTCACATCCCTGATATAGCATCCTCAGGATGCTGAAAGACTCAACTGACATCAGGATGTAACGGGACTTCAGCATGTGCACATCCTGAGAATGAACTAACATATTATCTTTCTTATATGTGATTGCAGGTACAATTAAGTTATAATATAGATTCCTATATGCTCTCCAACGTCTATATTATAACTCTCAGTCAAAGAAGTCAAGGATCAAAGAGTATCTCATACAAGCCATAGTCCAAGATTGAAGATGGAGTCAAAGTTGTAACCGATATACATTAAGTATTGGCGTAAGATAAGGAAACAGTTGGAACATCATAAACCTGACTTGAAACTGCCATCCAACGACTATATTCTGTTGAAGACCTCCAACGTTCACCTGAAATAGTTTCTACCAACATTAAAGGAGCTTAACTATTTAACGGATATCGTGGGATTCTTTGTTTACTTAACGTACTATATAAACGAGGGTATTGGACGAGTATAGGACACATTGCTTACACTATAGCTACACACATACACTTAGCTGATTAGAAACACTCACACAATCATTGTAATCTTAGTACACTCGTCCATATGCTCATCCAAAGTTGTATCTTTTTACCAAATTAATATTAACAAACAAGGCAGGGGCCTAGTCTCCTCCCGAGGTTTTATGTCGGCGATCTACAACTGATCAAGGGCTTTCCTCGTAGATCGAGTGTTGTTCTTTGTGTTTACTTCTTTATTTATTCATCACAAACAGTTCCATCCCGAGGATATAACTGTCCATCCCAAAGCTAACCTAAGCCATCCGAGCATAGTTGTCATATTTTTGCTTCTTTAGTATCCTGGTACACCATTTTCAGAATATAACTGACTCTTTAACATATTTTCACACATTTAGCACTCTACCTCTCTTTTACTAATTTGGAATACAAAATTATTTTTACTAAATAATTTTTGACCAAAACATATATATACTTTTTTTTGCTTGTTTGCTTGTTGGATGTATGCTTTGATTGTTGGTGGTATTGATTTTGGTTGAAAATGAAATATATATATATATATATATATATATATATAGAGAGAGAGAGAGAGAGAGAGAGAGAGAGAGATTATGAATTTTTTTACCCAAAACGGTCATTTGACCATTGGCCAACAGTCAAAAGCAATCAAAGAGGGATGAATTTGGAGCGTGATGTATGTCAAGAGATCAATCAATCGCGGCCGTGATTCAAAGGGCTAGCCGGTGTATCATGCCATCATGCCAATCACGAGGTGGCCATTGTGGACCACCCATCCGCCCTAAGAAACAAGATTTTATCAAGAGGATGATAAAGGATTTTCCTATAAACTTAAATTTCTTAATATTGAAAAATATATTTAAAATCTAAAATAAACTTAGAAGTTTATATTAAAGTAAATTCCATATGATCTTTAAATAATTCGCCTCTCATAGCCCATCACTTATTAATGTCTTTCTTTCTTGCTTTCTAAAGAAAGTCCCCGCGGTCCCATAGCTATTAATAAATGTACATTAATCCACCTCTCATAGTCGTAGCCCATCACATATTGATATTTTTCTTATACATCAAAAGGCATTTCACCAGTGATATTTTAGAGATCTTTTTAAAGGTTAATCCTCTAAAAATTGCTTTTAAATCTATGTATTGGTGAGTTTATGAGATTTGAACCTCACTATTCTAAAAGGATGGATGTATTCATATGTACAAAAGAAGGAACATGATGGTTCAAATCGTTTGGTGTTTAGTTATTCCAATTGTTGTAACTATCCATAAATAACCAATAGATGAAATCAAATTAAGGTACATGGCAAAATCCCATGAAACACATGAACACCCTCCCATGTTCTAGCTCCAATAAAAGAGGCCCCTTTGTGACCGTCTCAAAATTGTGACCGTCTCAAAATTGTCAGTGATTAATCACTTGACTCAGTCAAAATCTATAACTAACGAACAGACTGTCACTATGCAGGTATGAACACAACCATTCTATAGTGACGGAAAAAAAAATTAGACATTGAATGATTTGATGACTATATTAGGATCATCGGAATTTTAGATAGGTCACAAATTGTGTCACTAATTGTTATGCAAACATCACCAATGGTTTATTGGTATGTTTGGTTTTTGTTATGTCACGAGTAACTCATTTAGATTAAAATTCTTTTTTTCTCTAGGATACTGGTTTGCGAATAATTGTGCGAGGATTTAAACACTCTAATAAATTTTATAAAAAAGGTCAACTTTTATTTACTTCATAAATAATGTGTTTATAAGCTTTACAGATATAGTCAATTTCAAGTTATCAAAAGCTCAACGACATCGTGTATCCTTACATTGAGGACATGAAGCTAACTTGTTTGGTTTTCTCAAACATGCATGATTGATCCACAATTCAACCGTACTATCAACTATAATTCTTCTATTGCTATAGTTTGACTATTTTTCTTCATATTCTTCAATAGTTCAATTTGTCATACACTAACAACTCCTATTCTTTTAAACATCCAAAATAACATGATTCAAATGGACTTTGAGCATATGCATAGCCCATTTTTAATATATATACATACAATTTATAGTCGTACATATATTTTATGGAACTTGAAGGGACAGCGAATCTAAGAATTGTGTCAAGGGGATAAGATAAGTAAAAGTTGGAGAAAATTTATGCCAAATGGGCAAAGAGTTTTCTAGATGCAAAAAGCAATGGATCATGGACCCTACTCTTATACTAGAAAATGGAAACCACTGGATTTTTATTTTTTTTAAATTCTATATTTATAATTACGGCCCATATTTGTTCATGGAAATTGTGATGGCTGCTAATTTTTCTGTGTTTATATCAAATGAAAGTAGTGTTAGTAGAAATGTTTAAAAAACAACACTAGATAAACATGTAATCATAGCAATCATATGTATGATTGTGAAAGACTAAATTTCATTACTAAATTTCTTTTTGAACTGTGATTTTTTTATTTTTACTTATTGAGGAACTTGAGGTCATGAGGAACTTGAAGCCATGACCTCCTGAATTTAGATATTCCTATAAGCTTTTCTTTTCTCTTGTGGAACTTGAACCTTCAACTAAGATTATCTAATTTGGTTATCTAAACATTGTATTTATTTTACTTATAATTGGTAGTATACAATATATATTTTTAGGTTGATATCAAAGAGCTTGTGGTCTAATGGTATTAAGTTGTGAGAAAATGTATTGTTGTCCAAACTAGAGGTATTACTTTTAAAAATTTACAAATATGAATTTTAGTGAATTTATATTCTTATATATTATCATTTTCAATGTTTTCACCGAATTTATGTTGCATAACTTACAAAAATTATAACACTAAATATGATTTTATTGAATTTATATTTTATATTACATTGATTATTCATTTTAGTTGTCTTTTAATCTGAAACTCGATTTTTTTATCAAATTTAGTAAAAAAAAAATGTTTACATAATCCGATCCGAATGCAATAGGATCAAGTTTTACGGATATTCGAACTAGATAAATCTGATCCGATTTTTTTTTTTAACTAGTAGGGATAGTGAGGTTCCACCTCACAGGAAAAGGCAAAAAAGAAGCAAACAAAAGTGATACTGTTCCGCCGACAGTTAACAATTAATATATATACTAATATGATTTGGGCACCTCTACTCCAAGTGATTGAGGCTTCTAGTCATATGATAACAAAAGTGTAAATTTAGCAGTAACTTTGCAGGGGTGCGAGATAGATTACATAATGGGGCGAGGCTCATCCGCATTTGTATGAAGGCATCATTGAAAAAGTGAAAAGCTAGTTAAATTATATCACTAAAATTTATGTACCATACCACTAAAATACGGATTCGCTTCAACATAATAAGCTCGTGCCTAATTTAGAGTAAGACACTTAAAAAAGAACTACGTTTTTCGGTGAGTTGATTCAATGAAAAGTAGTGCTGTAAACAAACCAAACAAACACGAACAACCAAACGAACACGAACAAGGCTTTGTTCGTGTTTGTTTGTTAATGTTTCTTGGACAAACAAACCGTTCACGAACACACTAACGAACATAATTCTATGTTTGTTTGTGTTTGTTTGTTAAGAAATTCAGTTGTTTGCGAACTGTTCGTGAACACGGGTCTTGAACACAAACAAACAAAAACAAAAATTTAATATGCAACTAACTAAAAAAACATTGTTAATATTAACCGTTAGCCAAAGTACATCTACTAAACGATGTCGATAAGTCAAATTGTACTAACTTAGACATAATTATCTAAAATTACTTAGGCATAGGCATGAATACATGATATTCCTAATTCAAAAGTTCATAATTATCCTAAGTTTTAACTAGTGGTCGGACATAAATAAACATACACGAACGGATATAAATAAACGAACGTAAACAAACACATTGCCGAACGTTCACGAACGCAATCGAACGAACAAGACATTTGTTCGTGTTTGTTTGTTTAGTTAATCAAACGGAATTTTTTGTTCGTGTTCGTTCATTTATTAAACAAACGGACACAAACGAACTTCCCGCCGAACGGTTTACGAACTGTTCAGTTTGTTTATAACCCTAATGAAAAGACGTAACATGTGATACTAGTGAAAAATCGATTGGTCCGCCACTAGTCCAAGATCTATAAGCACAAAATCAAAATATACAACTTGTATTAAAATAGTTAATGCTTTCATTTTTTATGTAACACATTCTTTTAGCCTATCTAAAATACGATGCTTGATTATTCATTATAGATCTTGCAAGTAGCATTTACACGATATATAAATGCACAACAATTTTTCAAATATGCATTGAACTCACTTATCTCATAGGCTCGTAAGCCATCCTTGTTAAGTCTTCTCGACGTTTTTTTCTTTCAAATATGCATTAAACTCACTATTATATCTTAGGCTCGTAAGCTATCCCCGTAAAGTCTTCTTGGTTGTTTAACACCGTAACATATACATAGAATTTGGAAATTAGTGTTTACAATAAATTAAAATATAAAATTAAGCAATATTACAATAAATTACGACCTTGCACCAGTTTTGCAAAAGATAACCAAAACCAATTTCTCTGTTGCTTCCTTATCATCCTCAACCACCTTATGTTTTCTCTTCAGACTCGTATTATATATCAAGAAGGTGATACATATACCTAGACTCGTATTATATCTCTTTAAAATATTAAACCAAAAATATGTGCAATCAAAAGCAAAATCATACGTTTATAATCTCTACTACGTTATAAAGGAGGAGAGATTGCTACATGTCAATTTTAAGATGACATACAAAAGGTCACAAGGTAAACAACTATCGTTTTGCCAAATCCTTCCCTTTATGCCCACTAGTGGGGGTGCCCGCGCGTTGCGGCGGATAAATATAATATTTTGATTAGTGATTTTAGGGGTGTGAACAGGCCAGTATTTTGGTTTGGAGCCGTAACCAATACCAAAATTTCTGGTTAAGGTGTTTCAAAAGCCGATTGGTTTCGATTATTTCGGTTTTGGTTCATCAATATCTAATAATCCAAGGCAGAGCCAAGGTCGGCTCAGCTCATTCGTTTGGCTCGACTAACATCACACTTTTAGATTAGCATTATATACCTAGACAATAACATACGGTTGCAAACTTTGATGGATAAACTTCTTGAAATCATTGGTATGAACTCTTGGGTTGCAAAATAAATGCATTAAAAAAATGCAATTCTTAAAAACCAAATGTAGTAAAAAAATAATACAGTAGCATGCTTATTATATTTGATGTTTAGAAATAACGATAAAAAAATGGAGAAAAAAGTAAAAAATAAAGGTACAACAAAGGAAAAAATAAGTACATCGGTCCTAACAAAGCGCGTATTTTTTTTGTCCATCCCACATCGGTCCTAAAGCACATGTAACTTCAAGGTGAAGAACCCACCTTTACGTATTTAAAGGCTTGAATGAATGTTCAGTTTCAAAACAATCATTTGATGTTTAGAAATAACGATAAAAAAATGGAGAAAAAAGTAAAAAATAAAGGTACAACAAAGGAAAAAATAAGTACATCGGTCCTAACAAAGCGCGTATTTTTTTTGTCCATCCCACATCGGTCCTAAAGCACATGTAACTTCAAGGTGAAGAACCCACCTTTACGTATTTAAAGGCTTGAATGAATGTTTAGTTTCAAAACAATCATCTAGAATAACTTGCATTAGTAATTGGTATAATTGGTATTAAAAATTGTACATAAGGGCATAAAGGGAAGAAAAGGGGTAAAAATAGAGGATTATACTTGTGCCTCTTGATATGTCATCTTAACTTTGACAATATGGACATATTTACCCATGTCTCCCCCTTTATAATGTAGTATAGATATAGATATAGATATGTGCAACATTTGATTACAATTGTACAAATGACTAATGCAAGTCATCTCTATTATTATTTGCTTCACCTTTTGATTTTCTCATCTTTAATGAATTGAATTTGAGATTCAATGCCTCACCTTTTCCTTTTCTCATCTTCAATGATGAATTAAAATCAGCATCCCTCAATTTAATCTCTAAAACCTCTCATACCATTGCCTTATCACACCATTTTCTTTATTTCTCTTGGAATCAGTCATCGAATGATATTGTTCAACACTTGTAATCATGTATATTCTTTATGTATATTTATTTATTTAGTTATTTAGTTTTTAAGCTTTTTGTTAGTTCTTATATATGTTTTTTTCATTATTTTGTTCGTGTTTTCTTTTACATTATTTTTATTTCAATTTCTGTAAATTGTGGTTTCATGTTTATTATTCAATTTAATTGTTTATTTTTTATGATCAAATCTGTTTTGTTTTGTTTTGGAGACATCACAGCTCATCAACCCATTTCCATGTACATACATATTTTAGTTTATGTTATATTCTCTAAAGTACACGTATTTTCTTCTACGGTTATAATGTGATATTCGCTTCCAATTGTCATTTTCGTTTTACCCGCATGGTTTATAATAAGGAGAGGGAAGCAAATCCCAGCTTATTGACATTTGATAGTGATGTGTGTGAAAAATTTATATTGTAATCTATCTTGTCAAGGCGCATAAGCACGCTCATAAGAGCTAGAAACCGTGTCTTTCAGTTAACCACTCATATTGTGCGTTGAACTGACCTTGAGCACCGCGCCCCTGGCGCGCACCTTTGACATCTAGATTATAATTGGTGCTCACAGTCATGCATTCCTATGCCATTATTTGATTATAAATTTGAAGTTTTGTTGATTTCACTTGAAATTTTAAAAATAAATTACAGTTTTTTCTCAATTTACTTTGAATGATAACATTAGAGCTTTAATGGCAATTTTCATTTTTTATAGATCATAACATTATTAGGGGATGACAAAACAATCCGAGCCCGATGGGAAGTTTGAAATATCACGGCTGTATATCGCATTGGCGTGTTCGATGGGAAGTTCAGTTGGGAAAATTGTGACTGTGTATCGCATAAGTGTGTTCGATAGGAAGTTTGGTTGGGCCAATTCATTGGAAAAATAATTTTTGTTGTGTTAAGAAAAACATTACAAACAAAAAATAAGATTACAACTACAACTTACCTATGTAAATAAAAGAAGAAACATAAATGATCAAATAAGACATCTTACAATCAATTGCATCGCAACTGTAAATACTCGAGGTTGTTTTTTTAAGTTTGGGTTCAAGAGTTCTGTGAAAAAATTACCCTCTTCTAATTTGGAACTAATGCTTTAATGATTTTGATACTTATTTGACATCTTTGTGTTTTTTAATTTACAAGTATGTGTATTGGATCTTTATGACACTAAAGTTGAATTTGTCAGGTAAAATTTATTTCCTAGAAGGATTTTCCTCTCAAATTCTGATGTTGCTTTAATTGATCAATGACGGTGTGTATATAAGCAAGAGGAGGACTTGCTTAAGAAGCGTCAATAACTATGCTCCCCATATCATTTTCTTAGAACTTTATACAATAAGTCGACCAATACGAACCAAACTTTAAGGAATACATGTTTGTCGACAGGATTTACCCGCTACAATGCGCGTTGGGAAAACTGCTAGCGTATTACAAGTTTTTTGGATCCCGCCTCAACGCGCGAGTAAACCCACTAGTAAAGTAAAAAAGAAAAAGAAGAAAAATGTTTACATACTCGTAGCCCAGCACCTGGCCCATCACGCTTAAAGCTTCTCACATAGGTCGGCCCAAATATTCCAAGACAAGAAGCCCTAGTGGTCGTTATTAACTTGTAAAAAGCCCATATATTTAGAGGTAGTGGTGCACATGTAGGGTATTGGACCCGAACCGGTTTTTTATTAAAGAAAATACCTAACCCTATGGAACCAAGTACGGGAATTATTAGATTTTACCATCGATAAATATAATCTATCAGTTATCACGCACTTAGTTAGATGTCTACTATGATAAGACAAAAAAATTCCCGAATTGTCAAAGTAACAATTTTTTTTAATAAAATAGAATGAATTATATAAGTTGTCCGACTAGCAAGAAACTAGCTTGGGAGAAAAACAGTTGCAGAAACAAAATAGAATTATTCAACCATTCGACACAAGTAACATGGGCCTTACTAGTCCTGATAGTAAACCGAAAATAAGAATAGCTAACAATGAAATCTAAAATCATCTGCGTCATTTGCTTATTATTCTGAAAGATAAGAAACTAGTTAGCTAACGGTTTACACATGACCTCTTGGTCTAGTGGTATGGTGTCCCCCCTTACAAATGTGAGGTTGTGGATTCAAATCCTTGCAAGTGCAAGGTGAGGTGGAATTTAAGGTGTAATAAAATTTGCCGTTAAAAAAAAAAATCAGCTAACGGTTTAGTCTATTTTGCCGGTTTGGTAATACAATTCTGTTTATTTGGTTTGAACCTACACATATTTATACCTCCGAACTATTTGTTTGGTAATACAATTCTGCTTTTTTATTTTAGTCTAGGTATATGTATCACCTTCTTGATTATTTTGTATTCTTAGAAAAAAAAGGCAATGTAATTATTTTTAAACTAGCAGATTGCCCGTATCAGTTCGGGTAACAACAAAAAATCTATACATAACGAAAAATTATAAACATGCACAATGTATGGTTAAACAAATATTATATTTTAATACGTCAATTGTGTATAAAACATTTAGTTTAATAGCTGTATTTTTAACAAACAACTGATGCAATATAAACAACTGATTCAATTAAACAACGGATTATATTATATTACTGTTGGCTAACTACTGAGTTACAAACAACTGAAATGCACATAAATAAACAAATCATGGTGTAAAATTGATGTAAACAGAAAAACAGTAACACATGAGATAATTTAAAAAAGCAAATGATAGTAGCAATAATAAACCAAAATATATACAAAAGTTTTCAGTTTGAATACTAAAAACTTAAACTATAGATCTACATATAATGAACCACTTGCAGCATTGATAGCATCACTTGATAGACCATCAAATCCACGTGCTCAATTACACCAGGTATCTAGCGTAACATTTGCCGATTGCCACAATAGCATCTATACATAAGCATACTATTTAATGATAATATACGTCAAACTAAAAACATAATTACATAAATTTAACATCACCATTAAACCACCAAAAGGTTTAGAGTTCACGTACAAACTTAAGATGCATATTAACTAAATTTTTTTTATTAATTTGACGAAAGTTGTCCTCTTTTTCTTCGTCGTGTATAACATCTACATCTGACAACATGTAACAACCGGCAAAAATAAGGTAAATCTGTACTAATTAATTAATGTGTAATTAACGTAACTAAGTGCAAATTCGTGTTAATTGTTTAACTGAGGCCTTAGAGAATAGTAAATTCCCCATAAGATGCATAGGAATGCACACGTTTAATGATGAAACATGATAGGATCATGTGCAGATTAACTTATCCGGTATGGACGTTGGTGATTACCCGTTAAAAATTAAATAAACGAAAAGGATCCCGGACACCCAGGATATAAAATAAAGGGTATTTTCACAAAATATAATGTGTTTTGGAACTCCAAAACCATAAGTGAAAACTTTACATACAAATCTCCTGGTAACGAATAAAGTGCGCGTACCGCACCCGGTACGCGTATAACTCATAATTTCATCCGACAAGAGCCTAATTAACAAATCAACACTTAAACCAGGCTATGTTTAAGGGTTATTAGAGGCACTTATAATGTCCGAATAACACGCGATTGAAATCCGAAAAATACCCGAACGACACCCGAACGTTAAAGGATTAACCTTAACAAATAACTAGCAAATATTTTGTGTTGTGGACCCCACCCCATGACCTCTAGAACTGGCCACCCATCCTAAGCCATACCCAAATCCCACCTTTTTGTACCAAAAATCCAAGAGTGATCATAAGGATATGGAGGTATTGATTTGATTGTATATTATACAAGATTTTCGTACTTATAAGATTACAAGCAAATCCTCCCATTCTTTTAAAAATCTCGGCCAAACATCCCTTGGAACAATCTTCACAAGATTTAATTGTACAACAAAAGCCTTGTTTTAAGGAAGGAGGATCCAAGACTAGATTATAAGAGTGATATGCATGTCCTTGAAGATTTAAGCAATCTTCCCCTCTTGCTCCAAACTCACGGCAACATACACACCCAAGGAAATCCTCCAAGATCACTCAAGATTACTAGGTACAACACATCACTAAAACATATCTAGTGGGATTGCATATGATCTTTGGAAGATCATGAAGAATTATAAAAGAAACAAGTGAGTGTATACTTGATCATCAAAGCAAATCTCCTTCTTCTTTTCTTTCCTTTGGCCGTACGATTGAAGAGCATACACACACTTTTCTTTCAAGTTTTAACACCTCCAAAGCACTCATAAACATCCATCTTCCAAACCCCCATTGTGTGTTTCAAGCTTAGAGCTTAACCACTTAGGAAGAACACACTAAACCCCATCAAAATCAAGCATTGATAGCTTCCCAAGCCTTGTGCTAGTTGTAAGTACTCTTGATCTTGTTTTGTCTTTAAAAGTTTATGTTTAATAGCTTGAAGCAAGTTGTACAAGGGGTGAACTTGAATAAGCTTTTCATAATAAAACATATGATTTTTTTAAAGACTAAAATGGTGTTAAGCTAATGTGTTATGGTCGAATTATGGTGATGGATGTTAAGTATTCTTATAGTTTTCATTAAGTTCATGAATACTTGAAGAAAATGGTGATTTAAGTATAACTTGTTAGTAGAACTTGAATGAGCTTAAAAATGGTTTTAATCATCTTAACATAAGGATATAAGACTTGTTATAATGTTATTTTTGTTAGAAAATAAGTATTGTAAAATTTGCATTATCAAAGTCTACAAACTTAAAATATATAATTTGGACATATTGGACAAAACACACTAATCACACTTATTAGTAGCCTTAATAAGATGATATGAGACTATTAAAAGTGTTGAAATATGAAATAAAACTAACATGGCAAAAATAATCCATTAAAGTCTACTAGTTTAGTAGGAAATTGTTATTCTTGAAAGATAGAATGGAAAAAATGCAACTTTTATAAGTTAAAGGACTACACTTGTAACTTTAAAAGTTGAGGGACTAAAAATGATATTTTTAGAAACTTGGGTCTAAAAATACAACTATGGAAAGTTTGGTGTCAAATGTGTACATAATAATTTTCCAAGGTAGATTTGGTAAATACTAGTAATTATACACATGTATTTTGTATAAAACTGTATTTTTGTAAAATAGAGTTTTATAAAAATATGAACTTTTCTAACATATGGATATGTATAAAAACAAAGGTTTTTATAAAAATGTTAGACAAATTAAAACTTGGAAGAACTTATATAAAAATGAATACTTTTATATAAATAGGAATATAAAAGTGTTGGAGCATTTTTATATATAAGTTACCAAGTCTTGTGTTAAAAATACAAAAGTATTTATAAAACTTCCAAGTAATATGTGTAGGAAATTAAAGAGGTGAATAACTTTCCTAGAATGCACATATTGGGAAACTTGGGAAAAATTAACTATATATATATATAGTATAGGATAAATGGAAAACCCTCTTAAACTGAAAAACTCTGGAAACTCTAACTTCCCGAGCTTTTTTTCATATGAAAATTTTAGGGTATGTAATATACATGATTTTAAGCATTTTGAACCAAAAAAATCAAAAAAGCGCCAAGTACTTTTTTTTTTAAAAAATAAATAAGTTTTTGGGTAACACATTGTTAACACATGTTAATTTCGCTTAACATGTGTTACCCGAAAACTTATTATTTTTTTTTAAAAAAAAGTGTTCGGCGCTTTTTGATTTTTTTTGCTCAAAATGCTTAAAATCATGTATATTACATGCCCTAAAATTTTCAGGCCCTAAAAAGCTTGGGAAGTCAGCGTTTCCAAAGTTTTCCGGTTTAGGAGGGTTTTCCATGGATCCCTACCCTATATATATATATATAAGTTAAGTAATCGGACTTGGACGTGTTAACAAACTAAGACGTAAAAACGGACGAACGAGAAAAGTATCATTACGTCAAGATGAGTATAAATATATTTTAAGGACTTAAAACATATAATTCAGGTGAAAAATACATAACACTTTCCTAAGTGTTGGAAAATATTCGTGGGAGAAAAATAACGTAAATAATCTAACGATTAAATGTTAAACAAGTGTATGGACTTAACAAGGAAAATATATATATATTCGACTCGACGAAATCTTAGTATATTTATTTAATGGGAAAGTAAATATACGGGGAGGTAAGTCGAGTCGAGTGAAGAAAACAATATATATATATATATATATAAATATTATCGAACGACATGACCTTAGTATATTTATTTGAATGGGGAAATAAGTATGTGGTAAAGTGAGTCGTGTCGAGCGTTAAAAGTATATTATCGAACGGCAAGATCTTAGTATATTTATTTAAATGGGAAAATAAATATACGGTAAAGTGAGTCGTGTCGAGTGGTAAAAATATTATATCGAACAACGAGATCTTAAGTATAATTATTTAATGGGAAAATATTTATACGTTAAGTGAAGTTGAGTCGAGGATAATATTATACAAGTTAAGAAATATTGAAGAGAATATAAGTAACTTGTAAGAAAGGGGTAATCCATCACCAACGACCTAGGATACACGTTTAATTAAACGGGGAATTGGATTAAATCGTGGGTTGGGAGTTGGGTGTACAACTTGCCGAAGCACATGCACTATAGGTTTAGTGGCTTATACGTCTAGGACGTTTGTAGGTGTTGACCTCGAGCAAACTATTCTCTACTCAGGCCTGTGCACTTGTGGAGGTGAGTTTCACAGCCCCATTTTAAACTATTTTATGTTTTTCGGGGGAAAGATATGTTAAGGAAAATGTATGACAGGATAATTACTTGAGTTGTGATCGCCACTTGGGGTTGAGTCCTCTCTTCTATAACCATTAATTCAGGGAAATGAAACCGAAGGAATATTTGGATAGTACTATTGGTGCCTGACAAGGCCCACCCCTATCGATAGCGTCGATTATGTATCGGCGTATGCCAGGGGTGCACGTATTCTGTAATCAAGTCGTTGGATACTGAGAAACGACTTGGAGCGGGGCATTATTATTAGTCTTGGATTGGTTATGGGCTCAAGTAGATTGTAGGAATTTGCAACTCCTATAATAGTCATAACATGGTATTTCCCAAAAAGTAAAGTTTTAGAAACTAAAACCTGTGAACTCACCAATATTTATATATTGACGATTTTTTTAACATATCTTTGAGGTAATTGAAGGATGGAAGGCGACATGGCTGGAGGGTCGGGGGATCTCATGCTTTTACGTCGGATAATTTGGGAGGGGTTTCGTTATTATTTTCCAAGTGTTGGGATATATTTTGGAAACCTCCTTTAATACACTAAAACAATTTGGTTATGGTCATGTAAAACTTAAAACTTAATATCAACGTATTAATAAATGATCCTTTTGATTAATTACTTGTAGTTTGCGTTAATCTTGACTTTATACCATTGAACCGCCGCGCCACGTGTTTCCCCCATTGGCATGGTGTGACAGAAGTGGTATCAGAGCCAAGGTTATAGCGAACTAGTATTTTTGAAAACCTAGACTATAACCGGATTTGGTTCAAAGGATAAAGTTTTCTAAAATATAAAACGCAACAAAGTAAATTTTTCCAAAAAGGGAACATGGTAGGAAGGTTGTGCTAGGTATAAGCCTATATATATTACGTTAGCTAGCCATGGGTGTCAATATATATTACGTTAGCATTAGAAGTTAGGAAGGTTGTGCTAGGTATAAGCCTATAACTTTCTAATTGATAATTTATATATATATATATATATATATATATATATATATATATATATATTAGTACGGTTCTTTTTGCCAGGAGATGTCAGCGGAGGGTAGTGCAGTACCCGACTCTAGCTTTGACAGTAGCATCCAGATTGTCGACGCGCCACCAGCCGCGCCCGTCGAGATTGTAGTCCTCGATCCAGAGATAGAGCCTATGGGTGTAGAGGTCGGCGCGGAGGACGCGGGTGGCGAGAGTTCAGAGGAGACCGATCCTAGTGAGGACGAGGAGGAGGACCCAGCTATGGATGATTCCGACTCTGATTCGGTCACATCCCCGGCCGCCGCTGCTGGCAAGCCGCTAGCCGAGGCAACACACGTTGACTTACCTGTGGTCCCACTCCCCGTAGCCCCTACCACCACACCCCATCCTAGCTGTCAGGGACTTCCCTGCAGGATGCGTAGACCCTTCGTGCCCAGTCCCAGCCCGGTCTGAGACTGTCGAGTCGCCCTATAACCCCCAGGGCCCTATCGATCACCCTCCAGTCCACCCCCCGGTCATCCGGGTCCCCATGGGTAGGGCCCTCGTACCCTTAGTTAGAGGATTCTATGCTGGGCTCTTGGAGCCCAAGCATCCCGAGGTTCGCACGGACCTCGAGGAGTCGATAGCGTCAGTGAGACCTACCATCATCGGACCGACATGTATCTGGTACCCTACCCCACAGCCTCGAGCTGTCTTAGGACTATCGCCTCCTGCCGCTGAGCCTGCACCTATCCCGTCCCCTGACCATGAGGAGCCTGCTGCTCCAGTATCTGAGGCTGCCCCCGCTACACCGACAGCCCCTCTCGCCCTTCCCGAGCCTTCACCGCATGATGTGCCGGCATCTTCCGGGCACATATTTGAGGGTAGCTCTGCCCGCAGCTCCGAGCTGCGCAAAGCAGGCATGACTGCTTTTGCCACAGCCAGTCCTGCCACACCCACCGTGGTGGTGTCCACCTCGGAGTGGGTGATCACCACCCAGCCTCTAATAGCTCCACTTGCCGAGCCGATGTTGCCATCCACAGCACCTATGGTCTCACCCATCCCCACTCTACCCATGCTACCCCCAGTCCCCGATATACCCATGATACCACCATTTGCACCAGACACTTGGGGTGCAGTAGACCCTTACCTGATGCCAACCTCTTTCACCCCCGAGCTTTTGAGTTTTCCTCAGCCTTTTGCACCTCTACCACCCCTCGTACCGGACATCGTCGGCCCCTCGCAGCCGACGTACCTTGACATGCCTGGCCGTCGCAGCCTTTCGGGATGGCCCCACTACCAGGACCTGCCTGGACTACCTTGATATCTCTGGAGAGTGATTTCCAAACACTAGTAGACACGGTGCAGCGCACCATCATGCATATAGATCAGCAGGCACGTCTCATGTGGGCGAGGATTATAGATGCCAGGGATGCGCTGGCTGTAACATTTGTAATTTTTTTTCCTAAATATTTGTTTACAATTAGGGACCTAAAGTGACAATAATCCATAATGAAAATCGTGTATATTGTAATTCAGCGTGGCGTTGGGGTAAAATTGTAATACCCGAAAATTTGAAACTTTAGGATGATAAATAATAGATTTATTTTATCAAATTTTGTTAAACAGTTTTTTTTTTCGTTGTACAACCGATCAATTATTAGTGACGCATACCGAAGAAAAGAAAAATAATGATAATATATAGAAAACATTAATGGACAAAAATATGAAGGTTATAGTTTCTATATGATTGAATCTACTTCTACTAATAAAGGAGTAGCTAGGGGGACACTTGTCCCCATCCTAGAGCTCCTCACCAAAATGGGACACTTGTCAATCAGCTGTTGACTAACCCATACCCGAAATTTAATCCATTGACCCGATTCGTATATCATTAAACCACACATACGTTTCATTCTTGTACTGCACACATACGTTTCATCCTTAAAATCAAACAATGTATCGCCGCTCCTATCAATACTCTTCCTCACTAGAAACCCTAATATGTTACCGATTTCAATCAATCAAAGGTATGTCTGTATAACCATATTTTCTTCTTCTCCTCAAACACAATCCTTCTCTTTCAACCCTAATCATCTCATTCATTATGGCCGCTGCTATTCTCAATATTTGTTTTTATATTCTTTTTTTTCCATTAATCCGATTTTCATATCTGTTATTATCATTAATTTACAGATTTACTTTGTTTCGATTTTAAGGATATGTTTTTTTGCTTATGTCGATTATCTGATTTTTTGATTATATGTCAAGATCTATTTATTTGTTGATTACAAGATCTGTTTCAAGATCTTATTAAGGTGAGAACTGATGTATTTGATATGTCTTTCACAAAACAGATATTGACATATAATTACAACTGATATGTGTGTTTTACAGAATTGTTTGGCTCAAGGAAATAGAGAGTCAGATGAAAAATATCTCCATATCTGGCAGTTCGAAGAGATGCCTACGGCGCCCCTGCAGAAGCGATTAAAGACGATAAAGCTGAAGAGGAAGAGGAATCTGTTTATTTAAGCTCTTTTTTTAAAATTTAAAGAAAACGAACATATTACATTTTAAAATAGATGGTTCAAAGCTCAAAGAGTCGTATTGTTGCCTAGCAATCGATAACTAAATGGAGCCAAATAATTGAGCAAATGGAAGATCAAGTAGCATCAATTCTTAGAGAGGACAGGTTCACATCATCTCAAGAGGTAAGTCGGCTAATGGGCAAAACCTATGGCTTTTATGGTAAAAAAATAAAGCAGAGTTTATGATTATTTGAAATGCGCTGCTCTAAAGTGTTTTAGACATTATAGTAAAGTAGAGTTCTCATGTGTCTTCTGAGTGTTGTGTGGTGTTCATTTTCAGTTTCGAGAGAGTTCTTATGGAGAGCTATTGCTGGCGGCTTTGGGGAAGGGATGATGCACCCGATTGATATTGTTAAAACTCGAATCCAAAGTCAAGCCTTTTTGACTCAACCCTAGGTCTGTTTTGATTTGCTAGCAATCAAATTCAAACATGTTCTTTCAGTTTGTTTCTTATGTTTTACACTGTCAGTCATGAGTCTTGTAACCTGTTCTTACAGTTTGTATTATGCGTTGATGGGATCATTTATTTAGCCGATGTTGATAATGTCTATCGCTACAGCTGTTTGAGGAAATCAGAGAAATCAGGTATTTCTTTTGTTGTTTTTAGTTGCTTATATTCTTCTGTATCCTATTATTATTATTATTATTATTATTATTATTATTATTATTATTATTATTATTATTATTATTATTATTATTATTATTATTATGTTTATCAGCTATCATGTGTGTAAATTTTGATATGTTGCAAACAAAACATAGGTAGTTTCTGTCTGCTACATTTACAAGTTACATTCGTCCATAACATGTGTGATTAGTACTATATCATTAAGTTACACGATCTCTATCTTGATAGCAAAAGAGCCAACTTATTCAAATATATGTGCATGTGATTGTGGCGTAAAAAGAACACACATTGGAAACATGTGCAAGCGCACAACCAGTATATGTATTTAAATAGGATTTGTTGTTGCTTTTTGCCATCGTGTTTAAACTCTAAAATGTTGCTATTTTGTTTGTTTTGCCGACTGCAGCCGTTTTGGCACTTGGCCAGTTGCAATGCTTGCACAAAGCAAAAACAAGGCAACCTTGGAAGGCCCTGTATGCAATGGAAGTCAAGTAATTGGGTGGCACACAAATGAGAAGAGTAAAAGACTTAGAAGATTTCATGTTGACATGTCGGGATTTGCATTCAAAAGCACCATCTTGTGGGAGCCAAAGAGATGGAAAAAACCCTCCTCAGCGTTGATTCGTCAATTGGACACCATCAAAGAGGGATTTCAAGTATGCATAATCTTTTAGTCTTTGCCTAAATAACAATCGCCCTAAATATTAAATGTTCTTTTACAGGAGACCACATTTATAGAACAGTTGGTGGAAGATGAGGTTATTAAATGTGCTCAGCCGTATTTATTCAGGTTCGTTTAATACAATCAGAATATTAAGTGTTCGTTTGTGCTTAGCCGTATTTATTCAGGGTCGTTTTTTTGTTTACTTTACTTCCGTTTTGTGTTTCTGCCTGCCAATTCTACGGCTTTTAGGAATGCATTCAGCTGTGGTTTTGTATTCTGATTGTTGAACATTATCGTTGATTTCTTGTCTTCTAATCATAAGTCTATCTGGTGGCCATACTCAGATTGGTTCACTACATCAGTTATGTTTATTCATTTTGATTGACCACTTAAATTCTCTAATGTCAAACCATCCAGGTTTGAGAAGTGCTTTCGAAAGAGCTTTCATTGTAGAAGAGGACCAGAATCAGAATATTGAGCTGCAAAGACGAGTCCTGGTGTAAAGCATGCACTTTTTATAATCAACTTGACATGTCCAGCAGCTGCGTTCTCAGTAGCTTCTCCAGTGGTATCCTGATCGTTGTGGTTAGTGAGCTCGAGTTCAACACTTAAATAAAACTATGCCACTGGTGCAGCAGGCAGAAAACACTTAAATAAAACTCACCAGGTAATATGAAATATCATATTTTTGCAATAAGTAGAAAACACTTAAATAAAATTAATAGCGTGTTTTCACTGTTTATAATACTTAAAAGTGTGACCTCGCCATGTCCAAGTTAACCCTTTTTTAATATATCTGTCACGCTGATGCATATTGTAGAGTAGATTGAATAAGCTTGACATTGAAGAAATCAAAGTACGTGATGTTGAGCATAACTCTACATGGATTGCGGGACGACAATGGCGATCTTTCGGGGTATGATCTCTATCCTAAACTTGGTTTATAATCATTACATATTTGATATCAAGCATGCTAATCTTTTTTGTTTGCAGGCTCTTGGTTTTGATTTGACAATGATGACTACCACAGGTATTAAATCTGTTTATTTTCTGTTTTGTTGGCCGACATGGATTAGATATTTAAAGGACTGCTTTAATTGACAATGATGACTACCACAGGTATTAAATCTGTTTATTTTCTAAACAAGGAGAAACGGATGGAGTGGTGGCTTTGTTAATTGTTTATTAAATTAATTGATTGTAAAATTAATAGTTTGTTAAATTAGTTTGTGTAGGTATGGATGGATCTGCAGTTTCAGTTTTGTTTTATGCTTGATTAGATTTGCTGCATTTGCTATTGAGTTTGATATTAATGATATGATATGATGTAGATTTTAGATCTCTGTTTTATATTTATTTATTTATTTGTTTATTTATTTTTGCAATTTTAGTTATTAGTTTTGTGAATAGTGGATTACATTGATGTTTAGTTTATGTTTATGTTTGGGTTGACATTGTAAATGAAATGTGACTATGGATTTAGTTATCTGATGCTAGCTGATTACATGATATTTGTGTTTTCTGAAGTTGTTATTGATGGTTTAAAGGACCAGCAAGTTTATCAAAATTGACTTGATAGTTGATACCTAGGTTCAAATCTATCGGAAATACGTTAGATGTTTATTGAAAATGACATTCGTTTCCTTGGCAAAGTTATGTTTTTTCAACTTATATAAGCCAATATTTTTCTCTAGGTGCCGAATGTGAGTTCTCTAGGTGTAACTTAGGTTCTGGAGGCGTGCCACAAAGGCGTTGCTCTTTGAACAACCAAATAAGCTTTATTTACAACAAAAAGTTGTATCTTTACAATATCTTTTACTCATCAGACTTTTAATCATAGTAAGTCGTTTGTAATCTCTTCGTCATTTTGATGTTTTAGCCTCTTCCGGAACCTATATTTGACCGATTTTAAGCCACGTTTACAATAAGCAACGCCTCAAGGCTTTGAGATGTTTTTTTTTTCTGATTGTGTAGCGCCTTTTTGAATTGAAGGCATATGCTACTTTGTTTTCAAGCTTTTTCCTTGAATTATATTGCATAAAGGTTAACGGTGAACCCACATTTAGTTCGGCGGTTTCGAGCAAGACCGGTGGCTATATACCGATATTTGAGGCTGCATTCGGTGGAAAAGGACAATAGGAACGATGGCCCTAATCTACCAGAATAGTGCAGCAAACAAGACAGCGACGACAGATGTTTCGGTTGGGATCTACTTGTGGCCTACAGGGCTGTAGCGATTCAGGGTTGATGGTTGGATAAGAACAATTACGGGCCTGAAAGTCATGGTGAAATCGTACCAAATAATAGCGGCTCTGGGCTACCAAAGAGGAACATAAGATGGACAACAAGGTCATTATTTTGGGCGTGATTTTGAGACTGAATTTTGTGGGACAACGCAGCAGCGAGTGGGGATCATTTAAAGAAATTGTAAGCCTTTTCACTGAAATTAATTGTGTGTTTGTAAATTAAAGAAATTGATATACAGTTGCTGTTTGCAACAATATTTAATGTAGATAAAGAAGAATCTAGAAGGGGAATGCAATTACAGAGGAGTAATTGTAAGGCTAATTTAATTAATGATATTGAAGCTGAGGCAAAGCTTTATTTGGGGATGGATTTTGGTACATCTGGAGCTAGGTATGCGATTATTGATAAGGAAGGGATATTACATTCTGAAGGAAAGAGGGATTATCCTTTGTTTATGGTAAGTTTAAATGATTATATTATGTAAATTCTTGTAATTTACTGTTATTGATGAACCTGAACAGGACAGATATATTTATTTGTGTCAAAGATATCAACTGTAACTTGTACACATTTAAAGTTGTGTAACTCAAACACGAGTACATGACCCGTGTAACTCATTTATAAACGAGTTAGGTGAGTTAACATGTTGTAAACGAGTTTATTGGTTATAACTTGCAATCAAGGTGTAAAGCGGTTGGACGTAGGTCTGTGAACGAATGAAACGAAGACGATAGAGGCATGTTCGTGTTCGTTCATTTTAGTTTAACCGAACATGAACACGAACGTATAACATAACGCATTTTTTTCGTTCGTGTTCATTCGTTTATCAAAATAAACGAACTAACGTTTGGTTCATTTAAAGGCGTAGTTGATTGGGTTGGCGGATGTAAACAGGTGTAGTAAATGGGTCAAACAAGTCAACAGGTCGTAGTAAATTTTTGTTCTAAGTTATAACATGATCAAATATTCGGGGAATCAAGATTAACAGGACCATAATCATATGTTCACTTATTCTCCAGTTAAAAAACAAGACCAGTTACACACATCATGTAAATGGGCTAACAAAATAAAAGTTTTGGACTTAAGAGACGACTTTAGTTCCCACGTTTGTTAATGAAACGAAAGGGTATTGCCACCGAATAGTAATTGTTTGAAAGTACTTATGACCTTATCATTTGTTGTCTAGGAAGAATGGTGATGCGGTTGATTGGGCGCGATCATGGAAAACGACACTTTTCTCTCTTCTTGAAGATATACCAATTACTATGCGTTCATTAATCACTTCAATCTCTATAGATGGTACATCTGCAACTACTCTTATTATAGACAGGTACTAACATCTCCTATACATTTATCTATGTTTATACCTTTTGCAAGAGAAAAAAGTCCATGTTTGACATTGAACTAAGACTTAAATTCTATATAATCTAGCTAAAACAACATATAATGGTGGTAACAGATATATTTTGTTGTTTGTTTGTGTTTAAAGAACAATAATTGTTAGATTTTTTTTTTTGTAACGACAATAATTGATAAATGTATAATATTATTTTGTTGACTATTTTGACTTTGATTGTTATGTAATAGGTTTCCCACTAATACTCAAACTGTGATTATGATGCACCCATGTCCTCTCAAACGGAAATATGGTTCGTGCCGTCACTTTGGATTTACATTTGCACTAAATTAGAAAGTTTCATTGGTTGTTAAGAATAGAGCGTTTCTACATATTTAATTAAGAACACCTACTTTTGTTTTTGGTTTGACTGTTAACAAGACTCTGTACATCCATCTACATCATATTATGAATATCTTCTTTCATTTAACATTTTATATTTTATTCAACCCATACATTTTAGAATGAAGTATTTAGATTAAAGAATTTTATGTAGTTTCTATATATATATATATAAGATTTTGGCATTCGATTTATGTTTTATGTTAACATACTAATTTGAATTACATGTTGATTTGAAGGTGATGAAAGGTGTCAACTCTTGAACACAAATGGCCACCAGGTACAATTTCTACAGCCCCTTGGGGGTTCGGCTCTTGTCTTGCCTAAATTCAATCACATTCAAACTACTCATGATAGATAAGTGACATTTGATGTCAAGAATAATGTCATTGATGTATTTCAACAGTCAAATTGTGATTGTTTTGTAATAATTTATTCCTGAATTCTATTAGTTATTTTAAAATTTATCATGTTTACAGGGCACTCCTCACCCACGACAATTATTCATGGTTGATAAGTAAACAAAACCGTATTCTAGAAAATATACAACCTACCTTGCTCATTGGCTTCGTGCAACTAAGTTCTAGATGACACTTTTCGTTTACCTAATGCCCAAACCAAAGTTAGATATCATGTGATATTTTCGCTGTATGTTTTGTTAAATTATATTTATTTACTTTGAATTTTAATGTTCATTTGCGTTCCGTTACAATAAATTATGTTATTATTCATTTCATTATTTGTTTTTAAATCAGGTAAAATCAAACATTTGTTGATTCATATATCTATTATTTGGTAACATTAAACTTTTTTTATGAAATTTTGCATGTAACCAAAATCCATACGAATTGTATTACGTAACTTTCAATAAATAAAACTTGTGTACTACAATGATGTGCTGATACTTTTAGGAATATGTATATTTGGATTTTAATTAATTTTTTTTAGATTGTTAAAAACTTTGCTTTCATGTTGGTAGACATTCTCAAATATTTAGTTTAGCTAAACCTTTTCAAAGTTTTTAATTTGACCTGTTTGTTTTGGTTTAAACTCTCAAGGCTTTTGAATATATATATTATTGTTATTTCATCATTTCATGTTATTTAGTTTAAAACTTTTCATTCTTTTCTTTTTTTTTTTATAAACAAAATTTGCCTCAGTTTCCTTTACCAACTCATGAGATTCTAGGGAGAGGAGTTATTATGTTGAGTTCAAGGTGGGTACACAACTAAAGTAATGTAAAAATGTTTTTTTTTTCTTAAATGTTTTTAAAGTTATGTAAAAGCATTTGTGAATTACTTTTGTACATGAATCTAATCTGTTGGGTGTTGTTACCCTAGGAAACTTCACCTCGCTCCGCGTTTCCGCCATCACCATCTTTCATCTCTAACCGCCACCTCTACAAGCTTGCATCTCTTGATTATCTTCAAGGTATCTTCTTCTTTCTTATTGTTCTTTTTTATCTCCTGTTTTATTGATGTGGTCATCTTAATCTTGCATTGGTAGATTTGGTATTTGATTTAGGAGTTCTGGTAATTGATGAGATGCTATTTGCTACACATCACATTATCGCTTTGGAATAATTGGGCGCCGATTAAAGTCAATTTCCTGCTTTGGAGGCTCAAGATAGACTTTCTATGGCGATTGCGCCGGCTCACAGAAACGTTCATGTTCCAGATCCGATATGGGAGTTTGTTTCAGATTGGTGCAGGTTACGGCCATTAATCGTTTTCGAGTTGAAGGACTTTGCGGTGTCACATAAGCGCTTTAGAGGTTCAAAGAAGTGGAAGAAAGCCGTGTTTATGATTATTCAAGCCTTCCTATGGCTGATTTGGAAATGGCGAAACGAGATAATTTTCAATGGCAAATGGGTCAAAGAGTCATAAAAAATACAGATCCAAAGTATTACCATGTCTTGCATCTTATTTTTTAAATGCATATGTGTTCTTTCTACCGTGTGTTTAGGCGCGTTTTGAAGTGAGTCATGTATACTGAACGGTATATATAAATATATGGTTTTATACATTTTCCAGTTAATTATTGTTTGGATTTGTTCGCATTTCGCTTTGACTTTTTTTTTACGTAGTCACATTTTGTGAACTAAACGATAAACTTAAACTGTTGTACTTATGTATATGCTGATGTAGGCCATAATGTACTCTATCTTTCACTTTTTAACTATTATCCTTATTATTTGGACTATATTGGCTTATTTTTAATAATTTTTAAATGTTTTTTTGTTTCATGTGTGTTTTTAATATATCTTAACGTTGTTGTATCTAACGTTTTTCATTCCACATAATTGATATTATCTAAACCTTATGTAAAAATCAATAATACACAGGTTTTTAAACATAGCTTGATGGCATATAATAACCTTTACGCAACATAAGATTTGAATGTTTAGTGATTAACATTAATAATAATCACAAATAATATAATTATTATTCTTATTTACTTATGATTAGATTACCAAACATAGCTTAATGACTTAAAATTTCTTCGCATAACCTCATCTACAACTACCTGCTACTACTTTTAAGTTGCATATCTGGAGAAACACCATCAACTTAACAAGAAGAAATAATTGGATCTTTTAGTTGAACCCTTATAAAAGTCGTTTAATTTTATTTAGTCGATAAGATGTTATTTTGGTTTGGAATTGCATGTTAATATAATCTTACATATATTCATTGCTTTTATGCACACTCAACTTCAAAGCATAAAACTATTAATTTAATATTACTTTTTAATTTTTAATTTACTTTGGTTTGCACCGTGGGTACCCACGGGGCTCTAACCTAGTGAATGATAAAAGACAATTTCAATTACAATCTATATAATAAATGAAAACACTAGGGTTGAATCCTAGCTTTTGAGAGGGTCTTCAAGGATCCAAATGCTAAATGGAGCTCCATGAAAAAGTATTATATAAACCTCTTTTTTTTTTGTCAACACCCATTTGTATCTTACAACATTCTTCCTCCTTCCTAGCCTAATAATTCCTTTCTCATTCCTCATTCCTCTCTCATTGTTCTTTTTGCAAGGTATGTTGTTCATCAATCTTACATCAATCTTCTATGAAATACAATCGGTTTTTTGGTATTGAAGAAAACGTTTTAGGATTAACATAAGTCTCGAAATGTTTATGATCAGTTTTCTGATTTTGATGAGATTGATACATAACTGCTTGCAATCATCTTACATCAAAGAGAAATACAATCGGTTTCTATCATTATTTTTCAACACAGATAAATCACAATCGTATAGCTATCAACCTTCTACAAAATACGATCGTTTTTGTTGTAATGATCAACACGTTTTCTTATTACATAACTATCTAATCTGTTTTCGATTATGTTTCTGATTTGTATGAGATGCATACATTGCTGTTTACTATCATATTACATCAAACAGAAATACAATCGTTTATATCGGTTTTTTTTGTAATGATCAGAATGTTTTTTTATTAACATAATTATATAACCTGTTTAGGATCAAGTCTCTGCTTTGGATGAAATCGATACACAAGTAATTCTGATTAGGTTTAATCATTGATGTTATGATTGTGGTTTTAATAACAGCATGCAATTGAAATCAGTTTCGAGTATTAGTGAAAATAAAAAAATAAAAGTTTCTTGAGTTTATGGATACTTTAACAAAAGTTTGTTTTGCAGACGAAGAATAGAATTTCATTAGGACAAATAACTTCATTATGGCTTATCACAAGGGTGACAAATTCTTCAAGGTTATTCATGACCCTTCCGCACGAGTTTTGGTATGAGCATTTCTAATTTTTTTTTAAATAAAAAAAGTTATTCCTTATTATAATGTTGTTTTTTACGTGTTTGTCCAGACATTGCCAAAATCCATGAACAGGTTTTTGTTATCTAAAAACTTACGCAACAACAACATTAAAGTTTCCACATACCATGCTCAATCTTGGTTTGTTCTGTTAGAATTTATAGATGATGATTTCTGTTTAACAAATGGATGGTCAAAAGTTGTACATGATTTATGCTTCTCTATGTTTTACGTCATATTCGACTTTATTGCTCCAAATACTTTCATGATGGAGCATTACAATCATTCTCCATCCATGCAATTGGATGTGTCATTCTGCAAAATGATTGAACATGAATTGACGACACCTATGGTAAGCAGCATTAACTTCAATAATTTATATTACATGTTTTTTATATCTTAAATTGTCCATATTTTTTTATCACAAATTTTGCTTTCAGGTTATACCTTACTCCTTTATTAATAAGCATTATCCGGACGGTGTCCCTAATGTTCCAATCACTATGTATGTAGATGATGAACATCAATGGAACGTTGCAATAGAAAAGAGTGGTCGTGATTATTGTTTTTCTAATGGTTGGCTAAATTTAATTTGACTTTCATTGAGTTGTTAAAACTTTTCGCCATTTGATATTAATTATATAATTGACTAAAATTTAATGATGTTAAATATGTGTATTGACTTTGACTGTCTTATATATGTTTATTCTTCGTTATAAAATTGTAAACACATTTATATGCAGTCAAAGTCAATATAAAGGAATAAATGTAAATCAGTGGTGGCCAGATGCGATTATTTAGGAATTGAAATTTCGCCATTTGAATATGTAAACACATAATGTATAAGGAAAGTCAATATGTTTATTGACCTTGACTTTGAATACGAATTGACTGTCAATTCATAATCCAGGAATTGACTTTGAATACGAATTGTAGATAATCAAGGAAAGTCATGTATCAATATTATTAGTATAAGGCAGTCAAAGTCAATACATAATATACAAATTTCCTTATATAACATTTATCTTATAAATATGTAAACACAATATGTTATTGAAATTGGACCCGTAAATTACTATGTGTTTACATGTTAAGGTGAAATTGATACATGTTAAGGCGAAATTTATGGTATCCTTCTACAATAACATATTGACTTTGAATACGAATTTACGGATCCAATTTCATACATGTTAAGGCGAAATTGATGGTCTCCTTCTACTCCATTGTTGAATGTATTGCAAATATATTTCATAACTTTAAATCTCAATAATAACAATATGCTAATTCTAATGCTAATTAGACTCCACTATTTCATCCATTTATATGCAGTCAAAGTCAATATAAAGGAATAAATGTAAATCAATGGTGGCCAGATGCGATTATTTAGGAATTGAAATTTCGCCATTTGATATTAACTTTGGAATTGAATTAGAATTGTAATTATATAATTGACTAAAATTTAATGATGTTAAATATGTGTATTGACTTTGACTGCCTTATATATGTTTATTGTTCGTTATAAAAATGTAAACACATTTATATGCAGTCAAAGTCAATATAAAGGAATAAATGTAAATCAGTGGTGGCCAGATGCGATTATTTAGAAATTGAAATTTCGCCATTTGATATTAACTTTGGAATAGAATTGGAATTGTAATTATATAATTGACTAAAATTTAATGATGTTAAATATGTGTATTGACTTTGACTGCCTTATATATATTTATTATTCGTTATAAAAATGTAAACACATTTATATGCAGCAAATGTAATTAGACCATTAATTATGTATCGATTCAAAATGCATACTGTATTATGAAAGTAAATATGTTTATTGGCTTTGACTTCCTTATATAACATTTATTCTTATAAATATGTAAACACATAATGTATAGGGAAAGTCAATATATTTATTGACATTGACTTTGAATACGAATTGACTGTCAATTCATAATCAACGAATTGACTTTGAATACGAATTGTAGACAATCAAGGAAAGTCATGTATCAATATTATTAGTATAAGGCAGTCAAAGTCAATACATAATATACGAATTTCCTTATATAACATTTATCTTATAAATATGTAAACACAATATGTTATTGAAATTGGACCCGTAAATTACTATGTGTTTACATGTTAAGGCGAAATTGATACATGTTAAGGCAAAATTTATGGTCTCCTTCTACAATAACATATTGACTTTGAATACGAATTTACGGATCCAATTTCATACATGTTAAGGCGAAATTGATGGTCTCCTTCTACTCCATTGTTGAATGTATTGCAAATATATTTCATAACTTTAAATCTCAATAATAACAATATGCTAATTCTAATGCTAATTAGACTCCACTATTTCATCCATTTCTTATAGATTGATACCTATATAAACACGTCAAAAGCAATTCACATACGATTGTAATAAGACACGTTGATTGCACTTTGAGTAATCGCAAAGATATATTCTTAGGTTAATTTCTGTTTCTCATCTTTAAATACATAAACATTATTTTTTTTTATTTGTTATTAACCAATCGATTATGCTGATATTTTGCATACATTCTGGAGTGATCAATCCAGACATTTATGCTACAATACATTTGAAACTTATTAACTAACTATAATATAAGTTTCAATATTATTATGTTGTCTACAATTTGTGTTAGTGAAGTAATCTATTGGTTTTTACATTATTTTTTTCCAGTTACAAAGATCAATGGCAGCTGTAGATGCAAATGAGTTTACCATGGTTAACCAAATTCATGTCAACCGAAACGGTGTGGCGTTAAAGCTAAAGATTATTCGGGTTTGGCGTCAACCCGATCGTCGAAATCCTAATGATGTGTACTCAATTGAAATGATCCTATGTGATGAAAATGTAAAACTCAACAATACGTTTTTTTTATAGCCTCTTATTTTTAAATTTCATAACTTTTTTTTAGCTATTGATGTTTTTAATTTTAATGTATACGAATTTTCTTATATTCGTACATTAAAATACCTCAATTACGTATATACATATTTATAGTGTTTTTTTATTATTTTTATAATTAACAGGGTGACAGGATTCAAGCGAATGTATTTAAGCGGTTGTTTTTTAGATTTGAGAGGTTTTTGAATGAAAATGCTTCTCTTATTATAAGAAATCCAGGAGTTGGGGTCAATTCTTCTAAATACAAGTATGCTCCAAACCCAAACAAACTCTGCTTGAATATGAATACTCAAGTTTCCGAATATGATGGTTTCCAAGGTACAGATTTTGGTTTCTCTTTTGTGCCCTATCAAAGAATTCTGGATAGGGAGGTTGATGAATATGTTACAATAGGTATATTTCGTCAGTATAGTCTTTTTTTCATCACAACCAAACCATAATAATATTGTTTGGTTTTACGTTTCATTAATGTTTATTTTATACTTGATTTTAGATGTTATAGGACATGTTAACAAGTTCTTCAGCAATGATGATAAAGATAAAAAGGTTGTCGCTGATAAGAAGAGGTTAACAATGGAAATCCAAGATATCGAGTATGTATTCTTTATTTATTTTTTATTTTTTGCATTTTATATACAAACTGCAAATTACGTAGGTTTATAAATTGTTTATTTATTTTTTACTAAAATAATTTGTACTTTTTGAAGGGGCTTGAGCATCTATTTAACCTTGTGGGATACTTATGCCATGGAGATGTCTAAATATGTTGCAACTCATCAAACGGAGAAAGAATTTATAATAATACTGCAGTTTGGCCGTTTGAAGTTTTATAATGGTTGTATAATGTTAATAAATATTTATATTTATATTTATATTTATAGCTACATTATATTTTGCAATAAAAATTATGTTCTAACTTCTAAAGTTTCTTATTATTAAATATTTCAATTTTTTTTCCCTAATATTTGTTTTATATAGGAAAACCGTATGTTTCTAACTCTTTTGGAGATCGAGTTAGTCGACTGTTCATCAATGGAGATATTGAAGATATAAACCTGTACAAAAAAGGGTTTGTACTATTATGTTTTTCAATACGAATTACAAAATCTTTATAAAAAGTATTAATAAATATGTAATGTGTAAATCAAATTATTTTTATCAGGTTGGGTAAGAAAATCGCTGATAATCCTTCCTCTTCTCATCGACCATATGGAACTTCTATGGTTTTGAAAGTTGGTGTTCCCGTAATGTTACTTAGAAACATTGTTTGGTTTTGAAAGTTGGCGTTCCCGTAATGTTACTTAGAAACATTGATCAGAAAAGCGGTTTGTGCAATGGGACAAGGTTACAAGTTGTTAAAATGAGAAAACGTGTCATTGAAGCGAAAATCATATCAGGAAGTAACATTGAAATGCGAATTTTTATTCCAAGAATTACTTTATCCCCCTCGGATAAAAAAATTCTTTTTAAATTTAACAGAAGGCAATTTCCACTTGCTGTTTCTTTCGCAATGACAATAAACAAAAGTCAAGGACAATCCTTATCCAGAGTTGGGTTGTATTTGAAGGATCCAGTTTTTTCACACGGGCAGTTGTATGTTGCGCTATCAAGAGTCAGAAGTCGAGATTGACTGAAGATAGTTATAGTAGATGAAAATGGTGAATTGACGAACAAAACATCAAACGTTGTGTACAAAGAAGTCTTTCAGGATTTATGAATAATGTGAGTAATTTTGATGCAATTTTTTACTTATCTTTATTGACGTTATATATATACAACTTCAATAATAAAGTATTATTTTAAACTTTTTTTTTGTGCTTTGAACAGTGCGTTGCCATTGGTCAATAAAACAAGTTATGTTCTAATTACAATTACATTAAAAATAAAAATATGATAAAAAGTAATTTACAAAAACACAATGTATTCATACCTTTTGTTCTTTTTTGTTAAATTTTATACTTTGGTTGAGTACTGATCATAATAGGTAATCGGTTTTCATTATTAACGTTACTTATAACTTACATAAAATATCCACTTTGACATGAAAACCATAGTTATATATTAGTTTTAATTTTAATATCCATTTCATATCAACGCAACATTGAAACATGACGTTTATATTAGAAAAAAATATCAGGCTAACCGTTATTCTTAAGACTTTACGTTGTAGCCACTAAACTTGAATAATACAACTCTTAGTTTAATATATTTTTTTTATTTACTATGGTTTGCATCGTGGGTCCCCACGGGTCTCAAACCTAGTAATATTTATAGATGTGCAGAAGGATTTCAAGGAGTCTAAATATTGAAAATGTAATGAATGCTTTGACCACATATTAATGCACATGGAGAGATTTGAGGATGTAGAAACATTCGTTGATTTTAAAAATCAAAAGAAAGACAAAATTTTTAGATTGTCACCATTATTCTTGTTAAAATAATAACAAGAATAACAAAAAGTCAAAACAAAATTCATCTTCCTCATATAATTTACTACAATTCAGGCATGAATTCCGGCTATCACCGTGTGTTTATCGAACGACTCCGTAGCCTTTAAATCACCAAGTCGGTTAATGCGTTTACCAATCTTTCCACTAATCCCGGTTTAAATCCAGAAATTTAGAGCTTATCATAAACCAAACCTAGACCATATCCCTATATATACACACACACATATAAGTATATATATATATATATATATATATATATATATATATATATATATATATATATATATATATATATATATAAATCAAACCAAGCACCATCTCCAAACTCTCTCAGCTCCTCCCTCTGTTTCTCTGACTATTTTGTGATCTCCATGAAATCACATATAACAACAATCTAAATGAACCACCACAGCTCCTCCGAACAACACCAACTAGACCCTACCGCAACCGTTGACACTGCCGCTGCTACCGTCGCCGCCGTTACAACTCATACCGTCGATGCCGTGACTCCGACCAAGTTTGTCGGCATCGAACTAGATCCGACCCGAGGTAAATTCCACACCTTCCTACTCGTCTAAATACTCTGATCATGAATATTATTATATAAATTTTCAACAACTAGTCATCAAATAAATATACGAGATTGACGATGGAATGTCTAAACCAATTCGTACTAATATTTTCAATCATACATTTTTATTAGTTATTTGAATAAAATATGATATATTACATTTGTTATCGGAATACATTAAATGATGGCTAAACCTATTTTTATCACACATAACCCTTTTATGTATGAAACCAAATTATTTAATCAAAAGTGTTTTCACAACAAAATTTAAAATTAATCAATTTTTTTAAATATAAAGTTACAAATCTACTGTTATATCGGCACACATATTTCTATATGGCAATAAATAAAAATATGTGTGTTTAAGAAAGTTTGGGAACTCATTTATATAAAAGTCTATCGACATATATACTAATTAAATATATCAAAATCATCAAACTATGCTCAAACACTATCACTATAGATACTAAATTATCACTCCTAATTAGGTGCAAGCATAATTCGTTGATCCCCGTTATATTCTAACGAGTCCATCACAATCAAGGTGAGTTTACATAGCTCATTTTTTTCCATTCACTATTTTGGGGTGAAACATGTTACAACATTCAATTTACAATTCAATCATAAGTGTCTATGTGTTATTCTATGTTGCATTATGTCTTCAACTGAAAATAAATAAACCGTTTGATTACTTTTTATTTGAATAACCGTTTTTTTAAACGATGGTTATTCATTTTAACAAAATAAACATAATTTAAAATCATTATATATATATATATATATATATATTCCCGAGTTAAACCCGAATATGCTGATATAAGTAATAAGTAGTGGGATGATGGTCTACGGTTGTTGGAGGTTGACAACGTGTGTTTAAAATTTATATTGGGAAGTTGGTAACATATGTTTCAAATGTAAATTGGAATAAACGAAGCATTTGTATAAACTTCACAAGAATATAACATTATGTTAAACATCTGAATATGGAATTACGATGATGAGTAATACTGAAGTGGCAATATAAGAAACAACCTACATAAAGAACTGAAATTTAAACTACTGTTTGTTGTGAAACACATCCAGTATATTTAATTAAGCAACTGATACCAATTTACATATAACTTTTTTAAAAGTATTAATAATTTACACGAAGTTCATTATACAGGAATAAACTGGTAAAAATAAACGGTATAATATTGTTTTATGAGTTGGTCAATTAGAAATGTTTAATGAAATTTTGTAAACAAAACACGGGAGTTGATAGTAACAATCTTATGTTTATGGATGTAAATTGCAGTGTACGGTAGTCGGTAAATGACAGTAGATTAAAACATAAAATTTAAGTAACACATAATATGATCCATTCAATTGTTTAAGTTAAAACATAGAAATAAACCGAAAAACCAAAAAAAAAAAAAAAACAAAATAAAACATATAACAAATAACTAAACATCTGGTGATACAAGAGTCTCAGTGTAGACAATTCCTTGTAATCCATTAAACGAAACCAAAGGATAGTAGCAGTCTTCCCCATGTCTTGTAACATCCAATTCATTAGCACTTCCAGAGTTTGCAATCATAATATATTTGCCAGTTGACAAAACGTATGAAACGTTATATCCTACAATAAGAGGCTTTATAGAAGGAAAATCCCATATCTTCGTCCAACCTTGATCTTCCATCCTCCATAAATCAACAATGGTTTTATCTATTCCGTGAGTAACAAACATATGAAGCTCATTGCGGACAACAACTAAATGTCCATAACCTCTACCATCTTGGATATTTGGAAAACTGATCAGACTAAACTTTCCAATTTTGACATCAAAACCAACCAATAGATTGTGTCGCCGTCGACTATTATATCGCCAACGACCATTTTTCTTAAAGCGGCATCTTCTTAATGGAAAATATATAACACCCTTATAGAAAGTTCCATTACACCATTTAATATCTTCCATACATTTTCCATCGATTGGTAGGTACCCAATATTATCCCATAAGTCTAACTTTAGTGAGTATGTATAAAAGAATAATATCCGACGTCTACGCTCTATATGCAACAATCTGTAGTCGCCAATATCATCTAAATACATAGCAACAGCATCACAACGATACCTGAATAAGCCACAATAACTTGAGCTATGCACGTTTTTATACATATTAGTTAGTGGATTCCAAATCACAAGCTCGCGGGTGTTACGCAAACATAGACACACGAGTCCATCAAAAGTTGTAAGAATTTTAACACAACAAAAACAGGCTTTGAATGGCATCGAAATTATTTTATGCGATAAACTTGCTTAATCTTCATCAGCAACTACAGGTATCACATAAACTGATTCCTTCCCAATTACTAACGATTTCTGATCATAGGCAGTGGATACATGACGGCAATGTTCCTTGACAAATTCTCGTGTCGATAGTAAAGACAACCATTGCTTGCAATCAGCTTTAGCTCTACCAACACACTTTGCCGGAAGCCTGATTAATATCTCGGATACAACTACGTCAATACTAACATCGTCAATACAAATAGAATAACGTAAATGTCCAACATTACGTTTTTCTTTTTTGGTGAATGATAGGAGTCCATGTGTTATGTACACTGTAATCCATATATTGAAACTAACATTAGTTATATATACAAAGTGAGTATAAACGTTACGAAAGGTACATTTATATAGAAACATAATATATTGCGGACTTTGTTTTGTTATAAATACACATAAACTATTTTATACTAAACGACGAAACAAATAAAATAAAGTAAAAACAAAAAAATTATATATACTTCAGATGTTAGGGTCAGCATTTTAATTTATCAGTTGATTATATATATGAAGTGTGTACAAATATATACTATGTACAAATAATTTATGAAACAACTGAATGTAAACGATACCAATAAAAATCCAAGGTAACAAACTATTGGGCTTAGATTTATTACAGGTCCAGGTTATATTATTTTTTATAATAAGGCCCAAAGCGACTAAACAATACTAAAAAAATAGTATAAGTCAAATGTTAATTACATCATCTGATTTGTTAAACAGTTGAATACGTTGATCAGTTCACATAGAAACATGTATCCAAAAAACATTATATTAAACATGACAATCTTATCTGTCACACCACGCCTATGGCGGAAACACGTGGCGCGACGGTTCAAAAGTATTAAGCCAAGATTAATGCAAACCACAATGATAATTAAACAAACGGGCATTTATTCAACGCCGATAATCATGTCAAATTATTCGTACATAATCATAAATTGTTTTTGAAATTAATAAGGAGGCTCCTCCCTTTATCCCGAAGTCCATGGAATAAAGAGATGAGACCCCTTCACGACATTCCAACGTCCAACCTGGAGATTCCCCCGACCCTGCTTGCCATGCTAACCTTCATCATTCAATTACCTGAAAGATATGTTCGAAAATCGTCAATATATAAATATTGGTGAGTTCACAGGTTTTGATTTAATAAATCTTTATTAAGTGGGAATATCCTTGTTATGACATTTATAGGAGTTGCAAAGTCCTACAATTTACTTGAGCCTATAACCAAACCAAGACAATTAATAATGCCCCCGCCCCCAAGTCGTTACTCGGTAATCCTACGACTTGATTTCAGAATACGTGCACCCCAGGCATACGCCGATGCATAATCGACGCTATCGATTAGGGGTGGGCCTTGTCAGGCACCAATAGTACTATCCAAATATTCCTTTGGTTTCTCTTTCCTGAATTAATGATTATAGTGGGGAGGTCTCAACCCCGAGTGGCGATCTTAACTCAAGCATCCAACCCGTCATACAAATCCCAACATATCTTTCCCCGTAAAAACGTTAAATAGTTTAGAAATGGGGCCGTGAGACTCACCTGTAACTGTGCTCGGCTCAAAGAAGAAAATAGTAAAGTTTGTGATCCCGCACCTACAAATGTTCTAGGCGTATAAGTCACTACACCTATGGTGTATGTGCCTTGGCAAGTTGTACACCCAACTTCCCGACCACGTCTTTATCCCAATTCCCGTTTAATAGTTTCGTATCCTAGGTTCGATGGCGATGGATTACCCTTTCCTTACAAGTCATATATTATTCTTATTAATATTCTTTGTGACTTGTACAATATTATACTCGACGCGACTCTACCCAACGTATAATTATTTTCCCATTTAAATAATTATACTTAGGATCGTTTCGCTCGATATAATGTGATTTCTTATTATCCGACCCGACTCACTTTGCCACATATTTATTTTCCCATTCAAATAAATATGCTAAGTTCTTGTCGTTTGGTAACATATTTCTAACGCCCGACTAGACTCACCGCACCGTACATTTATTTTCCCATTTAAATAAATGTACTAGGATCTTGTCGGTCACTCACACGTTCATAGGTATATTTCACCTACTCGTCTCGGTTTTCCTTCTCGCATATCTATTTTCCCATTCCAATAGATATACTAGAATTTCGTCGAAAACGAGCACATGTACATATACCATCGCGTGGATACTACTTGTTAAGTTCATGTGTCGTTTAGCGTTTTTGATTCGTTACGTTGTGTTTTCCTTTCCCCATGAATATTCTTTCTACACTTAGGAAAGTGTTACGCACGTTTCACCCTTGTTATATATATTTTATTTCCTTAAAATATATATGTATATTTTTATCTCGTCGTAATGGCATTTCTTTTCTCATATGTTCGTTTACGTTAGTTCATGTAACTAAGTTCGTTAGTTAGCGTTTTTCATATTTGTTTCCATTGCGCGTTCTTATGGAAGTATTATTCCTACTTCCGATTCTGAACGTTTATTTCTTGGAAAAATATACTTTGTACGTTTAGCCCAACTTGTCCATCTTGTAACCCAAAAATGTTTCCGATACTTTTATATTCCCATTTATATAAAAGTATCCATTTTTGTACAAGTTTCTCAAGTTTTAACCTTTGTTCAACATTTTTATAAAAAGCTCTATTTTTATAAAAATCCTCATGTTAATACAAGTCCATATTTTTATAACTTCCACTTTTATAAAAATACTCTTTTTATACAAAATACCCAAGTATGTTATTAGTATTTACCAAATCGACCTTGGAAAATTATTACTTATACTTTTGACACCAAACTTTTCATTATTGCATTTTTGGACTAATAGTTTCTAAAATATTCATTTTAGTCCTCTAACTTTCAATGTTACAACATTAGTCCCTTAACTTTCAAATGTTGCATCTTTCTACTCTAACTTCCAAGGTTAGCATTTTTCACTCAAATTAGTGGACTTTGAAGACCCATTTTCATGGTGCTTAGTTGTTTTTACTTTATTTCACTTTTAATGATCTTATAATCCTTCCTAGATGTCGTTAACATGTTTGTTCCATACTTTTATCCAAAACATCAATTTTTCACTTGTTCAAGTGAGTGGACTTTGAATATGGAAACTTTTCATCTATGTTTATTTAACCCATTTTAATCCATTTTTGTCATTAACATATCATCTTATGATGATTAAGATCATCCTTGATCATATCCAAGTCTTTTTCAAAAACCACGTTCCAATCATCATCTCACTCAAGAGTATGTTCATATTTCTACATTTTCTTCAAATATCATATTAATAATATTAAATCCAAGATTTACCCATATTATTGTTCATCCATTTTTATTCTAACAAAACTTAATAAAATCCATTTTATTACCCATTAATGTACAACTTTCTTTCCATAGCACAAGACATGAACATTTAAGGAATAAAACAATGTAATACTTACTACTAGCTCAAGGCTAGGGAAGACAAAAATCTTGGATTTGGGTGAGGTTTAAGGTGTTCTTCCAAGTGGGTTAAGCTCCAAGTTCTTGAACACACAAAGGGGGTTTTGAATAATGATGATTTAGAGATGATTTGGAGATGTAAAACTTGAAAGAGAAATGTTAATGGGGAGGTGCAAACTCACGGCCAAGAGAAGAAGAAGAAGAATATTTTTGTGATTTGCTTCAAGTGTTCTTCAAGTGTGTTTATAGTATCCTTCCCAAATCTTGCAAAGATTACATGTATCTTGTCTTGGATTATGGAAGATTGTAATGGATATGGAAGATCACCAAATAAAATCCATGGGAGATTAAGAGGGTGTTTGGCCGAGTTTAGAGAGAGAAAGAGGTGGATTAGTGGAATTTTCTTATCCAATATAATCTCATGCAAGCAAATGATTAGTATCTTCTAATGATTTCTTTTAATTAAACACAAGTTATCTCACCTTGGTGGGCCATAGGCCGGCCCCAAGGGGTATTTTTGTGGGGTCCACTTTGCTAAATATTACTCCTTATTATGTTTAAGTTAACCTCTTTCGGGTACCGTCCGGGTATTCTTGGGTTTTTAACCGTGTGTCACCCGAATATTAAAATACCATTAATATTCCTTAAATTTTGCCCAGTTAAATTACTGATAATTTATTTTGGCTTTTGCTGGGTGAAATTACGTGCTACGTGCGTATCGGGTGCGGTACGCGCACTTTATTCGTTACCGGGAGATTTGTACAATAAGCTTTCACGTATGGCCATGGGTTTCCAAAACTCATTATATTTTGTGAAAATATTATTTATTTTATATTCCGGGTGTCCGGAGTTCGTTTTGCTTATTTAATTTTTACCGGGTAATCGCCAGTGTCCATATCGGATAGTTTTGCTTGCGCATGATCCTATCATGCTTCGCTATTAAACTTATGCATTCCTATGCATTATTTGGGAATTTCTATCTTTCCAAGGCCTCAGTTAAACAGTCAGCACATAATTACGTTTAATTACGTTAATTGCGTTTAATTAATTAGTACGGGATTACCTTAATTTTGCCGGTTGTTACATTATCACATAACGTAAATTATAAACGTACAATGTTGAGTTTGATTACATATATAGAAGATGGACACAGAAACATTTAATGAAACCAGATGTACTGATTACACGAACAGAATTTTTAAGATTTTAAATATTGTTACCCTTAATAAACAGTAACATCAGAAAAATGCAAATAAATACATATTTTTCTGTTAACAAACTATTATTTACAACAACATATATCTAATATGTATATAATATAAATAATCACAAAACTTACAGATCACAAAAATTGTATAAAGCTAAATGTGAAATACAAGAAAAGTAAATTATATCAAGTAAATATAACTAACATAACAAATACTCATATACCGCCTTTAAATTACAAAATATAAAAAAGGTTAACATAACATACCTATTAACAATGTAACATTACTAAATAACCCGGATTAAGCAATACACACAAATATTTTAATGGTATTAAAGTATAAACATACGAAGATATAATTATATAGTAAGTAGCACTTACAGTTAATTAACCATCACGGAAATACTTGGACAAGTAATTGAGAACGTGGGTATATATGTCATAACCTCTACATTTTAACATAAACCTCCCCATTTTGTTAACAAACATTATAAAATCGTATTATAAAAATACATTATGTAATTTGAGTATAAATATATGGGTTATATATTATATCAAAGGGTATAAGGGTTGATCATGAACACACGAGTTACTTAATTTTAAACATTACAAAACAAATAAGCAGTTGGTAACGTCTATACTATAAATAAGCCGTTGAAATAATGAAATATATAGGCAAACAAAATGACCACCACGTATGACATATATCATAATATATCCATTGTCTACAAGTTACTTAATTTTAAACATTAAAACAAAAAAACGGACAAGACGCAAATGCATAACCAGATACAATCATCAATTGGCTCATCCATTAGTATATGCGATCATCAATGCCATTAACTTCACCTACCCGCAATAGATAAATAACATTACATTTTGTAAGTTAATATTACACTTTCATTATTACTTGTAACGTAGGCTCTGCAATTATCATAAAATATAGGCTAATACAACCACAAAAATCAAATATAACATGTAACAAAATTAAGATAACTTTGTTATACAGTATATAATATCTATAATCTATAATCTATAATCTATAATACATTATAAAGGAGGAGTGATGTACCATATTGGAATTTTGACATGGGTACAATTTTTAAAGCAACAAGTATAAGAGAATAAAGCTTATTTCATAAGGGTATTATAGGGATATTGGGGACAATTAAGACACTTAGAGGGTTAGTAGAGTAATTTTATCTTTTATTTTTAGTTAAAAGCTAAAATATCATTCCTATAGTACCCCTAACTCCCTTCACCTTCTCTCTTAGGCCATATGAAGAGCTCTCCTAATCAATTATTCATTGATAGTGTTTTATTTATATTAATAATTCATAACAAATTCTATTCCATTCCATGAAGAAACTTCCATTGATAGTAATGGCAGGGATGTATGTAAGGTCTTGCCCTTATCTCTTTACTATTCACCTTCTATCTTTCTCTAATCAGTTTCTATCAAGCTCAATGCACATGTTCTGTTCATTGTTATCTCTTTACTTATCTCTTTTCTATTCACATTCTACCTTTGTAGATAAGGTATTGTTATCAATTTTTTGTTTCAATGTTACTTAGTGTTGATTGTTGCATCTTCGTTTAGTTGAGACGCTAATGCTTCTAGTAGTTTATTATGATCAGCGCGCACTGGAGGGACCCCAGTAGTCCAGGTTTCTTCTCTCGGTTCTAATTCTATATAACAATTGTTAATCTATAAACTACATGTTGATTATTACATTGAGTTACTTGTCGATTCGAATTGGTTGAAAACCAATCCAAGTTTATCTTTAATGTATACCTTTAATAATTTTGTTATTTTTGCAGAGTTTAGTTGTTTAAATGAGTGCAATAAAGACAGTTTCAGTTGTTACAAATGTGATCAAGACTCTTTGCTGATCTTATGGTGCTTTTTCGAGCTATAGCCAGCTGTCAGATTCAATGTATGATATTAATCCTCCAGTTTAATCCTTCAACCCTTAAACATATAGTCCAATATTAATGATTTTAACTATTTTTATATACCCTTTATTCATCTAAATATAATTACTTAATGTTAAGTTACTTTTTTTTATAGCTATTTTTTCCATGTTTATGGATATATAAAATTTTGAGGTGGCTAAGATTTTATCTTTTTGGTAGGTTTAATTCTTTGAAAGATCTTCATAGTATTGTCACTTAAATATAGAATGCTTCATTATTTTATTAAGTGGTTTTTAATTTTTAAAATAAAATTTATCAACTTTTATTTCCATTGAGTATTCATTAAGCATCATTCTTAAGTTAACACAGATCTCACCTTAAAACTTTTTCTCTTTCTGATTAAATAACATTCATTCTCCCCAACTTCCCAATTCAATTTGAAGATGAAAGGAGGTGGTATAGTGTCACGAGAGAAACAAAACACAAGACTCCGCTACGACGTCGTCTTACACTTACTGGGTCAGAGAAGCTAAAAAAGCTTCAACAATTTGCTATCTCTTGAAATGTATATTAATATTAATTAATTTTTAGTTACATAGATTTTTTAAAACTTTTTTCTACATATGGATATACATATATCTCTTCTCTATTATTTATTTATTATTATTATTATTTTATTATTACCTTATTATTATATTATCTCTACTATCTCTACTACTTACCTTATTAAAGAGGAGAGATGGGTAAGAAGGTAATTTCACCATCATTTTAAGATGACATACAAAAGGTCTCATGCATAAATCTCTAAATTTTACCATTTTCTTCCATCTATGCCCTTATGTACAAGTCACTAATACAAATCAATTGCACAATTCAATACATTTAATTCATGTATTCACTTTTTGTTACCTAGAACTATTACCAAGTAATAGATTAATTCATGTAACTTTTTTTTAATGGATTAACTTTTTGTTACCAATGGAATTTGAATTATCACCACAAGAAAAGGCTAAGCCTTATTTAACACTTTGTAACCAGTAGGCTAAAGGCTCTTTGGTTCATGTGTGTAACTAAATGTTGCAAATAAAAATCAAGCACGGATCGGATTGGATAAATGACAGTATGGTGTATAAAGTTTTGGCAATTTAAAATGTGAATAAAAATACATACCCGCGGCAACGCGCGGGCATTCCACTAGTACTATATAATAGGAAAAGACTATAAGAAAGTAATCTTTCAATACTATTATAGCAAGCATCCTATTACAAAAAAAAAAAAAAAAAAAAACAACCGTGTATAATTATTTGGTTTATGTGAATCAATAAACAGTTTATCATTTTTCAGATCCGACTGATCACGAATGACACTCGTACCAAGAAAATTCAACCACAACATCTGAAAGAAACTATACTTCCTACTATTACCTTAAAACGTATAAAATATTAAGTGACATGTGAGTATATATAAAGTCGGACAAAAAAGCCAAAATATAAAAAAAATAAAAAACAAACAAACAAAAAAAAAAACCGTTAAGTAATCCTGATTTTTAGCCAACTACGCATTTGAAACGTGGGTAGTTATAATAATCCGTGATGTGTTACGATTTAGTGGATTGTTATTATTTAAAAAACTAATACATTCACATAACGAAATTTTTGAATTGAAATTATGTGACTTGGCTAATATGTAGCGAAAACAAAATATATATAAAAAAATAAAAAAAGTTAATAATAATAATAATAATAATAAAAACAAATTAAATCAACTAAATAAATAAAAGAAAAGACTATACATAACATATAATATGATATAAAAGGCATTGATTATATGCAATAACTACTGATGTAAATAATAATCATAAGTTACAAATATGTTGATAAACATATTCCCATCAGTTGTTCATAAACTATGAAATACGATAACTACTTTTGAACAAATATGCTTCATCAGCAGTTTGTCCATAAGGTTTATCAGAAGTTTTTTACAATACACAAGTTTGACATAGGCCGGTTATAAACTTCAGTAAGAACATAACGATTTAGTGGGTTGTTATTATTTAAATAAATAATACATTCACATAACGAAATTTTTGAATTCAAATTATGTGACTTGGCTAATATGTAGCGAAAACAAAATATATAAAAAAATAAAAAAATATAAAAAATTAATAATAATAATAATAAAAACAAATTAAATCAACTAAATAAATAAAAGAAAAGACTATAAAAGGTATTGATTATATGCAATAACTACTGATGGAAATAATAATCAGAAGTTACAAATATGTTGATAAACATATTCCCATCAGTTGTTCATAAACTATGAAATACAATAACTACTGTTGACCAAATATGCTTCATCAGCAGTTTGTCCATAAGGTTTACCAGAATTTTTTTATAATACACAAGTTTGACATAGGCCGGTTATAAACTTCAGTAAGAACATAACAATTACCTTGAACATCGAATACAATTAAATTTGGAATTGACATCTACAACAACCATGATGCCCTGCATAAGATGCATTGAATAAATAACTGATGAATATACAATTAAATCTTAGTAAATAATTCAATGAAATATAAGTTACAAACTAACATAAAATTATCACATAAAAGAAAATTACCTTGCTTGGAATTGCTATACAGAACAACAAATGCTGGCCTGCATATAATATCCATTCAATAAATAACTTATCAACATAATATGAAAGCAAATTATATATTACATTGAAATATAAGATATAAACTGAAATAATATGAGCATATAAATTCAAATCACATCTTTGGAATTGCTATACAGAACACAAATGTTGGACTGCATATAATATCCATTCACTAAATAATTGATGAATATAAAAATGAAAGAAAATTAGCTACTACATTGAAACATAATCTATCGACTGAATGAATATACAAATATGTACACAAAAGTAAAAAAAATTAATTAGTTGATTTCAATACAACTGCCGGTTACATCCACAAAACCACTGATGTGCTGCATATGATATCCAATCAGTAAATAAGTGAATCATATAGTATGAAACTAAACTATAAAATAAATTGGAATTACCATGTTTTGATTTGCCATCCACTACATCAAAGATAACCTGCATATAAGATCAGTAGATAAATGATCCATATAATAAGTAATCAATTTTGCACATAAATTGGAATGTAACATAGCGATTGAATAAATAACTGACAAATTAATAATGAGAAGTTGCAAACCAAATAACTAATAGGTTGAATGATATATGTACATGACAAAAATGCAACGAAGATATGAACTGTCACACCCTCAAATTTCCACGTGCGGGGTTTTACCGCGAGGCGCGTGACACACCAGGATCCAAGTCAACGGTCACAATAAACAACACTATATGATACGTAAAAATGACATAAGCAAACCATTAAGTTTTCATAAATGATCCATTGCTGCGGAAGCGTAAAACTTTATTACAACATGAAGTCAAAAGTACGAAAGTCTGAAAATACTAAATGAGATGCACATGAATCCTAGACGCCGTGAGACTCCGTGCGCCTATCGACAGCTGCTACCTTAGCGACCTGAGACAAACATGGTAAATACGTCAGCAAATAATGCCGGTGAGTTCACAGGTTTTTAATGAATACCGACTCCAAATGTGTACCAATTCCAAGTGAAAATCGACTCCAACTGAATACTAACTCCCAAATGAATACCCATGATCAATCCAAACCACATGCATGCAAATCATATGAATACCTGTTACTACTGCGATTGGAAAACCATTACTGGACTCGAATACTGTGAATACTGAATACGTGCCCGAATGAATACTGAATACTGAATACTGAATACCTAAGAGACAATATGCACCCGTCCGACCTCCAGTCGACGAGTGGGGCGGGTCAAGCCCAAATAGCGTGTAACACCCCAACCGATGGCGGAAACATCGGGATGTCACGTATTAATGATTGTTCAGTAGCTCATGGTAAATAATAAATTTCATTATATGATTTAAATAAATTACATACAATTGTTCTACAAGAATTCGTACATCAAATTGAATAAAACTATGCACACATCTTCAAGCATTAATTCAAATCTTCAAGCAAGTAGAACCTGAAACATGTTAAGTTGAAAATATTTTGGGTCAACAAAAGTTGGTGAGAATTACATAGGTTTTGATAATTGAATAAAATTGTTGTGCAATTCATGTGTCATGGCAATCTAGTCCATATGCGAAAACATACTAGAAGTAAATCGAGTGCATAATCAACCATTGTGACTGTTGTATTGTGGTACATCCCATACGCTCATGGTTCACTCGTTTATATTGCAGTAACAAACACCCACGCTACCTTTGTAGGAGGCACGTATCCGGGTGGGATTGTCAGTCCAATAGATCTATCAATGTATACAGTTTGGCTGATGAATGTTTATGCTAGAATTGTGCTTACCCTAGTCATGTTCAAGACATAATAGAAAATACACATTGACACATTGATGATTGAATTGCATGAATAATGTTGTAACATGTTTCACCCCAAAAATGGTGATAAATAGAAAAGGGGCTATGTAAAACTCACCTTAGCAAAATGTTATGTCTCGTGAAAAAAAATAGAATAATGTGTAGCCCCAAAGTTGCCAATTACAAGAGCTTATAATCAAAGCTTCAATTGTAGAAGTAATAGACTATAGAAGAAAGGTATGAGGGAAAGTTTAATCGGATTGAAACAATCGATTTAGAGGTGCAAAGTATAATGGGTCATAGGTGGGTTTTTATACTAGTTTTGGATTCAATTAGCCATTAAAATTGGTCAACACCATAAAGTAAGGTTTTATGATGAATTGACTATTTGACTAAGACTTTGACTGTTTGACTAAGACTTTGACTATTTGACTCAAGGCTTTATTTAAAAAAAAAAAGAATTTAGAATCATATTATTATTATTATTATTATTATTTATATACATTTATGTATGTATATAAGTTGTGAGTTAGGATAAATAAAGACTTAGGCACATTTGTATAATATTAATGATAAAGGTGTAATAAAAAAAATATATATACATATATATAAGGGCTTTTTATGTATTAAAATTTTGGGGAAAAATTTTGCGATGTTACATAGCGCTATCCACATTTCCCCCGTTGTGCATCCCCGCACATTCATGGTTTCCCCCGGGACTTTCAAAGATCGCATAGTAATATAATGAATACTCTAAAACATAATGAATACGTGAAAACATAATGAATACTCCAAACCCAATGAATTCATGAATACCAAAACGTAGTTGACACATCTTTCCTGAAAACTTAGTTGAAACGCCTTTTATGAAAACATAGTTGAAACACGTTTAAAGAACACAGCATGTTTTCTCCCCCGAAAATGTAAAACCAGTAAAAGAGTGGGGCCGTGAAACTCACCTTAGAGTGCGTCTTCTGATAACTAGAATTCCAACACGTGTATGATAATCCCAACTAATGACAACCTATCAATGAGTTTACATAAGTTTGATGACTATTAACCCGGAGGCTAACTAGTCCCCGCTTGTCCAGATCTTGACCGAGCATGTTTTAAAACGTGTTTAAATGTTTAACCGACACACTAGACCGACCCGACATCCCGTTGGTGACCCATTACCCCAACTAATCAAGTACACATAGATTACACACAAGGTTCAAGCATAAAACACTTAGTTTGTATCAAAAATCCCATTTCTGCATCAGAACGGTCGAACCAGTCAGTTTTAAGTCTCCTTCGCACCTTTTCAGTCTCCTTCGCCCGTTTGAGCCACGTTCGCCCGTTTTTCCCACGTTCGCCCGTTTTTCCTACGTTCGCCCGTTTTTCCACGTTCGCCCGTTTTTCCACGTTCGCCCATATTTTATTCCACGTTCGCCCATTCGAACCAATTTTATTCCACGTTCGCCTGTTTTCATCAGCATTTTATAAAACGCACCAAAACGCATCTAAACGGTCCGAAAACATCACGAAACATTACCAATCACAGCAGTCAACTATCATTAACATATTCCAACATAACCCTACCAATTTTGTCCCGAAATCCGTCCGTTTTACGAGTTACCCGAAATAGCAAATTATGGAGATGTCACATCAAACGCATGCAATCTTTACCCAATTAGGAAACTTTATGAAATCAATCAATAATCAACTTAATATACTCAGATTATCATGAACAATAAACCCCCCAATCATATCCTTGTCACTATCATCATGAACAAGCCCTAGATTTAACCCAAAATCCCCAAAATGAACATAACATCATCAATAATCAATTGTAACCTATCTCAATCATAAATCATCATCAATAACAGTCCTAGATCATTGTCATAACATCTATACAGCAATCAATCATCAAACAATGCATAACATCACATAAAACACCATTAACACATGTTATTTTGTATGAAAACTCATTGTTTATGAATAGGTTTTGTTTAGAAAGATATTAGGAAGGTTTTTATTCATGAAAACATGTTTGAATCAGATCTGGACTCTTGGGGTTCAATGAAAACGAATTGAAATGCTTTAAAATTGATTTAGAATGAAGAACACACCTTAGATCTTTGTGTAGAAGATGTTTGTAGGTTAGATTATAGAAAACAAGGGCAAAAACTCCTTCCCCAATGTTTAAAGTTGCTAGAGAGTGTTTTGAGGCGTTTAGGGTTTGTGAAATGGTGAAAAATGACAAAGTGTGGTATTTATACTAATGCTCCTTCGCACCATTTCAATGGTCGAAGGTGGTCTCCTTCGACCCTTTCACAGGGTCGAATGAGCCCTGTTCTGGTCGAAGGGAATTCCTTTAATTCCACTTCCCTGGTTCGCCCATTTACAAAGGGTCGAACCAAACAAAATCCCTCCTTCGACCACTCGAAGTGGTCAAACCAGAACCCTTTCATCTAGTTTTCCAGTTCGTCGTGTTTAACGCATTCTAACACATTTTAACACATGAGCATGCAACCTTAGTCTATGTTTATCATATTTAAGCATGGATGATTATCTACACATCATTTAAACACATCTAAGCATATAATCCACCATACGACAATTAGTCTACACATACACTTAATTAGTTTATGTAATTCACCAACAACGGGACTCGTATCGTGTGTGTGACTAATCCCAATGATCTCCCGAATCATTGGACCCTGGACTGGACAATACGGACTGTGTTCCGACTCTACTGACCCCGTCAAGTATGTTTAATAAACGTTTTTCGCTAAGGTAGACTTATGTGTTTATAAAATGTTGACCCAAACATGCCGGGTGTCACATGAACATTTGCTTAATCGAAGGGGGTGGTGTAAGATATGTCTGAACAATCAACATGCCATTTTATAGGTGCCAAGTCGCTGTGAGGACATTTACAACTGCTTATATTGTGCAGGAGCGTATGAGAGAGAGCGAAAACACTGAAGATTAAGAACCGCAACGGCAAAAAGCATAACCGCCAAATTTCAGGACTTTCAACGGCTGAGATTAAATCTTAGGGAAGTTATTGGCAGTTGAGTTGAGTTTGGATGGCCAGGATTAAAAGGTGAGGGTGGTTTTCGACAGTTTTTGTTACGCGGTCTATATATATTATAATAACAAAAACTAGCATTCATGAAAATAACACATTATTATATGAAATCAATATTTTAACTTACACATCAAGTTTTCATGTAACCAAATAACCCAACCCGAACCTTGTAGAATACGATGTTGAACTCCAATAATGATGGAATGAAATCCAGTCGAGCATGGAGACAATATACACCAAACATGGTGGTTACAACTAACTAAAGTAGAAAGTAATCCCATGAAAACAATTAATATATTTTTTTAAACGGCCAACAAATCAAACCCGAGCACTTTCGGGGCACCCTTTCGACAAATTCAAGTACTCCGAGAGTACCCGAGTTGTCAACACCAATTCCGGGGAAAACCCGGTAACCCACCTGCCCATAGGCACGACGATGAAATTACCGGTAAAACCCGTCTGGCTCAAGAATCAAACCCAAAACCCCTCAGGTCTTCTATCATTGCCCATCAATGTCTCTACCACTACACTGTAATGGTATTGACAATTAATATATTATTGAATGCTAAAATCATTACATCAAACCCGGATTTGTATAAACTAGATTATGGCGTAGGCTGCGCGTTGCGGCGGCAACGGTTTAAATAGTGTCATGTTATGTGATGCGTTAACCATACGAAAACACGTGTTTTGCCGAATCTGATTTAAAGCATTTCGGTTACCGAAGAAATGGAATCGAAATGGGGTTGGCCCGTTTAGTGATGGGTCCACCTAACACTACACCACCCGTACCTTTGCATATAAATTTAGCGGCATCAAAATGTACAATAACTCGAATTTATGTCGTAGAATGAAAACGTATTGTATTTGACCTGACTTGTTTCCAAACACTGTTTAAATTAAAACGTAGACAAACAGAAAAGAATTTTATTTGGCCAGACTCGTTTATGAAAAAGAAGTTATATCGACACGTGAATTTATACCGACACATAAATTAAAATGTTTAAATGTAGACCAACTAAAAACGTACATAAAAATAAGCATCGACTCATGACCTCTTGGTCTAGTGGTATGGTGTCCCCCTTACAAATGTAAGGTTGTGGGTTCAAATCTTTGCAAATGCAAGGTGAGGTGGAATAAAGGTGTAATAAAAATTTGCCGTTAAAAAAAAACATAACAATAAGCATCGAAACACATTATATTTGGCCCCATTCGCTTCTGAAGAAATTTACGTCGAAACGTGAACTTATATCGACACATAGATAAAAATAACTAAGTGAGAAAATATTTTTTTCTTTGAAGCTAAAGAATATAAGTACGGGGTGTAAGTTTGAAAAGTTGAAACTGAAAGGGTGAAAATAACATTTATTTAAAGTTTTAAAAAAAAATGAAGAAATGTTAATGTAAACTTTAAAAGTATAAGAGCTATTGTTATCATTTCTAAAAGTTTAATTATTTTTTTCTCTTTTTGTGGGTGGCATGTGCCACCGACCATGCATATTACTGTCGAATGAAAACGTTTATATTTGAGCCGTCACGTTTCCAAACACAGTTTAAGTCAAAGACGTATGTAACTCGAATCTATACCGTCAAAAAAACCCTTTTATATTTTAGCCGACTCGTGTCCAAACATAGTTTATGTCAAAATCGTAGGTAACACGAATTTACACCGTCGAATGAAAACGTTTTATTTTTGAGTTGACTCTACGTCTCACCTGATTTATTTTCAAATAAAATTTACATCAAAACGTAACATTTTATAATTGACCTAGCTCGTTTAAAAAAAAAATTTCAAGCGTAGACGAACTCGGATTTGACTTTATACCAACACATCCACAAAATAAAAACATAACAAATTAGTTTACGGTAAGCTCGAAACTTTAAAAATTTGAAAGGGGTCAAAGTGACATTTGAAAAGTTGAAGGGTTACTTTTGACATTACCGAAAAGTTTATGGGTAGAATGGGTTACATGTCAAAAGTTTGGGGTTAAAAAAGTTGAAAAATAAAGGGGTCTTTTTTGTCAAGCTAGGAACAAAGGGAGTCATTTTTGTCAACCTAGGAAGTTAGTTTTGTCAACGTAGAAACTTAAGGGGCATGATCCACCGATCATGCTTTTTAAGAACATGATCCACCGACCATGCTTTTTAAGAGTATATACAATATGCATCACGCAAATCGAAGATCATGAATCTTTTTCTTCTAATAAAAGAGTAGCTAGGGGGACACTTGTCCCCATACTAGAGCTCCTCCCTATGAAAGTCCACATGTCAACAAACCATTCCACTATCCAAACCCATCTTCTAACCCGGATACTTTTTTGACCCGGTTATATAACATTGCAACGCGTTCTATTTCTTCCAAAAACTAATCAGCGGCCCCCAAGTCCTAACCCTAACTGTACGCGTTTTCTTTGACCCTGCTCTTCAACGATTTTGTCTATGGCGATCTATATCATTTGAAGCAAATCATCCAAATCTCCTATTGTTCTCTACTAATCAGTGCAGAAACGTTTATAACTTAGGTCTCCAGTCATCTGATCTACAAGCAATGTGTAATTTTCGTTTTACCCTTTTCTGTTTGATGTTTTTGTCCAGTCATCTGATCTATATAGTTGTTTCGTTCAACCGATTTCATACATTCCTATTTGTCTCAAATGATCAAACAAGTTTGTTTTTCATTTTAGTATCGGCGTGTTTTCATTTGTTTTTGTTTTGATCCGTTAGGGTTTGTTATTGATCGTTGTCTTTGATGATTTTTTAATTCATGATATTGCTTAAAATAATTTCCTTATTGATTTTAACTGTGACTTGTATTATTATTGTATAGCAAATTAAAATTCTTCTGTATTATCCTACTAAAACTATATGGTTAATTTGTTATTTGGGTTTAATATACTGACTTACATAGAGCTCCGATGCCCACCAAGCTTTAATTGTTCTAAGAGAAATAAACACAAGACCATCAATTTAGGCGGATGGATCATGCTCTACATATCTTGTATACATGATTTATACTTACTTGGATTGTTTATTAATGTTCAATAGATCAAAATAGGCTTTAATGTTGTTCTTATTCTTTGGTAAATTTTAGTGCTTTTTTTTCAACAGATCAAAATGTAGTCCAATTATATACGCTATTTTTTCGCTGAATTACTCGAACATTACTGAGCTATTTCCTTCATTTCTTTTTTTTACTTTACCTTTAATTCATTTGGTTTTTACTTGAACTATGTGTTTTTCTTAGGAATCATGAGCAATTAAGAAGAGAAACCAATACTATGCAGAAGAGATGAATTGGACGAATCAACAGTTAAACTTTTGCTAATGTGATTATAAGGTTTGACTTTTAAGTTATTAACAATTTATTTGTTGTTAAAGTTGCTTTGTTAAATTTTGTAATTCACCTAGAGATGTAATCAGAGAAGAATCACTAAGCCATACTCTTGATGATGTCCTTAGTCCTTACACCTTATTTGATTATAAAGAGTTCCAAATAGCCTTAACTACCTAAGCCATTTGTCTAACCCGTAAGACTTGTCCTTTAATTGTGATAATATATGAACAAAATGTATGGTTTTGTACGACCAGGCATTCATAGTATGCTGCAGCTGTTAGCACATCAGCAGATTAGGCATTCAAAATATGCTGCAGCTGTTAGCGCAGCAGTGTGTACAACAGCAGATTAGCGCAGCAGCGCCTGTTTGTTGCATAGCATTGTTTGCTGCAGCGATTTTCACACAGCAGTTGATAATGTTTGCTGCAGTTGTTTTCACACAGCAGTTGATATGTGTTTAATTAATTATTAATCTACATCTATTTGTTTAAGTCAGTGAAATTAATATATTAGTAATTTAATTAATTTGCCAAATTAACTATTAGCATTTAGTTAGAAGTTGCCACATGTGTTATTTGGATTTAGATTTTGCCAAATATCTTTAGAACACGATTCACTCCTCTTTATTTTGAACCTTTCTTTTTCTGATCTACGAATTGTAGAAGTAGATGAACTTCTCAATGTTATTAACGAAGCTTATGTAATCGAGCCACTACAACAAAAAGGGCTTTTAAGGACCTTTTGTGTGGGACGCTTGTAAAATGGGGTCCTAAAAAACTATTTAATAGGACGAATGAACTTTTGGGGTCCTTTTATAATATACGCTACTAAACCAGTGTCCTAAAAAGTTATTTAATAGGATGGATGATTCTTTGGGGTCCTATTATCATATAACTTAATAAGACCCTTAAAATGTAGATCCTAATAAAGTAATTTATAAGACATTTAGTTGTGGGTGTCCTATTATGTGTTAATGTAATAGGACACTTGATCACTGGGGGTCCTATTATAACATAACTTAATACGACACTTTGTAGTTAAGTCATAAATGTTTGATGTTATAGGACCGTTTCTAGTAGAAGTCATATAAGAACATAACTTAATAGGACACTTGACACATGGGTCTTATAACTTTAACCTTTATAGGACGCTTAATTTATTCGTTTCGCTTTCTTTATATCAAATCGATAATAGCAATATTGTTTCTCTATGGTTATTAATAAACATTTGTGTGTCATCTTTAATGTCATTATTTTGTGCCATAACTATTTCCCTCCCAATCCCGCCCTGCTCTCTCTTTCTTCTCTTTCTTCTCTTTCTTTCTTAAGTTAAATTCACAAATTTATTTTCCCCAAAATCAAACCAAATCGATCTACCCAACCCTAAGTTCACAAAAACCCTAATCAACCAACGGCAGAACAAATCTGTTCTGAAGCTTTGGAGAAAGAACTTATTGTGAAGCAAACGAAGGGATTGAAGAAAACTTTTAGGGCTTTTACTTAGAGGGCTTTCATCGTTCAATCGATTTACGGTTCAGACGTGAACTCTTGTGCTAGGTAACTGATCGATTTTTAGGGTTATATATAATGCTTTGAAAGCTATTTTGCTAAAAATATGTTATCAAGTTGTTTTTAGATCTTTGGCAAAATGATTCAGTAGGTTGGCTCCGATTTAGGATTATCCTAGACTGCCCGGATAATACTCATAATATTAGAAGTGGCAGATATCTGTTTGTTATATTCTTAATTGTCCATGTTGCTAAAATGCAATTACTGGAATAAAGTTCTGATTATAGACTACAGAGCATGTTGTTGTATACTAAAAATCTGTGATTATTTTCAATTTCCATTTGAGTTTTATATGGTTTTACCAGGGTGTAAATGTGAAAATCGTGGCTGCTGGTGCTGAACATACAGTGGCTATAACTGAAGATGGTGAGCTTTATGGTTGGGGTTGGGGGCGATATGGAAACTTGGGCTTAGGTGACAGAAACGATCGCTATATTCCAAAGAAAGCTTCAGTTATCAGTGTATGTAGCCGTTTGGTATATTGCCAATCATTAAATAACCATCACATGTTGCTATGTAGTGGATGATGGGGTTTTAAGGGGAAATGTTGCTGCAAGATCCGACAAGAATGATAATTAACTTGTTCAAGAAACACTGATATTTTAGGCTTTAAGCTTTAAAATCGGATATTGAATGTGCTATTGAAAAACCGAAATGCTTTTTATTTTTTCGAAATATATTACTTATTATGCATTTTGTTGCAACAACGCCCGTATTTTTCTATTCTTACTATATCTTAGAAAGTCGATGTAGTGGTCACCCTTAAATAATAACTTTAGAACCTGTATCAGTTTTAGTGCTAAAAGTAACCCCATGTATTTGGAAATGTCAATTATATAATTCTTTGGGATTGGCTAAGCACCAATTCTGCTATTTTTTTTTATCTTTACCGAATACTGTTGGCTAAGCACCAAATATTTTAGATCTTTGGCTTAATGAATATGAATATTATAGTTACTTTATTGTTATTCATACTCATGTGTCGTTATTAATCAGAGTATATATATTTAGCTTAGTTGACTCCGATTTAGGCCTTTGGTTAAATCTTGGTTTTAAAAAGCGCGAAGCGTGCAAAAGCGAAGAGGTCTAAAACCGAGGCGCAAAGCGCAAAAGCGGTGGGCTTTTCGTACGCGAGGCGCAAGACGATTATATAATTTTTTTTTATATATGCTATAGGTTTTTAACATTATTTACTCAAAATATAGATACAAATAAGGTATATATATGATTTAACTTGAATGTACAACCTTTTTAGCTACATGTATAACAATTTTAAGCACAAAAACAACATGTGTACGAAAAGAGCGCTTTTAGGGCGCTTTTTTCGTGCGCTTTTTGCGCTTTTAGGGCGCTCTTCTTGCGCTTTTTTCACACTGCTCTCCTAGGGTTACATAAGGCGCACGGGGTTGCGCCTAGGTGCGCTTAAGCGCGCCTCGAGTGCGCTTTTTAAAACCAAGGGTTAAATGAGTGTGATCTCTTGTTATTTATTAGTATGATGATTTAGCAATTTTTGGATCATATAAGTTGATTTCTGCCATTACTCTTAAAATAATAGTATTTGATATATATTAGTTTAATTGTTCTATTGCTGTGTGATTTGTTCTTAAATAAAGTTGTTTTAAGGCTATTTAAATCAAGAGATATGTTGATATCACTGTTGTAATGATTATTTGCATCTGCAACTTAAATTGATTATGTGTATATTTCTTGCTGCAGCTGACTTGTATTCATAAGAAAATGTCCACAAGTAAGCTGGAAAACATAAAGGAGGAGGAGGAGGAACGTAGGATGCCCCTTTCTGGTCCCAGATCTTCATTCTTGCGGATAGCATCCAGCAGTTTCCACCGACCCAAGCGATTAAACGATGAATTCGTTGATGCGATGACTTTAGCACAGGTACGACACCTATCGTATTTGCTGTTTCCATTATTATTTTTTTCGTTTTCGTTGTTTAGTTATTCGCTGTTTACATCCACACCTATGTATGTTACTTTTGTACACCTTTGATGTCCGAGATTTTCTTTGATATATTCTTTTGCTAATTGTTTGTTTTAAAATCATAGTGTTGACTTTTCCACATGTTTGATATATTCCTTTCGCCTCATGAGGTGCAAGTCTCGAGGCGAACCATAATTTTTTATATTTATTTTTTTACTACGCCTCGGTTCGCCTCGAGGCTTACGCCTCATGTGGCAAAGGAAAAACGCTCCGAGGCTCGTTTCCGTTCTTTTAAACTTTGGTGCATGCCTGTTCAATTTAGAAGGCCTCATTCCAAAGCTTTTTCAATTGGCTGAAGAAGTAGGACTTGAAGTGTTAGCCTCTATGGTAAATTTCTTTCAGTTCATTATCTCTATCTTGAAGTGTCTATAGCATGAAATTGCTGATGCTAACAATATAACAGCAGACTGCACAATGCGCAACGATCTAATATAGCACCCCCATGTGTTGTACTTGGTGTATAGTCATGATGCTTTGAGCCTCTTTTTTAACGATCTACTAATTTGTTTAATTAAACCTCTATACAGATTTCAGATTTGGAGACAAAACACGAAAAAGAGATTGAATTATAAAGAAAAAATGTACCAATGCGAAGAAACGACTACAAGATGAGTTATGCGGTATCAAGTCCCAAAAGGTAGTTTCTTAACAAGAATGAACATTGTGTTGGCTGTAATTTATGAAGATATGTTGCAAGAAGGTATTAGCAAAGTTTATTCTATCACATTCTAATGAACATTTTTTTTTTGTTTTGTTTTGTTTTGTTTTGTTTTGTGAGTAGGCCAATAACTCTGTTTGCCCTTACAGCAATTGTTTACTATTAGGTAATTATTTATTTCCAGCAATTGTTTACTATTAGGTAATTATTTTATTTCCAGCAATTGTTTACTATTAGGTAATTATTTATTTCTTACACAAGTTGATATATAGGTACCTTTCATCTTATTAATATAATTGTGTCTCAGGTTCGGGGAGGGGTGGATGTTTACACGGATGCACGTATTGACTTTATTCGTGAAGAATGGTCAAGTTATGACGCGACCTTCATTTTCAAGTGATCCGTATGTTTAGGTCTAGATCGACTAACGTAATGTATTGACATAATGTTTTTGTAACCGTTGATACTTTTTTGTGTGTCATAAACACCCTTTTATGACGCGTAATGCGTGTCAAGAAAGGTATTTTTTTCTAGTAGTGTCAAAAGCATTCTAAACTCTGCCGAGATTGTAGCAAGAGGATGGGTGAAGAGCTTGGACCCAAATGAGCTAGTTGGTGGTACAGAGATTGGACAAGAATGGTGTGAGGTAAACGTTCAAGTAGCAATAAAAATAGATGAAAAGTTGGTGAGACCATGTGGGTTATTTTCCACAATTCAAGATTGTATTGGTGCCTCCATTGCATGGCCTTGTCCTTTCATCTCGGTATGTAATTATTAATTTTGTGATACGAATAATTTTAATAATCTGGAACTTAATGCTTATACACGGATGGTTTATTTGTAGGTAGTCCGTGAGGATTGAGGACACATGATGACTCAGGATTCTATGCTGCTTATCTCTTTCGTTGCTTTTAGTTTCTTTGTTAAATGTTACAAAACTTTATGTTGGATGATGCTATAACTTATTCATGTTTAGTGTTTTTGTTATGAATATGTTTATTTGAAATATAATAAAGTTTTATTTCTTTCGTTAGTTGATGTTATATACAGTATATCATAAAATTGTGTGTGTATATGTTTAAAAAACCGTTGTATCATGACTTGTTAGGACTTTCAAATTTGGTCCTATTAAAGTGTACGAATATGCTTTTCTTAGGACGCTATATTGTTTGTTCATTGACATCTTATGCGACCATAAAACTGGTTTCATAATCTTATTTGAGATATTAGGACCCTTTTTTTTTTGGTACTAATGCTTCTATAATGTTACATCATAAGGGTCCTATAACTTAATTTTTTAGGACTCTTGTATGTGTATTAAAAGATTAAAACTAGGTAAGCACATGTTAAAACCTTGTAAAAGTGTCCTAATATGTTTTATTAGGAGTTTTTTTTGGGACATATTATGCGACCATAAAATTGGTTTCATAATCTCATTTGAGATATTAGGACGCTTTTTAAGTTTCGTGACTTATTACGACCCCCTTACATGAAACGCTTTTACCGTTGGTCCTATTAAATAAAAGGTCCTATAAAATAACATTTTAGGACACTTTTGTGCGTACTAAAAACCCATTTTTGTTGTAGTGAACATTTCGAAAATATGATAACTCGTAGAGGACAATTGGAATTGATGTATTTTGATATTATGCTTAGATAATCAATGTGTTTTTAACATCATTTCTTTTTTTTATTTCCTGTTACTTTTTTAGTCAACTCGTATTGTGCCTCCCTACTTTTTTAATCGATGTATTTTTATATTATGTTTAGACGAGTCGTCACAGTTCATTTGAATCGCTTCTTTAGCTTTGTAAGATTCCAATTAGTTATTATTTTCTTTATAACAACTTGCATACTACAATCACTGACATGATTGTTACGGTTGATGCAGATCTGAATCATTTGAATAATCAGGTGATGGGGGAGATGAAAGATTGGGGTGAGGATGGTGTTCAGGCGGATGAAAGGAATGAGTTAGGGGGTGGCGATGTAGGGAGAGTTAATGGTGCGCAAAAGATGGGATTTGGCAGTCATGGGTATCATTCGTTTCATTCTCAGTTCAAGGTCAGTGATAATTGCGATACAAGGGTGATCTTGACATGTAAATTGTTGTATCATAGATTGGTATTTAGTATTTACTATTTGGTTGGAAAAGATGGTAAATGTATATACTTCTTATTATTATATATTAGTTGCAAGGATTAAATCAGGGAGACCACTAGAAGTGGGTATGTTGTTGTACTAACTCCTTTTATTGATCAATGAAATATTTTTCTTTGAATAAATGAATTATATCATGCATTTTAATATGTTATGTTGCCGTTTGACGTATAATTTGATACCGAGCTTATATTGGGATTCTAATCCATACATGTCCTAATGATAAGCATAAGTGTGAATGGTATGTAACAAAGATTAACGAATCTGATGCAACTGCTTTCGCTCTATCCAGTGACATTCAGCTCGGCTGCTCGGGCTTTGAATTACAATGTAATAAGGCCACCTTGAGTATTTAGATGCACATTGACTCTTTTGTCATGTCCGGTTCATATTTGAATTGATCCAAGGCATGGTCCAATTGACGGGGCATACTTTTAAATAAAAGTTCTTTTTTATCCATGTTTCTTTTCTTTGATCCATTGATGATGAAGAAAGCATGAACCAAATTATTTGAACTATGATAGAATTTATGAAGATGTGTTATTTGTTGAATCTTTATGCAACCTTTTTGGGTTTTTACACTCCTTAAAATCTGCTCGTCATATTCTTCTCAATTTGCAGCATATGGTTAATAGTTCACATGAATTTCCTGCATTTGTTATCACTATACCAGCCTATTAGTCTCAGGCATCGGTCCTTGCAACTGCTACTAATGGGAAGTCAATAATTGAAGACGATGAGTTTTCGCTGATATGTTTTGGTGAAAAAATATCTTCGACTAAGATGGAAAGAAAAAAAAGCGAACCAAGGTATGCGTCCGATTTCGATTATGTGAACATAAAAACGGTTTGTATTGTTTAACAATTTTCTACAGAGAGTTATATAAGTATCATTCACCGGGTTTTCTTTCTAAGCAAAGCTTATATTCGTCTCTACTAAGTTCTGCCTCTCGTGACGACAATGTTATGTTATTATAAAAATGGTTAGTGGACGTTGTCTTAGCCAATGAGACATTCAATTATAATCTATTGTGCCGCTATGTTTTCATTGTCGGTTAAAGATCTTCAGTTGGTTCTTTAAGGTATCTTCATCTCCTAGATACCACAGAAAACATAGTACACCTGAGGCCATTGTAATATAATTTTATTTGATAATATCCACCAATATTTCACTTTCTAATTTAGTCACGGAAGATTATAATTGAAGTTTATATATGTAGTTGTGCTATATTTTTTGGTTAAGAAGATGGCTTTAACTGTATATAGTTAATTATGTTTTAGTGTTTGCATTGTGTCATCTTTACCAGCCATGTGGCACCTCTCAAATTCCTTATGTATGCTGAATTTATTTTTGAGGTTGGAGATTTGGTTGTATAATTACTATTTAGTGGTTTTAATTTTTAAATGAGTATGATTTGTTTTGAAATTGGGTTACAAAAGTACTATTTTAGTTTTTTTTTTTTTTAAATTGGGTATGATTTGTGTTGAATTTGAATATGATTTGTCTTAAATTTTGAGATTGAGTAGCAAGATTACTTAGGGTTTTATTTTTATTTTAAAATAGGATATGCTTTGTTTTGATTTTTGAGATTGGCTTATAGAATTAGTTCTTTTTTTTTTAATTGGGTGCGACTTATTTTAAATTTGGACTACAGAGACCGTGTATTGTTCAAGTGGGGTGGTGAGTAACTTGAGTTCAAGTTGTACATTCAGGCCGCCATTGGCGATTAAGTACCGGTTCAAACCCAGTTCAATCGGCAAACTGATAGGGTCAAAGAGTTTGTGTTCCACTCTGGAGCGACTCTTGGCTTGGGAGATGAGGCTCTAGCAAGAAGTGAAGGTAATAAAATTACTATTCAAATATGTAATGGTGTAAAAAAATGTTGACTTTATGACGATGATAATAATCTTTAACGGGTGGTTCTTTTGTATGATGAAAATGCCCTGCACATGGATTTTTACCATGGTGGGTTCAATACCTCCATTGTGAAATCACTGTGTGGAATAGTTTTATCCATCGTGTCATTACAATCTATGATACAAAAGGGTATTTGAAAAAATAAATTATTTTACAAGCTTCGTTTTGAAGTTTTGACCGCCTACCCTTGTATGGTTTTGCGCCTTAAAAGAAAAGCTCCATATGTAGATAGTCTGATCAAAGATGACACATGAAAAAAATATGTATCTCGAGTATGTATATATATATGGACTTATATTTTTGTATTATACAACTTAAAATTTTCAACCCGTGTATCACATATAATTATTCAAAAACTTGGACAAAATATTAATTTATCATGTTATATTTTCTCATGTTATGTTTTAAACTTTTAGTTGAACATTGTCTTTATAAAAGTTATTTAATTTTATTTAAGTCTTTTAAAATGTTTTATTTAAAATTTCTTCACCCGTGAAGTTCACGGGTCTCTAACCTAGTTTTAGATATAGAAAAGGAAATAAAGCAAAATTAAAAATCCAGTAAGAAACACCACATTCAAAAGCTCCGATTATAGATTCAAGTCTGATGGCTAGGACAAACTCTTGATGATCATTTGTCATATGATCGGGCCCATTGACACGTTTTCATTCATTAATTTAACCATTTTCTATTCTATGTGCTCAATCCATGTGATCCAAATATGGGTTCGTTAACGTGCATTAGATATGTATAGGTCAAGACACAACATACATATATCTAAAACAATTTTAACAATCATGTGGGTAACTACACTTCCGTCCTTCATTCACCAGTCAACTTTGGACAATATGGTTATGCTGGTAAAATATTTTCCAAAAGACCCATCATTGTGTTGGCCAATAAATTACGTTAAGATGGCTAACGAAGTTCTAACCAACAATGAATGGGTATCATTCGTAAATAGCTTGAGGTGTGGTTTTAACCGACTTTCTAGTTTTAATATTTTAATTGTTAATTTGTATTAGAAAAGTTATAATTCATATACCTAACTTAACTGCATATTTTAAAATAATAGGTTGAGGTGTGGTTTGTCCCCTTCGTAGTACATTCGATAAAATTGGCACGATACAGAGAAGGTTAGCATGGGCTCTACGCAAGGATGACACACACAAAAATGATAAATAAATTAATAAAAATAAATTTACAAGCTAGGTTATAATTCCAGGCCGTCAAAAGGACCTTTAAACAGTCAAATTGAACAACATAAATCTTATATTGGCCAATTGACTGTCATGCTTTGATTTAGATTGTTCTATACTAGATTATACCCCGGGAGCGTCCCGATTTGAGAAATTTAATATGATACATCAATTTTACATATGAAATAGACTGATGTATAACTCTAATATTAATATTTAACCTAAAACAAATTAACAATGTACAACTCCAATGCTAACACCTAACCTAAAAGAATGTAGAACTTTAATATAACTCTAAAATTAACACATATCCTAAAAACTAAACAAATGTACAACTCTAACATACTAATATTGATACCTAACTTAAAATAACGTATAACTCTATTAACCTATTCGGCTCTGGTTGAAAAAAATTCATATTTACCGATTTAAACATAATTAGTGACTTGTCTATACATGATTAATGATTTACCTGAAAACTTTGTGTTTTTTTTCCTGTATGAACAAAACCCCACACAAAAATTTCTCCGTTTTTTATATAGCACTATGATACTCGTTGGAAAGACAATAAAACGCTCGTTCATTTGGTGTAATTTTTTTCTTTAAAAAACTCGTATATTAAAGATATTAACGTTTAAATATTATGGGAGGAAACATGAGGGCGAAAAATCCAATTTTTTTTAAATTATTTTTTTCTTAAAATATCTCAATGCCACATGGGATAATACATGACACACTCAAGGAAGAGAATGTCTCTTTGAGTGTCATGTCATTAAAATGGCTTTGCTTTATTATATGTATAGATAGATGTTTCAATTGTTTATGAATGCCTCTACGTTAAAGATGTTCCAACAAACATTTCATATGTGACGTAGTTACTAATTTAATATGGTAGATCCATTATATGTTGTTCTCCTATGCTATTTTTGGAGAACGGCCATATTACTCTTAGGACCATGAACTATATATAGTATATACATATAGCCTATTTTTAAAGGTTAATTTCTAGTTTTCGAACATGATTCTATCCTATCCATTAGGCGATGGTCCCGTGGTCCTAAGTGACCTCGTTAGGTTCCAACCTTTCACGCTGGCTCAAATAACTCATACTTTGAAGTAACATTTGATATCTTAACTGAAATTATACGAAAAGAAATGTAAGTGGGCCGTTTTGTAGAACATAAAATGAACCCATATGGTTGCTCGCAAACATTGCCCCATTGGCTAAGCTTGGCTAGATATAAAACTTCGCCTAAGCTTCAGTTTCACTATATAGCTCGACGATATTATGGTAAGTAAGCACGTTTAACCTTTGCTGGAAAAGTGATAAAAACGTTCATACAAAAATATGTGCAACTACATAAAAGGAATAAAAAAGTATGTTAAAAAATAATAAGATTCAAATATTAGTCATATATATTACATTAACCTTAGTCAAGCTGAAGCTTGATCAGGCACTATAATAAACACGAGAGCTTTACTGATCAATGAGTAAGAATTTTAAGCTTTTTCTTTATACATGAGCTTTAAATCGAACTCAATAAGTTGTTTGATAAATTCTCAACTCACTCGAATCCATAATCCCCAATCTAATTTGGAACTTGTTCTTAGTCCCCACCTTATCCAAAGAACAAATACTATAGCTGACAAAAATATGTGAATCAAACATGTGTAAAAAATGATGTTTTCATAGCTCTAACTGTTCATTTTAAATTATTTACCTTTTTATGAATAAATAATGTGATTGATAATAATATAACTTTTTATAAAAAAAAAAAGAATCAGAAAGTTTTTAATTTAAAAAGAAACTTTGAGATGATTTTGATCATTTTGTTTTAAGCCATTTTTTAGATGTTAGATGTAAAATATAATCTGAATTAATCAACTTATTTATAATTATATAAATGCTAATTATGTTTAATTGTTAACAACTTAACATCTCTAATAATCTTTTTAACGGCTAAATGAGACTTTATTATTACCTTAAAAAAAAAAAGACTTTATTATTAATTCTTCACAAGTATGCCCTTAGCAAACTATGCCCTTAGCAAAGATGCTAAGGGCATACAAACTCAAAAACTATTGGGGTTGGTGACAAAGTCTTTTAATAATTAACCGTTCAATATATATATATATATATATATATATATATATATATATATATATATATATATATATATATATAGGATTTGGATCATTTGAGAACCACTATTTAGAGAGAGAACCAAAGAACCATGTGTGAACACAAAAACCCCTCCACCAAAAAATAAAAAAAAATAATAAAAAAATTATATAACCTAAAAAAATAAAAAAATAAAAAAAGTAAAAACACCAAAATGTTTTTTAGTGTTAATCTTTCTGAAAAAAAAAATAAAAAAAAATAGAAAAAAAAAACAAAAAAAACAAAAAAATGGCCTTTTTTACGTCATAATTACGTCATATACCGTATGCACATGTGCATTTCACTATTAGAGCACACTTTTGAATAAATTATCAATTGCCATAATGAAATGATCATTTAAATGGACGTGATATGATATATAAGGTGGAAAAAAATTTATTCAATGATCTTTAAATAAACGCGAAGTGCATTTCACTATTATAGTTAGGTTTTTTTTCATGGGTTTAGCTTTAGGGTTTAGTTTTTAGGTATGATGGGAATGAGGTTAGGTTTTTTGGGGTTGTTGGTGAATAAACTTAAAAAAACCCCTATATAAAACTATAAAATAAGATAATTGATCTACATGCACATGTGCATTTCACTATTATAGTTAAGTTTTTTAATCGGTTTAGCTTTAGCGTTTAGTTTTTTGGTATGGTGGAAGATGGGGTATCTTTTTGGGGGGATGGGATGGAGCGTTTTGGTTTTTTTTTTTTTTTGGGGGGGGGGGGGGGGGGGGTGTGGGGTTAGCTGCACATGTTCATTTCACAATGGGGGGGGGGGGGGGGTTGGGGCGGTGTGGGGGATGGGGGGTTTAGGTTTTTAGGGAGTGAGGTGGGTGGGTTTAGGTTTTTAGGGGGAGAAGGTGGGGTTTTTAGGTTTTTTTTTGTTTGTGTTGACAATGGTTCTTTGGTTCTCTCCCTAAAGTTGGTTCTCGTATGATCCCTACCCTATATATATATATATATATATATATATATATATATATATATATATATATATATATATATATATATAGGGTAGGGATCCTAAGAGAACCAACCCCTATTTGAGAACTGAGAGAACCATTCTGAGCCACACATTTCATATAAAGGCAAAAAAAAAAAAATTATTATTATTATTATTATTTTTTTTTTGCTTTAATCGCACATTTTTATGCAAGGAAAATTTTTTTTTTTTATTTTTTTTGAATTTTTTTTTCATTTATACATATGTGTATATGACAATTATACATATGTGTATATAGCAATTATACATATGTGTATATAGCATTTTTCAGCTATACATATGTGTATATTTCAGTTATACATATGTGTATATAGCATTATACATATGTGTATAATGCAATTATACACATGTGTATACTGAAAAAAAAAATACAAAAAAAATAAAAAAAAATTTTTTCCTTACATATAAAGCAGCGATTTTTGCAAAAAAAAAAAAAAAAAAAAAAAATTTTTTTTTTTTTTTTGCCTTAGAGAAATGTGTGGCCCAGAATGGTTCTCTAGTTCTCAATTTGGGAAAAGGTTCTTATTTGAACCAAATCCTATATATATATAGGAGAAAGTTAATTTGAGAACACCTATATTTCGTGCGAACCGTGAGAACGGCATCTAAAACCATTCAAATTCAAAATTTCTTTTTACGCTTGTCTTTATTAGTAAAATACAATCTCAAAAACACAATTTACGCGTAAAAATTCAAACGTATACGCAAATAATTTGTTTTTACACATGTGTAAATTTACTGTTTATACATGTGTAAACTGTTTCATTTACACATGTGTAAAAAGTTAATTTGAAAGTGTTTTTGCAAGAAAAGATGAATTATTTGGAAAGAAAATTCATTTATTAATGTTGTATTTATCAAATAATGAGGTTTGTATTAAAAATAAATTGATTTTGATTGATTTTTTTACTTGTTTTCACGGTTCTCACAATATTTAGCGTTCTCAAGATAACCCTCTTCTATATATATATATATATATATATATATATATATATATATATATATATATAGGCTAAAGGGATAATGAAAACCCTCTAAAACGAAGAAACTCCCGAAAACCCAACTAGTGGACCACATCGCTCCACATCACCCTCTATTATTTTAATTAATAAGGGTAAAATAGTATTTTTACCCTTCCCCCTCTTTTCTAATTTGAATTTTCTCTCCCCCCTATATAAACAACTCCCCCTCTCTCTCTCTCTTCATCTCTCTTCCACCATCTTCAAGATTAATCCCACCACCACCACCCCCACCGCCACCGCCACCGCCACTGCCACCACTTCCACCACCACCACCTCACGAGGTTTCCACCTGAAGTTCCGATAACACCACCCTTTTCCTCCTCTAATTGTACCACAAACCATCACTAGCCTCTGTACACCGTCGTTTTTAATGCAACCATCACTAGCCTCTGTATCAAGATTTTTTACATGTGGTTTCATCATCGGATAACAGAGAGGGAGACGATGGTTTGTGGTTTGTAGATGAAGCATATCTAAGTTGATTTCTTGAATTTCTATCCGATGAGATGTGAGTTTTGGTTTTTATTAAACTTTTTAGAGTTTTTCACTTCTGCAACTAATTAATAGTTTTTTTTGTGAGCTTTTCTGTGAAGATAATGCTAGATTAGGTTTGTAGATGGAGCATAGTGTATTAATTATATATATATATATATATATATATATATATATATATATAAATGGAAGGTTCCTGTTACCGGTTACCGGTTGGTCTGGTGAGGTTCAGGTGAAGGACATTTTTTACATTGAAGGTCCAATATGATTTGGTTTTTTAATTTATTTTACATTTCTTGAGGTTTTGTGGTCTATTTCACTTTTAGAAATATACTAAAATTTGTCTTGAGGTTTTTGTGGTATATTTCACTTTTTGAAGGTCCAATGTGATTTGGTTTTTTAATTTATTTTATTTTATTAGGAATTTTATAGGCTACTTACATTAGAGTTTGATTTTTTTTTTTTTTTTTTTTTTTTTTATAGAAAAGCATATGTTTTTGTTATAATATGTTTATATAATTTGAGAACTCAAACTGGTGTTGTTTCATATGTAACATTGGTATCTCTTTTTGTTAAATACGTTGCGGCGGTTTCATGAGTTACACATGGGATCAATATGTTTTTACCAGTATGTGCATGTTTGTATGAGTATTATAATGTGTGGAATGTATGTTTGCATCTGTTTCCTATATTTGCGCATGTTTCGTATGTAACAACAAAACTAAGTTGGTATAAATTAGTTACCGATTTTTTTACCAGATACAAAGGTTTGATTTTTTGCATATTATAGAGGAAGAATTGGGAAAAAAACTCTTGAATGTATATTTGCGTCTGTTTCGTATGTAACAGCACCACTAAGTTTGTATAAATTAGTGTTGGGTCTGCTGACCTGGAGAAGAACATATGATTGAAAAGCCAAAACATGCTAACAGTTGATCCACACAATAAACAGTCCTTACAACATACTTCTCCCAAAAGACTGCTGACTCTAACAACTGTTCCATCCAAACAACTGCTATGACAACTGCTGATACAAAGGACTGCTGAATAAACACTGATGAAGAACAACTGCTGACCAAAGGTCTGATGAAGAATAACTGCTGATCCAAGTACTGAAGACTAAAGCACTGCTGGAGCCAACAACACTTAGGCTCCAGCAGAGGATACAAGACCATCAGAGTTTTCCTACAACAGTAGTTTACCTTCAGTGTTTTCAATGTAACAGTAGTTTGTAATAGGCAGATGTTTTATGTTTGTTATTCTGTTAGAGGTCACTATCTTAAGGTGACGTCAGCCTAGGTCATCAGTGGTTTAGGTTTGTCTATAAATAGAACAGTGCCTGTACTGTTCTATTTCATCACACACACAAACATTCTCTCAGACAAACAATCACTGTGTGATCAGGCTGAGGGGGAGTATTTGTATGATTGTAATCTTTTAGATAAATGAAAGCATTCGATCAGAAAACAATTGCTCTCATGTTTTGATTAATAGTTTATCATTCCGCTGCACTTTCCATCTATATTCATATCACTCTTATCATTCTTAGTTAAACATAATCAAAACAATCAAACTCAGATCCTAACAATTGGTATCAGAGCTTGGTCAATTAAATTCGATCTAACAAATCAATTTAATATAAACAGATCAGCTCACAATTATTGATATCGTTTGTTTGTTGGATTGAAAACAGAGTAATAGTTTAATTTCGTTTCAACCGTTTTTAAACAGACTTAGTTTTTTGAAAAATCAGAGAATGGCTTCAATCAATCACGATCCACATAACACTGGCACGAACAACAAGCCACCGATGCTTGTTAGATCTGAATACAATATCTGGCAACGTCGGATGAGCCATGTTCTAGCTCAACAGAACACTGGGTGTTGGAAGTCGGTTATCTTCGGACCACATGTTCTGATGGTGCCGAGTACTGAAGATCCCAAGGTTCAGGAGCCAAAGAAACTTGAAAACTACTCCGACCAGGATTTTCAGAAAATTGAGTTAGATGCTAAGGCCTTCAGTATTGTGGCCATGGCTCTACCCAATGATATATATGCTGGGCTGTTACACTGTAACAGTGCAAAGGAGTTGTGGGATGCACTGAAAGAACAATTTGGTGGGACTGAGGAGGTTATTGAAAACAATCGTGAAATACTTAACCAACAATATGAAACATTCAGTCATGTCAAAGGAGAGTCATTAACTCAACAATTTGAGAGGTTTAATTGTTTAATTTGTGAACTAAAACTGGTTGGTCTTACTTACCCTCATTCAACCCTGAACCATAGGTTTTTAAGATCATTACCAGACAAATGGGACACTATAGCTATTGTTATGAGAAACTCGATTGGATTTAAGGACCTATCACTAACCCAGCTTCATGGTAAGCTCTTGACCTATGAGAGAGAGCTTAACCAGAAAAAGAAGCTCCAGGATTCTGGAAAAGTGTCTGATGATTATGTGTTTGGGAATACAACACTTTTGGGTCATGATGAGGTGCCTGGAAACATTAAGGATCAGAGTTATGATCATTTCATTGACATAACTTCAGGTTTTAACTCAGGTTTTAACTCTGATTCTTATTCACCAAACTATGCTTTCACAGCAAGTGGTGGTGATATCCAGGCATCTGATAACATATCCTTTGAGTATGATGACGTGAAATACTTTGACCCTGATGATTTGGAAGAAATGAACATTATGCACCAATTGGCCCTTCTCAGTGTAAGAACTAACAATTTTTACAAGAAAACTGGGAGAAGGTTTCCAGGCTTAACTTGCAGATCAAAGGTTGGGTTGGATAAATCAAAGATAAAGTGTTACAAATGTCATAGACTTGGTCATTTTGCTAGGGAATGTAGGAGTCAACATGGTACACCTATAATCACCTATCCAAATCAAAGACCTCAGACCAACACTTATCAAAATTCCTATAATACCCCTGGACCAAATGTGCAAAACACTGCTCATTTTGCACAGTCCTCAAACACTGTTCCTGTCCAGTATGTCCAAACCACTGTTCCTCAGATCCACTATGTGCAAACACCTGTTGCTCAAGCACCTGTGCAAACGACTGTTGCTTCATCCTCTGCTCCTGCAGAGACCAGTCAACAGAGCTTCTTTACACAAGGCTTTGTTGATTGGAGCAGTCTACCAGATGAGTTAACAGATGAAAATTTTGCATTAGTTGCCAAAGCTGAAAATGAACCAGAAAACTTTTGTTTCATGGCTATGGTAGATGAGGTTGAATCTGAGGAGGTGGTGACTGAATCTAATGTTGTGACTAATGATGTTGTTGATGAAGTTGTTACAGGTGAAAAACCTGAAGAAGAGGTTGTGAATCTCTCAGATCCCTGGGGTGCATCTGATGATTGTGAGTGCAAGTGTGATTGTGCATTGATGGCTGCTGCTAAGGTATCTCCTCAAATTCTTAAGGATTTGTGTTCTGACAGATGTGTAATAGCATTTGCTAACATCAAAGAGATGAATGAAAACCTTAGAAAGAAAATTTTAGATGATGAAGTTAAATTTGAGAAACTTTTAAAAGATTTAAAAACAAGTTTAACTGAAAAGGAATCTGAAATAAGCAGCTTAAAACATGAAGCAACCATAACCAAAGACCAGCTCCAAACTATGATAGCAAAATATCAGAGTTGTAAAAGTGAATTGAGTCCACCCAAGTTGAATGTGAGAAATGGGTGGAATCATGTAGAGGATTTGAGATGCTACTCAACAAACAAACCAAAAGTCATGTGAAGTTTGGTTTTGGTTTTGAAACCACTGCTCCAGCTTTTGAAAACACTGACAAAAGGGGTCAAAAGTCTGTTGAGATAGTTCCAACAAACCTGCAGGGTCAAGAGATTAAAATCACTGAACCAAATGGTAAGAAAATTGTTCTTGAAAAACCAGAAGGTTCCTCATCATTCACTGAACTTGAAAAGTATGAATTTAAACCTACCTGGTCTGATGAGTGTGATACTCTTGAGAATTTTAAACCTGTTGATTTTAAAACACCTGAAGGAAAGACAGCTCCTCAGGCAAAAGTCATTCCCTTGAAAAACCTTCCAGCAGATGCTCAAACATCTGCTGAAAAGAAGGCTGAAAAGGGGAAGAAGAAAGAAAAGACTGTCCACTTGTTCTGTGTCATGTCACTAAAAACTGTTTTCTTCTAAAAGCATATGACATTAACAAAGGAACAAGTGTATGTGATTCCAAAGCCACATGTTCAATATGTGGGAAAAAGAATCACAAGACCAAAGAGTGCTTGTATCTCAAAAATTTTGATGTGAAAATACAAGAATACAAAGCTAAAACTCTTGCAAATCCTGGGGTAAGTACTTCAAAAGGAAAGCCCAAACAGACTTTCACCCCTGTCCAAACATCTGTTACTAAAAGTCTTGAAACATCTGCTTCTAGGGATGTCCAAGTAACAGATGCTCCACCCACAAGCAAGTACCCAAGAGGATATGGACAACCACCATGTCATAGTCTGCCACATGTTTATGAGGAGCCAAAAAGACCCTCTAAACCAAGAGTGAACAGAAATCCCTATGGGTATTATCATCTGTCTGGAAGTGATCAAACAACTGTTGCCCCAAGTGTTGACATTCAAGCACTGGCAAATGGTCAGCAACAGTTGTTGAACTTGATTCAAAAATTAGTTCAAACCACTGATCATCTTCCAAAGCTTGAGTCTGAAAAGTCTGAGGACCCATCCAAAGCCAACTTGGCTTTGGACACTCACCAAAACTAATCCATTACTGCTGTGCAGGGAGCTTCTGCTTGTTTAGATAGTCTTTGGTATGTAGATAGTGGAGGCTCCAGGCACATGACAGGATGTAGAGCCCTTCTTCTGGACTTCTTGGCTCATGGAGGGGGTGATATATCCTTTGGTAATGATTCAAAAGGTAAGGTGTTGGGGTCAGGGACTGTGCAAGCTGGGAAACTCAAGTTTGAAAATGTCAATCTTATTGATAATCTCAAGTTTAATCTTCTGAGTGTTTCACAAATGAGTAAAAAAGGTTATGGCTCATTCTTCACAAAGAAAACTTGCAAGATTATTGGGCCAGAAGTGGTGAAAAAGATTGATACCATCATTGCTGAGAGCAAAGCACAACTTGTTGCTCATAGAAGTGGCAATGTGTATGTTGTTGATATGTTAAAGGACAATCCTATGGCAAATGTCTGTCTATTTTCTGCTGCCTCCACAAAGGAGACAGAATTGTGGCATAGGAGATTGGGTCATACCAACCTTAACACTATCAACACACTCTCCAAACAAAGCCTTGTCAGAGGTTTACCATCAAAAGAATTTAAATGTGATGAGCATTGTGTTTCCAGTTTAAAAGGAAAACAACATAAAAGCTCTTACAAATCCATTGATGAGTCCAAAACCAGTCAACGTCTACAATTGTTGCACATGGACTTGTTTGGCCATGTTAAAATCATGAGTCTAAGAAGAAAAAGATTTTGTCTTGTCATAGTTGATGATTTTTCTAGGTTTACATGGACTTACTTTTTACATTCTAAGGATGAGACTGCAGGTATATTGAAGGACTTTGTCACCAAAGTTGAAAAACAATATGACTTGCCAGTAAAAGTCTTCAGGAGTGACAATGGAACAGAGTTTAAAAATAAGGAGTTGGATGATTTCTGTGTGTCAAAAGGGATTGTGAGGCAGTACAGCATCCCAAGAACACCAGAACAAAATGGGGTGGTTGAAAGGAAAAATAGAACTCTTATAGAAGCTGCAAGAACCATGCTAGCAGATTCTGGTTTGCCATTGTCCTTCTGGGCAGAAGCTGTAAACACTGCTTGCTATGTTCAAAACAGAGTTTTGATCAACCCAGACATCAAAAAACTGCTTATGAAATTTTGTTCAAAATCAAACCATTAATTTCATTTTTCAAAATCTTTGGCTGCCCATGTTTCATTTTAAATCTCAAAGATTCCATTTCAAAATTTGCAGCCAAAGTAGATTGTGGTTATTTTCTGGGATATTCTTCTACTGCCAAGGCTTATAAAGTGTTTAACACAAAGACCAAGACAATAGAAGAAACTCTGAATGTAAAGTTCAATGAACTTTCATCTCTAAAAATCCCAGCAAATCCTGCTGAACTATTTGATTTAGATAAATTCAAATTTGAAGATATCACTGTTAAAACTAACAATGCAGGTATTCCACAGTCTCCACAACAAGATTACAGAACAGATGTTGTGATCCCCAGTCACTACAAAATCTATTCTGCTTCAGAGGGAGCAGCTGTTCAAAACAATTGTCAAAACTCTGCCACAGCTGAGTCAACCACTATTGGCCAGTCTTACCCTCAAACCACTGTTTCACCTCTAACAACCACTGAACAATCATCTGTTGACAAAAGTCAATCATCTGTTGACAAAAGTCAGTCCAGTTTTACACCACTTGGACCCATTCCCCCACTTCCATTCCAAACATCTGATGGCACTACAGAAGTGCAAACAGATGTTACAACAACAGAGTCACCAAACCTCTGTCCTTCACCTCAAAATGCCATCATACCATATCAGGGAGATCTTATCTACTTAAGAGCTCATCCACCAGACTAGATCATTGGCAACATCAGAGAGGGTGTGCTCACAAGAAGCCAATCCTCCAATATCTGTCTTTTTGCAGGTTTCCTATCTCTCACACAACCTGTCAAGTACCAAGAGGCACTGAAAGACAACAGTTGGGTAGAAGCTATGCAAGAAGAACTCCTTCAGTTTAAAAGACAACAAGTATGGGAGCTTGTACCATTACCTAAGGATGTTTGTCCTATAGGAACAAAGTGGGTCTTCAAAAACAAAACTGATGTAAGGGGTATTGTTGTCAAGAATAAAGCCAGGCTTGTGGTTCAAGGCTTCAGACAAGAAGAAGGAATAGATTATGATGAAACTTTTGCTCCTGTAGCAAGACTAGAAGCCATCAGACTATTCTTAGCCTTTGCTGTCAACCACAACATAAAGGTGTATCAGATGGACATCAAATGTGCTTTCCTTTATGGCAAAATTCAGGAGGAAGTCTATGTATGTCAACCACCTGGTTTTGAAGACACATTCCATCCTGACTATGTCTACAAGCTCAACAAAGCTCTGTATGGACTCAAACAAGCACCAAGGGCCTGGTATGAAACTCTTTCCACATTTCTCTTATCCATTGGCTTCACAAGAGGTAAAATTGACAAAACTTTATTTCTAAAATGGAAAGGGAAAAACTTAATGGTTGTTCAAATATATGTGGATGACATCATTTTTGGATCCACATGTAACCAAATGTGTGAAGAGTTCAGAAAACTCATGACAACAGAGTTTGAGATGAGTGCCATGGGTGAACTTCAGTGTTTCCTTGGTCTTCAAGTGAAACAACTGCAAAATGGCACATTCATTCACCAAAACAAATATGTAAAGAATTTATTAACCAGATTTGAGATGAATGATTGTAAGCCATGTAGTACACCCATGAGTACAGTCAAGCTACTCACTATAGATGACAAGGATGAACTGGTTGATCAAACACATTATAGATGCATGATTGGATCTTTACTGTACTTAACTGCATCTAGGCCAGACATTATGTTTGCTACCTGTGTCTGTGCAAGATCCCAGGCTTCACCCAGAAAGTCAAACCTTATTGCTGTGAAAAGGATATTCAGATACCTTAAAGGTGCTCCCACACTTGGTATCTGGTATCCTGCTAATGGAAACATTGAGCTTTCATGTTATTCAGCTAGTGATTTTGCTGGCTGTCACACCACAAGAAAGTCCACATCAGGAGGGTGCCAATTTCTAGGGAATGCCTTAGTCTCCTGGCGAAGCAAAAAGCAGGCAGCTGTTTCAACCTCAACAGCTGAATCTGAATACATTGCTGCTGCAAGCTGTACAGCCCAACTCATGTGGCTTCAAAATCAATTACTGAATTTTGGGATAACTGCACTACAGACTCCACTTATGTTGGATAGTCAAGCTGCTGAAGATATCATCAAGAATCCAGTATCTCATTCCACTACCAAACACATTAACATCAGACATCATTTTGTCAGAGATAGCTATGAAAAAGGTTTGATTTCTCTGCACCATGTTCCAACAGAGGATCAGTTGGCAGATGTGTTGACAAAAGCTTTAGACACATCTACCTTTACAAATCTGATTTCTAGAATTGGTATGTTAAACATGGATTAAACAAACAAAAATGTTTTTAAAAGCATTAAAATGTTTCAGAAAATCAAAATTTCTCCTTAAAAATAGCTTTTTGGTTGAAAAATCTGTTTCAAACATCTGATCAGATAAAACAACTGTTTCGTTATCTATATATATCTATACTATACCTATACATAAAAAAAATACAACAGTTGGTTCCATCAGTTGTTTGCCAAAAACAACTGTTCTCCACCAGATGCTTTATCCATCAGATGTTTGCCATGTCTGCTCTTACAAGCAGAGTTTTGGCCACATCAGCGGTTTCCCCTGAGCCTATAAAAACCCTGTTTTACCACAACAGATGTTACACTGTCTCATTGTATTCAAAATACTGAAACCGCCCTCTCCATTCTCAAACCCTCAATCAGATTTCATTCATTTTCACCTTCGGCATCCATTAAAATGGATCTTCAAGCCAAAGCCACCCACAATTGTCTCCCATATCTGGTTAAAACAGATGATAACACATCATTCCATTCCACCATCGACATTCTCCTAAATTCCAAATATCTACCCATCTTAACCACTGACGCTCCCATCTACATTGATACTCTCCAAGAGTTCTGGTTGAATGCTGAGTTCTTATTACAAGACAAAAAGCCTGCTTCCATTATTTCCAAAATTGGAGAAACAAGTGTTGTCATTACCCCTGAAATCATATCCACAACCTTCTCACTAAATGACCTGGCAGGTAAGGACTCCTTCACAAAAACAGAGCTTCACACTGAGTTTCAAGAACGAGGGTATGATGGTCAGATGACTGGGTCAACACTTTTCAAAAAGTTTTTCCCACCAGTCATGAAATTTTTCTTCCATACCCTCTTTCTATGTGTCTCCGCTAAGTCCACATCCTTCAATGAAATCCCATTAAGGATGCAATATCTGGGTTATGCCATGTTGTCAAACTCTGACTTCAATCTTTCCCAGGGATTGTTCATGGACCTAGTGTCAAATGTGAAAGCAATTAAGTCTGGGTCAAACAATGCTTTTCTAATTTACCCAAGAATTCTTAGTGTAATCCTACAAAAGGTCTTACCATAAAAGGTTTTCAAAAAGGGTGAGGCAATGCAAATGAAAAGCTTAACTGATGAAACTTTCACTAGAATGCTGGGTGGAAGCACCCAAGAAAAAGTGTCAAAAGTGTCCAAAGTTTCAAAAACACAAACAAAGAGGACAAAGACAACAACTGTTGTCAAAACCTCTGTTGTTAAGCCCACTGCTCCTGGTGATCATGGCACTACATCCAGTGCTGTGACACCCACACCAGCCACTTCCAAAAGAAAACGTCCTTCCACAAAAACCACCACTCAACCACAAATGAGACTTCTGGATGATGAGGTACCAGAAGATAACTCTGTTGCACCACCAAAGCAACCTGAAATCCCTGTTGTTACTTCCTCACAACAGTTGGACATACCTCAACCTGACCAAACTCCTCATGAATCCTCCCAAAAGGATCATGTTGTAAGCCAAGGGGAAACACATCATGATACATTTGAGTCACTTGGCCAAATGTTCACAAGCCCCTCTCCCAGGGCTAATTCTCTTGTTACTCCTCCACCCTCACCATCACATCATGTTCCACAAACCATGCAACCTCTGTTTGAGGCAATTGAGAAATCTCAGGAAAATCCCAGTTTCTCTCTTCCACCTATCACTGAGAGCATACCCCCACAAGTAACTGGTCCTGAGAACATTCAATCTGCCATCCCACAAACAGTAGAGGAGGTTACACCACCTGAGTTCAATGCAGCTCTAGGTGAGTTTTCAAGTGGAGCAACCACTACTGATGTAGAGACCATTGTCTCACACCAGGACAGTGATTACATAGCTAAGACTCCCTTGAAGGCAACAACTGATGAGGCCACTATAGTGTCCCCAAAATCAGTTGGAAGTCCCCAGTAACAAGAAAAAGGGGCATCTGATTCACCTCTTAGGACTGAATCAGGTAGAACTACCACTGGTAGGGACTCAGATGATCCTATTAACTTAGGAGATGGGTCAAAATACTAAGAATTGACGGACAGAGTTCAAGCAATTGAAACCTCTGTAGCTGACATCAAATCTGATGTCAAGCTTATACTGGGTTCCATAGCAGACCTTTCCAAAAGTCAACCATCAACAGCTGATATAGCTAGTGAGCTATGGAAATTCGTTTCCCCCATCATCATAGCTCACAGAAAACTAGCTGATCAGACCCATGAAACATATATGGCTGAAATCAGAAACATGGTGGATGCAAGGTACAAATACACATGCAGACATTAAAGCCATCAAAGATCACCTGCTGAAGACCACTGGCTCTGCCCCTACCACCATTCTCAGGGATGAAGATGATGATGTCTTCACGGCTGATGATGCCAAAAAGGGGGAGAGTGGCAGAGATAGGCTACCAAAGCTAGATCCCTTTGGTTGTCCACCTTCTAAAAAGGGTAAAGCCAAGTCTGCCAACAAACCAGAGGCTAGTCAAACAGCACCACAACAACAACAACAAGCAACACCATCAGCACCACAACAAACCACTGATAGAAGCAAAGCAGTAGACAACTCTGCAAACAAAGAAGCTGAAAAGGCTGCTCAGGCCAAACAAAAAAGGGCTGACACCTTGGAAGCTAAAGCAGAGTTGTTGGTGAACCTCAAGAAATAACAACAGCAGGAGGTTGATGATGTGGGATCCTCAAAAAGGATGAAAATGCCTGCTAGACATGTCAGAAAGCCACCATATAAGCTAAAAACCTCTGTTGACAAAACCATTGCTGCTACATCCACTGACACCCAAAACACTGAAACCACCCAAAACACTGCTTCCCAAACCACTGCACCTAAACCTACAAGCACATCTGAACATACAACCACCAAACCTACACCTAAACCAACATCACCAACCAAATCCCAAACATCTGTTGGTCCTACTAAAAGGTCAACAGATGTTAATCCAACCACTGCTTCCAAATCACCATCCCCTAAAATCTTGTACACAAGGAAGAGAAAATCAACCTTTGTTGTATAGGATGAAAACATACACACATCACCAAATACCACCTCAAGTGCACAATCCACCCCTATTACAGCTATTCCACTCTCATCATTCTCACCACACACATCCAAATTCAGTTCCCATAGACCACTACCAATCATTACACCATTGGTTGTTCAGTATCCCCTTGAACTTGATCTACTCAAGGGGGAATTACAATCCTTCTACAATACTGAACAACCATCTGACAGATCCTTCCCTTCTCTCCCAAATTTCCCTGTTCCCCTAAACATTGATACATATCTTAAATACAAGGGTGAACAGGTAGATGCCATCATTAAGGAGAGATGCAAAGGAAAGGATGACAGGACTGCTCAGGGCATCCATTCAGCAGAGCTTAGCAAACTCAGAAGGATTGAGGACTTTGCTAAGACCCTGAGCAACTCCATGTCTTCCATGCCTCTCAGTGTTGACTTGGAAAAGGAGGTTAGGGATTCTCTTCTGGAACAGATCTTGGCAACCAAGCCATATAAAGCAACCAAAAAGCAGTTTGTTGGCTGGACCACTCATGCACTAAGAGAAGAACTTCTCAGAATAGAAGAGTTGGCCAAAGACCCCAAAGCTAAAGTCTCTACTCCTAATTTTGGCAAAGGCAGAGACCCAGTCAGAGCCTTAAAGTCTAAAAGAATGGGTCTGCTGACCTGGAGTAGAACAGATGATTGAAAAGCCAAAACATGCTAACAGTTGATCCACACAATAAACAGTCCTTACAACATACTTCTCCCAAAAGACTGCTGACTCTAACAACCGTTCCATCCAAACAACTGCTATGACAACTGCTGATACAAAGGACTGCTGAATAAACACTGATGAAGAACAACTGCTGACCAAAGGTCTGATGAAGAACAACCGCTGATCCAAGTACTGAAGACTAAAGCACTGCTGGAGCCAACAGCACTTAGGCTCCAGCAGAGGATACAAGACCATCAGAGTTTTCCTACAACAGTAGTTTACCTTCAGTGTTTTCAATGTAACAGTAGTTTGTAATAGGCAGATGTTTTATGTTTGTTATTCTGTTAGAGCTCACTATCTTAAGGTGACGTCAGCCTAGGTCATCAATGGTTTAGGTTTGTCTATAATAGAACAGTGCCTGTACTGTTCTATTGCATCACACACACAAACATTCTCTCAGACAAACAATCACTGTGTGATCAGGCTGAGGGGGAGTACTTGTATGATTGTAATTTTTTAGATAAATGAAAGCATTCGATCAGAAAACAATTGCTCTCATGTTTTGATTAATAGTTTATCATTCCGCTGCACTTTCCATCTATATTCATATCACTCTTATCATTCTTAGTTAAACATAATCAAAACAATCAAACTCAGATCCTAACAATTAGTTTCTGATTTTTTTTACCAGATACAAAGTTTTGATTTTTTGACTTTCATCATTTACACATGGGATCAAATCTATGTTGCGTTTGTTTTCGTATGTAACAGCAGAATTGAGTTGGTATAAATTAGCTTCTGATTTTTTACCATACATTAATTAAAACAAAAGTCACTAATCATGGGATCAAATCTATGTTTACGTCTGTTTCGTATGTTTGATAATCTTGATAACTAAATGGACAAAACAATGTTTGTTTGTATCAATTTCGTATTTTTTTTTTGTAATCCAGATGGTTAACATACGTTAAGACCGGCGCGGGGGGGGGGGGGGGGGGGGCTTTACATGTAAATTGATGATTTTTGTTTTTGTTTATTTTTTTTGCAGGTGAACATATTTTTTGCATTAAAGAAAGTGTAGACAATTTTTTTTATTTATGATAGTTTTTTTATCATTTGTTGATTTGTAATGGCCGTTTTGTTTTATTTTAGCACTTTTGTAAGAAACAATTCTTGTGTACATTTGAATGTTTTTTGATCTATAAAGTTTTTAATTGATTATATACAATCTATGTGTTTTAACGTTTGCAACAAAAAATCACATATGAGACCAGAGTCTGTGCAATTTTAACGTATGCAACACTGCATATGTTACATATGTAACACGACGTGCTGACAAATTTAGGACCATGGTCACAAAAGTATGAGAGAGATGATGTGACATGTGTGGGGTCCACTTGTCATATGTGTTTTTCAGAAAAATGGCATTTGACCATTGTGCCCTTATTTTGTCATCTACCTTATTAAATCTATTAAAATAATATGGAATGCATCTAGGCCATTGATCACTTTAGATCAATGACTCTCATAAGGTTTACAAGGTTTCTTCATTTTGAGTGGGTTTTTATTTTAACCACCCCCTATATATATATATAGGGGAGGGTTATCTTGAGAACGCTAAATATTGTGAGAACTGTGAGAACAAGCAAAAAAATCAATCAAAATCAATTTTTTTAATACAAGCCTCATTATAATGAAAATATAACATTAATAAATGAATTTTCTTTCCAAATAATTCATCTTTTCTTGCAAAAACACTTTCAAATTAACTTTTTACACATGTGTAAAAACAAATTATTTTCGTATACGTTTGAATTTTTATGCGTAAATTGTGTTTTTGAGATTGTATTTTAGTAATAAAGACAAGTGTAAAAAGAAATTTTGAATTTGAATGGTTTTAGATGCCGTTCTCAAGATTCACACGAAATATAGGTGTTCTCAAATTAACTTTTCCCTATATATATATATATATATATATATATATATATATATATATATATATATATATATATATATATATATATATATATATATATATATATATATATACAAACTCAAAACCTCAAACAAAAGGATTGAATCCTAGGCCACTTATGAGAGCAGCCAAATTGTTTGATGGTCATACTTTTTGTCTAGAATCTTGGTTGCTGCTACCGAAAGAAAAAGGTACATAATGGGTATAGTTGGTGGGCATATGCAATGGGTATGGACTGTATCATTATTAGATGAGGTAACTAAATTGGACCAGAAAGATATTTGTAATTTACCAAAATCCTTTCACCTTTATAAATGAGAGGAATATGTATATAATAATTCTAGAATTTATGCATAAGAATTACTGGTTTTACCAATTAGATCTAGAAAATCGGACGGCTAGCAAGGGAAGGTGCAAATAAAGATGATTTTTCTTTGCTTTTGCTATGATTTCACAAGGTTTGTCCAATTCGCTAATAAAATGACTCGTTCATTTGTGCCCGATCCATTAACTTGTAAATGAACCGATAAAACAAATAGCTTTGGTTTAAGTTTTTGTGTTATACTCATGGAAGGGATGCATAATGCTTATAAGGTAATGCTGAAGTCACCCTTGTTGCCACTATATAGAACCTTACCTGAGATTTTCACCTCATATGACTCATTCAATTCTTTCGAAGTTCTTGGATCTTTTTCTGTATTCTAGAATCCCTTCCTTTATTCTACACTGGCCTAATGAGAGGGGACAACCCCCCCCCCCCCCCCCCCCTCATCCATCAAAATTTTTGGGAAGAAGATTGTGAATGGTGAAAGAATAGCGTGACATAGGTTGCGTGGTGATATAACACATAGCCTACATGTTGATCTGGCATGACATATATATTTTCCCATTACCTTTTTTATTTCAACTAGAAATCAAGTATTCTTCATTTATAAAGGGCAAATTACATAAGGATAGCATGTAAACGGGCAACAAACTGTGCTGCCATACACTTCTGAATAGATAAAAAAGTTATAATTGTAATTCATAAAAAGTTTTGATATTGTATATATTTCTGATCTCCCTAACTAAATGGCTTTTGTATGCCTGCAAATTGTAGGAGCTTTGTAGCACACTACTCCATTACTTTACCATGTTTATATATTTGCATGCTTGTTAACTTATGCTACAAGATCACTGGATTGGATTGTGGCAGGGGACAGAGTGCATATTAAGCCATCTACACCCCAACCCCACCTTGTCTCTATGATTTTGATTTTGGGTGGTGGGGTCAGTCTAGTTGGCAGTAGGGTACTTGCAATATGACCTTTATAAAGTGAGGACTTGAAAGGCTACAGGACATGTTGGATTAGGATCAAATATGAGGGTGGTAGTTGTAACATTTTCTTGGCTTCTTATGCCTTTTTTCATAGGATTGATGTTTCATAGTATTGATGTTACATCTCTAGATTCTTCTAGAAGTGAAGGAGTTCAAGAAACAAGAAACAAAACTACCAATAGTGTAGTGATTAATAGCAAAGGTAAATACAATGGTGGTGGTGGTTATGGGTGGGGGTTTGGTTGGGGATGGGGCGGTGGAGGTGGTGGCGGCAGTGGAGGTGGAGGTGGTGGTGGTGGAGGAGGAAAGCGTGGAGGAGGTGGTGGTGGAGGAGGAGGCGGCGGTGGTGGAGGTGGATGGTGGAGATGGGGATGCCGGAAACACCCAAGAAAGAGAAATCATCGCCACTATGTTCATCATGGCGTGCATAGAAACTTTAATCCGACTGGAGAAAATTATTATGTGATCGGGGAGTTTGCCGAATGCATGGGAGTAGGGCCGTGTAAAGGGATGAAATTGGACTGCCCACTTCATTGCGGCGGTCCGTGTTTCTATGACTGCACTTATATGTGCAAACCTCATTGTCGTAGTCGTGAACTCAAACACTAAACCACCCCTTGTGGTTCCATTCATGTTTGTTATTTTCCATTTCTTATCAATTTTCTTCCATTTGATTTTAAGTTTTGAGGTGTTCATTTTTTTGTTTTATTATTCTTGGATTATAAGATAGTTTGTTTTATCATTATTGGATTTTAAGTTGTTTGGTTTGTGAAATTAATTAGCATCTTGGTTGTAATGATTATGATTAATCTTGACTTAAATTTGACTTGTATATGTGTTACTTTTTTTATGCATGTAATGTAACGAAATATAAAATTTATCTATGATTTAACTAACTTTATAGTTTGTTTAATATTTGATGATGTAAACTCCTCTTACTAGTAAACAAGATAGTGTTACATTGGTTAACGTGTTGTATGAGATTGAGGTGAGTAAAGATGTTAAATTATAGTTTGAGAAAATTGCTCGAATAGTCCCTGTGGTTTGCTCAATTTTCACCTTCCCCACCCTATCACCTTCATCTTCCCCACCACTACCCTCACCACCACCCACCTCTCTCTATATAGGAGGAAAATTTTCCGTTATTGTACTATCATTGACATTTTCAGCATCTAAATTTGCGCTTAATGCAAATGTTGACCAGCTTAAATTCTTCAAATCAAATGACTGTCACCATAACCAACTATTAGTGAAATACTGAAATAACTAACAAAAATAATAATAATAATAATAATAATAATAATAATAATAATAATAATAATAATAATAATAATAATAATAATAATAATAATAATAATAATGGTGACGATGATGATGATGTGCTTGCTAGAATGAAATTGGTTTAGTATACATACCTAAGCAACAAATGATTCAAAAACTGATTACCTAGTGAGATGATTTTGCAAAACACATAGACTGAATATCATTTTTTTTTCCATGTACAATTACAAAGACAAGAACCTTACCACAGCAACTGCTTGCTCTTCTTCTGGAAGGTCTTCCATAAAAACAGGGCCCTTCTCTGGAGCCTTTACAATCTCATCAGCAGTTCCCACCATCATTAATTTTTGACCCTACACATAATACAAGAACATTAACCACCATTTTCAACAGTACAAGACAATCAAGAATGTCAAATTTAATAGAGATTATTCACCTCTTTCAACCCCAACTTTGACCAATCTGAGTCATCCTGATTAACAAATGAAAAACAGAGTGATTAAAACATAGCATATGAACAAACAAACATGAAACATAGCTTAGCTGTGAGTCCAGTTCCATCGATTCCTTTAGTAACATCTTCAGCTGTAGAAGAAGCTGCAAATCCGGAGGAGAGAGAAGGAATAGGAGGCGACGGCGGTGGATCCAGCGGTGGCGCCGCCTTCGTCACCAGTCACAGGTATTACCCCAACTCAATATTCCCCTTTGTGGGTTTGTTAATAAACCATGGTGAGGTTATTGGATCTGAGAGATGATACCGGTTGTGGATATCGGTTGTGAAAGGACTGTGGGCTATTATGGTTGCTGGTGATTGGATTGCGATGGTCACAGAGGGTTGTTGTGGTGATGTATGATGAAGCTATGGTGGTATTCGGGTGATGGGTCTGAAGGAGGTTGATGGTGGATTAATGAGGTGGTTATTGGAAGCGGGTAACAGAGAGGGTGGTGGTGGTGAGGGTAGTGGTGGGGAAGATGAAGGTGATTAGGGTGGGGAAGATGAAGTGTGTGGGCCCCACTAAGGATTGTTGGAGACACATGATTGGCTAAGGGGTTATGTGGGTCCTCTTTCTATTTTATTATTTAATTGATTTTTTTATTTTTATTAAAGTAAGGGTATTTTAGTAATTTCACACCCACTTAACTGAATTATTTAACGTCAGTTAGCTCCAGGGACTATCCGAGTGCAAAAAGTTCACTGTTTCGGGACTAAGCCTGTAATTTTAGAAACTTGGGGACTATAGGTGAAAATTGAGCAAACCACAGGGACTATTCGAGCAATTTTCTCTTATAGTTTAAAGTAACCTTTTTAAATTGATATATTATTATTACCGAATCAAATAATTATATGTGTTGTTTTTAATAAGGCTTAGAAAACTCCATAAGAGCTACGCTCGAGTTAGACTATTTGTATATTTTAAAACTCAAAAACAGCTTTTAGGCTCGAACTCAATTGAACTCTACCGGAGAAGCTCGAGGTTTCTATAATATTACACCGGTAACTCTTTGATAATTTTCTATTACACATGTACAAGTATAAGTAATAGAAAGGTTACAAAATTGAGGGAGAGAATATCTCTCATTTATTAAAATATACAAATCATACTGAAAGAAAATATGAAACATCTTTGACTAGAAGGAAATCATGGTGGAAGATGATTTGATTGAATATTGACTTTATGTTGACACCCCCCATCAATGCAAGATGGCGGTTCTCCGAGACGAAGCATTGTGCGAAATCGTTCAAATAACGGTTTAGGAAGAATTTTTGTGAAGATATCTGCTACTTGTTTGTCGGTGGAGATAAATTTGGTGTGAAGGCGACCGGCTGCAACAAGTTCAGAAACAAAATGGTAGTCTATGTCGATGTGCTTCGCTCTTTTGTGAGAGATCGGATTTTGAGTTAAGAACAAAGCACTCTTGTTGTCACACAATATTGTTGGACGTCCTGGTGGTAATGCTTTAACTTCCCTTAGAAGATTCGTGAGCCAAATAATTTCTGCTGTTGTGTTTGCCATGGCTCGATATTCAGATTCACAACTGGACCGTGAAACGGTAGGCTGCTTCTTTGCACTCCAAGAGACCTAATTTCCACCTAAATAGATACAATAGCCATTGGTGGATCTTCTAGTGTCAATACACCGAGCCCAATCTGCATCTAAAACCCTAGTAAAGTAGTGTTAGGAGGTCTATCAAAATGTAAGCCATGAGATACAGTGCCTTTAACATATCTAAGAATTTGCTTGACCAATTGAAAATGAGTGGTGGTGGGTTGTTGAAGGTATTGACTGGCTTGATTGACGGCATATGAGAGATCGGGTCGAGTGATGGTAAGGTATTGGAGAGCTCCTACGAGAGAACGATAAAGAGTAGGATCATGAAAAGGTTTACCTTGAGAATTGAAAACATCTTTAGATGTGAGAGGAGTGGCAACTGCTTTGGATTCAAGAAGGCCGGCTCGGGTTAAGATGTCATGTGCATATTTGGATTGATTTAGAAATAGACCCGACTTTGTGTGAGTAACCTCCAAGCCTAGGAAAAAATTTAGTTCCAAGGTCTTTAATTTTGAACTCCTTGTCAAGGCGTTTTGTGAAGTCTGTAATAAACTTGTCATTATTACCGGTTATAATCATATTGTCCACATAAACAAGGAGATAGAGTAAAGTACCATGGCATTGGTAGGTAAACAAAGAAGGTCGGATCTACTGTTTTCAAAACCAAGGTTGAGTAAGAAGGTGCTTAGGCGTTGAAACCAAGCTCGAGGTGCTTGTTTTAGGCCATAGAGAGCACGATTGAGTTTGCAAACGTGGTTGGGCTTGTTTGGATCCTCAAAACCGGGAGGTTTTTCCATAAATACGGTTTCGGTTAGATGTCCATTTAGAAAAGAATTATTGACATCTAGCTGTCGTAATTTCCACTTTTTGATTGTGGCGAGACTTAGAACAACGCGGATGGTGGCGGATTTGACAACCGGACTAAAGGTGTGGGAGAAATCAAGGCCCGGTATTTGAGTGAAACCTTGTGCTACAAGACGAGATTTGTAGCGATCAAGAGACCCGTCGGACTTATATTTAATTCTATTAATTCATTTTGAGCCAATGATATTATTGTTTGACGGTCGAGGAACGAGTTGCCATGTGTTGTTAGTGCGAAGAGCATGTAGTTCCTCATGCATGTCCTGAACCCATTTGAGATTTTTGAGAGCCGTTATTATTCCCTTGGGAACATGTGATGAGAAAAAGATTGATGATTTTCATAATTTTTGGGTTTGAAAATACCATCTTTGGCTCGAGTGGTCATGGGATGAGTGTTATGAGGAGGAGTTTGAATGGATGCGGATGAGGTGTCGGAGCCCGAGTCCGAATAGGATGGCAGAGTTTGGCTTGGTGTGGTTTTAGTTTGGTTTGGGCTTGGAATGGTTTGGTTTGGGCTTGGAGAGAGTAATGGGGAAGGTGGGGCTGTTTGGTTTGAAGGTGGGCCCGTTTGGTTTTGGGTGGAAAAATTGGGTGAAGAGTTTTCTGTCAGGTCGATATTTGGTAGTGGGCCGGTAGTGGGCAGTCGGCCAGTAGTAGGTGCTGGGACGTTGTTAATAAATGGGCTAGTAGGTTGGGGTAAAGGTAAAGAATCATCAAACATTATTGAATGGGTTTGGGTGTTTGATGTAGAGGTGTTTTTTTTTTTTTTTTTTGTGGAGCTGTTTACTAGGTAGGTTGGTGAGGGTAAATGGTCATCAAAGTTGGTCATTGGTAAGGTTGTGACATCCGAAGATGTTGAGGTGTTTTGGAATAGAAGTTGTCTTCATCAAATCTAGCGTGTCGGGTGGTGTAAACTCGACCGGTTGTGGGGTCGAGACATCAAAATCCTTTGTAACGTGGACTATAGCCAATGAATATGCAAAGTGTACTTCTAGGAAGTAGTTTGTTTTTTGTATAGTCACGGAGATATGCATATACTCGACAACCAAAGACACGAAGATTTGAGTAGGTGGGAGGTTGGTGAAAAAGGATTTCAAATGGTGATTTATTGTCTAGGAGGGTTGTGGGAAGACGGTTTATGATGTAAGTGGCGGAGGTAAAGGCATCAAACCAAAGGTTTGGTGGAGCATGAGCATTGAACATCATGGCTAACCCAGTTTCGGTTATGTGACGGTGTTTGCGTTCCGCCCGTCCATTTTGTTCGGGTGTGTGAGGACATGAGAGCCTATGATGTATGCCATGTTGTTTGAAAAAAATCTGCACTTGGTGATTTGTAAATTCGGTTCCACCATCGCTTTGAAAAACTTTGATGTTTGTTGAAAATTGGTTTTGAACAAAAGGTAAAAAGTTTGTGAGAATGTTGTAAAAATCGGATTTAGCCATTAACGGATAAAACCAAGGGAACCGAGAATAGTCATCAATAAAAATGACATAGTAACGATAACCATCAGTGGATGATACGGGAGCGGGTCCCCATAGATCGCAATGAATTAGATCTAAAACATGTTGCGCGCGCTTTTTATTTTCAACAAATGGTAAATGTTTAACTTTTGATAATTCACAAGAATTGCATAATCCCGGTTTGGGTAACAATGATGTGACAAAAACATGTCCAAATTTATTTAAAGTGGAAATTGTATCAAAAGAAACATGGCCAAGGCGACTGTGCCATTTATTGAAAGATGCACGAAGGTGCGTAGAAGAAAGCGCGGCAACAAGGGACTTGTGACTTTGAGTGAGGACATAGACGCCATTTTCACATGTGCCTCTAGCTAGTACTTCTGCTGTTTTTCGATCCTGAATATGAAAATAATCATTAGAAAACAAAACATCAACCGGCGAGTCATTGTTAATCGACTTATTGAGTGATGTTGTTTGGTCGGTCAAAAATATAAAATAAGTAGTAAAGTGAAAGTGAGTCGTCTCCACAAGAAATTGGTGGAAAGAGTAGTTTTGTTACTTAACTAATAAAATTAACGTCTACTTGCTTTGTTGTTTGTTTTGGAATTTTAAGAAAACAAATGTAAGAACTTGTAACAATTATATTCAATAGGTAATCCCCTCCAGGATTCCGGTTAATGATCCACCCTACTCTTGTTTCAATGATTGGATACTATAGAGACATAGTTTTGTTGGACAGTTCAAATCAAGTGATAACCGAACACAAGTTTTTAATAATAACCTGTCCAATTAAATTACCAACCCACAAGTATCACTTACCCTCCCAATTATCAAACTACTCACGATGCAAGAAAAACAGAATGTGAATGATAAAAAGATAAGCAACTGAAAACAAGTGACTCGTTTAAATGATGAAAACCACAAATATTCTTCAACTAAATGAAAAATAATCCATAAACCCAAGTAAACAAGATTCAAGTTTCACAATTAAACCATACACCCAGAGGTGATTACAAGATGTTTAGCCACTCATAGTAACAAGAAACAACTCAAAAATATGAATAATGATACCGAACATGTTGATGGAAATCGAAAGTAGGAATGAATGATGATGAACAATGATGATTTTTGCTCCAGAATGCTCCCAAAAGTTTCTCTAATTCATCCCTTGGTGGCTGAGATATGAAACCTAGGGTGACAATTATAACTTTATATTATCCACAACATCATTCCATATTTTCCTCTTGAACCGTCGTAGCTTACGGCGGGAAAGAAGGGCTTACGACGGTTAAACACTGCCCCTTTCATTGTTGTTCATGCTGTTGTACTTCCTTTCTTCACCCTCGCGTACCCTACTGTGGCATCAGAGGGGTTACAGATGGAGCCATGTGAATTGATCCTTCATTTAGTGCTCTGACTTGTGTTTCAATTTTTTTTCTTTGTTTCTAACTCATTCACGAGAATGAGATTCTTTTCTCATTTTCTCAAATTTCTTTCAATTATTATTATTATTATTATTATTATTATTAGTAATTCCATGCTCCACCTTAAACTTGTTTTGGCCACGCAACTTCATATCTTCGGTTCACCATCCAAACTCAACCTCAACCACGTTTAAGCTTCCAAATCCATCCAAATATGCCATTTAACCTACAATCACACATGGTTGCGTAGGTATCACATTCAAAGCATATCAACACTCAAACAACATTAAAAACTCATAATTAAGCATCTTAAACACCATGATTGACCCCGTCCATCACATTCCCACACTTACCTTTGATTGTCCCCAATCAAACCATCTCAAGACACGACTCACCTACTTAATAAATCACCTCTAATTCCTTCACCTATCGATTTTTCAAGGTCCCCAATCATACCCGTCCCATAGACTTACACAATCGAGATTAACAATCTAGCGAGCAAGTGTTGCGCAATTTCAAAACAAGACTTGCCTATCCAAAACTAACATGCTTATTATCATCTACATATGCTACACACCCCTCACAATGTTCGCTCCTCTCGGTTTATGTGACATCTGCACCTTTTACTTTCATCTTATACTTTTAGGCCTCCATCTATATTGTAGTTTCACATCCAATCCTTGTATGTTTGGCATTTATATTTTATATATAAATAACCCAATAACAATAAAAAAAAGTTTAGTAATCATAATATTAATTCTAATCAAAGCACTAAAGACAAAACTTAGAAACCACCATCTTCATTCTTCCTGTTTTATTTTTGAAAGGCATTTAATGCCATATTTTTGCAACAATCATTTGTAATACTTCAAAACGTATTCCTCCATCATGACTAACAGTTTTCCATCATTTAGAGGCATTAACAATTAGATGTTTGTTTCTGTTCTTGTTTATGAGCCGAACAATAACCCCATCAATTAGGAGGTTATCGTTTGATGCTTGATTCAATTAGTGGGTTAGGGTTTATAGGTTAGAATTAGGGAAGAAGACAATTTTCATGATTGTTTATAATTATTTCAAAACAAAAATTATCACCAACTGATCACATAGATCAGTTGGTAACACAGTGTTGCTTAAAATGTGAACCGGCCTATGGCCCAGGTTCGAGTCCCACCATAAACAAACTTTTTTTTTTTTTTGTGTTATCCTTTATACTTATATTATCTTTATTCTTTTAAAAATCGTTTTAAAATACTAAAACTATTTTATAATTTCTACAAAATTTATTTTATGTTATTCCAATGATAAACTTTGCTGTTCAATTTTTAGTTTTTCAAAAATCATTTATTTAATATATATAATAAATATTACAAGTTTATTCATTTATACTTGTAAAATTCAATAAAAATATCTAAACGATTTTATAAAATTCCACAAAAATTATCCTAAACTTGTACAACAATAAACATTTCAGAAATAATTTTTATTTCTGAAAAACCGTTCGTTTTGTATTTTTAATTAATTTTTGTTAGTTTTAATCTTAAATAAATCATAATAAATTCATTTTTCAATATTTTTGCATCAAAATTTTACATAAATTATTTCTATTCATTTGGAACAGAAATACAATTTTTAATTTAAAAATTCCTTAATTTTAATATTTTTAAATATTAAAGTTATATTTTGACAATTTGAAATAAATAGATTTAATATTCTATTTATAAGAAAATAATTTTATAAAAATTATTTTCACACTTAAAACTTTATATTGTGACCATCTTTGATTTAAAAGTTACAAAAAGACTTTTGTTTATTTATTTATCAAATTTCTCTTATTTATTAAACGTTTAATTTATTAGTCAAACGAATACTTATCCCCACTTCGAAACCCTAGAAAATACTTATAGACTAGATAGACTTAGACTTATTTGTTACCTTATACATAGGGTGATACTTGGCGACGTTGGATTACATTTATTCAAATCCACAAGACTTACCACCTTGCTAATGTGAGTATTACTTATCCCCTTTTTCGCTTTTACAACTTTTGGGGTGATTCATGCACAAGTATACGAAACTTTCATATTCATTTACACATACATTTTTATTCATTTACAATTCATATACGTGTCTTGTTTATCTTTGTGCTTATGTTTGAACATGAACGTAGCTTACATACAAAATCATACATCTAGACATAACTTATGTTATGGTGCTCTTTACATACAGACGTAACTTATGTTACGGTGCTCATTTAGACAATACTTATGTTATGGTGCTCTTTTAGACTTGACACGTGTTGAGGTGCTCATTATCAACTTCATTGTACAAACTTTACATTTGATCTTTGTCTTGTTTGGTTACTTGCGTGTTTACATAATGCCTTGGTGATGCTAGACACATGAATTGTACTACCTTTTCAAACTTATACTATATGTACAAAGCTAAGTAGTACTCACCAACATCATATGTTGACAAAATTATTTTCGTGCATGTTTCAGGATAAGCTGCTTGACACTTCACATAGGACTTTGGACTTAGATTTAAATCAATCAATTATCTTTATTTTTGTTGTCTTGTATTTAATTTCACATGTTGTAAAACAATGTTCAATAATCATATATTTACATTTTAGTACCATGAGCTGTTGAACAATCGTCACTACGTGGCACCTAGATGATTCCGCCATCGGTTGGGGTGTTACAGTTTTAGGTTGGGGAAGAAGATGAAGTTTTATAAAGGTTTAAATATGCTTGGTTTTCAAGTTTATTCAACAAAAAGGCTCGTGGTGGAATGGCTTGTCTGTGTGCGTGTCAAGTGAGCAACCCGGGTTCGAGACCCATGAACCCATGGGTTCTAAACCTATTTTTTTAAAATCTTCTATTTTTTTGTATTCATTATTTATATATACATATAAAAATTTAAAAAATTCATAATAAATTCATTGTTGCTCCAAAAATCATAAAAATTTAGGTGTGGCATCTTGACACCTCATAAAAAATTATCATGTTTTCAGTTTCTAGAAAATAAACTATTTTCATGTTTTTTTATTAATTTAAATTATTTTAATCGTGATTAATTGATTAAAAATTCATTTTTAACGATTTTAATCTCAAACTTTTTGAGAAATTTTTTTCTAATTATAAGAACTGAAATAAAAATTATTGGTCCAGAAAACAATTATTTTTGTTGATTTTCCTATATTTAATCATTTAAATATGATTTTAATGCATTAAATCAGTTTAAAATGCAAATAAATTGAGAAAAATTATGGAAAAATTATTTATACTATTTTACATCAGATAGTAACTATTCCTCTCCAAAATAATATTTTTGGATCACATCTTGTATTTTTAGATTTATTTATGCTTAATTAGCATAATAAATCATTTAATTGAATATAAATTATAAAATCTATTTTATAAATATTTTTTTATAAAACATAAATATTCTTAAGTGTAGAAAACATAAGTGTTAATGTTTTATTTCTTCATATACATTTATGTAATTAATTACAATTATTGTAATTATATAAATTAGTTGTGTCGATTAACTAAAATCTTTTGAATCGATTACTTAGAATATTTTTATTCAAAATATTCAAATAGTAATAATTATTTCTTAGTCGTATATTTGAGCATGATACAATTTTTTGAATTCGAATTATTATTAAAGTTGAGTTATTGTAAAACTTCATATTCCCTAAATAACCCTAGCAAACCCTAATGCCTTATATTCTAGATGCCTTAAACTTTTAAGTCATTTACCTCATTAGTATTCTTATACGTATATGTTGATTTCTTCGGAATTCCCAAATTTTATTTTGTGACAAGCATTGTGGAATTTATCGCTTAGCAAAACTGTGAGTATACTTATCCCTTTTTTCATTTTTACACTTTTGGGGTGAAACATGTACACTTATGAAACTTACACTTACACATATTCATAAACGTTTTACCTACAATTCATACACGTGTTATTCTTTGAATTCTTGTGCTTTATGCTTAAACATAAACGTAGTATACTTGCAATCATTCTGAAATCATTAACTCCACACAAGCCGACTTTAACAATGGATAGCGCTATTTGAATTGACAACTCGCCTAGCGGAAAGTACCTATGGTGGTGGGAAGTCCTAGGTCATTGTTAATGCTTTAATCTTTGTCACTTAAGAGGTTTGATTTTGACCCGTATTGTGTACTTACGTGTTTTCCATATTTGCCTTGAATAAATCATGACATATGAATTGTAAATCATTTTCTCTAAACTTATATTACACGTATACAAACTTTGTATGCTCACCAACATTATTTATGTTGACAAAATATTTTTGTACATGTTTCAGGTTGATTGTTGAGATATGTCATGTAGGACATGTGGACTTAGTAAAGACTTAATCAAGACAACATGTGGCATAGGATTTGTACTTGATGATATCTGTAATTGTAACTTGAAACATTAAATAAAATATTTACACTTTAGTACCATGAGCTTTTGAACAATCGTCACTACGTGACACCTCGATGTTTCCGCTATCGGTTGGGGTGTTACAGATTGGTATCAGAGCCGTGGTTATAGGGAATTAGGTTATTAGTAAAATGACCTAGACTATAACTAAGAACCTATACTTGACCTTACTTGTGTTTATTTGTTTATTTGCTCCACTAACCTTTCTCCTTTGTCACCTCTCATTCTTTGCCCTACTTCTCTCCATTTCTTTCTTTCTTTCTTCATCATGGGCTTTGAGGATGACTTCACTTGGGGAAAAGGTCTACATTTTGGAGCATGTTGGATATTCTTGGCTTATTTGCCTAACCTCGTTTTTCATTGATATTCATCCCTTCAAAGTGTTGAACTCTACGTCAGAGAACACGTGCAATCTAGAAGGCTGGATGCATGTACACTGGGTTTTCTAACATAGGCAAAGCATAGCGTATAAATCCGAATCAACCGATGGACATGTTATGCTTACCCCCGGAATTTCTAGAGTGAGTGTCCACTTATAGGCTAAAACACATCTTCACTAATCTCCAATTGAGTTCGATTCCTTGAAAAATCAAATTTTTTTGTTGTGTCTTATGACTAGACAGGAACAATCCAATGTTTTATGTTCCATCGTTGATCCCTGGTTTTCATAATGAATTGCTTTATACATTATATCCCATAAGTTTCATGTTGTAATTTATAATTATATTGAAGTTCCAGTTTTCATAATAATCGAATGTATAAATTTTTATTCCAAGTATTTTTATAAACATATGATTCCTCTGCGTTGGATTCTTGAAAAATATGATAACGACGTCTCATAACCATTTTCGTTATTACTCTTTTCCACATCTTCCCTCCCATGATCATTCAAGGTTATTTAATGATTTTGTCACTATACTTGGTCAAACTAATTATGAACCCAAAACTCGTGAATCTTTATGATTGCTTTTTGTGATGATTTTCCATGACGACATAAAAGTATACTCATTTAATCTAGTGAATTTGCTAATATCCCACAAGTTTATAATTGTTTGTGCTTTTCTTGAACATTGACTTTTTTGTGGGAGGCTTAATTCATATTCTGAAGGAGTTAACCCATCACCATTAATATCCTAAATAGATTTCTACTAACACCCTTAATCTAGTGACTGACACATAAAGTTTTGGGATGTCCTGATCAACCATTGCAAGGAAAACTCATCTATTTAACAAAACCCTTTATACAAACAACCCTCCTTATCCCATTATTATATCCCATGGGCACGATACCTCACTATTCAATATTGAAAGGATTTTCTCATTCATCCAGTACACATTTTATGCAACCATAGTACACTATACTTGACCTAATACCTAGTATGGGGACACAGTCTGATCTCAAAAAGGATGCCTTGACAATTTTCATATTAGTCTTATCAAATACTTTATCAACTCATGGTTTCTTCAAATTACCCACCTTTAACGATTGGTGGTAATGAATATTTTGAAAGTACTCACGTTTAACTTGTAATTTGGAATTCGTCAAACTTTTCACATTTAAAACAAATAAATAATAATTTTTAATAAATGAAATGGGGTTTACAAAACTGACAGAAAATTTAGATATACAAGAATTTTCTGAAAAATTTATCACGGCACCTGGGATCATCCTTAATATTATCCAAAAAGCTACTTTTCAGCACGTGCCAAGTAAAAGTCTGCAAGCGAACCAAAAGACGTGAGCCTTGTTGGTCAATTATGGAGCAGCTTCATCACTTTGATATCAACGCGGAATGATCTTATTTAACACATTCGTTTTATTATATATATTTTTTTCAATTACTTTTTTTCTTTTGTATGGATTTTAATTCTGTATTTGATGTGTTTGAGTTTCAACTTTAATTTCAATAATACGTGTTAATCATGTGTTCTTATAATTGATGGAAGTTGTAGCCTCGTGACATGTAATGCATAGGTCTCTTGTAACATGAAATTTTTTCTAACGCTCCTTGAAATCTGAGATTCGAATTCAAAATAATTAAGATGGTCATTTATGATGTTTGAAATCAAGGAATTTTTTTAAAATCTACAAATTTGATTTAGTTTGTGATTTAGACAATTTCATGGAGACCTGGAAATTTGAACTTCACTTTAAATTCGATCTTTGATGATAACACTTTCCACACTCTCATAATTTCTTAAACTTGGAATCATTATACAAGGTCAATTTGTACTTTATGGAAATTCTTAACATGCTATCGTTTCATCTAGATGTTACATAAGTTTTGACCTAGATTGCAAGTTGGTTGTTATCTTTGCACGGATTCTGTATGCCTTAGTTTTCATGTCATAACTAGAACTTACGTGAAATTTGATTACACATAAACAACCTATATGTCTATTTGTGTTACAATCTTCATACGCATATAAATAAATGTTATAATTGGTTTGATACAATATTATGCTACGTGATTACATATACCTTGTTGATACCTTATTTCCAAAATACGTGATATGTGAAAATTAATTATATGGTTTGCTTATGAGCAATCATAATACCTTCATATTCTTGGATTCATATTTCGTTAGCAAGATAGGTTATTCATATCCCTGAACTAAACATAAGTAAGTTTCTCTTTGCGCAAACATTTGGACTGTGAACACTTGATACACTAAATGACATTGAGAATCGATGAACTAAACTAGTGTTCATGTTAGAGTTGTGTGAAAGTATTCCTTTCACTCGTGACTTAATGAACCAAGTTAGTGTTCGTGCTTGTGTTGACGTGTTAAGTATTCTTTTAACATGGAAGCTTACGAGGAAAACTAGTTCCTAGGTTGGAATGTGTTTTTGACTTGAGGGAAAATATGTATATGCTTACTCTGTCACAGTGTGTGTCTAGTGTCTTGAAGCCTAGCGCAGTGAATGGGCTAGCATAGGAGGTGAACCTGACGAAGGGAAGGACCTCATCATTCCCTAGCTGTGCGTAAAACATGACACCCCTCTTTTTGCATAGTCTTTAAACTTTCAGTCATTTTTATGTGTTGAGTTAGTGTCGTAGAAGGACATAGCACCCCAACGTAAGGTAAATTGGCGATTGCGGTCCGGAACATAATCACGAATTTACAGGTACATTGAGGTGGTGTGAAATTCTATTAGGGTTTTAGGGGAGATTCTCAGTACCCTTTCGAAGTATCAAAGGTGTGGTGGGTTAGCTGCGGTACACCCTATATATAAGCACTGATGGTGCATCGGGAATGCGACTGGGAATCAAACCAAGAACAAACCCTAACCAGTCCTTAGTTCAGATTATTCGTTTCAAACCTAAACTTAAACATTGTATTTGACTTCAACCTTTATTCTTTGGGTATAGAGATAGTCTCTGTGATGTTCTTCCCATTCTTGAGTAATCTTAGTCAGTGACTCAATCACAATCATTCATTCCATGATCAAAACGTATGCATCGCGCTCCTGTTAACCATTATGGGTAGGATTTAGTGCTACTGAGATCCTGCGAAACTCCTGGTGCCTCTTGAACCTGATCGTCCTGGTAGACTTTAAACAAAAACCAACATTCTGTCACCTTTCAAATCCAACATAAAGCGTATGATAATTTCGTATTTCAAGTCTTTTGCTCTTACCAAAGCTACCCTTATAATAAAACAATATTTCAGTTTTATCATATACCAACAAGGCATTTTCATTGTTTCTGGTGTGTTTGAGTAAAGCTAATTAAAACCATTATTTAAAAAAAAACACTTGCCAAACAATTTTAATTTTCTCAAGCTTTGCGTTTTCCTAATCAATCATGATTTTTTTACAATATTTTTAACCAAACCAAATTTAATAGTGATCCTGTAAATAAATTTCAAGACGAAATTTCCTAAAGAAGGGAAGACTGTGACATCTGCACCTTTTACTTTCATCTTATACTTTTAGGCCTCCATCTATATTGTGGTTTCACATCCAATCCTTATATGTTTGGCATTTATATTTTATATATAAATAACCCAATAACAATAAAAAAAAAGTTTAGTAATCATAATATTAATTCTAATCAAAGCACTAAAGACAAAACTTAGAAACCACCATCTTCATTCTTCATGTTTTATTTTTGAAAGGCCTTTAATGCCGTATTCTTTTAATAATCATTTGTAATACTTCAAAACGTATTCCTCCATCATGACTAACAGTTTTCCATCATTTAGAGGCATTAACAAACTTCTTTAATGGGGTGTTAATTCATTTGACTAAGAATCGACCGTTATGTAGAGATATGATCAAATAGTCATGAACCGGGTTTAAGACCATAAATTAGAGACACTTATTCATTCATAACCTTTTACCCAACATAAACACATCTCTAAAACATCCGAATCATGACTGGAAGTTGTTGTAGATCGGCTCTAAGTCCCGATCCCTTTTTTTCTTATTTTCGGTTCAAAAACTATTTTGTAAGTATTACATCTTTATGCTATTTTGTTCTATTATTTGTCTTCTTCAAAAGCCCTTTGGTTTCGGGTTCTTATGTTTTCGAATTGAAGGTTCTTAGAAACAATGGTTAGGGTTTTAGGTTGGGGAAGAAGATGAAGTTTTATAAAGGTTTAAATATGCTTGGTTTTCAAGTTTATTCAACAAAAAGGCTCGTGGTGGAATGGCTTGTCTGTGTGCGTGTCAAGTGAGCAACCCGGGTTCGAGACCTATGAACCCACGGGTTCTAAACCTATTTTTTTAATTCTTCTATTTTTTTGTATTCATTATTTATATATACATATAAAAATTTAAAATATTCATAATAAATTCATTGTTGCTCTAAAAATAAAAAAAAATTAGGTATGGCATCTTGACACCTCATAAAAAATTATTATGTTTTCAGTTTCTGGAAAATAAACTATTTTCATGTTTTTTTATTAATTTTAATTATTTTAATCGTGATTAATTGATTAAAAATTCATTTTTAACGATTTTAATCTCAAACTTTTTGGGAAATTTTTTTCTAATTATAATGAACTGAAATAAACATTATTGGTCCAGAAAACAATTATTTTTGTTGATTTTTCTATTTTCAATCATTTAAATATGATTTAAATGCATTAAATCAGTTTTAAATGCAAATAAATTGAGAAAAATTATGGAAAAATTATTTATACTATTTTACTTCAGAAAGTAACTATTCCTCTCAAAAATAATATTTTTGGATCACATCTTGTATTTTTAGCTTTATTTATGCTTAATTAGCATAATAAATCATTTAATTGAATATAAATTATAAAATCTATTTTATAAATATTTTTTTATAAAACATAAATATTCCTAAGGGTAAAAAACATAAGTGTTAATGTTTTATTTCTTCATATACATTTATGTAATTAATTACAATTATTGTAATTATATAAATTAGTTGTGTCGATTAACTAAAATCTTTTGAATCGATTACTTAGAATATTTTTATTCAAAATATTCAAATAGTAATAATTATTTTCTTAGTCGTATATTTGAGCATGATACACTTTTTTGAATTCGAATTATTATTAAAGTTGAGTTATTGTAAAACTTCATATTCCCTAAATAACCCTAGCAAACCCTAATGCCTTATATTCTAGATGCCTTAAACTTTTAAGTCATTTACCTCATTAGTATTCTTATACGTATATGTTGATTTCTTCGGAATTCCCAAATTTTATTTTGTGACAAGCATTGTGGAATTTATCGCTTAGCAAAACTATGAGTATACTTATCCCTTTTTTTCATTTTTACACTTTTGGGGTGAAACATGTACACTTATGAAACTTACACTTACACATATTCATAAACGTTTTACATTCAATTCATACACGTGTTATTCTTTGAATTCTTGTGCTTTATGCTTAAACATAAACGTAGTATACTTGCAATCATTACGAAATCATTAACTCCACACAAGTCGACTTTAACAATGGATAGCGCTATTTGAATTGACAACTCGCATAGTGGAAAGTACCTACGGTGGTGGGAAGTCCTAGGTCATTATTAATGCTTTAATCTTTGTCACTTAAGAGGTTTGATTTTGACCCGTATTGTGTACTTACGTGTTTTCCATATTTGCTTTGAATAAATCATGACATATGAATTGTAAATCATTTTCTTTAAACTTATATTATACGTATACAAACTTTGTATGCTCACCAACATTATTTATGTTGACAAAATATTTTCGTACATATTTTAGGTTGATTGTTGAGATATGTCATGTAGGACATGTGGACTTAGTAAACACTTAATCAAGACAACATGTGGCATAGGATTTGTACTTGATGATATCTGTAATTGTTAGTTGAAACATTAAATAAAATATATACACTTTAGTACCATGAGCTTTTGAACAATCGTCACTACGTGACACCTCGATGTTTCCGCCATCGGTTGGGGTGTTACAGTTTAATAACTGGACTGGCGTATAATGTGCTAGTATATATCACTCATAAAACCATGAATGCAACTTCGTTATCATAGGTTTGTATAACAATCACACCTAAGCTATAGACCGTGCACATATCAAAAGGGCTTACGGGTTTTGGGTTTCGGGTAAAGGTAGGATAGATTTGGTTCACAAATGGCTTGGAAACAATGGGTTTAACACAAATGCTTGAACATCCTTATTCACATAACACAAACACAAACACAAACTAACACATCAACTTTGGTCATAATCGTCACATAACACTAACTTCTAGTTTTGTATTTTTTTTGATTTTTTTTCTTTTATATATATATATATATATATATATTCTTTTTTTTCTCAACATTGAACAACTAAGAACAATAAACATCACGAACACAATGGATGTCAACATTTTTAGTCACAAAGGTAAACGGGTCGATTTGGATGACAATATAGGTTTAACAAACGAAAGGTCTAGGCTCAACATGGTTTACTAATGGTAAAGTTTAACAAACGGTTCAATACAAGGGTATGAACAAACAAGTGGTTTCCTACATTGTCTTTCTCATTTATGCACACATAACGCCTAAAGCTTTAGCATGTATCGAATTACACAAATTCCGCAACGAAGAAGCATTTGGCCTACTCTCATGAAACGAAACATTTATATCACTAAACATCTAATAGGCTCAAGGTCTCACAATGTAGGGAAATGGGCTGCCGACATGTAGCATATGCAAGTCCTATAAGCATGTTACCCCTAGTTAGGCATCTCTTTTCATTTCCTCTAAAAACGCTCACCATAAACACTCTCATGAAACTTAAAGGGACAACCATGATTAGGGATCTCGTATTTTCACATTTGGTAAAACATTCTTTGATGATTGAAAAATTTGCTTTTGTGTCTGATTAAGCAGAAAAGGGACAATTTTGCAAGATATTTTTTTTTCCTATTCATATTTGTCTTTCAAAATTTCAAAAATTTCTCAATTTTTCTCACAAATATGTAAGTGTTCCCCCCAACTATCCTAGGGTCACCCATCCCCACACTTGGGATACATTGTCCCCAATGTATGGTTTTCAGTCCTTCACTACTCAACATGTTCAACCTCAATCACTACCTACTGGAGCTGACTAACACCCCAAAGTAACAAAACAAACAATTCTCTTCACGAACAGATTTTCACACCACCAACTTTCATAAACAAGCAACAACAAAAGAAAAGGAAGGAGCACATGGACCTGATTCACTCCTCCTTCAAACGCGCATCGACTCTGATGCATATCGGATTGAATACTCCACCTATCATGTCCGCACAACTTTCCCACACTTGGCTGCTGCAATGGCTATGAAACAACGAAAACACACAAAACAAATAAAATAAAATAAAATAAAATAAAACACGTACCTCGGGCTGCCTCCCGAGAGCGCTAAGTTTATGTGTCTTCAGTCGAACTTCATACTTGCTATATCTCTCATGGTGGTCGAACGGGATGCTCGCCTCCCTCAGCTTCAAAACACATTCTCTGCCTATACTCCAGTAGGTCATGAATTATATTCCACCTTGGATCATCCGCTGCTAAGTTGGTGTTTCCTTGTTCTAACTTAGGCGGTTTCTTAACCTTCTTTTTCTTCCAAGCTTTCCCACCAGTGTCTGCTATCCTGTTAACCATGAGACACCCCTTCTCTAGATTTGGGTTAGTTAAACTTGAAAACACATTTACACTCAGTTTTCTATCCCCAAACCTCATACTTACCATTCCATCAGCACTGTTGATGACTGCATGAGCAGTTGCTAAAAATGGTCTACCGAGTATAATCGTGTGTGGTGTGTCTTTGACATTTCTCTCACAATCCAGCACCAAGAAATAAATCGGATAGTAGAAATCTCCTACCTTAACTATGACATCAGTCAACATTCCCGTGGGACGTATGGGTTTTTGATTAGCCAATACCACAGTGGTGCCAACTTTTTGTAAAGGACCAAATTCATATTGGTCATACATACTTCCCGGAAGAATGATTACACAAGCTCCAAGATCTAGAAGTGTCCGGTCAACTTTAAGTTCTCCAATTTGTATTGAAATAAGGGGCACTCCCGGATCTTGGCGTTTGGGTGGAAAAGTACCAGACAACGCGGCACGCACATGTGCCGGTAAATCAAGCTGTTTTGGCAGCTTGTTCTACCGATTTTGGGTACTCAACTCTTTTAAGTTTTCAGCATGAGCAGGAATTTCTTGAATGGTATTAAGTAAGGGTAAATTGATTTTTACTTGTTTAAAATTTCCCCTCCTCTCATCCTTTGGTGGGTCATTTTTATTTAAAACCACTCTTTTAGTTGGGTCTATTAAAGCCAAAGGAAAGGGTGTAGATTTGAGTTTCTCACCCTTGTCCTTGGACTCATTAGAGCTTTCACTGAAAAACTTTTCACAAAACATTTTTTTCAAATTTTTAACCTTAAAGTTTGATTGTGAAAGTTTTTCCTGCTCATACTCAGAATTGGAAAGAAGACTAACCGCATTAATGTGCACATTCCTTGTAGTTGATGACTGATGTGCTGGATTTACTGCAGTAGTGCTAGGCAGCTTACCTGGATCTCGGCGAATGGTGGACAACTCTTCAACAATTTGACCAACTTGCTTTGCCAATTCCTTATACTCTTTGTCTCGAATCTCATTGTCCTTCCGGATCTCCTTCATGCAATCTCCTGTCGACTTCATGAACTCAGCCAACATCTCTTCCACTGATCCATCTTGCCCCGACGATCCGCCCTGCTGGTTGCCTTGACTTCTCCAGTTGCCTTGAGAACTTCCTTGGTTATTGCCTTGTTGATAACTTCTTTGATTGTTGTAGTTCCCTTGGTTTGAATATCCTCTATGATTGTTTTGGTTGGGTACCTATGATGGAGGATTCAACTGGTTAGAAGTATTACTGTAACTAAAATTAGGGTGATTTCGTAAACCTGAGTGATATGAATTAGAATTCATATCATATTGTTTATGTTGGTCGCCTAGTTGATTCACTTGCTCACTTCTCCCCTTCTTTGTAGGACAATCTGCATCCATATATCCCAAATCATCACAAATTGAGCACATTGCAAAAGAGCTAGTTGCCTTTACTCCATCACTCCTTCCTGCACCTCTACCGGCTGTCAACTGTGCAATCTGTCGCTCTAAGCTTGCTATTTTCTTTTCAGCCTCTGCATCAACACCCCTAGCTGCACCTGTTCGGCTTCTCCTACTAGCATGAGCCTGTCTCTTTGATGTCACTGCTAACCTCTCCATATGCACCCAATCCACATCCTCATGGTTAGTAAAAAAAGGTACCATTACTGTTGGCATTCAGATCTCTAACATCTTCGGGTAATAAGTCGTCATAGAACGACTTAATCAGCTCCCACATAGGTATATCATGATGTTAGGACAAAGAGGATTGGTGAAACCACTTTTGTAAACCTTAGTCTAATTCACTTCTGTCATTTTGGCTAAGTATAGAAGTACTGAAGAGAAGACAAGAAACTGCTGATTAGAAGATATGAGAAGTGCTGAAGAAGCAGAAGTTCTGAAGTCCAAACCAGACAAGTTCACTTCAGAAGTACTGAAGACAAAACTACTCTTCAGTAGTTTGTCCTTCATCAGCACTTAGCATCAGATATTTCCCACCGCCTTTTGCATCAGTAGTTTATTGTTTATTATTACTTTTAGCTGTATTTGTTTCTTTCAATGTTGCAACTTGTGCAACTTGTTTCTGTTGTTTCTGTACTTGCTTATTGGGCAAGATACATGCATGTAAACGTCTATAAATAGGAGGCTTCAACCTTCTATTTTAGACATTGATTTTAATAGAAAAATCCTTCAAACACTATCACTGTTCTATTCCATTTCTGTATTTATTGTGAATCTGTCTAAGTATCTAATTCTCATTTACAGCTTAGATTCATAATAAATACTTTGTCATTTATTAGTTTCAAACATCAAGGGGGAGTAATAACTCTGCCTTAGTATAAAAAGTGTTGCTTTAACTTATACATTCCGCTGTGCTTATAATCTGATTTACAAGGACTTGCTAAACACTTAAGTGTCAAGATAGCAAGTTCTTACTTAGCAAGAAGAGCAAACTGATCCAACAATTGGTATTAGAGCATTGGTTTATCTGATCACATATCAATCTAACAAATTGAGAATCAGACACAAAGCTCTTATTGATATTCAATAAAAAGATCAAAAGTTCACTTTTTATCAATATCCATCACTTAAAAGAGTCATCTGACAAATCTATACTCTTTAAAATGGATCCACATAATACTGGTTCTGCCACTAAACCTGCCATGCTTGTGAGAAATGAGTACAACATATGGCAAAAGAGAATGGCACATACCTTGTCACAAACCAACACAGGTTGTTGGAGATCTGTGATATATGGTCCTCACAAACCAGTAAATGTTAATCTTGAAACTAATGTTAAGGTCCCTAAGGACCCTAAAGAATATACAGATGAGGATTTCCTAAAACTTGAGCTAGATGCAAAAGCATTCTCTATGTTGGCAATGGCTCTCCCAAATGAGATATACTCTGGCCTTTTACATTGTGAAAGTGCCAAAGAACTTTGGGACTGTCTTAAAGAACAGTTTGGAGGAACTGAAGAGGTGATTGCCAACACCAGAGAGATTTTAGCTCAACAATATGAAACATTTGCTTATATTAATGGGGAAACTTTGACTCAACAATTTGAAAGATTCTCCTCATTAATATCTGAGCTAAAGTTAAATGGTCAGACCTATACAACAGTGTCTATGCTACATAGATTTTTAAGGTCTTTACCTGACAAATGGGAAACATACTCCATTGTTTTAAGATCCTCACCAGATTTTAGCTCCCTCACTCTTACAAAACTCCATGGGAGATTACTTACTTTTGAGAGAGAAATTGATCAAAAGAAGAAATTACAAACATCTGGTAAAACTGCTGATGACTACCTACCAGGTAGTACAGCACTTTTGGGACAAGATTCACCAACTTGTTCCTATGGATCTTATGACAATATTGACATAACCACTGGGATCTCATCAGAAAGATCTTTCCTAGGTTATGACAATAATGACCAAAGTCAAACTGCTGATAATCTATGTTTTATCATGGATGATTTGAAAAACTTTAGCAGTGATGACTTAGAAGAAATGGACATATTACACCAACTGGCCATGCTAAGCATTAAAACTAACAAGTTTTATAAAAGGTCAGGAAGGAAATTTCCAGGATTGACCAGTAATACAAAAATTGGTTTTGACAAATCTAAACTGAGATGTCACAAGTGTCAGAAGTTGGGACACTTTGCTAGAGAGTGTAGAAGCTCTAGCTTTAACCAATCACAATCTGGAAATAACTATAACCCCAATTATAATAGGAATAATGGAACTCAAGGGAGTGCTCATTTTGTACAGGCACAAGCTCCTCAACAACAATATATGCCTCAAGTACAATATGTTCAAGTGCCTGCTCAACAGATGCAGAGCCAACAATCAATCCCTCCCTTTCCAGCTTCTCAACTTCCTCCACAGCCTCAACAACCCTCTCAACAAAGTCTCTTTACCTCAGGGTATGTTGACTGGAGCAGTCTCCCTTTTGACACCACTGAGTGCAATCCTGATGCAGACAACAAAGTGTTTGACATCAACTGGGGAGAACCAGACAATGGCAGAAAGAACTTCGCCTTAATGGCATTTGAAGGCTGTACTTCAAAATCTGCATTGTCACAGGTATCAAAAGAATCTTTGACAAAACTTTGCTCAAATTCTTGCAAAGAAACTTTTGCTCTCATAAGAGAGACAAATCTGCACTTACAAGGCAAAGCCAATGATTTAGAAAGAAAATACACACAGATAAAATGTGATTTAGAAAGAAAACTGTGTGCTAAAACAAAAGAAGTTTCTAAATTAACTGACTCTGCTATTGAAACCCAAGCACAAATCAAAATCATGCTAAATGACCTGGGAGATGTCAGACAAGAGCTTGCTGACACCAGGATCACTTGTGAAAAATGGGTGGAATCTTGTAAGGGGTATCAATTATTGCTAAACAAACAAAGTGCTTCAAATGTTAAGTTTGGCATAGGATACCATCATGTTGAAACACCAACAGATTTTTCTCCCAAAACTACTAAAGATGGGAGAAGAATTGTTTCAAATGAAACTTCTGAAGGGAAAGAATGCACATCTTTCCATGAAAACTTTCTAAACAGAAATCCTGGCATTTTTAAAGAAAGTACTTCAGAAGTATTTACAAAATCTGACAACAAGCCATCAGTAGTTTCATCTACATCAGGAGTTGAGACCCTGAAAACTACTGATGAGCAAAATCTTTTCACAAATGTCAGAAATTTGCCTTTAGATCAAAAACAAAAGGCAAAAGAATGTGAAATTTGTGGCCTGTTCAACCACAAAACTGAATTTTGTAGATACAGAAAAGGAATTCAGTTCAATCAAAAATTTAAACAACAGGTTGTGGGAAATCAAATCAGAAATGATTATGAAAGAATCTTTAAACCCAAGAAACAACAACCTGAAAACACCTTTTCTCAGAAAAAGATAAAATCTCAACCAAAATCTTTTTCTCAAAATTCCTTGTCAGTAGTTAGACCAGAATCATCAACAGTTTCACAAACTGCTGAGATTCAAAATCTAATGAACATGGTAGAACTACTGATGACCAAGGTTGATGGTGGTCCTAAAAAGGATACTACCATGGTTCTTAATGAAAAATCCATTGCCAAAAAGACATGGATTTCTCAACCTGGTCAAGAACAAACTGTAACTGTTCTCAAGAGCAAACCCAAAGCCAAACAGGTTTGGGTTCCTAAATCTAACTAATTTGCTTTTATGTGCAGAGAGTTTCCAGGGGCTTAAACAGCATATGGTATGTTGATAGTGGAGGCTCTATGCACATGACTGGATGCAGATACCTGATAAACAACTTTATCAGCCAAAGAGAAGGATCTGTATCCTTTGGGAACAATGCTAAGGGATATGTGCTAGGACATGGCAATGTCTTCTCTGGCAAAATACAATTTGACAAGGTCAATCTGGTGGAAAATCTTGAATACAACTTGCTGAGTGTGTCACAAATGTGTGATAAAGGATATTCTTCCTTTTTCACAAAGACAGCATGCAAGATCATCTCACCAGAAGGCCAGAAGTTGATAGAGAGGATTATAGAAGATCATACTTTGCTGATTGCCAAAAGATGTGGCAATGTCTATGCAGTGGACATTGAGAAAGACAAAGTATTGAACAACACTGCCTGTTTCTTCTCAAGGGCATCAACTTCAGAAACAGATCTCTGGCACAGGAGACTTGGCCATGTGAACTTTAAAACCATAAATAAAGTCACAAAAATGGGCTTGGTCAGAGGTCTACCTTTGAAAGTATACCAGTGTCAAGAACATTGTGTATCCTGTTTAAAGGGAAAACAGCATAAGTCCTCCTATAAGTCTATTGAAGAATCAAAAACAACTGCATGTCTTCAACTACTCCATATGGACTTATTTGGACCTGTCAAGATTATGAGCCTTGGTAAAAAGAAGTACTGCTTAGTCATCATTGATGACTACTCAAGATTCACATGGGTATTCTTCTTATTTTCCAAGGATGAGGCTGCTGAAATCATCAAGTTCTTCATTCTACAAGTAGAGAAACAATATTCTCTATCTGTCAAAACCATTAGAAGTGACAATGGGACAGAGTTCAGGAACAAAACTCTGGATGAATTTTGTTTGTCTAAAGGGATTATTAGACAATACAGTGTTCCCAGAACTCCTGAACAAAATGGTGTAGTAGAAAGGAAGAACAGAACATTGATAGAAGGAGCAAGAACAATGTTAGCTGATTCTGGACTGCCATTGTACTTTTGGGCAGAAGCAGTTAACACATCATGTTATGTTCAGAATAGAGTTCTTGTGGTCAAGAGACATTCCAAGACTGCCTATGAAGTTCTTCATGGCATGAAGCCCCTTATCTCCTTTTTCAGGGCTTTTGGGTGTCAATGTTTCATCTTGAACATCAAGGAATCTATTTCAAAGTTTGCTGCCAAAGTTGACTCAGGTTACTTTCTTGGTTATTCTTCAACTAGAAAAGCCTACAAGGTTTTTAATTCTCACACCAGGATAGTAGAAGAAACATTGAATGTCAAGTTCAATGAGTCAAAACACACTCTTATTCCAGCACATCCTGCTGAACTCTTTGACCTTGACAACTTTCACTTTGGACCTGAAAAGACTGTTACTTCTTCCAAACCTACTTATTATGGTGATCAAAGGTTTGAAGATGAGGATCCTACACCATGGACTCCTCAAACAGTCATTAAGTCAACTACAACACCATCAGAAGTTTCTCAAACTTCTGATCAAACAAATACTGAAGGCCAAACTCAAACATCTGCTTCAGCACCTGCAACTACTGAAGAAGCTAAAACTGCTGAACCAGATATTATAGACCTCAGTAGTTTGTTTGAAGAACAAGAGCCACCTACACCTGTCAGTGGTTTACAACAACTGATTGAACACAGAGATCATCCACTTGATCAAATCATGGGTGATATAGCTTCAGGTGTTCTTACCAGAAACCAGCTCTCCAACTTTTGCCTGTTTTCAGCCTTTATTTCACAGTTGGAACCAAAGAAGTACCAGGAAGCCCTCAAAGACAATAATTGGGTGCAAGCTATGCAAGATGAACTGCTTCAGTTCAACAAGCAACAAGTCTGGGAAATCTGTCCCTTACCTCAAAACAAGCAACCAATTGGTACAAGATGGGTTTTCAGGAACAAACAAGATGAAGCTGGTATGATAATCAAGAACAAGGCAAGACTGGTAGTTCAAGGGTACTCTCAAGAAGAGGGAATTGACTATGATGAAACCTTTGCTCCAGTTGCAAGGCTTGAGGCCATCAGGTTATTTCTGGCCTATGCCATTTCCAACAAAATTAAAGTTTATCAAATGGATGTGAAAAGTGCATTTTTGTATGGAAAAATCAAAGAGGGGGTGTATGTCTGTCAGCCACCTGGGTTTGAGGATCCTTCTCATCCTGAGTGGGTGTACAGACTGGACAAAGCTCTTTATGGGCTCAAACAGGCTCCAAGAGCCTGGTATGATACACTCTCCACCTTTTTACTCAAAAATAACTTTACAAGAGGTGCCATTGATAAAACGCTTTTCATTAAACATGTTGGAAATCATGTCTTACTTGTTCAAATTTATGTTGATGATATCATTTTTGGTTCAACAAACACAAAACTGTGTGATGATTTTAAGAAACTCATGCAATCAAAATTTGAGATGAGTACCATGGGAGAACTGCAGTACTTTCTAGGACTGCAGATCAAACAACAAACAAATGGAACTTTTATACATCAATCAAAATATGTTAAAGAATTATTGAACAAATTTTCTTTAAATGACTGTAAATCATGTTCCACTCCCATGACACCAATCACACAAGTTGAACCTGATGATCAAGGAAAACAGGTTGATCAAACCATGTACAGATGCATGATAGGTTCCCTTTTATACTTAACTGCTTCTAGACCAGATATTATGTTTTCAACATGTGCCTGTGCTAGATATCAATCAGCACCAAGGGAATCACACCTTATAGCAGTCAAAAGAATTTTCAGATATCTGAAAGGAACTCCAACACTGGGAATTTGGTATCCTGCTTCAAGCAATACCAAGTTATCAGCTTTTTCAGATAGTGACTATGCAGGGTGTAAGATGACAAGAAAGTCAACATCTGGTGGTTGTCAATTCCTGGGTAACTGTCTAGTGTCATGGCAATCAAAGAAGCAAACATCTGTTGCAACTTCAACTGCTGAAGCTGAATACATTGCAGCTGCAAGTTGTACATCACAGATACAATGGCTCCAATATCAACTTCTTGATTATGGAATCAAAGAGACCAAGACACCTTTGTTTGTAGACAGCAAATCTGCCATTAGCATCATTCAAAATCCGGTACAGTTCTCAAAAACCAAACATATTGAGATCAGGTACCATTTCATAAGAGATTGCTATGAAAAAGGCAAGATTGAGGTGAAGCATGTAGCAACAGCTAATCAAATAGCTGACATCTTCACTAAGCCCCTTGACACATCAACATTTCAGAAGTTAGTATCCATGCTTGGAATGCTAAATTTGTAAGTGTTTACTTTATTTTTTTTTTAAAAACTTATATGCATATCAGTTAGAATCCAAGTTAACACTTTATTCTACCCAACACTACATCAAACTTCTACATCAATCACTACTGTTATGCATAAAACATCAAAATTTTTTTTCCTTTTTCCATCCTTGATTCCATCCTGTTTACCTTTTCCTTTTTTTTTCTGGTTTTCACTTACAAAAGACAAAAGTCTGAAAACAAAACTTCTGAAAAACAAAACTACTGATTAAACAAAAATCAGTATGAGAGAAACTACTGATGAACAAAAATCATCAGTATGGGGATAATTTTCTGAAAAAGTGTGTAACTTCTGATAAAATAACCTTCAGAAGTTATGAATAAAGTATTTATAAAAACATTTCTCATCAGCTGTTAAAACTACTGAAGAGAAAATGGGAACTACTGATGAAGTAATCCTTCATCAGCAGTTTAAGTCAAAAGGGCAAATCTGACTTTTCCCATCATCAGAGGTTTGACCTAATCAGTTTAAAACCTCTGATAAAAAGATTATTAACCAAAGGCGGTTTTAAAACTTCTAATAAAGAAGATTCAAGCGGTTAAAACTTCTAATAAATACCTTTTCTACACACTTATCCTTTCAAACTCAAAATATCCCTCCTTCTCTCTCAATAACCTATACCTGCAAATCCACTGTTCGATCAAAACCCAAACCACATGGCTCTAGTTCTAAAACAGGGACACAATCAAAGGGCCTTTCTTGAAAAACAAGAAGGCTGGTCCCAATACGATGAGATCATTGATCTTGTCGTCAAATCCCAATATTTTACTACTCTCACAATAAACCCACCAATTCACACTGAAACTCTGAATGAGTTCTGGGCAAATGCTGAGACGGTTACAATGGATGATGAGGTCATTTCCCTCAACTCAAGAATAAAAGGGAAACAACTGACCATCACACCGGCCACACTGGCAACAAGACTGGGTCTGGATGATGTAACTGCCCCTGACCATGTTGCTAATACTGATATTCATCTAACCATGACTGAGTGTGGTTATCAAGGTACTCTCTCCCATGCTACAATATTCAAAAAATATTTTGAACCAAAATACAAGCTTTTGTTTCATTATATTATTATGTGTTTGAGTCCAAAAACAGGGTCTTATGACCAGATGCCCTCCACTTTTCAACCAATATTTCATTCCATTGTGAATGAAACTAAATTCAGGGCATCAAAACTATTTTTCAATGAGTTGGTGTTAAGTCACAATAATACCAAGAAAAAGTTTTTGTTATACCCAAGGTTCATTATGCAATGCATAATAGGGGAACTGGGTAATGAGGTGCTTGTGGGAAAAATTTCAACTTTAAATCCTTTAACATCACAAGCATACTCAAGGCATAACAAACCGGCTGCCTGGCCAGAAGATGATCAGGGAGAACAACAACAAGTCCCCCTGAAGCCCACATCTTCCAAACTCACCCCACCAAAAGCCAAAAAGCCCAAGCCAACAAAAACTGCACCCCACCAACCCAAAAGAAAAGCTGTTCAGGAGGTTGAGATGCCTGAACATGCTCATGAGCATTCTGCTCTTCAAATAGATGAGACTGAAACACCCTCTCAGTCTCATCCATCTCAAACCCCACCAAGAGCACCCATAACCATTTTATTCAAAAGAAAAAGACTTAGAAAAACATATGAAACACACTCTTCTTTTGAAACTGCTGAACAACAACTTTCACCACCTATTGCCCAAACTACTGAATCAACCCCACAAATTTCTGAACAAGAGGCAATAGAAATTGCCAAACTTCTCTCTGGGCTAAAAGAGAATGTCCCATCTGATCATGTCAGTCCCCTACAACCACAACAAACAGGGGACATAACTACTACATCAGACATGGATGTGGACATCTCTAGCCCTATCCCAAGAGATGAGGGTGGACCAGAGTCTTTAAGCCCAATTTTAGAGACTCTTGGGGCATCTGAGGCTGCTACTACTCAGTTACCACCCAGTGGTGGATCTGAGGATAGAAGTAACATAGCTAAGACCTCAGATGTGGCAACTACTGATGAAGGCTTAATGCCTGAAGTAGGAAATCCTCAGAACCAAGAACAAGAGGTTCATGAGAGAACTGAGTTGGGCTCAGCTCATGATTTAACTGAGACAGTCCTCATTGAGGGCAACATCAGGGATTCAGATGATTCCATTAGTTTGGATGATGTTTCACACACTCAAACTACTGAATTGACGGCACTTTTTGAAGGTCCTGTTTCAGGGGTATCCAGGCTCAAGAAGCCAGTCACCTCTGCACAGGTTAAAGCCCACTCAATCCCTAAAACCCCTAGAGTGGCATCCTCTGTACAACATGAGGATCTCCCAAAAACACCCCCTTCACAACAAATGCCTACCCAATTCCCTGGGCAAACAAGCATAGACCTGAACCAGCTATGCAGCCCAGAGGGTCCCCTGTACCACATGATGAATACACTCATCAGAAATCACTTCCAAACATATACAGCTGACTTGGAGCTGTCCATCAAGAACCAATTTGGAGTGATCAAGACCAAGATGAACGATCTGTCCAACAAAATAGACTTCAACAGCAAACAGATTGCTCATCTTCAAGGACAATTCTCCCAACCCTCTGCTTCAAGGGTTAAAATTGATGAATCCAAAAAGGGGGAGAAGATCAGGGAACCTAAGGAGTCATTCCAAGCCAGGATAAGGGCAAGAGTGGCCATCCTTGAAAGAGATCAAAAAGATCAGGCCAGGAAAGAAAAATTGGCCAAACAGTTTGGTGTCTCAATAGAAGAAATTGAAGCAGCAGAGAAAGAAGATGAGACCCAAACATCTGAAGAATCCCTAAGGCACAATGAAGAAACTTCTGATGACAAAACTTCTGATGAAGAATCAGAAAGTACTGAAGACAATCCTTCAGTAGTTGACAAACCATCAGCAGTTGTCAGCACATCAGAAGTTAACACTTCCAAACCTCAAACAACTGAACCTTCCAGAACCACTGCTCCCATTCAACCAACATCTGATCCCATCAGGCCTACAACTGTTACAACAATGACTGTATTAAACCCTTCTCCTATCTCTCAATCAGCTGAACTATTAGAGAAGAGCTTAATTGCAGCCATCAAGAAGGCCAGAGAAGATCAGATCTGGAAATCTCTGGAAGAAAGGGATGATTTGGATTTAAGCCATGAAGGTAAACTTCAGGCTTATGAAGCTGAACTACAAAGGCAGGCTAGCCTTGATGAGATTGCTGAACAAGATAAAAGACAACAACTGGTGTCTTACATTACCAAGAACAGCAAGACCAAAGCCTTTACACTCAAAGGACTCTCTATGCAAGAGCTGACAAGAAGAGCACAACTGCTTGCAGACAAAGTGGCCACAAGCAAAGAAGGAAAGGCCAAGAGAGCCCAGATAATAGAAGAGTTAGTAGCAGAAGGATATGGTTCAAAAGCCTCAGTATCCAGATGGAAAGAAGAAAGACTGATGGATACTTACAGAAAATACTTGGCTGCCAAGGCTGCAAATCCAGAGAAGTTTCAAACTGCTGATCCTTCAAGATCAGTAGTTAGAACTTCTGGTGTATCTAGAAGAACTGCTACTCAGAAGAAGAAGGCAGAGGACAATGTCAAAACTGACTTCAAAATGGTACTACTTGAAGGAAGTTCAATAGTCCATTCAGATTTTGACATTGAGGAGAAACCTCTGTTAACACAATTTAGGGATCCTTCCACTTTTGCTTATCAAATACAAAAGACCATCAAAGAAAAGCTGCATACCAGAGTAGTGACTGAACACCATCTCCCAACTGTTCAGATGCCTGATATGCAACAACAACAAGGAAGAGAATCCCACCTGAGGCTATCTGAAACTGAAAACATCCAGCACTCAGGACCATCAACCCAAGGGACAAGTCTGGTTCCCTATTCTTCTGACTTTAACAAGTCAAAGATCCCTATCATCAGATGGTCACTTACTGATAACAACTCAGTACTGTTGACAAGAAGAGACCTCTCAAGCAGGGCTTACAAGAAGATCAGTGATCTGAAGAAACTGTCAACACAAGACCTGCTCACAATTCAACATCTAGAACCACAGAGAGGATCTCTATCTGATGGTCAGTTAAACCAGCTCAAGAACACCATGTACAAAGAGATATGGAAGATTGTTCAAGACAGAAGAAACACATAAGGAATTAGTAAGGTTTTGGCTTCATCAATCCAGGGGGAGATTGTTAGGACAAAGAGGATTGGTGAAACCACTTTTGTAAACCTTAGTCTAATTCACTTCTGTCATTTTGGCTAAGTATAGAAGTACTGAAGAGAAGACAAGAAACTGCTGATTAGAAGATATGAGAAGTGCTGAAGAAGCAGAAGTTCTGAAGTCCAAACCAGACAAGTTCACTTCAGAAGTACTGAAGACAAAACTACTCTTCAGTAGTTTGTCCTTCATCAGCACTTAGCATCAGATATTTCCCACCGCCTTTTGCATCAGTAGTTTATTGTTTATTATTACTTTTAGCTGTATTTGTTTCTTTCAATGTTGCAACTTGTGCAACTTGTTTCTGTTGTTTCTGTACTTGCTTATTGGGCAAGATACATGCATGTAAACGTCTATAAATAGGAGGCTTCAACCTTCTATTTTAGACATTGATTTTAATAGAAAAATCCTTCAAACACTATCACTGTTCTATTCCATTTCTGTATTTATTGTGAATCTGTCTAAGTATCTAATTCTCATTTACAGCTTAGATTCATAATAAATACTTTGTCATTTATTAGTTTCAAACATCAAGGGGGAGTAATAACTCTGCCTTAGTATAAAAAGTGTTGCTTTAACTTATACATTCCGCTGTGCTTATAATCTGATTTACAAGGACTTGCTAAACACTTAAGTGTCAAGATAGCAAGTTCTTACTTAGCAAGAAGAGCAAACTGATCCAACACATGATGTGGACATTTCCTTAAAAACTCTTTAAACCTTGTGAACGCTTCATGATGGTTCCCCAACGTGTTGTTGGAAAGTTCTGATAGCCTCCCGAGCATCAGTAGTGCGAATCATAGTAGAATATTCCTCTAAAAACTGTTGTTGAAGCTCTTGCCATGTTAATATACTCCCAGCAGGAAATGAATGGTACCATAATCTTGCTTGATCCTTGAGGATGAACTGAAACATCATCAACCTCACCTCATCCTGACTAAATCCATGACCCCCAATGGTTTTACAGATATTCACAAACTCAACAATGTGTAGATACGGTTCCTTTGTTGCCTTACCATAGAAACTCGGAAGGTGGTTCAAATATTGGGGTCTAACCTCAAAGCTCCTTCCGTTCTGATGTGGTGGTACCACAGGTGAAGTGTGCTTGGTGGCCACCGAAACAAAATGCCTCCCAACGCCATGTATAGGAGGTCTGTAGTTTACCCGAGGTACTCCATCTACATATTGCCTCTGCCCATTCCCTCGCACTTGATTTCGTGGTTGATTCTGAGGGACCCCTCTAAGTCCTTGATTTTTTTCCCCTCATATTAAACCCTCGTTGTTGTCTCTGCTGATATTGCGGACCGAACTCATCATACTCATCATAGTCGAACTGATCCTGATTCATGTAATACCCATCATCATCAACTCCCCCATCCCAATATGCAACTCTACCATTAAAAGTACCCGCTGCACGTTGTATACTGTCATCTCCATAAAGTGAATCTGTTGCTCTATTACTGTGAGATCTTAGGTTTCGGTTTTGTGGTGGTTGTCGATTTAAGGTTAATGGTCGGTTGAGTTGTTGTTGTTGTTGTAGGGCCTCAAAAGCTAGATCATTTTCATAATGTTCGTCCCACTCGTCATGCTCTTGACGGCCATGCTGCGCTTGTCGAGAACTACCAGTGTTCGGATCTGGGTTAAATTGTGGGAATGGTTGTTGTTGTCTTGGAGTTGGTGTTGTTTGAAATGGTCGTGGAGGCATATCGCCCAATGGGTTTTGTTGTGGTAGTATTGGGTCAGGTTGGTTCGGTGGAGGTTGGTTATCTTAGTTACTATGATGGCCCATGTTTGGTTTTGGTCGAGTTTGATGAATGACTCTGTTCCTTCAAGCTGTCTTTTCAATTTCCGGATCGTAAATTAGCGGTGAAGTCTTGCCCGAATAACGTGTATAATGCATGCAACTGAATTACCTGCACAGACACAAACAAGCAAACCACGCGTAATACCGAACTAAATAAAATAAAATAATAATTAAACTAAAAGGCTTGAAATAGAAAAATATTTTTGGTTATTTTTTTAGAATTTTTTTTAGATTTTTAAGAAAAGCAATAAAAACTAGAACAAAACTATCTAACTAAGCGCGCTGATTCCCCAGCAACGGCGCCATTTTGATCGATGTCGTTCAGTCGGTCAAAAATATAAAAACAAGTAGTAAAGTGTAAGTGAGTCGTCTCCACATGGAATTGGTGGAAAGAGTAGTTTTGTTACTTAACTAATAAAATTAATGTCTACTTGCTTTGTTGTTTGTTTTGGAATTTTAAAAAAACAAATGTAAGAACTTGTAACAATTATATTCAATAGGTAATCCCCTCCAGGTTTTCGGTTAATGATCCACCATACTCTTGTTTCAATGATTGGATACTACATAGACATAGTTTTGTTGGACAGTTCAAATCAAGTGATAACCGAACACAAGTTTTTAATAATAACCTGTCCAATTCAATTACCAACCCACAAGTATCACTTACCCTCCCAATTATCAAACTACTCACGATGCAAGAAAAACCGAATGTGAATGATAAAAAGATAAGCAATTGAAAATAAGTGACTCGTTTAAATGATGAAAACCACAAATATTCTTCAACTAAATGAAAAATAATCCATAAACCAAAGTAAACAAGATTCAAGTTTCACAATTAAACCATACACCCGGAGGTGATTACAAGATGTTTAGCCACTCATAGTAATAAGAAACAACTCAAAAATATGAATAATGATACCGAACATGTTGATGGAAATCGAAAGTAGGAATGAATGATGATGAACAATGATGATTTTTGCTCCAAAATGCTCCCAAAAGTTTCTCTAATTCGTCCCTTGGTGGCTGAGATATGAAACCTAGGGTGACAATTATGACTTTATATTATCCACAACAACATTCCATATTTTCCTCCTGAACCGCTATAGCTTACGGCTGGAAAGAAGGGCTTATGACGGTTAAACACTGCTCCTTTCATTGTTGTTCATGCTACTGTACATCCTTTTTTCACCCTCGCGTACTCTATTATGGCATCAGAGGGGTTACTGATGGAGCCATGTGAATTGATCCTTCATTTAATGCTCTGACTTGTGTTTCAATTTTTTTTTTCTTTGTTTCTAACTCATTCACGAGAATGAGATTCTTTTCTCATTTTCTCAAATTTCTTTCAATTATTATTATTATTATTATTATTATTATTATTATTATTATTATTATTATTATTATTATTATTATTATTAATTTCATGCTCCACCTTAAGCTTGTTTTGGCCACGCAAAATGTCCCAAGCATGTTCATATCTTCGGTTCACCATCCAAACTCAACCCCAACCACGTTTAAGCTTCTAAATCCATCCAAATATGCCATTTAACCTACAATCACACATGGTTGCGTAGTTATCATTCAAAGAATATCAACACTCAAACAACATTAAAAACCCATAATTAAGCATCTTGAACACCATGATTGACCCCGTCCATCACTTATTGAAAGTAGATTTTTAGTGAGATTTGGAACAACTAGGACATTTTTTTAAAGAAATGGAATCGTTTAAATTAGTTTTTCCAATGTGAATTACGGGTAAAGAATTCCCGTTACCAAAAGTGACTCAAATATTTTCGGTTTGAGATTTTGAATAAGTTAGACCAAATTTAGTGGGAAGCATATGTGTGGTAGCACCTGGATCGGAAATCCAATTTGGGTTTTTGGTTACAACGTTGCATTGAGCATAGAAGGCACATCAGCTAGATTTGTATCAAGAGATTTTTTGGCAAAAGAACCAAGATTTGGACAAATTGTCGCATAGTGACCCTCTTTTCGACATAATTGGAAAAGAGGAAGGCGTTTGGTATAGGAACTTCCACGCCCGCGAGAGTTATGTGAGGGTCGACATTTTCCACGTGATGAGCCGGTTTGATGATATTGGTTTTTGGGTTGATTACCATAAAAAGCGGCATGTGGAGGTTGTGACCCATGGAGTTTTTGGACGAACATTTCTTGGTTTTCGGCATTGGCTAATATGTCACGAAAAGAAGGGGCGGGGCGAATGGTTCTTTGAGAAGCAGAGAAGTTTTCGAAAAAGGCGCCTAGTCCACATAGAAACCAATGGCGTTTGTCCTCATCACTTACGGGATGCCCAGTAGTCGCAATTTGGCCAGTTAGAGACTTGAATTTACGACCAAATTCGAACACGGAGGAGTCGCCTTTTTGAAGAGTTTGGAGAGTGTCATTGAGATTGTGAATACGTTCGATTGAACAATGGCTATAGACATCGGCTAAAGCCTTCCACACACTAAAGGCGGTTGTGTGACAAATAGTCTCAGCCATCGCCTCTCCAGTGAGAGTGGAATTGAACTAGAGTAGGACTTTTTGGTCAGCGGTTTTCCAAGAAATGAATGCAGGATTATCGGTTGTTTGGTTCTCTGTGGTGATTTTTTCAGGAGGGGGAGCGGTTGAGCCATCAATATGACCGATTAAATTGAGGTATGTGAGAACCGGTGTGAGTTGTTTCTCCCATGGGAGATTGTTTGTGGAATCTAAATTGATGGTTATTAGATGGCTTAGAGAATGTAGAGGTATGAAGGAGAGGTAGGAAGTTGTAGTGGTGGCCATAGAAAGAATTGGCAAAAGAAACAAGGAAATAAAACGAGTTTATCAAAGAAGGAAAATGGTCAACGAATATCAAAGAAATAAAGGACTTTGTTGGCTGGCTAACACCATATTACAATGATAATTCCTTGATAATTTTCTATTACACATGTACAAGTATAAGTACTAGAAATGTTATAAAATTGTGGGAGAGAATATCTCTCATTTACTAAAATATATAAATCATATTAAAAGGAAATATGAAACATTTTTTACTAGGAGGAAATCATGGTGGAAGATGATTTGATTGAATATTGACTTTATGTTAACAATTTCCTTTAGAAAATAAAACTTAAGCCTACAAGGCTACAATCTAACTTTTTTTTTTTTTCACTAATTAGCACATTTTCAACTTTAGGAAAAACCAAGAACACTTTTGATCTCTTTTGTCCTAGTGCAGCTAGACTTCTATCATTCTATATCAAGCTTTTTACTCGTGTGTAAAACATGGTGATGTGCTATCATGTTTGTAGTGTTGTTGTTCTTGTTGCTACTATTGTAACTAAACACAGAATTGACTTATTTTGGGTTTTGTTTTAAAAAGTTTAATTCGATGATAAGAGCATCACTAATGGAGATGTTTTTGAAGGTTGTCTTTTTTATGCCACATGACATTTGCTCTATTAATCATTTTTTTTTTTCATCTACTACCCTACATACAATAGATAAAAACACATTTGTCTCATCTCTTCTCTCTCCTAATTAAATGCACAAGATGTTCTTTTAGTTTTTTTTACAAGAACAAAACTTCCATCTCTCACCTCCACCCCCCCCCCCCCCACACACACCTCTCTCTCCTCCCCCCCCCCCCCCTTCCCTCTCTCTCTCTCTCTCTCTCTCTCTCTCTCTCTCTCTCTCTCTCTCTTTAAGAGCATCTCCACCATGAACGAGCGGATGGAGGTTGGATTTTGAACTTCACAAAATGGATAAGCAGCATTGTTGGAGAAGATGGCGATGCTTGATCCAGTCCGGTATACTAGACTTGTCCGGACCTTGTTAAGTGGGGCCCAAAGCCATCACCACACACAAACAATCTCTTTTTAAATATATTTTTATATAAAAGTGGAGTGTGTGGTGCACGTCTAATTCAACTTTGGAAACTTCAAAATTGAAAATAGTTAAAAAAAAAAAAAAAGGTATCCAGCGGACTGCCCTGCTTAGAAAACTACCTACAAGACCCAAGAAACAACTTGTTAGATATGTAAAAAGAGTAAATCCCCCAACCCCCCCCCCCCCCCCCACACACACACACACACACATCTCTGCATCTTTCTCCAAAGAATTGCTACGACCCTCAACCACACACTGTCACGACCACCACCACACCACACACTATCACCCATGGCACTCTCTCTCTCTCTCTCTCTCTCTCTCTCTCTCTCTCTCTAAGGTATCCCTATCCCTTTCCCTCTCCTACGACTGTCTCGCCACAAATCATAAACTTCATCAGCTTCACCTTAAGAAACAATCTCATGAAGAGCACACAGAAAAAAACACTCAGATTTGGGTCAGATTTTGTATTCAAAGCGATTAGTTTTATGAACTTATATCTGTCAATTAGATCATATTATTTTTATTTTGTAATTAGGGCATTAGGCTCTTTGATTTCACAGGTTTGTTGACTATTTTGATGAAAATTGATTTATTTCAGTTGCTTCATATTTGTTTATTTAATCCGTTTGTTTGTAACAATGTCTTTTTCTTTTGTGTGTCTTCAGTTATTTGATCGAATATATGTAGGTAGGACATCTTATTCACTAACAAATCACAAACACATTGCCATGGATGATCGATACACGTCAACGTGATTGGAAACCAAATCGTGAAGGACAGTCGATAACATCAATCGATGAATACTTAATTAAACACGCAGATGAAAAATTAATCAGATGTGTTTTTAGATGGAGAAATAGTTGAAACAGTGTGTGTATGTGTGTGTTTACTCACCGATACCGATAGTTGTGCGAGCTACTTCTGCAGAAACCATGGCGGATAACAAATTGTAGAGAGAGAGAGAGAGAGAGAGGGGGGGGGGGGAATGGAGGGTGGGGGGTGGGGTGGGTGGGTGAGTTATGTAAATTTAGTGGATTAAAAAAAACAAAATAAATTAAATATAGTACTTTTACAAATTTGCCCTTCATTTAACAAGCAAATTAACAATAATACCCCTCATTTAACTAAACAACTTAACTGGGTTTACGTTTTGGATGAATTTGGCAGATAAACAGAAACCTGAAGGGCCCATGTGAGAAAAAAAAACTTGTTTTGGATGGATCTAGCATATCTGATCAAACCTCAGGGATGAATTTGGCAATTTACTCATGTAAAAAAAAATTGAAAAATGAACTTCATTAGAGAAGGAGGCGCCCTCAAAGCAAGGACCGACCAACAAACAACATTACATCATATACAAGGGAAATCTGTTCCAATCTTTCCAACTAAGACTCTTAAACCGAGACAGACTTTTAAGCCATAAAAACAACAAGGATTTAATACTGGCCACAACGTCCGCAACCTTCGCCTCTTTTCTACCAAACACTTTTTCGTTCCTCATCTTCCAAAGGTTCCACATAGTAATCATAATAATACCGTTTACCACTTTTTTAGACCACTTATTACCCGAAATAGAGCTTGATAATTGAAGAATATCCGAAACTTGAAAGAACATAATTGGGTCTACCTTGCACCATTTCCCGATGCACGCCCAAACGCCATATGAGAACCCACAACCCGTGAAGATATGATCAACACTTTCATCATCTACATTGCATAAACCACAAGAAACATCCGAAATACTAATACCTCTCCTCCTCAAAGCCATTCTAGTTGGAATACGACCCATCTCTATTAGATATGTGTGACAACAGTCAACAATCCAGGTCAACATCCATACGCATTTCATTTATTATTATCATTACATGCACATGTTTAGATGTTTTGAACACACAATACCCACCCCGCCCCTAAAGTCTAATGAAGCATGAGTTATTCAGAAAACTCAACCAAGAACAAGCATTCAACAAGGTTATCACACTTTAACACTTGGTATTCCCTCTCTAACATATGTATACAAATCCTATGCATCACCACATGTTAATACCTAGTGATTATACCCCCCCCCCAACACATGATAACTTTCTCTTAACACATGTGAATATATTAACAAGCAATTCACATATTGTCATCAATTACACCATGTAATCATACGAACTAGTGCAACACTCGCTTGATTTCAATCATACAAGTATACATACACGACAATTCACACACATATGTATGCAATCCTTAGTTGTTTCAACTAAACAAATGGAACCATCCCTTACACTTAATCATCACCTCTAAGACCTATCCTTTTCCCTTGACGTCACTCCTAATGTCAAGACCAAAACCATGTGATTGAGACTTAACATGGAGACACCTCAAGACAAACTACAAATCTCCTTACCCTTGAAGATAATCAACCGAAGATAACACCCCTCATTTATCACTATCATTTGACAACTTTGCAAGTTATATCAACTAGGGCCTAAACCATCCTTACAACTCTTGGTACCCCCTTGATCACTTACCACAAATGCCATTGAAGGGATAGGGTGCCTAATCCTGCCTAAGATTCGGAGACTATCCCAAAAAAGCCCGCGAAAGAACAACACGCCAGCAAAGGAAAACTGGTCGCGGAAACTACCCCGCAGAGCATGTAACCTTGACGTAAGACAACACTTTAAGGAAGCTACGTCAGCAACATAAATAGCCACCAACGCGTGAGGTAACACGCCAGAATATTCCACCAGCATTTTATGGTACGAGGATGTACGGTCATAAAGGAACGAAGAGGATCAGATCAAGACCAGTGCGCACTCTGCGCCAATCAAATGACAGCACGTGTCAGGGGTGGCCCAACAACCCCTGACACAAGGACAACAACGTGACGGTTCCCATGCCCCCACCATACCGAATGCACAGTACACGTCAGGACACTGTGCATGCATGTCCACTTGCTGCAGACGTCCTGTCAGACACCACCGGTAGGTCAACCATATCGTTGTCAGTACAAGTGCCGTCTGTGCCCAATCACATGCTGCCACGTGCAGATCTTGTAAGATGGAATCCACACTCTCTCACATCAGCATTAATGGCACCTGATCTCTCACCAATTTTATGGACCAGAGGCATATGGGCCAGACCAAGGCCCAGATCGATTACAAGACTTTATGGGCCATCTCATATGGCCCATAATTCCTCCTATAAATACAAGACTTCATCTCTTTGGAAAGGGATCCGAAAATACTCATCTTAATGCAAGAGCTAGAATAGATACAACCTTTGTACTACTTTGTAATCTCCTAAGTAATATAATTCTCCTGCCTTCACATATTAGGTCCACATAATTGTTTTATAAGTTGTTTAAATTTCATTTTGGGTTGAGTTTGTTTTTATAGGTTTAAAAATTTAGTGATTTTGGGCCTTATTAAAATGGTTAATGTTAAAAAAATGATCACAATAGCCCACAACCCATGAATATATATATATATATATATATATATATATATATATATGGAATGGATAATATGGAAACCCTATAAAATGAAAAAACCTTGCAAACCCTATGGTGACCATTGATCAAGTTTGATCAATGGTCCATAATTAATTTCTATATAATATTTAAAAGTAAGTGGGCCACTCTAATATAAAATAGGATTAAGGGCAATATGGTAATCTTAAATAAGCAAGTGGGCCACTTTAATTTTCTGAATCCTAGGTTTGAAAAGGTTGATTTGACACTTGTCAAGTCACCTCTCTCATACTTTATGACACTTTTTCCAGCATGAATATTAACGTATGTTAGTACTGTGATACAAAATTCTGACCTTGTGTAAGACATTGCTAACATGTGTTAACAGGCATATACTCTTAACAAGCCATGGATCACACTTTTCTTATTATACACTTAAAACGTATATTTATTTAAGAAATGATAAAAACAATCAATACAATCAACACTAAAAACGTATTAAAAAAACGTTTATTACAAACATAATTATTTGTGAATGACAAAAAAACTATCATGACAACATTTAAAAGATCTAGCTATGCTTCGTTCTTCATACCCATCTTCATCTTTAACACAAAACATCTCTTCACCTACAAAAAAAGATAACACGTGTTAGTTGGGCTCTCCAAAACACATAATGAGACATCACTGACACGTGTAGTGTATTCTAAAACATATGTTTTACTAAAATAACGTATGTCATATGAACCTTAACACATGTTAGTTGGGCATATACTAACGTATGTCATATGAACCCTAACACCTATTAGTTAGGCATATACTAACACAAAACATCTCTTCACCTAAAAAAAAGATAACACGTGTTAGTTGGGTTCTCCAAAACACATAATGAGACATGTCATTAACATGTGTAGTGTATTTTAAAAACATATGTTTTACTGAAATAACGTATGTCATATGAACCCTAACACGTGTTAGTTGGGCATATACTAACGTATGTCATATGAACCCTAACACCTGTTAGTTAGGCACGTACTAGCATGTGTTAGCATCACTAACATGTGTATAAACAACACCAAAAATCTGCAGTGCCAAGTGTGTCATACTCAATTTTACCACTATGTTAATACATTTACTCAAATACGATTAATAGGGTTTGAAATCCAACAATAATAAATTTAAAAAATCAAATCATAACCGATCCAAATCCATATACCAAAAAATTATCCTCATATTCATGAAATATATAATATAATAAAGGATATCAGTAGCATGTGTTAGCATATTCTAAAACATATGTTTTACTAAAAATAACGTATGTCATATGGACCCTAACAACTGTTAGTTGGGTATATACTAGCATGTGTTAGCATCACTAACGTGTGTGAACATACAAGACTCGGACCGCAAAAAATAGACATGTACCCTATACGAGTTTATAACAATTTCACTTGCCAAAAATTTATTAAATAGAATACAAAAATTATTTAAACACCCTATTCACTAAAAGATTAAAAATTTATAATCTTTAGAAAAAAAAACATCATTTACCACAGCCACATCACCAACGCCGCCTTCTTCCAATAGCCTACTCGTGAAAACCAACACTAAAACAGATACACATGTTAGTTTGGGATCCTCAAACACATAATGGGGCATCACTAACATGTGTTAGCATATACTAACGTAAAAAGACTACAAATTTATTCATCAATCACATGTAATCTATCAACCTCATGTCCCCAATCCAATAAAAATCTAACATAAACAAAATAATAATAAAAAAAAATAAAAAAGGTTAACATAAGTTTTTTTTTTTCATTCAAGCATTTGATCGAACACTTGGTATGCGACCAAAAACTATCCCCAAACTATTATTATTAATATTCTAACAAAACCCAAAACCTAACAAAATGATAACGTAGCACAAGACGCACAACTCAAAACGAAACAGCTTGTTCTTATTATTATTATTCTTACCAAAACTATTATTATTATTATTCTAAAAAATAAAACATAAGAGCTTAAAAAAAGTAAAACAACGAAAATCATAATAATAATACTACTACTAATAATAAAAGTTAATGGAAACAAGGTTATCTTCTTTAATCTGACATAAATCTTAAGAAAATAAAGAAAAAAAAAGTCACCAAAAATTCTTGAAAGCTTGAAATCCGTGGTCTTCTCCGGTCTCCTCATTAGAAGCACAAATCTTTAAAAATCTTGACTGGTCATTTTTCATATACACACACTCTTTCCCATCTTATATAATCTCATGGTTGCCATCTTTGACTCGTAAATTCAAAGAACAAGAAAAAGAAAAAAATAGGGATGCACGAACAGAGTAGATAGAGGGGATGGTAGAGAGAGAAGAGAGTTTCTATTTATTCGATGCTCTATGGTGGTGGTTGTGGTGGTGGTTCTAGAGAGAGAGCGGGGTAGAGAGAGGGCAGAGAAAAATTCAAAATTTGAATTTAAAAAAAAATGAAGAGAGAGAAGAGGGAAAACAATATTTATAGGTAGAGAGAGAAGGGGGATAGTGGAATTGTCTATATTGCCCTTTTGAATATTATAGAATATTATAATGTAAAGGGTGATGTGGCACAACATGGACCAAGATATGGGTTTCTTGGAGTTTTTCCATTTTGAAGGGTTTTTCCTATATACTTCCACTATATATATATATATATATATATATATATATATATATATATATAGGGAAATTATAACTGAAAACCCCATTGAGTTAAGAAAACTAAGAAAACCCTTGTAAAAACCATCTAAAATTTTGTAATTTTTTTTGAAAAAAATACACAAGGTAACATACATGTATTAAAGCGTTTTAGGCAAAAAAAAAATATAAAAAAAGCGCCGATAGGATATTTTTAAAAAAAATAAACAAAGTTTGTGCTGTTACATATGTAACAGCTCTGTTACATATGTAACATCAGTTGTTACATATGTAACAACGCAAATTTTGTTTATTTTTTTAAAAAATATCCAATCGGCGCTTTTTTTATTTTTTTGGCCCAAAACGCTTTAATACATGTATGTTACCTTGTGTATTTTTTTCAAAAACAAATAAAAATTTTTAGATGGTTTTTACAAGGGTTTTCTTAGTTTTCTTAACTCGGGTGGGTTTTCAATTTATCCTCCCCCTATATATATATATATATATATATATATATATATATATATATATATATATATATATATATATATATATATATATATATATATATATATATATATATGACTGAATTACAAGTTTTGTCCTTTAAGATTATACCATTTTTCAACGACTGTCCTTTAACTTTAAAATTGATTGGTTTTGTCCTTTATCTTTTAAAATCTTGCACGTTACGTCCTTTGACACTAGCCAAGTTAGATTTTAACACTAATACAAGGGTAAAATCGTTTTTTTACTATTCTAGGGCCTATTTTGGTAATTAAGTTAAAGTTTTGGACAAAATGTAAAATTTAAAATTAATATAAAACCCCCTCGCTCTCTCTTAATACCTGCCACCACCACAACCTACCACCACCACCTGCCCGACGACCACAACCTACCACCACTTGTGTGACAACCATCTAACTTCACCTCTTTATAAAACCCATACCATTCCCCTGCCCTCCCCTTTCTTGCTGCTCGAAGAAAACCCCAAACCCACCCACACCATCTCAGGCCACCACCCTACGCGGTGGTGAACGACGGAGCTCCGATGGCGTCACTCCCAACCAACACACACCCGCCCGGTTCATATTTAGGGAGAGAGAGAGAGAGAGAGAAACAGATCTGTAGAGAGAGAGAGAGAGGGATCGAAGAGAGAGAACAGAAAGGGGAGAGAGGGAAACCGGAAGAAAAGAAGATGAGGAGATGGTGGTGGTTCACAGCGGCAGCGTTTGTTTCATCAGGTTGTCGGCAAACACCGGTATTAACCATCAGAACTTTCCTTTTTCCTCTAATAATCGAAGTGGTAGTGGTTGAATCTGAGAAGGGTTGTGCAGACGATAATGGAGTCGGTTAGAAGCAGAGCGGCGGTGGCTGGGATCTAGGGTTCCAAGGGTGGTTTGGGTTACGATTTAGAGAGGAAGTGTTAGGTGGGTTACGTGGTGATGATCGGAAGTGGTGATGATGGCAGGTTCTTGGTTATGAAGTTTCGGTATGAGTGAAATTGCCGACTGAGATGAGATTATGGATTGTTATTAATGGATTTAGTTTGAGTTTGAGTTTGAAATGGTGGTGGGGTTATCTGGTGGTCGAAGTGGTGGGATTATCTGGTGGTGCCCAGCGGTGGTGGAGTGGGTTGCAGGATGTTGTAGACGGTGGAGGTGGGCAGGCGGTGTAGAGTGGGGTGGTGACGGTGGAGGTGGGCAGGCGGTGTAGAGTGGGGTGGTGACGGTGGTGATGGTTATTTCTATAAAACATTTTTTTTTATATAAAAACATATGTATTTACATTTTGGCTCAAAACTTTTAGGTAGTTACACAAGTAGTCCCAAAATGAGTAGAAAGACGATTTTACCCTCACATTTCAGTTAAAATCTAACTTGGTTAGTGTCAAATGACGTAACGTGCAAGATTTTAAAAGATAAAGGACAAAACCAATCAATTTTAAAGTTAAAAGACAGTCGTTGAAAAATGGTATAAACTTAAAGGACAAAACTTGTAATTCAGTCTATATATATATATATATATATATATATATATATATATATATAATCTTTAAAAAAACATCGGGCTCTCGGGATTTTCGGGCCCGAGGCCATCGCCCGCGCCGCCCCTATTAAGGGCCGGCCATGGATAAAATGTAGTGGATGTATTAAAATTAGATGAAAGGGATAAAATGGTGTGAAAGAACGGTGTAGATGAAGAAGATAATATGTCATGTATATGTATAAAATGGTGTATATGAGGATTATATATAATTGGTTTTTTGTTTTTATTTTTTTAAATTGACATATGACAGTTCAACGATCATCACCCCCACCTTCAATGCTCACGATGGCCACCACATTCTTCATCATAGCGTCCGGCCGTGTTTTCGACACTATGGGTGACCATCAAGCCCCATGAAGTCCATGTCACCCACACAAATAATAAAAGAAAAAAAACCATAAACTGGTTTTAACTTTTAAATAATGAACACGTTGGCCAACCAATAGAAATGCATCAAAGATCCAAATAGACCAAACTCCATAAAAACCTGACACGTGGCAATAACTATCTTTCTATTTATCACTCAACCCTCCCTTCAAAGCAACAACAAAAAACAATAACTTGCAGGTTTTAATTGTATAACAAAATGGCTAACAAATCTTCTGTTATGATGACGTCATCGTTCACAGAAGAGCCCTTCGAATCCATCGACGCTGACGTATCCGACTCCGACTCGTGGCAGGTCATCGATCCGTCCGATTCCGACGACGGTGAAAACTTCTCCTACGGTGACGTTACCACCACCGACGATGACGTCAGCGACGAAGAAGAAGAAGAGGTTCTGTCTGATGTTGTTGAAGAAACGTATGGATCTCCGTGTTCTGATATATCTATGCAGTCTCTTGTTGATGAAATCACTCATTACTATCAGGTAATTAGGTTCTTTTTTATTTAATTTTGTTACTTTATTGTTAAGATATGATCTATAGGGATGAGCATTTGGGACTCGGTATCATAGATTCGTATTCAGTACCCGCTTTTTTTCCGTATCCTCACCTTTTCAAAGTTTTGGTATCGGTATTTTTTGTATTTATATCGTATGGTAATTATATTTTGGTATTGTATTCTGTACCCACTTTAAAAAATTCGGTATCGATATTTTTGGTATTTACAGTGATGAACATTTCGTACCCAGTACCGATATATTGACCTATCCCGATAGATTTAGCATGGTATTCGATACCCGCTTTTCGAGATCTCCACTTTTCCAAGCATTCGGTATCTGTATTTTTTTTTGTCATTACAGGGATGAGCATTTAGTACCAATACGATGTACCCTACGGTACCAATGGCAATAAGTATTAAATACCCACTTTTTCAAAGATTCGTTACCGGTATTTCAGTTTTGGGTATCGGTATCAGTTTGGTATTGATACAATCCCTAACTCCCTACTCCTAATATTTTCGGTGTGTGTTTTGATATTTGGAGTTGAGTTAAATCTGAGATTATTAGTTCGAACAGGAAGTGAAAAACGCATGTGAAATCGATCACAGTCTTCATCAAACGGTTGATGATGATGCCATTGTGAAAGAGGGTGGTTTGATCAACGGTGAAGATGATCGGTACGAGGACGATGAAAAGGATGATAATGATGATGATGAGGAGGAGGACGAGGAGGAGGATTTGGACGACGAATTGGTGCCGAAATGGTTGAATAACAAATTCGAGAGGCAGAGGATGAGGAAATTGGGGAAAAGAGTGTATCCGAAGATGAAGAAATCGAAACGATTGGTTAATCAGTATAGCAAGCCTGGATGTGTTCATGGAAAGCATGGATTAGGAATGAAGCACAATCTCGTCTGGTAATTTTCGATCTGGATGGTTTCGGTTGTGTGAATTCGATGCTTGATTTGTATGGATTTGAATCATCTTATCTGTTATTTGAAATGTACAGCAGTTAATTTAGGGTTAATTGATCGTTATTAATGTTAGGAGATCAAGTTGGTTTTAGATCTACAATGTGCATATGAATTATCTGATCAAACTTCAAAATGCATACTTATGTGGTTATTTTAGTCTGGTTTTTCTAAATCATAAATGACAAATCTTCGATCATTTGGGTGGTTTTTGTAAACAATATGTTTTGAAAATCAGACCGAATGGATTAAATAGGAAAATATTTGTGCTACCGGTTAATGGACCAGTCTATTTTAAACGAATCAGGTAAATCCGGAGCAAGCTAATGAAAAAGTTTAGTATAAATAGAGGGTTATGTATTTAGTTTTATTTGTCGAGTCAAGTTTATAATAATGAAAGGGTTGAAGCCGAGCGTTGGCATCAAATATGTTTTCTTTTGTTTGTGCTTATCGAATCTAGGTCAACATGAAAATTTGTTAACACCCACTGTTTGGTGGAGTGGTATTGGGAAATGAAGATAAGAGGTTGAGACTATTTGGTTTCAAGTTCGAATCCGATCCAGAGGGGTTTTACCGCAGCGAGTCTTCGGGCGGCGGGTTTTTCCCCGAATTGATGACTTGGTGGACTTAGGGTGCCCAGTGGGCAACCATTTGTCCAGTGCTAACCCACTGGCAGTTCAGTTGATGTTTAGTTGGCCGTTTAAAAAAAACACCTAGCTCCTTTCTCCTCCCTTCACCAGACACCCAGTTTTTCGTACATATTTTTGTTTTGAAAATTGAGCCTATAGACTACTTAACTAACAAACGTTGGTTCATTGCTTCTACTACGAGCTAATGGACTAGGCACAAATTTACTAGTATTGTTTTAAACGAGTCAGATAAAACTAAAACAAACATCCTTCATTTATCAGCTAATCAGGTTTTTAAACGTGTCGATATCTGGGGTTCAGCTAGGGGCGGCAATTATTGACACGATCCGAAAACCGACCCGAACCCGACACGAAAAAAATAGATTTGGGTCAACTAACACGACCCGTATAAAAAACGGGTCGGGTTCGGGTCAACTAACATGACCCGTTTAAAAAAACGGGTTGGGTTCGGGTTGACACATATATAAAATGGGTTGACCCGTTAACCCGTTTAAGTATTTAGAAAAAAAAATCTATTATATTTTTATTTTTCTTTTATCATTTCTATTTACATGGTTAGTTATAATTGTGTTATTTTTAGCACACTATATTATTTATTTGTCACACTTATATACTCACCATTAAACACTTTATTGATAACCCGTTTACAACCCAACAACCCGCTTATAACTCATGAACATGTATTACTCATTTAAAAATATGGGTTAAACAGGTCGTCTTCGGGTTGACCCGGATTTTATGTGGGTCGGGTTAGGGTTGAAATATTTGACACGAATAATAATATGGGTCGGGTTCGGGTTGCACATTTCAACCCATCAACCCGCCAACCCATCAACCCGACACGATTGACACCCCTAGGTTCAGCCCTTGGCGGGTGATAACATCAGATATTATGCCTATGAATGAAGGGATACCACAAATTTGGGCCGAATTGTAGATGATATGTTGGGCACTTTCTGGTGAAACTGCCAAACAGATGGATGGTTTAGATGCAATCAAGTAGGATAAACGATAGAGATAATGATTTGAACATGTATGGTAACGATTTAAAAAACATGTAGAAATTTTAGACAAAGTTGGGCCGGGTCATGTAGATATTTATTTTCACAATAAGGGAATATCAGTATGTCATTCAAAATTTCATTTTGGACAACTTAATTTTTAAATCGCCTTTTGATAAACTATAAAATTGATGTATGGCGATTTTAGTTTATATAAATAAAAAAATTTAATGTGAAGTGATTTTGTAGAATCACACAAGCACTATTCGAGAGGTGGAATTTCTAAACAAGTTTTATGAGGGAGACGGTTACAAATTTTGTTAAGTATCAAATAGTTTAGAGGGGTAAATTTTGTTAAACAACAAGATGATCGTTAATGAACTAGCGATTGATCTCTTTCTTTATGTGAATTCTTCTTCCCCTTAGCTTTAGCTCTTATCTCTTGATCACCATTTTGTATCGTAACAAGTTCCATCCCCTCTCCTTTGCATTAATGTAACAACTGTAAATTGTAATCTTCCCTTTTTACCCCGGTTAGGAAATGAAACAAAGATGTGCAGTAGAGGGCAGGAATGAGATTTCAAAGCTTTGTATTATAGTCATTCTTTTTGTTATTGTGGTGGATTAGAAACAGACTGTTTAGATGTGTTTAGCAACAACAATAAGGAGTGATAAGCACTTTCTATATAGCTGTAGACTACTCAACAATGGTACTAGTATTGGTCAACTGCAAAAATACAGTACTAGTGTTGGTCAACTGCAACAACGGTAGAGACCATGGAATCGACACCACATACGTTATGCCCTTTGCATATATTGTAATATCCGTTTTCTCCCCATTCTGGCCCCCACGAATTCTTGATGATCCAATATGGTTTGTCCTTTATTCTATTAGGTGAATGTCCACCTGAACCATATCCGACCATCAACACGCCATGGTCTAAGCTCTTTGAGCATGCGTTCGGACAAGATACTCCCCCAACATAGGTTTGCATGTAAACCGAATTGATAGCCACTGCATATGAACAAAATCATTTAAAGGTTAGATTAATGAAAAGATTTGGGTCCTTAAAGGCTATGTTTCAATGCAAATTGTATTTTACTTTATCCTACTGGTTAGCGCAACATTAACGGGATACTATGTAGATATTAAAGGAGATGTGAATGAAAAATATGCATACCGGCAAGAGGACCATGTTTGACGAGATTAGCAGCAATTTGGTCTTCGTCAAGGGACACGACACTGAAATTACGGACAGATGCTACAACCTTATTTTTATCAAACTTGCAGCTCTTGCCATCAGTTCCTGTGTACGGGTAGTCTTCTTCCCTCATAAGCCCGCCAGCTTTGAGAGTGTACTCGAAAGCAGTGTTCATAAGACCTCCATTGCATCCCGAATCACATGATTCTAGTTCTTCTGGATCGCACTTCAGATCATATCAAAAAAAAATTAATAATTGAGTTAAGAGTCCAAACCATAACCAGGTTAAATATTTTTTTTTTTTTTTTTTTTGTAAATAACATGTAACATATGGATAAAAAATATGTTATGACTATATTATAAACAACATATTAGTTGGTGCTTTCCTGTTTTGTGAATCAAAAACATTGGTGATAATATTTTATAACCTAAGATATAACTGAGTTCATCAATTGAGAGTATATCAACTCCCCATGTCCAATGTCAGTCAATTAACCATATTTTCCATATAAACAAATTAACCGAACCATTTATAACCAACATTTATAGGATATGAAGATCTAAAAAAAGCCAAAATATTGGTTATAGGTTCGGTTATAGCCCATAACTGAACTGACCCACAAAGCAATCATAGTCAATTCGTTTCAGGTTCGGTTAGAGTAAAAAGCTGAAATATGAAATATCTGAACATCAAAAATGCATATTCCGTTCTAACCAAACCCGAGACCAATCCAACCAGCAGCCACGAAAAAACCAAGACCTACCCACCCTGTGTCAGTCCTGTCTTCGCTTTTGATTTTCTAAAAGTCTAGGTTTCATTAGGTCTGGTTTCAACAAATACAAACAATCAATAACTTGAAGTAATGAATAATCAAACCTCATGATCACAATCAACAAGTTGCTGCTCACTAAGGCTTTCAAGCTTCCCTGTAGCAATGAAATTCGCACCTTCTAACGCCCCAGTCGTACTAAACGACCAGCATGATCCACACACACCCTAAACATTACATTCACAATTTCAAATAACAAACAAAACACTGAAATACTGATTCTTCGATTTTGTTCCTTCATAACTGTCCCACTATAACTACACTCAACATACACATAATTGGATCTTTTGACACTTCAACCTTAGTTTAAAATGCGCGCATCATGAGGGCATCACATTATGCTGTGAGAAGATTGCGTGCATTCTATGATGCGCGCATTACATGATGCGAACTGATGCAAAGCCTTAAACAAGTGGCAAACAGAATAGACCTTCGATTGAACAAATTTGACTAGAGATGACGAGAGTATCTTATTAATTTTAGTTTTTAAATGCAAATAAATTAAAATATTATCCAGAAATAACTTTTTAGTAATTTTTAATAACGAATGCCTTACATACATGATGCGCTCTACGCGCATCACACACCGATTTTTGGGATAAAAACGGATCGGATTGCCACGCGCTTTGTAAATGGCCAGTATATGTGTATACACTGATACACATATAGCTCCTAGACAACTCGTATATCACATAAAATTACTTACAATATATATACCTGATTCTTCACATCAGTAACAGCACCATGCTCTCTCCAATCAAAATCCTCCGGCAGATCACTCGTCGGAAGAATCGGAGCTTTTCCGGCATCTTCAGGAAGCCGTAAACGTGATCTCAGCCCAAGACGCTTTCGAAACTCCGATGACGTCATATCAAAGAACTTAGTGACCCCATGCACAGCCGTTGGATCAAGCTTCTGGTGACGCCTTGCTCGGCGCATGTTAGCCTTGAAAACCGAAAATCTATAATTGTGCTCCTCTTGTGAAGCGTAAGATTTGCCAAACCTCCGTTTGAATTCGCCGAAGTGGTCCTTTGGCGAATTCAGCGTGTGATCTTCGCCACCGGTCACCTGACGGATGATGACGTCATCACTGTTAGAATGACTGTCATTGTGGCCGGAGACGAAAGACGAAACCGCAAACAAGGAAACAACAAGGAGAATGAATCGGTAGTTCATAACTCGTTTGATCGGAGCCGTGAAGGGTGACGGTTGTTTATTGAGAGTAAATAGTGACGGTGAGAGGACACGTGGAGGAGTTTTATTGGTGGAGGTTGCTTATTGGGTTGGTTATTGTTTTATTCTGCAGTATGTATATTGGAACGAAACGGATAGGATAGCATAAAGCGGGAAAAAGGGTAGTCGGTTACGTTGAAACCAGGGTTCCGTTGGGATAATTAATTCGAATTTATTTATTTGAATAATATTTTGGAAAAAAAAGTTATTAGGTTTTATTTTTTCTTTTTTTAAACTTTTGTGAAAAAAAACCATGTACACAATAAACCAATTAATCACTATATATATTAGGTTTATTAGTATCATAATATCACACTACTTTTACTAAATCTTATAAGTAAAACACTATGGAAGTTAATCTTGTACATATATTCATGAGAAATTAAACAATATACATTTTATTATAATGCATAAAATGTTTAAGAAAAACCAAAATAAAAAAAAACAAGATAAAAGGAATATAAATGTTGTAGAATAAAAGTGAAACAGTGGATCATTAAATCATTAACGCATAGCGATTCCTTTACGATACTTCTTAACCAAACAAAAAAAACCCACCATCATCTTTTGTACTTAATTTTTTTTAGATTAACAAAAGTAGTCATAAAAAACGACACCAAAGTATTATACTCATAAAGATTTGATCAAATATTAAATAGCATTAGCACTATATCATCATCATCATACTCAGTTAATCCTACCAATAATAAAAGCTTAGGTTTTGAATGAGGAGGGTAAGATGTCAATGAGATTAAATAGCACTAAATATAACTTAATATAACACATTTTTTATCTGAATCTTACCGCCAATGAGATTAACATAATTCTAGATATAATAGAAGCCAATCTTGCAAATAATCCAATGTTGGTTTGAATAAAAAAAATAAAAGCGTACCTCAATTATACATGGAATTCGATCAGGTATGATTTCCTTCCTTATGATTTGAGCACGGTCAAGACCATCGCTTATAATTCTAGAAAGAAACAAATAAATAAACAAAGAGCAAAGAGCGAACTCGTGCTGATAACGTGTTGTGAAACTAGCCTAATAGAAAAGCAATATGAGAAGAAGAATAGGGAGAGAGATCTAGAATTTTCATTAATCAAGTGTGTTTACAATAAGGTACAATGAGGATATATATAGGAGTATAAAATTTGAAGAATAAGCTAATCTAATTTAGGAGGTGATAACCACATTAATATATTAGGTTTTATTTCTTCTTTTTTTAAACTTTTGTGCAAAAATAATCAAATTGAATGAAATGTATAACTGGTTGTTAAATTTCTTTTACTCGATAGTCACTATTAAAATGATAAAACCGAATGTAGGTGGTTTTATAGATTTGCAGTTTTGTTGTTTGGTAAGATGGGTAAAGATCGAAAAGAACACCAAACGCGAAAGCATTCTGATGGTTAACATCATCGGGGCAAAATTTATGGGATCTAATTAATAGCCAAGATTATAGGATCTTGATTGACTATGGGTATGTTTGGCAAAACTAGCTGGAGGCTGGTAGCTGGAAGCTGCAAGCTGGTAGCTGGAAGCTGTTAGCTGGAAGCTTTTTAAATATATTTTGGTGTTTGGCAGAGTAGCTGGAGCTTTTAATAAAATGTATAAAATGACCAAAATGGTCATAATTAAAAGATTCTAAAGAAGGTTTTATTTTATTTTTAAAATAGAGTGGGTATTTGTGTCATTTACTAACTAAAAGCTTGTAGCTAGTAGAGCTTTTTCTTAAAAGCTACTACTAGTAGCTTTTCACTGTAGAGCTTTTTCTCTAACCTAAAAGCTTCCAGCCCCTTCAACCAAACAATGCTTTTTATTAAATATGAGCTTTTTCTTAAAAGCTTGAAGCTTGAAGCTCCTAAAAGCTCTTAAAAGCTCCTTGCCAAACATACCCTATGTATTTGAATGTATTAACTAATTTCCTAGATCAGCTCTATTATAACATTTATATATTATTTGTGATGATACAATGAACGCCCCCATGACATCTCACTCGCCCTGACATCAGTTATGTTGTGCAGCAAATCTGCATGCACATGCACGCCCTCATGACATCTCACTGGCAGGTGCTCAAGCGCATCATTCGCTACCTGAAGGGCACCTCATCTCACGGCCTCACCTTGGAACCCTCAGCGAACCACTCTTTGACTGCCTACACAGATGCCAACTGGGCTGGTTGCCCTGATACACGCCAATCTACATCGGGATACTGTGTCTATTATGGCTCCACTTTACTCTCTTGGTCATCCAAACGCCAACACATTGTATCTCGATCCAGAGCGGAGGCCGAGTACCGCGGTGTGACAAACGTCGTAGCAGAAATATGTTGGCTACGAAACCTGTTACTCGAACATCCCCATCCCCTATCCAAGGCCACCATCGTTTTTGTGATAATGTTAGTGCGGTTTATCTATCGGGCAATCCAGTTCAACATCACCGCACCAAACACATCGAACTTGACATTCATTTCGTTCGAGAACAGGTACAAAAGGGGTTAATACGAGTTCATGATGTATCATCTCGATACCAAATCGCGGACATATTTACCAAGGGTCTCCCACGCCAACTTTTTGAGGATTTCCGGTCCAGTCTCAGCATACGTCCACCTTCAGCTTCGACTGCGGGGGTATAATAGCCAAGATTATAGGATTTTGATTGACTATGTACTTGAATGTATTAACTAACTTACTAGATTAGCTCTATTGTAACATCTATATATTATTTGTGATAATGCAAAGATTCACAGTATACCATCTATCACTAATGAGACTAGATACCAATTAGTCTTAGCAACAAACAATAGATGCTACACCCTTATTTTAAAGGGTGTTTTCGACAATTTAATAATTTACATTGAAAAACACTATATTTCTAAAAAAAAAAGAAGAAGAATGAAACGGCCATAACACAACTCTAACCAAGCCCTTAGACCATTCACATTGGCAAACAAACTTGTGGAAATGATATTAAAAAATTCAATTATTTGCAAACAAACGGTTTGTGGTGGCAACCATGTTTGCAATCAAATAAACCACCCCGCTAACTTAATTACTTAAATAACTTATAATATTTAAGTTAAAAAAAAACTAAATACACTGTATTTCTTAACTTTTTTTTGTAAACATCCCGATATAAATTTTATTAAAAACCGAGTTCTTTTAAAAAAAATATTTTTAGGTTGAGTTGGGTTGTGAATGTGTGTTAAGGTTGGGTTGTGTAGATTGAAGAGAGAGAAAGTAGTTTTTATTAAAATGTTTGTTTGTGAATGTGGATGGTCTTAGGGTCTCCATGGTATCAAGGGTTTGCTTAGCGGTGACATAATCTCCCTCTCATTGGTGTTTGGCTTATTGCAATAAGATTCTGAGCTATAATCATTTGATTAACGTTTGGTGATCAAGGAATTTGGGTGGAGCCGGAGCATTTTTCCTTGTGTAGGTGTTAATTTGCTTCAATATATGTAGCAGGGCCCGACCCAACAACGAATGTAGCAGCACATAAGAAAAGACAAGCCTAGACCAAACCAAAGGTTATCTGAGAAGAATGTAACTATGGATCATTCATATTCAGTAAACACTCGATGCTTCTTCGGTCAACTTAATGGCGTTCGCAGGATAACGCGGGTCAAACTTAGTCAACCAAAGTTCAAAACAAATCCTATATATAATCATAATCAAAATGAGCAGATATTATAACTAGAATTTGCAGCCCTTACAAGCAATTGCACAAGAACACTTCAACCCACAACCAAACAGCATATATAACAGAAAAATAGAGCTAAAACTTTTCTTCTTTTTTAGTTTTATTTACAATAGTACCATAATCAAACTATTATATCTCATTTCATAGATTTAAAAAGAAGAAAGAGTACACACACAACTATAATCACGCAGCAGAAACGAACAGCGTACTCAAAAATAGAAGATCGACAACAGCACATTGTTTTACCACATCCATAGCAAAATTTAACTCCACACCTGTACCAAGTTTAGTTCAAAATCATAATCAGTTTATCCATTATTGATTGTATACAATATAAATATATAAATAAATAAACAGGTCATCACTAACACGACACAAAAACATTAACATTTGAGCTACAGTTATTGTTGGTCCCGAATTATACACACTAGACACTTCAATTACTATAAACAAACACACAATACACACAGGAACAGATCAAGGAAGGATCTGTTCTTGGTTCTGTCGGTTGAAACACAACACACAAGGGCATAACTGTCCATTCTTCAATGAAACAGCGCAAAGGCGCGCCTCTTGTATTTTTACCCAACATGGCTGCTGTTCTAAATCAACATAATGATACACAAACATAATTATTAATCCTAGGATAATGTTAGTGCTAAACCTAGTATATTGTCTTAAATATTACAAACAATCCGAAATATAAATGTTTGATTTAAAATACTACTTCCGATAGTTATTGGTTGATTACGTTTTCACATATGAACAACATTAAACAGGTCGGCCCCAAACATGACACAAATTTATATACGGGTCAGGTTTGGGTACACATATTCAACTCACCAATCTGAAAATTTTCAACCCGCCAACATGACATAGTTGACACCCCTATGGAAGTTTAGGTATACAAATTCCAAATGCTACTGTCAATTTTGCAAATAATGAAACTGCATAAATTCCTCTTACTTCCACAATAATAACAATAACCCCGCTAGTAGTGGCGTATCCAGAATCAATTTCCGGGGGTTCCTTTCGTAGATTTTCACTGATTTTTTTTTTTCCACTAAATTTTTAATTTTTTTTCCAAACCGAAGGGCTTCCTGGGAACCTAGGAACCCCCCTTGGATCTGCCCCTGCCAGCTAGGAAATATGCCACAAACTATACAAATATATAAGTGTCAAGTTTGGGATCATATACCCAACTCGCCAACCTGAAATCTTTCAACCTACGCGATTGGCACCCCTATTAAAGTTTCATATATACTTAATATCCCAATTATCTAACAATAACAATGATTTTATCACATACAATTGCACCCATTTAAACATTTAAAATTTCATATATACTTAATATCCCAATTATCTAACAATAACAATGATTTTATCTACAATTGCACCCATTTAAAATTTCATATATACTTAATTCTTTTTTTGTTTCAGATACCCACATGATTACTAATAAATTAACCAAAATTAATTAGGAAGATATGCACAATAAGATTGAATAATGTGATATAACAATAATACCTGCATCTAACAATGTTGCAACCTTTAACAAGCTCAACACAATGTCTACACTTAGGACATCTCATCCACTTCTTCCTCTCAGAAAGAAGACCAAAGGCAACATCGCTCCGATCCATAATCTCGCCACGCTCATCACACCTATAACCAGCATGCCATGCAACCTTACACCGAAAACAAAACGCTTTCTTACAATTGGGACACACACATCTCTTTAACTTACTACCACCACCACACTCATTAACAACCAAAGCCGAACAGTCCCTATTCGGGCAGTAAACCCTGTCATCAAACTCTAGCACTGCTGAATCACATAACAAGTCACACCACTTGTTAAAAACTTGGTATGCAAGTTTTGAGCGGCATGATAACGCGTCCAGGGAGTGATCACAGTTTAGAGCAGGGCATTTGATGTCGGATACGTTGTCTTCGAGTTTCGCTTCAATGTACTTGATCATACAATCTGTGCAAAAGGGGTGAGTGCATATGTTACTGTTGTTGAATATTTTGTTAGGAAGTGTTATTGGCTCTATGCATATTTCACATGTGAATGTGGATGGTGATGAGTCTTGATGTTGATGTTGTTGTGGAGTTTCTATGTTTTGTTGGGGTGTTTTGTTTGCATTGCCCATTGATGAATTTGCAGTGAGATTACTTGAGATTGTAGGCAGAGGAATGGAAGTATATGGAGCAAGAAAGGTATAAAGTGAGGGGTAATTTACTTTGGAAATTTCCTAGAAATTGTAGCGAAAATCATTGGTTATTGTTATTATTATTACTCCGTGTTATTATTATGGGTAGGGATCCTAAGAGAACCAACCCCTATTTGAGAACTGAGAGAACTATTCTGAGCCACACATTTCATATAAAGGCAAAAAAAAAAAAAAAAAAATTTTTTTTTTTTTTTTTTTTTTTTTGCTTTAATCGCACATTTTTATGCAAGGAAAATTTTTTTTTTTTTTTTTTTTTTGAATTTTTTTTCATTTATACATATGTGTATATGACAATTATACATATGTGTATATAGCAATTATACATATGTGTATATAGCATTTTTCAGCTATACATATGTGTATATTTCAGTTATACATATGTGTATATAGCATTATACATATGTGTATAATGCAATTATACACATGTGTATACTGAAAAAAAAATACAAAAAAAATAAAAAAAAAAATTTTTCCTTACATATAAAGCAGCGATTTTTGCAAAAAAAAAAAAAAAAAAAAAAAAAAAATTTGCCTTAGAGAAATGTGTGGCCCAGAATGGTTCTCTAGTTCTCAATTTGGGAAAAGGTTCTCATTTGAACCAAATCCTTATTATTATTATTATTATTATTATTATTATTATTATTATTATTATTATTATTATTATTATTATTATTATTACTTGTTTTTATCCCGGGAGCGTACCGGGTTGAAATATCTAATATGACATAATAAAATATATTATTATTATTATTATTATTGTTATTATTATTATTATTATTATTTTAAACAAATCTCGGTCATAAGTTATCATATTCAAATATTAAAAAAACGAATCTCTACGCCGGGGTATAAATCTAGTGTCATTACAAATGAATTCGGAAGTTTGTAATCGATCATTCTAAAAAGAACTAACATGAAATAAGAAAAAAAAAAGTTAATTATTGAAATATCGAACGCATTAGTCTAAAGGTTATGTGATGCGTTAAAAAATTCATGGGTATATGATCGGTTATATAGTTCGGGTATTTGGGTATGTTGTTTCGGGTAATCGGGTCGGGTATCACCTAATCCCAGACCCGACCCAAACACACAATTTTTTTTAAACTAATCCCAAACCCGACACAATACATGTCGGGTTACAAAAAATAGTCATTTTTTCTCCGTTTTTATATAGCACTATGGTACTCGTTGGAAAGATAATAAAACGCTCATTAATTTGGTGTAATTTTTTTCTTTAAAAAATCTCGTATATAAAAGATATTAACGTTTAAAAGTTATGGGAGGAAACATGAGAGAAAAAATAATAAAGTTTTAATATTTAGATTTAGTAGATTAGGTATTTAATAGATTAGGTTAAAAATTATAATAGATTAGCTTAAATCATATTTATTTCTTTTTTTTAATTGGTTTACACTTGCCACATCGCATCCTATGTGGCATCTCTCAAATGAGAGATTGCATAAAAGTATGACATGTAGGATTAATCCCTTTGCAATATATATATACTAGATTATACCCGGGAGCGTCCTGGGTTGAGAAATTTAATATGATACATTATTTTTACATATGAAATAGACTAATGTATAACTCTAATATTAATATCTAACCTAAAACAAATTAACAATGTACAACTCCAATGCTAACACCTAACCTAAAAGAATGTAGAACTTTAATGTAACTCTAATATCAACACCTATCCTAAAGACTTAACAAATGGACAACTCTAACATACTAATTTTGATACCTAACTTAAAACAACGTATAACTCTATTAACCTATTCGTCTCTGGTTGAAAAAAATTCATATTTACTGATTTAAACATAATTAGTGACTTGTCTATACATGATTAATGATTTACCTGAACGCTTTGTGTTTTTTTCCTGTATGAACAAAACCCCACAAAAAAATTTCTCCGTTTTTTATATAGCACTATGGTACTCGTTGGAAAAATAATAAAACGCTCGTTAATTTAGTGTAATTTTTTTCTTTAAAAAATCTCGTATATTAAAGATATTAACGTTTAAAAATTATGGGAGGAAACATGAGGGTGAAAAATCCAATTTTGTTTTTAAATTATTTTTTTCCTAAAATATCTCAATGTCACATGGGATGACACATGGCACACTCAAAGAAGAGAATGTCTCTTTGAATGTCATGTCATTAAAATGACTTTGGTTTATTATATGTATAGATAGATATATAGATATATAGATTATTATTATTATCACTATCATTATAATTTCATTATCTTTACCTAATTATCATATAGGGGAGGGTTTAAATGAGAACACTCATCTTTTGTGAGAACCATGAGAACAAATCTCAGCCACTCATTTGTTTTCCTTGTATTTTAATTAAAAGGGTATAATGGTAATTGTGCAATACATTCAATCATTCATGTAACCTTCTAATCCAATTATCCAGATCTTCATCACCGATCTTCAATTGAGTTTTCATGTTTTTATCATTCGTTAATATTGATACAGTTATTCGATTGATTTGGATCCATATGATTTTGTTCATACCCACTATAAGTTAACTTTCGTTTGATTTAGATTTTGATTCTCTGATTTTGTTTATAATCTACATATATTAGTTTTCAACTTCAATTCAGATTTTATGATACAATTTTAATTTGTGATTTCCTCTTGATTCAAATCTTTGTTTTGTGTTTGGTGTTAGTTGCAGGTTAGAAGTAATGGTGAATTCTTAGCCAAGTTATATCTTCTCAGGTAAAAGGTTTATACATAAATCTTTAATTTTCAAGGTATAGGTTGTAAATTATGTTTACATTCACTTTGGGTATTACTTGTAATTGTTAATTAGGTATATGCATTAAATTGGTATTTTGTTAAAGATATATTTTGTTAGGTCAATTTTAAAGCCTGGTAATTCAATTCATGACATAAGATGTATTAAAATCGAAGCACATACTATGTTATAAGTCTATTTCAATCCAAAAAGAAGACTTAAAAAATAAAAAAACATTAGAGATGGTCACAAAAGAGGGGTATTGGAGTGACGTTGATATATGCATTCTATTACCTATATCTGTAACAACCGGCAAAAATAAGGTAATTCCGTACAAATTAATTAATATATGATTAACGTAATTAAATGCAATTATGTGTGATTTAATTATCAAGGCCTTAGGAGATAGCAATTTCCAAATAATGCATAGGAATGCATACGTTTAATGGTAAAACATGATTGGATCATGTGCGAATGAACTATCCGGTATGGACGTTGGCAATTACCCGGTAATAATTAAATAAACGAAAAGGATCCCGGACACCCAGGATATAAAATAAAGGGTATTTTCACAAAATATAATGAGTTTTGGAACTCCAAAACCATAAGTGGAAACGTCTCATACAAATCTCCCGGTAACGAATAAAATGCGCGTACCGCACCCGATACGCGTATAACTCATAATTTCACCCGGCAAAAGCCTAAATAACCAATCAACGCTTAAATTAGACTATATTTAAGGGTTATTAAAGGTATTTTTAATGTCCGAATAACGCGCGATTAAAACCCGAAAAATACCCGAACGACACCCGAACGACGAGAGATTTAACTAAACAAGTATTGGGTAAATATTTGAAGTTTTGGACCCCACCCAAGCCACAAAAGTGGCCGGCCTAATGGCCATAATATGTCCATGCAATTGTGTTAATAATAATAATCTACAATCTAGAGATAAAGCATGCTTTACAAAAGACAAAAGTTGTAAGAAACACACAAGTACAAAGCATGCAAACCTCTTGTCTCCTCTTGTAAGAAAATTTCGGCCATAGGCCATATAATCCAAGACAAATTGCAAGTAATCATAACCTAAGTGCATGCACATGCTTGTAAGTGAATCAAGTATAAAGATTATAAGTGATTACCAAGATTTAGCAAGATTCACAAGCAACACCTCCTCCCCTCTCCCTACCTCACGGCATCACACACCCACACACATATAATATCTTTCCAAAAATCCTAAGTACACAACTCAATCTTCTATAAGATTACTTGAATCTTTGGAAAGATTACATATGATAACACTATATAAACATGTGTTAGCCATTTGAAGAAAAACAAAAGCAAAACTCTTTCTTCACCCTTGTTCTTGGCCGTGAGTTATACCCATCCATATACATATTTCTTTCAAGTTTTTACATCTCCAAATCACTCAAAACAATCCATCATCCAAACCCCTATTGTGTGTTTCAAGCTTGGAGCTTAACCATTAAGGAAGAACACACTAAACCCCTCTCAAAATCCAAGGTTTTGTCTTCCCTAGCCTTGTGCTAGTAGTAAGCTTCTTAACCTTGTTTTGATTATTAATATTCATGTATGTGAAGTTGTACATGAAGGGTTTAAAATGTGGTTTGAAACATAATCTTTAATAGGTTTTACATGAGTAAAATAGATGATTAAAGATATGTAAATAAATCATGGATTTGATGATGATAAAGTAGTGATCTTGAAAATGTATAAAATCTACACATACACTAAGTAGATGATGGTTTGATTTGGATTTATAGAATAAACTTGAATGTGTTAAAAAGTAACTTTAATCATCTTTATATGATCATCTAAGACATAATAAATGATGGAACATATTAGAAGTTCATGAATAAAGAAGTTGAAAAATTAAAGCTTACTTACTTAGAAGAATGATATTTTGATATAATGGACAAATACATAAAACACACATACAAGTAGCCTTATATATGAAATATAAGACTAATAAAAGTGTTTTGATACAAAAATAACTTACCAATAAAAAGATGGATCTTCAAAGTCCACTATTTTGAGTGAAAAATGCTAACTTTGGAAGTTAGAGTGGAAAAATGCAACATTTGAAAGTTAAGGGACTAATATTGCAACTTTGAAAGTTAGAGGACTAAAATGAACATTTTAGAAACTATTAGTCCAAAAGTGCAATAATGGAAAGTTTGGTGTCAAAAGTATAAGTAATAATTTTCCAAGGTTGATTTGGTAAATACTAGTAGATATACTTGGGTATTTTTGTATAAAAAGTATATTTTTGAAAGTTATAAAAATATGGATTGTAGTAACATAAGGATTTTTATAAAATAAAGATTTTATAAAAATATTAAACAAACTTGAGAAACTTATACAAAAATGAATACTTTTATATAAATGGGAATATAAAAGTATTGGAAACATTTTTGTAGTTAAGTTAACAAGTTGGGTTAAAAATACATAAGTATTTTAAACCTTCCAAGTAACATGTGTTAGGAGGAAGAAATATGAATAATATTCTATAAAACACATGTTGGGAAAAACTTGGAAAAATTAACTATTCGAGCTAAGATATCGAACTAAGACGCGTTAACGAACCGTACACGGACAAAACATGAGAAAAATGCCATTGCGGCAAGATAAGAAAATATATATTTTTTAGGAAGTAAAATATATATACATCATGGGTGAAAACTAATAAACACTTTCCTAAGTGTTGAAGGAATTATTCGTGGGAGAAAAACATAACGTAAGACGTTAAACAAACGTATATACTTAACAAGAAAAATTACGCATTTATATATATGTACGCGCGTCTCGGCAAAATTCTAGTATATCTACTTAATGGGAAAGTAGATATGTGGGAAGGAAAACGAGACGAGTAGACAAAGATATATATATATGCGTATGCCGTGCCGACAAGATCCTAGTATATTTATTTGAATGGGAAAATAAATATACGGTATGGTGAGTTGAATCGGGTGTTAAGAATATACAATCGAATGACAAGATCTTAGCATATTTGTTTAAATGGGAAAACAAATGTGCGGCAAAGTGAGTCGGGTCGAGTGTTGAAATATATATTATATCGAGCGATGCGATCTTAAGTATAACTATTTAAATGGGAAAATAATTATACGTTAAGTGAAGTCGAGTCGATGATAATAAGGTACAAGTTAAGGAAATATTCACAAGAGTAATATATAACTTGTAACACAAAGGGTAATCTAACGCCAACGAAACCTAGGATACGCGCTTAATTAAACGGGATTTGGAATAACTTGTGGTCGGGAGTTGGGTGTACAACTTGCCAAGGCACATGCACTATAGGGATAGTGACTTATACGTCTAGGACGTTTGTAGGTGCGAGACCCTTTTTGCTATCTGCTTAGTGAGCCGGACAGTGATTCAGGTGAGTTTCACGGCCCCATTTTAAACTATTTTTACGTTTTCGGGGGAAAGATATGTTAGGGAAAATGTATGACGGATTTATTACTTGAGGTGTGACCGCCACTCGGGGTTGAGTCATCGCCTCTATAATCATTTATTCAGGGAAATGAAACCGGTGGAATATTGGATAGTACTATTGGTGCCTGACAAGGCCCACCCCTAATCGATAGCGTCGATTTTGCATTAGTGTATGCCTGGGGTGCATATATTCTGAATTTAAGTCGTAGGATACCGAGTAACGACTTGGAGCGGGGCATTATTATTATACGTCTTGGTTTGATTATAGTCTCAAGTAGATTTATAGGAATTTGCAACTCCTATATATTGTCATAACATGGTATTTCCCAAGTACTCAAGTTTTGGAAACTAAAAACCTGTGAACTCACCAATATATTTATATTGACGAAATTTTAGACATATCTTTCAGGTAATTAGATGAAGGCAAACCGGGGCAAGCTGGGTCATGGAATCCTCCGATGCGGCGTTAAATATTTTGCGGGGTTTCACCTTTATTTCCCAAGACTATGGGATATATTTGAGAAACCTCTACATGTGTGTTATAAACAATTTACTTTTTATGTAATGTTTTCGAACAAGATTTGACGCCTAAATAAATGACCCATTTTCTTAAATTACTTGTGATTTGCGTTAACCTTGACTTTATGCTCTTGAACCGTCGCGCCACGTGTTTCCGCCATTGTCGTGGTGTGACAGACAGTGGTATCAAAGCCAAGGTTATAGCGAACTAGAGTATTTTCTTTAAAAACTAGACTATAACCGGATTTGGTTCAAAAGATAAAGTTTTCAAAAAAAAAAATATATATATATATATATATACATAGTTGCTAAATGCAAATAAAGTAATTTTTCAAGAAGCATTGGGCATGAGGAGATTCCGACCGAGCTAGCCATGGGTATCTTTATGCATTAACGTAGTATTAGAGGTTAGGAAGGTTACTGTTAATGTACGCCTTAACTATCTAATTTAAAGTAATTCATATATATATATGTACGGTTCTTTTGCCAGGAATGTCGGACGCTGGAAGTATAGCACCAAGTTATGATAGTAGTCTACAGATCATTCCCGCACCTCCGCCTGAGCCAGTCGAGCTGGTTGTACTCGACGCGGAAGAAGACGACGTAGAGATGGACGTCGCAGGGGGATCAGACGACGATTCGGACGAGACGGATCCTAGCGAGGATCCTGACTGGGCACCCGTAGGGGACGACGCGGCCGCCGTGGTCGACGCACCGCAGGCCAACCTACCTATTGTACCTGCCGCACCCTTAGCCCCACGCCCCATCCGAGCCATCAGGGACTTCCCTGAAGGCTGTGCCGGTCCGTCACGACCTATCCCAGCCCAGTCGGAGACAGCGGAGTCTCCGTTCGATAGACAGGCTCACGTTGATCATGAGCCAGCACCCGTACCGCACATCCACATTCCTCCAGGCATGAGGCTCATGCCGATCTCCCGTGGGAGGAACGGGTGGATTTCTGATGACTCGGACGACGAGTCAGTGGCCTCGGTAGAGCACATACTAGTACCCGAGATCCCAGCCGTCCAGGAGGAGCCAGTGGCTCCAATGATAGAGGACGCCCCTGCTGACCCCGTAGCCCCACCAACACCACTTGAGCCCGCACCTCAGGAGGGGCCAGCCATAGCAGCACATGTCCTTGAGGGTAGCCCCGCCGGTAGCTCTGAGCTACGCAGGGCAGGTATGGCAGCTTTCGCCACCGCGAGCCCTCCTACCCCCACTGTAGTGGTATCCACCCCAGAGTGGGCCACTGTTTCAGAGCCTCTATTGGCCCCCTTGGCCGAACTTGTACCACCGCCCACCGTAGCCATGACACTACCGATCCCCACCTTGCCCAGCATGCCACCTGCACCATATCCCCTGGGTGCAGGGGACCCCTACATGACACCACCTCACTTTACCCCCAGACCACAGGGTTTTGCCCCGTTATTTTCTCACATACCGATACCAGCCCCCTTTGGCCCATTCCCGCCAGTTCACCCCGATATACCCGGACCATCCCAGCCACCTAGGATGACACCCCTATCCGGACCAGCATGGTCCACTGCTATCTCCCTGGAGCGAGATTTCCAGACCCTCGCCGACACGGTGCAGCGCACCGTGAACCAGGTAGAGCAGCAGACCCGTTTGATGTGGACGCGGATGATTGATGCACGAGATGCTTTAGCACACTATGCGGAAGAGTTACTGAGCATGGATGCACAGTGTGGGATTACAGGTGATGCGCATTTTGCGCATCGACAGTTCTTATATGAGCGCATCATGGCGATTAGCATGACTATCAGTATGCACGCGCCACAGTATCAGTTCCCGCCGCCACCGCCACAGTAGGGATGCATCAGGGACGCATGGAAGAATCACCTGCATATGTTTATAGTAGCAGCAGTATGGTAGTATAGCACGGGTTATGACACTCGTCTGCATTTTGCCTAGCCGTACGGGTACGACGGCACATGATATGATGTTTTATTTATTTCAGAACGATGTATTGTATGAGGAATGTATTCCCCATTTTGTTATTATAAACAAGCATTGTACTCGTACTATTGAAATTAATGAAAAATCTTATTATTATGATGGTGAAATATGTTGTTGTCTACGATTATTATTGCTTACTCCATATATTGTGATTTGTGTGATTGTGTGGTGATATTGTGTTGATTAGTATTATTTATTCTGTATGATGTGTTGGTATGTTGTGTGATGACATGGTGTTGACTATTGTGTTCATATTCTGGGTTGTTATTTATGCTTTATATTGTGTAAATGTTTGCCAAATTAACCTTTGATAATTATTATTGAAGAAAAATGGCACCAGCCACCAGAAGCAACAGCGGCGCAGACGGACTGCCCGCTACACCAGCTGAACTTGAAACCATGATCTCGGAGCGCATAGCCCGAGCGATCGCGGAGAACGAAGCCGCTCGCTCCGAACGATCACGTGACTTAACGGGGAGCGACCGACGAGAAGCCTCCCCCAATGGTAAGAAGGTTTAAAAATAATTGATAAAGTAATGGGAGAATATCCTAAAACCCCTATCCCATAATAACATACTACTTTATTAATGCATAAACGGCCTCGCGAGAGCGTGGCTGCACTTTCAAAGCCTTCTTAGACTGTAAGCCGATCAACTTCAACGGCACAGAAGGATCCGTTGGCCTGGTCAAGTGGTTCGAAAAGACCGAGGCAATCATCCGTATCAGTGGGTGTACCCCTCGTCAGTCAGTCATGTACTCCACCAACTTGTTTTTGGACCAAGCACTAACGTGGTGGAACGGACAAGTGCAGTCATTAGGTGACGATACTGCTTACTCCCTATCATGGGCGGAACTGAAAGAACTCATGATCGCCGAATACCGCCCGGCAAGTGAGGTGCAGAAACTGGAAACTGAATTCTGGAACCTTACTATGATAGGAGCGGACGTGACTGGCTACACGTCCCGATTTCATGATCTCGCCAGACTAGTGCCACGTTTGGTCACCCCTGAAAACAACAAGATAGAACGGTATTTGTTCGGATTAGCGCCACAAATACGCAGCATGGTCACTGCTTCCAAACCCACGACCATGCGCGCAGCTATTGATCTTGCGCTAAGCCTCACCGAAGATGCTATTCGTATGGGTACTTTAATCCGACAAGTTTCGGGACTGAAAATTTCTGAGGCTAGCAGCGTAGAAGCCAAGAATCAGGGGACAAGCTCAGCAGTTGTGTCGAATGATCAGGGGAACAAGCCGAGATTCGGGAAGCGGAAACGGGATGAAGGAAAGAGGGATAGAGCATCGGGTAGCTCAAACAAGAAAGGGAAAGGATATGCTGCCACAAGGCGTGGTAATGGCAGTAAACAGGGTAATCAGGGAAGGAATAATGGGTTAACTTGTGGAAAGTGCCACCGCACAGGGCACAAGACTGAAGACTGCCGGTCCGGAGCACCGAAAAACGGAGGAGCTAGACCATGCTTCGCATGCGGGTCACTGGACCATTGGAAAAAGGATTGCCCCAAGGTCAACAACCAAGCCCGCGGGCGGGCATTTGTGATTGGAGCCGGTGATGCACGACAAGACCCCAACGTGGTCACTGGTACGTTTCCTCTTAATGGTCATTATGCCTCTGTATTATTTGATACCGGTGCTGACTTTAGCTTCGTATCCATTGAGTTTAAAAGACTACTTGGATTAAAAACTAGTAAACTGGATACACCCTACTCCATAGAACTGGCTAATGGTAAAACTATCGAAACGAGAGAAGTAGCGAAAGATTGTAAATTAGAACTCTGTGGGCACGAGTTTGGGATTGATCTTTTGCCGGTCGTATTGGGAAGTTTCGACATAGTTGTCGGCATGGACTGGTTGTCCGCACATCATGCCGTCGTGATTTGCAACGATAAAGTCATTCAAGTCCCTCTCGCAAGCGGTGAAACTCTCTCAATTCAAGGGGAAAGGCACGGGACGCCGCTAAGGATTATTTCAAGCGTGAAGGCTCGTAAGTGTCTAAGAAAAGGGCTTGTCGCATTCTTGGCACACGTAGTAGACAAGAAAGCCGACGAGCGAAAGTTGGAAGACATTCCAGTAGCTAGAGATTTTCCGGATGTATTCCCAGAAGATTTGCCGGGGTTGCCACCACCTCGACAAGTCGAGTTCCGCATCGACCTCGTTCCTGGAGCTGCTCCTGTGGCACGATCGCCATACCGCCTAGCTCCATCAGAGATGCAGGAACTGTCCAGCCAGCTACAAGAATTATTGGACAAAGGTTTTATAAGACCGAGTTTCTCACCTTGGGGAGCTCCCGTCTTATTTGTAAAGAAGAAGGATGGCACATTTCGCATGTGCATCGACTATCGAGAGCTGAACAAGCTAACCATCAAGAATCGCTATCCTCTCCCTAGGATCGACGATTTATTTGATCAGCTCCAAGGATCTAGCTACTACTCCAAAATTGATCTGAGGTCTATCACCAGTTGCGTATACAAGAAGAGGATGTACCAAAGACGGCCTTCAGAACCCGGTATGGACACTATGAATTTTTGGTAATGCCGTTCGGCTTAACCAACGCACCAGCGGTCTTCATGGACCTAATGAACCGCGTGTGTAAGCCATACCTGGATAAATTCGTCATTGTCTTCATTGACGATATTTTGATCTATTCACGCACCAAAGAAGACCACGAGAATCACCTTCGGTTAATCCTTGAAGTACTACGCAAGGAAAAGCTCTACGCTAAATTCTCAAAGTGCGACTTTTGGATTCGGGAAGTTCACTTTCTAGGCCACGTGGTGAACGAGAAGGGCATACACGTCGATCCCGCCAAGATCGAGGCAATTAAAAATTGGGAAGCCCCTCGAACTCCTACCGAAGTACGACAATTTCTTGGCCTTGCGGGTTATTACAGAAGGATCATCGAGAACTTTTCCAAGATAGCACAAGCTTTAACCATGTTAACCCAAAAGGACAAGAAATTCGAGTGGACGGAAAAGCAGGAGGCAGCATTCCAATTACTAAAAGACAAGTTATGTGGCGCTCCGATACTATCACTCCCCGATGGTACGGAGGATTTTGTGGTTTACTGTGATGCCTCACATCAAGGTTTGGGTTGTGTATTGATGCAGTGAGAAAAAGTAATAGCATATGCTTCCAGGCAACTGAAAATCCATGAGAAGAACTACACTACACACGATTTGGAATTAGGTGCAGTGGTATTCGCTCTCAAGATATGGAGGCACTATTTGTACGGAACCAAGTGTACGATTTTCACTGATCATAAGAGTTTGCAACACATATTTGATCAGAAGGATTTAAACATGCGACAACGGCGATGGGTTGAATTATTAAACGATTACGATTGTGAAATTAAGTACCATCCCTGTAAGGCGAACGTCGTAGCCGACGCCTTGAGTCGCAAGGAACGGGTTAAACCATTGCGTGTCCGAGCTTTGGGTTTGACTATCCACACGAATCTAACTGAACGAATTCGCGGAGCTCAAGTTAACGCCCTTAAACCCGAAAATGTCAAAGGTGAAAGATTACGAAAGATGGTTGATTCACTGGAACCAAAGGCGGACCAGACACTGTATTTCATGAATAGGATTTGGGTTCCAGTGTACGGGGGATTGCGTGAGCTAGTGTTGGCCGAAGCTCACAGTTCTAGATATTCGGTTCACCCTGGTGCAGACAAGATGTTCCACGATCTGAAAGAACCTTATTGGTGGCCGAATTTCAAACGAGATATAGCGGCATATGTTGCGCGATGTTTGACTTGCGCAAAGGTCAAGGCTGAGCATCAGAGACCTTCCGGTTTGCTCCAGCAACCGGAAATACCGGAATGGAAATGGGAACGAATTACCATGGATTTCATTACCAAGTTACCCAAGACAACAAGCGGCCACGACACGATCTGGGTAATCGTTGATCGATTGACAAAATCGGCACACTTCCTTCCGATTCGCGAAACGGACAAATTAGAGAAACTGACCCGTTTGTACATTAAGGAAGTGGTGTCTAAACACGGTGTACCTGTTTCTATCATCTCCGATCGAGATAGTCGTTTCACTTCAAGATTTTGGGAAAGTTTAAATGAAGCCCTCGGTACTCGCCTCGACATGAGTACCGCATATCACCCCCAAACGGATGGTCAAAGTGAACGAACCATCCAGACCTTGGAGGATATGTTGCGGGCATGCGCGATTGATTTCGGCGGTAATTGGGACACACACTTGCCATTGGTAGAATTTTCTTACAACAACAGTTATCATACGAGCATTCAAGCTGCACCGTTTGAAGCTCTATATGGACGCAAGTGTCGATCTCCGTTATGTTGGGCTGAAATTGGAGAAAAACAACTCATCGGGCCCGAAATTGTTCAAGAGACGACGGACAAGGTCTTTTTGATAAAGGAACGCCTCAAAGCGGCCCGTGACCGCCAGAAAAGCTATGCTGATATGAGGCGAAAGCCTTTAGAATTTCAAGTCGGAGACAGGGTCCTACTAAAAGTGTCACCTTGGAAAGGTGTCGCGCCCTTTGGAAAGCGCGGAAAGCTGAACCCACGATATATTGGACCGTTCGAAGTCTTGTCCAGGGTAGGCACAGTGGCATACAAGCTCAAGTTGCCTCAAGAGCTTAGTGGAATACACGACACGTTTCACGTGTCAAATTTGAAAAAGTGCCTATCCGACGAAACTCTCATCATTCCAGCAGACGAAATCCAAATTGACGACAAGTTACATTTTGTTGAAGAACCAATCGAGGTAACTGATTGGAAGGTCCAAAAACTAAGGCGTAGCAAGATCAGATTGGTCAAAGTGCGCTGGAATGCCAAGCGTGGACCGGAGTTCACGTGGGAAAGGCTGGACCGGATGAAGCAAAAATATCCCGCCCTATTCGAGAAGACACCTGTACCGGAGAACTCGAAGTGAATTCCGGGACGGAATTCTCTTAACGGGGGGAGAATGTAACAACCGGCAAAATAAGGTAATTCCGTACAAATTAATTAATATATGATTAACGTAATTAAATGCAATTATGTGTGATATAATTATCAAGGCCTTAGGAGATAGCAATTTCCAAATAATGCATAGGAATGCATACGTTTAATGGTAAAACATGATTGGATCATGTGCGAATGAACTATCCGGTATGGACGTTGGCAATTACCCGGTAATAATTAAATAAACGAAAAGGATCCCGGACACCCAGGATATAAAATAAAGGGTATTTTCACAAAATATAATGAGTTTTGGAACTCCAAAACCATAAGTGGAAACGTCTCATACAAATCTCCCGGTAACGAATAAAATGCGCGTACCGCACCCGATACGCGTATAACTCATAATTTCACCCGGCAAAAGCCTAAATAACCAATCAACGCTTAAATTAGACTATATTTAAGGGTTATTAAAGGTATTTTTAATGTCCGAATAACGCGCGATTAAAACCCGAAAAATACCCGAACGACACCCGAACGACGAGAGATTTAACTAAACAAGTATTGGGTAAATATTTGAAGTTGTGGACCCCACCCAAGCCACAAAAGTGGCCGGCCTAATGGCCATAATATGTCCATGCAATTGTGTTAATAATAATAATCTACAATCTAGAGATAAAGCATGCTTTACAAAAGACAAAAGTTGTAAGAAACACACAAGTACAAAGCATGCAAACCTCTTGTCTCCTCTTGTAAGAAAATTTCGGCCATAGGCCATATAATCCAAGACAAATTGCAAGTAATCATAACCTAAGTGCATGCACATGCTTGTAAGTGAATCAAGTATAAAGATTATAAGTGATTACCAAGATTTAGCAAGATTCACAAGCAACACCTCCTCCCCTCTCCCTACCTCACGGCATCACACACCCACACACATATAATATCTTTCCAAAAATCCTAAGTACACAACTCAATCTTCTATAAGATTACTTGAATCTTTGGAAAGATTACATATGATAACACTATATAAACATGTGTTAGCCATTTGAAGAAAAACAAAAGCAAAACTCTTTCTTCACCCTTGTTCTTGGCCGTGAGTTATACCCATCCATATACATATTTCTTTCAAGTTTTTACATCTCCAAATCACTCAAAACAATCCATCATCCAAACCCCTATTGTGTGTTTCAAGCTTGGAGCTTAACCATTAAGGAAGAACACACTAAACCCCTCTCAAAATCCAAGGTTTTGTCTTCCCTAGCCTTGTGCTAGTAGTAAGCTTCTTAACCTTGTTTTGATTATTAATATTCATGTATGTGAAGTTGTACATGAAGGGTTTAAAATGTGGTTTGAAACATAATCTTTAATAGGTTTTACATGAGTAAAATAGATGATTAAAGATATGTAAATAAATCATGGATTTGATGATGATAAAGTAGTGATCTTGAAAATGTATAAAATCTACACATACACTAAGTAGATGATGGTTTGATTTGGATTTATAGAATAAACTTGAATGTGTTAAAAAGTAACTTTAATCATCTTTATATGATCATCTAAGACATAATAAATGATGGAACATATTAGAAGTTCATGAATAAAGAAGTTGAAAAATTAAAGCTTACTTACTTAGAAGAATGATATTTTGATATAATGGACAAATACATAAAACACACATACAAGTAGCCTTATATATGAAATATAAGACTAATAAAAGTGTTTTGATACAAAAATAACTTACCAATAAAAAGATGGATCTTCAAAGTCCACTATTTTGAGTGAAAAATGCTAACTTTGGAAGTTAGAGTGGAAAAATGCAACATTTGAAAGTTAAGGGACTAATATTGCAACTTTGAAAGTTAGAGGACTAAAATGAACATTTTAGAAACTATTAGTCCAAAAGTGCAATAATGGAAAGTTTGGTGTCAAAAGTATAAGTAATAATTTTCCAAGGTTGATTTGGTAAATACTAGTAGATATACTTGGGTATTTTTGTATAAAAAGTATATTTTTGAAAGTTATAAAAATATGGATTGTAGTAACATAAGGATTTTTATAAAATAAAGATTTTATAAAAATATTAAACAAACTTGAGAAACTTATACAAAAATGAATACTTTTATATAAATGGGAATATAAAAGTATTGGAAACATTTTTGTAGTTAAGTTAACAAGTTGGGTTAAAAATACATAAGTATTTTAAACCTTCCAAGTAACATGTGTTAGGAGGAAGAAATATGAATAATATTCTATAAAACACATGTTGGGAAAAACTTGGAAAAATTAACTATTCGAGCTAAGATATCGAACTAAGACGCGTTAACGAACCGTACACGGACAAAACATGAGAAAAATGCCATTGCGGCAAGATAAGAAAATATATATTTTTTAGGAAGTAAAATATATATACATCATGGGTGAAAACTAATAAACACTTTCCTAAGTGTTGAAGGAATTATTCGTGGGAGAAAAACATAACGTAAGACGTTAAACAAACGTATATACTTAACAAGAAAAATTACGCATTTATATATATGTACGCGCGTCTCGGCAAAATTCTAGTATATCTACTTAATGGGAAAGTAGATATGTGGGAAGGAAAACGAGACGAGTAGACAAAGATATATATATATGCGTATGCCGTGCCGACAAGATCCTAGTATATTTATTTGAATGGGAAAATAAATATACGGTATGGTGAGTTGAATCGGGTGTTAAGAATATACAATCGAACGACAAGATCTTAGCATATTTGTTTAAATGGGAAAACAAATGTGCGGCAAAGTGAGTCGGGTCGAGTGTTGAAATATATATTATATCGAGCGATGCGATCTTAAGTATAACTATTTAAATGGGAAAATAATTATACGTTAAGTGAAGTCGAGTCGATGATAATAAGGTACAAGTTAAGGAAATATTCACAAGAGTAATATATAACTTGTAACACAAAGGGTAATCTAACGCCAACGAAACCTAGGATACGCGCTTAATTAAACGGGATTTGGAATAACTTGTGGTCGGGAGTTGGGTGTACAACTTGCCAAGGCACATGCACTATAGGGATAGTGACTTATACGTCTAGGACGTTTGTAGGTGCGAGACCCTTTTTGCTATCTGCTTAGTGAGCCGGACAGTGATTCAGGTGAGTTTCACGGCCCCATTTTAAACTATTTTTACGTTTTCGGGGGAAAGATATGTTAGGGAAAATGTATGACGGATTTATTACTTGAGGTGTGACCGCCACTCGGGGTTGAGTCCTCGCCTCTATAATCATTTATTCAGGGAAATGAAACCGGTGGAATATTGGATAGTACTATTGGTGCCTGACAAGGCCCACCCCTAATCGATAGCGTCGATTTTGCATTACTGTATGCCTGGGGTGCATATATTCTGAACTTAAGTCGTAGGATACCGAGTAACGACTTGGAGCGGGGCATTATTATTATACGTCTTGGTTTGATTATAGTCTCAAGTAGATTTATAGGAATTTGCAACTCCTATATATTGTCATAACATGGTATTTCCCAAGTACTCAAGTTTTGGAAACTAAAAACCTGTGAACTCACCAATATATTTATATTGACGAAATTTTAGACATATCTTTCAGGTAATTAGATGAAGGCAAACCGGGGCAAGCTGGGTCATGGAATCCTCCGATGCGGCGTTAAATATTTTGCGGGGTTTCACCTTTATTTCCCAAGACTATGGGATATATTTGAGAAACCTCTACATGTGTGTTATAAACAATTTACTTTTTATGTAATGTTTTCGAACAAGATTTGACGCCTAAATAAATGACCCATTTTCTTAAATTACTTATGATTTGCGTTAACCTTGACTTTATGCTCTTGAACCGTCGCGCCACGTGTTTCCGCCATTGTCGTGGTGTGACAATATCGAACAAAAATTGCAGAGCCGAATCTTCATATTTGAAATCTTGTTATATATTGAATACATTTGTGCAAATTTAGATGATAGTTAGTAAGTTGGAAGCGAAGATTATCACTAGACGATGAGATTGTGACACTTCGGCTCCTCTTGTTTATTAGCAGCGTAGTGATTGTTGAATCTTTTCGTCATGCTTAATTTGATTTACACATGTGTAACTGCTTAAAGCCTCTTTGTTTTAGCTTTATTTTTTGATGATGCTAACCCTTTTATATATCAATTTGATGTTCCATTATTTTTATTCTTGTAGTGCACATGTATGTTTCTTATTTATTGTAACCATTTTCTATTGCTCCTCATTGTCTAATTTTGTAGATAAACAAGTACATGATTTCCATGAGATAGTTTGTAGTAACATGTTTGACTCATCAGATGAGTTTAGATATTGGATACACAATGTTGCCATAGAGGGTAAGCCTGTTGTGGTATGGTACTCGTTAAATTGGATGATATGGTTTCTATTTTGGATACCTAAGGTTGTCAAAGAGCATAAAGTGCTTAACTTATTGCCCGTTATCTATTTTGTAGCGAAAGTAAAGAGCAAGAAGAAGAAAAAACAGGCACGTATTTATGGCAAACATGGCTACCATGATTCCTGGAACAATATTAAAAAATTCAATTGATGAAGGTGACAGATGAAGAGAGTCAATCTGATGAAGATAGTCATAGCGAATGAGATTTTTTCTTTGTTGCTCAAATTATAGTTTGAATCACGTTTCCATGTAGTTTGAATTTATACTTTTGTTCTGACGTTAAATTTTACAGTTCTCATATGTTATTATGCCAATGTTATAAGATTATTATCTGTATGGTTTCTTTTCTATTTTGTCCCATTATACTCCATATGTGTAAGTGTATGTTTTACACATGTGTAAATGTCATGTATTCTTATGTAATAAGTCTTATACATGTGTAGACTATACGCTGGTACATATTTGTCTCTTTAATGAATTTCAACTGAATTTACACATGGGTAAACAATTCACTTTCATTATTTGTTTCTATTTCACATATGTGCAATTCTATTACACATGTGTAAACTGTTAACTGTTAGTTTTTTGTTTATGTTTTACCCTTGTTACAGCAGATTTACACATGTGTAAACTATTCACTAAAACTTATGTGTGTTCTAATGTACGTATGTGAGGCTATATTGCTCATCTACAGGTGTTCATTGTAACACCCCAACCGATGGCGGAAACATCGGGATATCACGTATTGATGATTGTTCAGTAGCTCATGGTAAATAATAAATTTCAATAAATGATTTAAATAAATTACATACAATTGTTCTAAGAATTTTGTACATCAAAATGAAAAATACTAGCTACGCATCTTCAAGCAATAACTCTAATCTTCAAGCAAGCTATAACCTGAAACATGTTAAGTTTGAAAATATTTTGGGTCAACAAAAGTTGGTGAGAATTACATAGGTTTTGATAATCGAATAAAACTTGTACAATTCAAGTGTCATGGCAAGTCTAGTCCATATGTGAAAACATACTAGAAGTAAATCGAGTGCATAATCAACCCTTGTGACTGTTATAATGTGATACATCCCATACGCTCATGGTTCACTCGAATATGTTATGCGATAACAAACACCCACGCTACCTTTGTAGGAGGCACATATCCGGGTGGGATTGTCAGTCCAATAGATCTATCATTGTATACCGTCGGCTGATCAATGTTAATGATTATGCTAGAATTGTGCTTACCCTAGTCATGTTCAAGACATAATGCAACATAGAAAAACACATAGACACTTTGATGATTGAATTGCATATAGAATGTTGTAACATGTTTCACCCCAAAAATGGTGATAAATAGAAAAGGGGCTATGTAAAACTCACCTTAGCAAAATGTTATGTCTCGTGAAAAAAATAGAATAATGTGTTGTGAATGTATGCGAGGCGAATCCCAAAGACTCAACAACGTAGCTAGTCCAAATTGAAGAAAACAAAAAAGAAAGAATATCAAGCTTCCAATTCGCCAATTACAAGAGCTTATAATCAAAGCTTCAATTGTAGAAGTAATAGACTATAGAAGAAAGGTATGAGGGAAAGTTTAATCGGATTGAAACAATCGATTTAGAGGTGCAAAGTATAATGGGTCATAGGTGGGTTTTTATACTAGTTTTGGAGTCAATTAGCCATTAAAATTGGTCAACACCATAAAGTAAGGTTTTGTGATGAATTGACTATTTGACTAAGACTTTGTCTGTTTGACTAAGACTTTGACTAATCAATTTAAGGAATGTGTTAAGTTTATTTTCTTCTGAAATACTACACAAGATGATAGTTGGCTCAGTTGGTTGTCACTGTGTGTTGGTTGGCTGTGGACGCGGGTTCGAGTCCCGGTCCACACAAATCTTTTTTTGGCAATTATTTCCCTAAAACTATATTATTCTAAATTCATAATATGATTATATAAGCCCGAAAGTGACTCGAAATATTTTTAAAACGTACAAAAGTGTCGAGATACAAATAATTATTGGTTTAAGGTATTTAAAACATATATTGTTTAAAACAATACATTCTTTTTATCAAAAAAAATTAGGGGAAATTCGCGATGTTACAGTCTCCCCTACTTTTGGAAACTTCGTTCCGAAGTTATTAAAAACACAGGTTTGAGGTTGATTAGGTAGAAATTAAGGCAGCTGTGGTTTGGGTTAAGGCACGACATGAATTTATAGGTAATAGAATAATTTGTTTCGAATAATTTGGATAAGAGGTTTGAGATGTGAGTTTTAAGGATTGGATTAGGTTCGTCTGAAGTAGCAAGAAATATAAGAATCTAGCAAAATACTAAACTTATGTTTTAGGAATCTTATAAGAAATGCATGAATTGATTGGCTATATGAAAACCAAATGAACTACAAAAAACCTTATTAGAATTTCACACTACCTTAACGTACCTGTAAATTCATGATTACGTTCCGGACCGCAATCACCAATTTACCTTACATTAGGGTTTTGTGTCCTTCTATGACTCTAAATACACATGTAAGTAATGCAAAATAACCTTGTGATTGAATCGTTTACAATGTATCCAAAAATGAGTCCAACTGTTGAGTAGGAAAAAGACTTCTACCAGTCAGTGAGTAAGAACCTCTACCGATTGTTGAGCAGGTGCGATAGCCTCTACCAGTCGTTGAGCAGGTTGTAGGGCCTCTACCGACTGTTGAGCAGGCATGATGACCTCTACCAATCGTTGAGTAGGTTATTTGGTACTCAACTAACTGTTGAGCAAGTACTTCATCCTCTACCAGTTGTTTGATTAAGTGTACCAATTATTTCACACATAAATTGCAAATTGATAATATGTACATATAAACAATCAAGTATCAAGCATAGCATGCGAGTTGTAATAGTGTTGTCCTAGACAAGGTTAATGACTCTAGGTGTGTCTATAGCAAATAGTTTATATTCCATGATTTCTAGTATCAAATGTTTAAATATGGTAGATAATTGAATCCTCATGTATAACTAAGGATTATGTTTGATGCAACACACAATCAAGTTTCAATAGTTTGGTTATCATGGGTAACTAGCTCATGTGTGAGAAGGTGAAGGATATGAATTTAGTTCTTGAGACGATGATGAAAAATCTTGAAGCAGAATCAAGGTTGTGAGAGATAGTGAATGTGAAGAGAGTTTATAAAGAGTTTATTTTATAGTAAGGAGATTATGTAGCAGTTTAAATTTTGGGGTTTGGATCAAAGGTTATAATCAAGTGTATAAGAAAACATGATTGTGGTATATGCCAAATATTGTAAAACTTTGAACAAGTTGAAAATGAGTGAATGTCGATGGAGAATTTAGAGACTAGATATTATTCCTATGGAAAAAAAAAATCTTATTTTCAAAATTGGTTTTATACATAAAGCAAAAGTTGTTAAATAGTACAAGCTAAGTGGGCTTTGATTAAAATATTCCCGTTAGTTGGAGATTTCAAACATGACATTAGGTTTTGAAGATCAAGGTTCTATTAAGTGATTTTTAATAGTTTAAAGCATTATATAGAAAATTGTTTGTTACGTCAATAAATAAACAATTGAATTTAAGTTCGAGGACATCTTTTGACAAAAATATGTACTTTGTAAAGTTACTAGGTAATGAAAATACGACAAGATTTAGAAATCTTTAGTTTGTGCTAAGGTATGAGGTTATAGTTTTTTAAAAAAATAAGTAACATGTGGAGAAATGAAATAATATGATTTGGATAGGGTGTTGAATATTTAAAAAGTGGCTAAGATGGTAATGTGAAGTGTGATTGTGAAATCCAAAGATGGTTATGATATGAGATTGATTTAAGCTGTAAAATTTTGAGATTTTAGAGCTTAGTTTTAAGGAAAGTGAGTGTAATCATCTATTCATTAATTAAAACGAATAAATGAAAACGTTGACTTATCAAAGCTTCTAGATTCTAATAACATAGTGAAGACATGCTTTAGCCTATAAGTGAACACTCATCCCGAGAATTCCCAGGTAGGCATCCGGGTCCCTCGTCTGATTGGGATATATGCGCAATGCCAGTCCTAGACAGAAAACTCAGAATGCAGGCGTTCACCCTTCCAGATTGCACGTAACTTCGACGAGATCTTCAAGGTGGTTCAGGCTAAACCTGAGGATTTGTCCTATTAGTCTAAGAGTAGATCTTGTGATGGAGAGCACTCTTCTTGTAGGGACTAAAGTAAGGATAAGAAGTAGGATAGAGAATAGAAACAAGTAAGGATGCAAATAAAAGGAGCAAGTATTGATTAAAATCCTATGGTTATAGACTAGATTTTTTTTTTAATAACCTAATTCCCTATAACCATGGCTCTGATACCAATCTGTAACACCCCAACCGATGGCGGAAACATCGGGATGTCACGTATTGATGATTGTTCAGTAGTTCATGGTAAATAATAAATTTCAATAAATGATTTAAATAAATTACATACAATTGTTCTAAGAATTTTGTATATCAAAATGAAAAATACTAGCTACGCATCTTCAAGCAATAACTCTAATCTTCAAGCAAGCTATAACCTGAAACATGTTAAGTTTAAAAATATTTTGGGTCAACAAAAGTTGGTGAGAATTACATAGGTTTTGATAATCGAATAAAACTTGTACAATTCAAGTGTCATGGCAAGTCTAGTCAATAAGTGAAAACATACTAGAAGTAAATCGAGTGCATAATCAACCCTTGTGACTGTTATAATGTGGTACATCCCATACGCTCATGGTTCACTCGAATATGTTATGCGATAACAAACACCCACGCTACCTTTGTAGGAGGCACATATCCGGGTGGGATTGTCAGTCCAATAGATCTATCATTGTATACCGTCGGCTGATCAACCTCTCCATCTCCCGATCAACCATCTACCCACATAACTGCTCCACATGGGAGACCCGGCGGGCAGTGGATCGAATCTGCTGCTACGTCCGAGCACGCAACCTAACAACTCGGTAAACGTGTCGAGGAGGATGAGGAGGCTCATGCGGGTCGGGAGGGGGGAGAGGAATTAGGCTCCGCATTAGGAACAACCTCAACCTCAGCAGCCAGAAGCGGTATCTGTTGTGGGAGTGGCCAAGGGATGAAGACATCGTACTACGTTAAATTTGGTGATCAAAGGGTGAGTTTTCGGAGGATATTTTTTGAGTTTGCTTAAAACTTTGAAGAACAGACGGGGTGTTCATGCAATCAAATACTACAACCATATGGGGCGTATGGCTACATACTCCACGTATGGGTACGATGTCACCTCCAAAACAAACACGGGTTTTGGTCGACGAAACAAGCCAAAAGGGCATATACGCCGTGTATGGTATCATAGGAGGCGTATACAAGTACAATGTCACATGTCTGAAATAAAAACTTGTGTCTCGTACTTCTATATGCCTCGTATGAGGCATATAGACAAGCGTATGGGGCGTATGGTATCACAAGAGGCGTATACAGATACGAGGTAACATGTCTGGCATAGAAACTTGTGCATTGTACTTCTATATGCCTCGTATGAGGTCATATGAGGTATATAGACACCATAGGGGGCGTATGGCATCACATGAGGCATATAAAGAGCCTTTTGACCACACAGATTCCATAGTTGGCTGCATTTTATAATTAAAGTTGAACTATATGTAGCGTATGGTGTCATACGCCCCATAGAGGGTGTGCAGATAAAAATAGGGTATGTGTAATTACCATGACCCTTCAAATATAATAATAATAATATAATTTCCCTCGAACATTTATTGCTCTTTATACTTCCATTTCTCTTTTTACAACCTCACACTTTTATTTTATATATTTCCACTAGCTTTTATTCCGGGAGTGTCCCAGGGTTGAAAAATATAACCATTCTAATAATACTAATATTAATAGTAATAATTATTACTCTTGTAATTAAATAAATAAAAAATAACCTTGCTATAAGGTGACACCATGTGTTGCAGTGTTGCGGGATTCTTTCTCCTAGCTTTTCTTGATGAAGTACACCTATCCATCTTTAGAAGAGTAAAATTCCAATTATAGCATGGCGATTGGGCTGAATTTCAACATCGTATATAAGAACCTGGTTTAAAAGAAAAAACATGATTAATGAATAACCTGAACACTTTGTGTTTTTTTCCTGTATGAACAAAACCCCACAAAAAATAGTCGCTTTTTTCTCCGTTTTTTATATAGCACTATGGTACTCGTTGGAAAGATATTGAAACGCTCGTTAATTTGGTATAATTTTTTTATTTAAAAAATCTCGAATATAAAAAAATATTAACGTTTAAAAATTATGGGAGGAAACATAAGAGAGAAAAATTTTAATTTGTTTTTAAATTCTTTTTTTTCTAAAATAACTCAATTTAATTTTAGTAATTGAGAATTGAGAGATAGAGAGATAAATTTAAGGTTTTATGTTTATCTTTTTTTAATTAAAAAAAGGAAATAATTCAAAAACACTAAAATCTTTCAATGATGATGCCATGTGGCAGTTTCATGGAGAGGTTAAAGACATCATTACACGTCACGTCAGCAATGTTCAATTCTTTTATATATATTATTATTATTATTATTAATAGATTCCTCTTCTTACAACCTCACTACAAGTTCTTTCCCCTTCTTTTGGGTTTAACTAATGGGGAATGTAAATCAAATTCCCCAACAACATTCAGAAACCACACAAGAACTTGAAGATCAAGACTCATCATCTATGACGTTCACTTGTGAAATTTGCATCGAACCGGTAACACTTCCTAACACAAAATTCATGAACACTAACATATGCACTCACCCCTTTTGCACCGATTGCATGATCAAGTACATCCAAGTGAAGCTCGAAGACAACGTATCCGACATCAAATGCCCATCTCTCAGCTGTGATCATTCTCTCGAACCATTGTCATGCCGCCCCAAAATTCCACACCAACTCTTTGATAAATGGTGTGATATGTGCTTTGTGATTCGGCGGTTCTAGGCCTAGACAAGGCTTACTGCCCGAATAGAGACTGTTCGGCTTTGATTATCAACGAGTCATGTGGTGGTCGTGGTAATGTAAAGAGATGTGTATGTCCCAATTGTAAGAAACCATTTTGCTTTAAGTGCAAAATTGCATGGCATGCTGGTTACGTGTGTGTGTGAGGAGAGTGGGGAAACTATGGACCCGAACGATGTCGCTTTTGGTGTTCTTTCTGAGAGGAACAGTTGGATGAGGTGTCCCGTGTGTAGACATTGTGTTGAGCTTGCTAAAGGTTGCGCCATTGTTCGATGCAGGTAATTCTCGTTCATTAATTTATGTTTAGATATATAATCGTCTTATGTATCATATATAACCAAAACATGTTAGAAGTATTTATGCGATTTTCAGGGTTCGATCTCTACTTAAAATTGATAATGTATCAAACAAATTTAATATATGTAAGCAAACATAAAGTTTTTATAAGAAATTCAAAAGACCTTTATTTCTATATAAATATCTACTTATTTTGTATAAAAAAGAAACTAATTTTGATTTTAAAGTAAACTTGTTACAGATGTGGAATTGAATTCTGCTACAGATGTGGTAAAAAGATGGATCATCATTGGTGCGGTTGTCTAACACCTTCTGGAAATTGCATGTTGATTATTACCGGTCTCATATTCTATTTTATGGTCCTTACTCTTTTATGTGCTGCCTTGTGTAGGGGTGATTAGACTATTCAAATTAATCTTTACAGTTCCGATCACAACGTACTCACTTGCCTATCAATATCTTACAAGTTTTCTTTTTCACTACTTCACCCCAACTCTAATATTTGTAAGTGTGTGCCTTTTAAAAGTTGTAAACCTAAATCGTGTGTCATCATATTTCTACTTGTTATCTAAATACAAATTAAGGTAAATGTCTAGCTTTATTTGGTTGTGGATTTATATATTATTATTATTATTATTATTATTATTATTATTATTATTATTATTATTATTATTATTATTATTATTATTATTATTATTATTATTATTATTTGAATGATCACATATCGTGTATATAGCCTCACCCCTTGTGATGTGGTAGTTGAAGAGGTATAAACAATTATACCGCGGCTTCCCACTAGGATACTGGGACGCGGCATAGCGTCCCACCGAAGGAAAGTACGACATATCATCGGAAGTCAAAATGTCTCCGAATGATAGTACAAAGGGGGTCCAAAGCAAAGTACAACTTTGCTGACCATTATAAATACCCCCACCAAAGTACAATTGACACACGAATGCATACACTCCGCATCTCACTTTCTCTCTCTACTTTCTCTCACTAAACAAATACTTATCCTCACGTCGGAGGGTGGTTACAGAGAGGCCCTCCCTCCTCCTCTGTAACGAGCCTAACGGTCTTTTACCTTGTGCAGGTTTAAGCTTAGGTTCGGAGTGTTCGAGATCCACTACACACGGCCCTGTCTTAACCATCATTTCAGGTTCGTCCACTTTTTGGATCTTCAGTAGTAAATGTATTAGAGTTTCAAATGAGAGGTTAAGAGTTCAAGCTTCATAAGAGGCAAAAAAATGGTGTATTTAAAAAGAGGTGTAATAAAAAATGTGTAAAAAATGGGAGAGTAAATTAGCCTATAAAAAAAAAAAAAGATATCTTGTATATACAAGAGAACTTAGGTGGCCCTGATAGGGGTTGGCCATCATTGATGAAATATATACGATCTAATCCCTACCAATCGTCAAGAAATCTGTACACCGACCTCCATGAAAATTTGACAAGGACTAAATTTTTTTGAGATGTGTGTGAAATATATATTTATAAGAGGTTATGGATGATTTGTGTTTTTCAAAAATATAGTTATTTTTTTAGAACGTGTTCCATGTGTTTTTGATGGTACACAATAGTTTATGAGTTACTTGTGTCTTTTTTTAAAATATGACATTTTTTTTAAGAAGATGACACATTAAACATTTTTCATCTTTAATAGTTGAATAATATTCCTATGTGTACTTTTTTAAAAAAAAAATATATGACATTTTTTTAAAAGTATTGAAAGTAGCACTTCAGAACTAGGACTAAAAGCACAAGTAGTACAGATAATCACAGGTAAATCCAGCAAACAGTAAACAAGCAAAACAAAACAAGTAAAATCAAAAAGTGCAAGTAAAAAGTCCCCGGCAACGGTGCCAAAAACTTTATGTGTGCAATTAAGTATATAAATAAATTGATCAAGTTAAAATCCTAGACTTTTCTAAACCACACACTATCGGCAAGTGTACCGATCGCAAGTAGCAAGTAGGCAAGACCAGGTATCGAACCTAAGGACTTTATCTAACACTTTTGAAATTACTCCTAATGAATTACCTGATAAAATATTATTATTATTAAATTGATGGGTTGATTGGGGGGAGGGTTTAAACTGAAATTAAAGTAAATTAATTAAAACTAAATTAATAATTAAACTAAGAAACTGAAAATAAACGATAGCTGACAAACTGGGTTGAAACTCTAATGAGGAGAAGACTGGTAACCTGGGTAGAATCTCTAGACTCTGGTTATAAAAGGTGACCTATGTAATCCGCTTGGAGACCCTGTTCTCGCCTAATAAACCTCCTGTAAAGGATAGTCGACTAGACTCAAGGCGGGACAAGTATTGAGATGCTAAAATGAAAGTGGATCGCCCCAGCGAAACCAAATCCCATAGTAATCCTTTAATCAACCACTCTTGGATTGAAAACTCCCAAACTGTGAAGCAGACTTAATTAATACGAATGAAATTCTAGGAAAACTCTAAACACGAATAAGTAACCGGTCTCGCCCCAGCGATAACCAAACTACCAAGCAATGCCTAGTTAGTCAACCTAGCAATCCCGAATTATATTCCTAACCTTCGGGAAGGGATTGCACACCTTAGCTAATTGATTTTAAAAACTTTTTAAACTTGCGCTATTCCTAACTGCAAGAACTAGCTCGACAACAAAAGTTAATCAAACTAGAATGATTTCTAGATCTAGGGGATATTCCTATATGCCTAGAACATCAAAACCAACAAACAAGTAATCAAATCAAAAAGCGCCAGCACACAAATATTCAAAATCAAACATAAAAATTAAATCATGTAACCCAACACATCCAAAGCGGAAAACATAGGTCTTTAATTAAAACCAAAATCGAGTTCATCATCCCAAGTCACCAATAAAAGATTTAGCCACTCATAGTATTATAAAACATCATCACAAAATAATTAAATATAGTTTTAATCATGTCTATAGAAAAAAAATAAATAAAAACTAAACCTAACCCAAGACTCCTTGAATATTGATCTTTAACGTGCCCGGAGCCTTTTCTCCTTTCGTGCCCTTCTGCTCATCACCGCTTCTAGCCGGTCACTTGGCTTCAATGTTCTGTTGAATATAATATTTTGCTCCCCACACAATTCTGCCGTCAAGATTGATATTATATATATACTAGGTTAGAGACCTGGGTGTACACCCGGTACATGTCCAAATCAAATGCTCTTTTATTTTATAGATAGATCTGTTCTGGCACCAAACAAAAAATGGCAATAAGACATTATAAATTTATAACATATAAGGTACATCTCAAACAACCCAGAAACCACATAGAATGAGCACCATATACATATAAACAAAATATATACACACAATCACATTGGCGTCACATAGTTACTTAAAAGTCTTAGATTTAACATATGATAACACAACCATACATAAATCTATATTTACCTGGTAAGTACGTTGATTTCAATGGCACACTCAAATACTCAATTAGTTAGCTTGAAAATTGTACCAAATTTAAGCGTTTATAAACATATAATAATGAAATGAAATTTGTATTTTTGAATTAAAATTTCAAAATTCATCAAGTACACATACTCGTTTCTCATCAAAGCAGGCAGCAAGCAGGACCTGTTAAATGCTAGTTCTTGATACTTTTTTTTTTTAACGACGATCACTTTATAGCTGAATATAAAGAGCCAGCCAGGGGCTGTAAAAGTACACCAAGAACGAACTACAAAACACCAAATTACACCAAACTACTAACATTAAAATTGACCCATTCAGCCCAAGACAAACTATGGGCTGTAGCTCTATGAACGGCCCAAAGGTAAGACTCTTCTTTAATGGCGTCCACCGTCGCTTGCACCGAGATAAACTTGTCTTCGAACGTCTTTAAGTTCCTCGCCCACCATAATCGCCAAGCAGTCGCAAAAGCCACCATATTAGTCCACTTTTTCCACTTCTTCGAGCCTGGAACGTCCTCCAAATGTTTAATCCAATCAACCAAGGAAGTGATATCTGTGGGCCAAGGGATTTTTAGCCAGACCATAACTTGCCACCAAACGACCCAAGCCCAAATGCAGTTAAGGAACGCGTGAGCCGAGTCTTCTGCAGCAATACCGCATCTTGGACAGAGATTATCCGGTATCTGAATCCCACGAGCAAGCAGCGCTTCTTTAGTCGCAACCCGATCCATAGTCGCCCTCCATAACAGGAAATTAGCCTTCAATGTAGCCCAATTATTCCACTTAAAAACCAAAGCTTCAGCGCTATTAGTTGAAACAGAGGCAGCTTCAAATCTGATGCTTTTAACCGAAAAAGGAGCTCCAACCGGATTGCTCCAGGACCACTCATCAGGCCTAGAGCCTAGAGTAGTCTGCTGAATAATCTGCTTAAACTCCTCCAGCTGTGAAGCTTCCTGCTGAGACGATGGCAGCCTCGAAAAAGACCAAGTCCAGGAGCCGTTAGGAGCCGATCCAGCCCAACAATCAGCGACCAGTAGGTTTTTATTCACCACCAGATTATACAAGTCAGGGAACTTGACCAAGAAGCTCTCGCTGCAAGCCCAAATGTCCTTCCAGTAATGTCCAGATATGCAAGCTCGGTTACTTCCAAAGCACTCAACATCGCTCTCAAAACCATCTCATGATCTACAAAAGAGTAAAAATTTTGCAATGTAATTACTTCTGATAAACATAATAACATAAAAGGAAACGATTAAAAAGTGACCAGTGACTACTTGTAATTGTGCAAAGCTAATTCACTCGAAAAAACACAATTCTTCATTCTTCATATCATACAAAGCATAAACACTTTCTTCATCCAAGCAATCAAAAGTGTTGATATACTATTACTCTATTAGAACACGCAATAAGCAGTAAATTATTGTATAATGATTCAACATAAAACCTTGAATATTAATGATAAATAATAATAATAATAAGAATAATAAGAATAATAAGAATAATAATAATAGCGGCATAAATTTGATTATATACTGATACAACATAAAAACTTGGATATTACTTTGATTTGAAGTTAAATGTGCAGGAACAGAATCCCAAAATCACGTGATATAAAAAAGAAAATTGAACCTCTAGTTAGATACAATATTTTTTTTTTGCTAATCATGTTAAATCAACTTCTATTGATTCAATAAAACATACTTTGACTTGCAAGCATTTTCTTGACCACTTAAAAAATCATATAGCTAGTTACCTGTACATAACACCATGTTCATTTAACCTAAGGGTGCATTTTCGTTAGGCAAACGACGACTTCTACAGCTTCTTAACCGTATCTCGTTACTATATGCACCTACAAAACTAATTCATTATCTATAAATAGTGTGATCACGATAAGCGTATATAGACGTGCTAAACAATCATCCATTTTGATAGTAGACCATCCTGAATGTCAATTTTATGTGTTTATTAAAGTTATATAAATTATCTAATTATTTGAACATGGCGATTTAGTATGTTGTGTGCATTAAAACAATTTTTCAACTTCTTGAGATCCAGGTTAGTTACTCTTTCCCAAATCGTCCATTTTGTTTAATTTGTCCCAAAACAATTGTATATTTCAAAAAGGGATAGTTATAATTTAATCACATATTTTACCCTTATTTGCTCTTACTTTTTTAAATCTTGCTAGCTTTCCATCAGCAGAATCAACTGGTTCATTAAAAATCGAAATAAGTTTGCATCTGTACTAAGTTCACAAAAAATAAAAAAAAAGAAATCAGTAAGGGTACCATGTCACATATGTGCAAATGGTTCAATGAAATCACTCCTTTATCTGATGGAACTGGTCGTGCTCCTTTGTTCCCTCAAATTGCTCCACC